>JABAKD010000030.1:13363075-13963075 GCA_012845835.1 Undaria pinnatifida
TCCCGATTAACATTCAATCAAACAGTTGAATTTTCTTGAACTATGGAGAAAGTCGTTCCGTGGTTTATTCACGAGATGAATCCCGACTTTCCCCAATACCTTTACACAAGTGAGCTAAAATTGGTGGTCTGCGGGTGCTCCACCCGGAAATGACCACGGAGGCTCTCTGGATCAGCAAAAGCAATCGGCTATTCGGCGACACGCACCTTTGATTATTCAGTATTAGCGCAAGAGCTTCTATCTGCTGTAGGAGTGCAGTGCAGAGGTCTGGTGCTTTCGATCCACGCTTTAGTTGGTAGAACCCCTGGCAGTGTGTGAGATGGGCGTTCGAAGAGCTTTAGGATCAAGTGCGCACCGCTCGACGCCTGATATCAGAAGATGCAGACCGCCAGATCTCCCTCGTCGGTCTTCATTCGATCAATACAGGTGTGTGAGTGTGCCTATATCAAAAGCCTTTTTTCTTGGTAAAGAACGAAAAGAGATAGATCTTAACTATTACTATTTTTCAACTCGGGAAAAATATTTCAAGTCTTACAACGGTAGCCCCCCCCAACTTTTCTTTGATGAAATCGCCGGTTTCAAAACCAGCGCCCGGTCGTATCTCCTGAAATACGGTGTCCCTCGACACCCCCGACGTCATCGATCTATACGCCTTTGCACACAAGAAAAGTTTGCATTAAACCAAGAGCAGAAGAGAGATCACTTCGGAACAGTAGCTCCACCGCGTGTTCCATCATGACTCGACAGCACTAACAACCCGAGCATCAGGCCTGGGCTGGACCTCCGCTGGCCTGCCACATAATATACAGGGAGTACACACAAGAACTTGCGTTGGAACCCGGTAGACCTAAGTAGCCCACTCCAAAAGTTAACCCACACCATAAACTTACTGTTTCATGCATACTGAATTCCGCAGAAAGATGTCTGGTTTTGTTCCCCTCAATGGGGTTTATACAGTTCCGTGCGCAGAACAAGGTTGAACGTCTTAGTCCTGTTGACTCTGGCAATAATAGCAGCGGAGTCACCGACCTGTATGTATCCTTCACGAGGGTACACACACCCCGTAACAGGCGCGATCGAAGTATCACACGCAGCGTGCAAAGCTGAGTTTTGATCAAAAAACCTTTTTGGTCGATCTCACAGCTGATTTTTGAAGTAAGTGTATTTTTTTCATGTTCAACTAATAGCTATTAGGTGTGCTCATCCTATTACCATCATCATCATCATCATTATTATTACTGTATTATTTTTGCCCTCCTCCGACAATGTAGCGTAGATGCCTTTCCGATATAAATCATCATCAGCATACTGTAGTATAGTACCGCCAGGTACCACCAGGTACTGGTATATAGTAACACAGTTTTTTTCTTGTGCACAAATTGACTTGCGGGAAGCGTGAGAGCGTGAGTTAGCAAAACTCAATGAAAAATCGACGAGCAGCGGGACTGCTGAACCCTATGCGCGATCAAAATTGAAGGCAAGAACCGAGGGGGAGAAGGGACGACACCTGAGACCACGGCTTGTCCAGAAGCTGAAAAGGAGGAAGTTTGAGAAAAAACAAACAAAAACAAAACACTGGAGTGTTAAGGTATTAGTGGACTATTAGTCCGTTTGACCACTTACTTGCAAAAGGTTATAACCAAAAGCTTACCCAAACTAAGCCGTATAACACTCTCCCCCCCTGAAACGGTGGGATAGCAGGTCAGCCGGAGATACGGGCGGACCTGTTAATATGCAAACAGTTTCATTTCCTGGGGATACATGGGAGAGGATTTTTCAAGTTCGAGATGGGAAAAGTCTGAAAAGTTTATTATGTATGGTGGATGTGGGATTTGAACCCACGACCCAAAAAACCCATGGTCTGTCGACGACGCCCTTTGTTAAGGAAGTAGTGGGGTAGTTAGTCCGTTTGATCACTTGCAAAAAAAAGGTCAACCAATAGCTTACCCAAACTAAGCCTTGTAACAACAGGAGTCACAACTGTATTGGAGTTGATTATTCTTACTTTTCGATAGTTTCGATATTCGATAATTCGAATACGACCGAAAACAAAATAATAATGGTTTTGCGCAAACTCCCCTTAATCTTTTTTTTTTTTTTTTTTTCAGATCCTCCTGGAGATCCGGGTAAAAAAATCTTAACAAGCTCCATACACTTCCGTTTGTGTACCAGCTTTTGTCCATCTGCAAAACGCAGACTTGGTGCTACCCTCGCCGCTTCGGTTTAGTTAACACCTTGGTTGGACTTCCCGGCCTTCTCCGGCCGAACCCTCCTATAAGGTTAGGCCGAGAAGGTGAGATGGCCACCCAAATTTATCCTGTGATCCTTGGAAGCATGTATTTTGGTGTAATACCAGGTACCACGGGTATGATGTATGTGTTACCTGGTACCTGGTATATGTTTACACCCATACATACCAGGTTAACACATGCATACCCCCCTCCCCTTCGAGCCCCTTATTAGTGGGGCATTAGTCCGTTTGACCACTTGCAAAAGGTTATAACCAACCGCTTACCTAAACTAAGCCTTACAACACTCTCCCCCCCTGAAACGGCGGGATACCAGGTCGGCCGGATATACGGGCGGACGTGTCAATTATCCAAGCCGCTTCATTTCCTGGGTATACCGGGGAGAGTATTTTTCAAGTTCGACACGGGGAAAGTCTGAAAACATTTATTATGGTGGATGCGGGATTTGAACCCACGACCCCCAAAAAATATGGTCCTGCCGACGACGCCATTTGTTAAGGTTATTAGTGGGGTATTAGTCCGTTTGACCACTTGCAAAAGGTGAACCAAAAGCTTACCCACACTAAGCCTTGTAACATCCCCCCGCCGCCCCACCTAAAAACGAAATCTGCCAGACAGAGTAATAAACACTTCCAGACAGTTGATACCACCTCATTGCCTTTCTAGCATCCATACCGTACGTACCTCCAATTCATACCCCCCCCCCCACCTCCAACGCCCTCTCCTTCCCCACCACCCGCACCATCGCCTAGACCTAGCACCTGTTGGAAATCCCCCCCCCCCCCCCCCCCCCCCCGCTTCGAACACTCCGCCTTCTCCTCACCGATTGTACGACTTACAGGATATACATGATAAACTGATGCATTCCTTCCACAACCGTCAGATTTGCCCCCATAAAGGATTTGTAGTTTCCGCGCACAGATTGAGTCCCCCCTCCCCCCCGCCCCCCCCGCCGCCCCCGGCTCCCTCTTGTTCAAACCCAGGCCCTCACGCCCTTAAAATATCCGCCCTCCCCTCACCGGCTGTACGACTTACAGAATATGCTTGATAAACTGATGCATTTCCTTCCACAGCTGTCAGATTTTGTCCCCCTCAAAAACGGGTTTTATAGTTTCCGCGCACAGACTGACCAACATCACCCTGTTGACACTGGTACAAGCTACACTGTAGTTCCAAGGGGAGTCGCCGACCTATATCCTTAATGAGGACACACACCCAGTAATACGCGCGATCGGAGAGTCACACACAGCTTGCAAAGATGAGTTTCGACGAAACCTTCGATCTCACAGCTGGAGTGTATTTTTATTTTTATAAAATTATACAAACAAGCAGTAGTAGCAGACATCCCCTATAGAGTCGTACATAGTATAGATTAATCTATTAATAGTCCTCTGTGCAGAAAGCAGGTGAATCTTGTCAGCAGTAGTGGTAATTAACTTGTGAGATGTTTAATGAAGAAGTTCCTCAATCCCATACATACTTGACTCCCATGCATGTTGTACGACGCCACAGCACAGCTACCAGTATACAGTAGCTACCAGTAGCTGTCAGGCGTCTCCCCTGCGGAGTAGTAACAACATGTTCTACTTTTTATATTTTCGGGGGTGGGGGGGTGGGCTGCTTTTAACTTCAGCAGGCTAAGCAGAGCTAAGCAGCCCACGCACATTTAAAAATATATGTATTCATACCCGCACAATAGACAACAAAAACAGAGAGAGGTGTCACAGGTGTTCGTCAAGGAATTAGTGGGGTATTAGTCCGTTCGACCACTTCCAGTCTACTAGTAACTGGTGCCTAGGTTGTGGGCGACAAACTAATTGACATCGTAGCGTCGTCGGGCGGTTTTTGCAGCGTCGAGCGAGCGGCTGACACCGCTTCATTCATCAGCCTCCAGTTCTTGTTTAAAATAATGAAAAATACACTTACTTCTGAAGCTGTGAGTAGTGTTGAGGTATTAGTGGGGTATGAGTCCGTTTGACCACTTACTGGCAAAAGGTCAACCAATAGCTTACCCAAACTAAGCCTTGTAACACCCCCCCCCCCCCTGAAACAACGGGATACCAGGTCGGCCGGATACACGGGCGGACCTGTCAATATCCAAGCGATTTCATTTCCTCTCATCCTACATGTATACCATCAGTAGTATTAATAGTAGTACCGCCAGGTACCACCACCAGGTACCAGGGCATTTATTAGTGGTTCGGCGTCGTCTCTTGCGCGCAGCGCAACATGCGATGCAAGGCGTGTTGCGCGGAGGGCCACCGGAGGGCTGCCGGAGGCGAAAAAGTTGCTATATATGCGCGAATATACGCCTGAAAAATATGTAACGAACTGCGTTTAAACGCCTCCCGAACCTCGAAAAGGCGTGTTGTATCAGGGTGCCTTAGGATGTCGCCCCCGGAGGGCCGCCGGAGGCGAAAAAATTGCGATATATGCGCGAATGTACGCCTGAAAACCAGGTGAAAACGAACCGCGTTTAAACGCCTCGCGAACCTCGACAGGCGTGTGTCAGGATGCCTTGGGATTTCTCAAGGCAGAAACAGCCTGATCGCACGCAATGTTAGTACTAGTATTTGTATTATACTTACACGCCCGAAGTCAGGAACATCGCTGCACCCAGGTCAATAAAAAAAAAGAAGCATATCAATACTACGAGTACAGTATATTCTTCGCCATTCGCCATTCATTCGTCATACATAGTCGGTGATCGGTGACGTTCCCAATGCTCAGTCTCTGGATGGTTTCCATGTCACCGCTCGAGTAGCACATCAGCAGCAGCAGCAAACCCGAGGATAGGCCAGCAGTGTGGCCGAAGACGCCACACCAGAACGGTTTGAAAAAAAAAGACCCCCCCCCCCCCCTCCCTAGACCTTTACCTGTGCTGCACGCAATATCTGCTCTGCCTGGCCGGTGAAAACCGACATGGCAGGCTCTCTGCTCACAATTTTCCCTTTCCGGTACAAGGCCTGTTTCGCCCTATCGTGCATCAGTGCAGCGATACCACATAAATATGCCTGAACACGCCACAAAAAGCGTCGTCAAAGAACAAAGAAAGATGCCTGATACAAACAAAAAAAAACGCCTATTTCCGCCTTTTTTGTATTTATTTGTAATATATACCAGGTATTGTATTATCGCAAAAGTGTAAGAGTTGTCTCACAAAACCAAATCGACGACGACGGCGAATAGCAAAACAAAATAATTGAAACACCTACCAGGGTATCATACTACGGCGAACACCACAAAACGTGCCAAAATTTATACCAAAACATCAGGTATGGTGAATACCGAAAAAAGCCTTTTAGTTATTTTCGGCTGCTATAATACGGCGAATAGGAAAAGGTGCCAAAAAAAGAATAAAAGCCCACGGCGATTAGCAAAAAAAAGGTGCCTATTCATAGCGCCTAGTGCCTAGTGCCTATTAGTAATGCCTATTGCCTAGTGCCTACTATTTTTTTTTTACTATGGCGAATAGGAAAATGGGCCTGAAAAATGTTCAACTACCCTACTCGTACGGCAGATTGGACAAGGAAGTGCTTCCGAAAAAAAAACAGCCTCGTACGGCAATTTGGAAAAAAAACACCCCCTCGACAATAAAAAATGAACCCCTGCGGCGAAAAATTGGAGCAACAACTTTTTTTCGCGCAACAGCATTGTAATGGCCGGCAGTGTTTTATCTTTCAAGGAATATCATTTCTCGGTACTGCTGTGGTCCCCAGAGCTTCGACCATGCTTTTCTCTAGTACCTACCATTGGTGTTCCTTTTTTTTTCTCGGTTGTTCAACGTCTCCAGAACTCTGTCGCCGTTGAGATGTCCTTATTTCTGCACAATATTGTGCTTCTCGTCGTGTCTAAAAGTTAGTTATGTGGACATTTTCCGACCCTCTTCACACTTGAGCGTCATGTCTGCAAGAGCAGGGGTCGCGGCGGCGGCCAGTCGCGGCCGTGGGACTCGCGGCGGGGTTGTAACTCGCCTGGGAGGTTCGTTAAGGTCATCAATGAGGTGATCAAAGACTTGAAACAGGTGACAGCATATCTCGACGATGTCATTGTGTTCGATTCCGACCCGGCAGCGCATGTACATATAAGTAATTTATTTATTCATATTTATTTACTTCATTTTTTGTGAGTCTGGATTATTAGTTTTCGGCACACACGTCGATGAATTCAAGATACCGTTCATTATCGTGCGGCGTGTATACGTACGAGACTGTTGTTTTCCTTCTTCTATGTGACGTCGAGACCCTGTTTATATGTTGGTATATTTTGATGATTTCTACGGGAGAGTGGGAATGATGAGGACCAGAAGATTTTTTTTCTTTTCGTTGGGAACGTGTTGGGTGACGAATTTGATCCATAAGTTGCACCTATGCCCGTGCCCGCTCCCACTATTCCACAACATACCTCTTTCAGCGCGGCCTGCCCATGTTGCCGCATACCAGTACATCTTCTTCGTGTGCCCCCTTTCCTCCCCCTACGAGGTATCTCTACTGCCTCCCCTTCCTTCCCCGCTCCAGGACACGAGACACCTCCGTTATTTTCCACCCGCGCGGCACAGGCCCCCGTCAGCGCCCCCCCCCGAGTAAGATAACTCTACGATTACACCGTTTCGCGACGTGCAAGGGTCTTCGACTACACTTAGGGGTACGAGTTTTGCCATGGGCCTCGCTGCTGCCCATAAGGAGGACGCTTCCGACACTTGGAAGCTGTACCATAGGGTTGGACTACGTGGGCTGTGCATTATATTTGTTGCCGTTGCATGGCAGGCCCCCTCCCGGCACATCGGAGGTGTCACTGAATCTACGGCCCGCCCTTCCGCTCCAGGGTCTCGCCACGGAACGGCGGGGGGGCGCTGCCCCACCCCGAGCCCGGCACTCTCTCATTCTCTTTGTACCACCGCCGGCTCCACGGGCTCTACGTTATGGGATGCGCTCTTTTCGGCCTAGTCGTTTCCCAAACATGGCCAAATTTCCAGTGCTCTTTGCATATCGATAACGCCTCGCTCATGGCTACGTCCCTGTTTCCGGCCATCGCTCAACACTTTTTCTTCTGTGCCTGCTATCGTTTTCCCCTGCAGCCCGTCACCATGTCCACGGATGGCGCAAGCGCAGGGCTGGATTTCGAGGTGAACAACGAGCAAGAGGAGCACGACGTAGGACGGGCGAAGGACGCCCCCGCCCATTGGACCACCATCTCTCGCGGCGAACAACAACGCCAGCGCCGCTCCCTCCAGGAGACACGGCCGCCGCGGCCTCAACTGCAAACATCATCGTACATCATGGGACACATTGACGAAGTGTCGGTCCGTTTTTTTTGTGTTGACTACCGCCACAGACCCCTCGACCACTTCCAGGAAGGGAAAGGGAGACAGTCGCCGCGGACTCGACAGAAAAATATCACGGTGAATCACGGCACAATGCGTCGGATTATCGAGCCGTTTACGTAGCAGGGGAGACACAGCCGCCGCGGCCTCGACCACAAACATCACGGCATATAATGCGGCAGACTTCGTCGACCCGTTTGTTTTTGCATTGACTACCGCCACAGGCCCCGCGACCACTTCCAAGAAGTGTGCCACTCCGACGACAACTCCAACAACACCCGCCGACACATCTCGGACTACCCACCGCCGCAACAACTCCGGAGGAAACGGCTTTAGCAGCAACGCAGACAACTGGCCTGGCTCCCAACGGAGCCATCACACTTAGCGACAGCAGCCTCGCGTTGATTCATCACAACAACGGACCCATCCCCTTCTCCGCACGACCCCCCGGCGAACACCGCCTCTTCGACAGTCCTCGCCGTGCCCAACTCCGCGACCTTCTCGACCCCCGTACACGTGCGCCAGGGACCGCCGCAGCACGGCGGCAACAACAACACGCACCAACGTCGCACCTTCCGCACACTTTGACAGGTTGATCGCGAAGACCCACTCACGACTCGGCCAGTAGAACCACACGCGACCCGTGCACGTATCCCCCGAGACGTGTGTACGTGTTTTTCCAGGCCATCCACACCCGCTTCTCCGTCCGACCTCTTGCGCCTTCCCACCCCCCGCGCCCTGTTCTACCTTCAACATGAACCGCTCGACCAAGGGATGGTTCATTGTTCAAGCGGTGGGTTTGAGGTGTGGGCAGGAGGAGGCGGGCGCGTCGAGATCCACAATCAATAGGACGCTCCCCTCGGCGCCTCCAATCGATGCGTGACGCCGCACCCTGCCTATTACAGCCAACAATTCTATAGACCTTGCCAGCTTTGTAGAATACCCGGCGACGACGACGACTACCAACGGCCTCAACTGCCTCTTCGGCACCACAGCCTCTTCTCCAGGGCCATCGAATCCCGAATCCTCGTCGGCTTCCGTTCAACGATTCCGTCCGCGCACGCCCACCAGCATCCGCCGACCCCGATGAAAAACAGCAACTACTTCAACTTCCCGCAACACTGGACTTTCAGCTGACCGCCATGGTGACAACACCTCTCCCCCTGGGTTCAAGGGATTGTTTCCCTGCGGATTCCTCCGCGGGAGATTCGACCACGACGTCCCAAGAACATGCCAGGAGCACCTGCCTTCAACGTCAGCTCGTTCGGGGTTGCGGACTACTGCAGGTACAGCATCTTCTTTGGAGTATATTCCTCCTTCTTCGCCGCGGTCGCGTGGCTTTAGCAGGAACCTGCAGGGTTCTCCGTCACGAGCTTCTTCGAACAGCGACCGACACCCCCTGGGGGCCTCGGCGCCGCCGAACATCCCCCATGCGAACTCGGGACCTGAAGCCACTGTTGAGCTGGCTTCCCCGGCTACGCCCATCGACATTTCACAGCACTGCCGCACCGTCTACCGCCACGTTGCCCCACCGTTACCCCGTAGCAGACTGTTGTTTTTTAGGGACTCTTCTTCCCTTTTTCGGAGTGCTACCCTTCGGCGTTCACCATCGACAACGAGCACTACAACAACGCGGAGCCGTATATTATTACGGAGAAAGCAAAGTTCTTCGGAGACATCGTGACTCGCCGGGGAATCATGGCCTCTTTTCGAACCCCGCGCGACAGAAGCGCCGCGGGTAATCCGTCTCCAACTTCAGCCAAGAGCTTTGGGAACAACATCACCGCGACATCGCTCCCCAGGGCAACCTCGCAAATTATATGTTCCCCGCCGCTTGCAGCAACTTGTGGACACCGGCGATCCCCGCATAAGTCAGCCCGTTCGACCTCGTTTGAGGCACCCACTTCAGAGAAGATGGTCCATGAGCCCTCCGACCTTCGACCTGGCCGGGACCCAACCTTTGGGGCAACATCTTGCTGAAGATCCGCCGGCAGCTTGAGCCTCCAGCACACCGGTAGTTTTGTTGTTTGTGCACGATAACTCTTGGAGGTGAGGAGGCGCTCACTATTAGGATCTGTCCGCACGATTGTGTGATTAATCGCTGATGACCGTCAAGATCTGGCCGCATCAGTTTGTTATTATTGATTCCCAACCGTCTCGACACCGGGCTTATCTAGAGTCTGGTGGTGAGTGAGAGCAACGAGGATACATTATACATATTCTACACAAACTTCAACACGATAAAGCTACGTTCGCACGGTGAGGGTCCCACAACATGTCCGACGAGACGCGTGCTACGATCGAGGTGTACCTAGTTTTTTCTGAGGCTTTCTCAATTTGGGAGCTTAAGACCCTTCCCAAAAACTAATTTGGAGAAAATGAAACTGATAGACCGGATGAACATCCGATGGCCTAGGTACACAGCGAGAATCATGCAAAAAAATGGCCTATTTTCGACGATACGGGGTTAAGAACAGACTTCATTCGGAAAGCCTCTCAGACGAAAAGTGCTGTCTCTATCGTAGCACGCGCCAACAACACTAACAGAGGTCCCACGCTGCCAACGGAATGTCCGGGGACCACCCCACGCGGTCCAGCACCGCCCCTGTGACATCTTCTGAAGCGACCACGACTACAGGGCATCCCATTGAGTGTCCCGTACGGTGTCCCACAGAAAAAAAAGTCCCATGGGATATTAAATGCGACAACCCATGGAGCAGCGCCAGCAGCACCCGTGCCACCCAATCACCAAGGGGTGCGAGAGGAGGCGAACCGGTCGCAAGGGGAAAACGAAGCCGGCCGAGCGGGCCGGAGAGGACGTCACGAGCAACTAGTGTTGAAGGAGGGGGCGGCATGAATCAGGAGCGAGCCCCGCAGAGAGGGAACTGCGCGCGATCCCCAGTCTCTGGCCCAACGGGAAGGCGGCAACGGAGAGAGATAACCTCGTAGGGAGCGGGGAGAGAGCGAAAAAGGAGGCGCAGCGGAGGCCAGCGGGCCACGGACCGGCGAAGAGAGCGAGGCACACTGGGAGAACGGAGAGCCAAAGACGCGATGGTTAAGGGATCACAGAAACCGCGGGGGGGTTACGCTACTGGCCGGGGCGGTAACAGCTGGAGGATACCCACGGCGTCGGGGAAGTCGTTCGGGAACGCGACGCGACCCGACACCATCCTCGGCGGCATCTGAGGCGACGTGTCGTGCTAGCTTTGTATCGCACTGCTCGAATGAGGGCATCGCGCGGTACTTCACCACTTAGAATCGGACGCCACGTACTGCACTGCGCATTGCGCGCTGGAGTCCCTCGCGAGAGGGGCGGCCCTGGTACCGCTCTTCTGCCCGGTAGCCGGTTGCGGAGTACAGCACACGAGGCGGTACACATTGGCGTCCATGATTCAAGGGCACCCGGGTCTTCGTGGTCGAGCCGCGTGGATGGGAGGGGTGGTTACGGGCGAACCAGGCCTGCGCAGATTAGGATTTCGGTACGGTTGGGACCAGAATAGCCTGGGGGTTGGGCCACCACTCGTCTCCATTTCCCTGGAAGTGTCTCCAGCAATGCTTCGCACTCGGAAAGGATGCACTGCGGCAGCTGGCTAGTGCACTCGAACGAATCGATATATTACGCGGGTAACCAAGTTGTGGTGTCTTATGCCAGCCTTTCTCTATTCGCTAGACGGTCGATTCAAGAGGCGGCAGAGATTCGCATTAGTCGAGAGGGGCGACATAGTCCGCCTACCCCCGCGGCTGATTGTGAAGACCAGGCGAGGGGACGCAGGGTGAGGGGACGCAGGGTCGAGGAGGGCCGCCCAACAAGAAAGTTCGAAAAAAGGCTTAAGCACGATCGTGCGTCATCAGCGTATCGCTACGCCGGAGAAGTGAACGTCGCAGCACGCACCCTCCTGGAGGAATCGCGCTCGAGGGGCGACGTGGAGACCTGGGTCATCTTGTTAGCATAATTCCCACTCGAACACCACGACGCCGTCTCCGCGGCAGCGGCGGTGGGACTGCTGGCGAGTGGTGCTAAGGTACCAAGGGCAGTGCCCCGTCGTGACGTCCGGACAACGAGTCACGTCCCAGATGTGTTTCGGCAATATCGTCTCAAGCAGCGCGGCTCTATCGGACTCCGACAATGACGGTCAACACTTCGTGCACGTCTAATCCGTCACCCACACCATCAGGGAAGATAAGTTCGGGAACGGGATGGGCATTTTCTATTAACTGCGGAGAATTGCAGGCAATCCTGGCGCGTGCCGGTGCTCACGCTGTTTGTGGCCGAGCGGTAGGTACGGCGAGAGACCAGCTGATGTGTTGTCTCGGATGGGTTCGAGGGAGCATCGAACGATGGCTTGCTCCACAGGAGTGGAACAAGGGAAACCATCGTTCCGAGCGTTGCTGCGTGCTGGTGTTGGCCCTTAGCTGATGCGCGCTGCTGCTGCTACGTTTTTTTTTGGTTGACGCTGGTGCTGCTGGAGTGTGTTTTGTTGGTTGGCGGTTGATGTTCGCTGTACCTTGTGTACGTCTTGTTTTCATTTTAAATTGCGTTTGCAGTGTTTATTCCAGCAGTATGATAGGAAGGACAAATTTCCATTAGACATATGTGGACTTTCCGCCATAGAGAACCCCAAGAAAATGGGGGAAGTAAAAAAAAAAATGCCAAGTTGCTCAAGAAAAACAGTCTGTGCCTCCCGTCACAGTCAAGAAGGCATGAGCAGGTTCTGAACGAGTGGATTCCCCACGACGGTGCCACTCGAAGTCAACATGTTGATTGTATGCTTGGATATGATGCGGATATGATGACGGTTGAGCATTGTAGGGGTTTCCAGTGATGAGTTGGCTACATCGTAGCGGTATATTGGGATGGTGGAATGATTTTGGGTATTTCGCCGTGTGCTTCTTCTACCGAGTGAGTCTTCTCCTCTCCACGCTGCGCCTTGGCTAGGAGCAACTTAATATATATTTGTACGTCTTACACTTGTCTTCATACCGGTGACTGCACTACCCCACTATTGTTAGCTCAACGGGTAAGCCCTCTACGCTTCATAGGGATCAACAAACACGATAATCCCCGCGTAATCAGTCTATGGTTTTCTAAACTAGCCCCGTAATGAGACCCAGCTGAGCCAAATCGTTTAGTTTTTGTTTTTTGGGACTTGGGGACGGCAACGTTTTTTGGTAAACTACCCGGGGTCATCCCTGCGTAATCAGTCTATGGTTACCTCAACTAGACCCGTAATGAGACCCAGCTGAGCCAAATCGTTTAGTTTTCATCCTGCAAGGAGGGGTCACGCCCACCTGTTGCCGCTTGCGCGGGGAAGGGTTCGCTTGACCACTTGAGAGGATTATGGGTCGTTAAGTAGGAAAAAGGTCTCAAACTCGACGAGTTCGATACGTCTGAACCCGAGGGCGACTAACTTTTTCGCGAGCTGATTTAATTTGTTTCTTGACAGATTATTCTGCATATATTAGCTGGATTTTAGTACTTTTAAGAGTGCATGGTAGTTAGGGAGGCAAGTAACTGTTTCTTGACTTTTGAAATATTGCTTTTTCACGATTGCGTTGTCCAGTATGACATTATTTTGCTCTGGATTTGAGCATTTGGAATCTGAATGGATTTTTAGTATGTACCCAGCCGGGAGGCGTTTGTCTAATTCGAACGCAAGTTTTGAAACTGCTGTCCGATCACCCTTGTTGGCATCCCTATTATATGGAGCTGACAACAGTTTTATAAGGAAGGCTGGGTGCTGATCATAAGGCCGATGTTTGAGTTTTTGGATTTTGGGAATTTGGATTTCAGATTTGAGTTTTGGGTCTATGGATTTCGGATTTGAGTTTTTTGTTTTTGGACTCAAGATTTTACTACTTAGATCTTAGGCACGTGAAGATCGATGTTGGATACTGTCCCGCTGAATTGTATCTCTAGATTTATGGAGTGTTTTTCAAGGACGATGGTGCTGCAATCTTTCTTTCTTGTCACAGTAGCACTGAGAGGATATTGATTGACCGTATTTTTCATTGAATCGTTTTACCCTGAGGATATGACAATATAGCAACATACCGTATAATTTACGAAGCAGGAAGCCTGTTGATTGTATGCTTGGATATGATGCGGTTACGATGACGGTTGAGTATTGTAGGGGTTTCCAGTGATGAGTTGGCTACATCGTAGCGGTATATTGAGATGGTGGAATGTTTTTGGGTATTTCGCCGTCACTCCTCGTTGTGCCCCTTCTACCGAGTGAGTCTTCTCTCCACGCTGCGCCTTGGCTAGGAGCAACTTGCTATATATATTATGAAAATATTTCAAGGACGTCAGCCGTGAGTTCGACGAATATATTTGTACGTCTTACACTTGTCTTCATACCGGTGACTCCACTACCCCACTATTGTCAGCTCAACGGGTAAGCCCTCTACGCTTCATAGGGATCAACAAACACAACATGAAGGTTTTAACGTGTCACGTATGTATCTTGGGCCATCGATAATAAGCCGACCTTCCACATGTTTCGTATTTGCGCCATGAAACTCGATTTGGGTGCCACAGAATGTGATTAATAATCGTACACTTCCAAGTACACGAGTACTGCTTGCAAGCGCACTTTTATGCTTGTTGGGCGTAATAGTCGTATGGGGTGCTATAGTGCAGACGACTATTAATATTGATATCTGTTGACACATACACCTGGTAAATTGTTGGGGGAAAACTGAATGACTGCGACTGTTATTGATAGACGGTGCAGTTCCATCAGAAGCTGCTCGTGTAGAGCCCGCTAGAGTGTTTCACCCATGTAAACTCGACCGGATGCTGCGCCCAGAGGTACACAACAATGTAGCATGGCAAACGTGATAGTCCAAGATCATAACAAAATAATCTGCTCCGATTAATTCGTTTTGGGCGTCGGGCAAATAAATGCCAGTACCTACGAGACACGTTATAATGATACAACGTGATTGTGAAGATCCCCGTACACAAGTCACCTCTCGCTACCAAAGTTATTGACTTACTGCAAATAATAGCTCTACCGTAGATGCACACACCAGGCAACAGTAAACAGGGTCCGATACAACACAGGCGCGGCTCGGGGGCTTATCGCAGCAACTCTCCCGAACCAGGAGCCACCGTGACACTGCACGGCAAGAGAAAACCGGTCGTCGAGGAGCAAGGTTCCCGTGAAAAAATACAAAAACACCCGCATTCACCCCACCCACCCACGGCAGACTGGTTCGCTCAAGTCGAAGAGCAACAAAATTAACGAACCCGTTTCGGCCTGGCTGTGACCAAAACAAAACGAACCTGCTCGACAAAACGCAACGGAAACGTGTCTATGGTACGAAATCGGCGGGAAAGGTGAGAGTGTATCGTACTATAAATAGTTTGGCTTTCAAACCCATTCATTTCAAAAATTGAAAAATTCAAAAAGCGACCAAAATCGACAAGTCCCAAAGGCCGAGACGGCGGCATGAAGAAGTATAACCCTGTCAACCGTTTCGCTCCAAGTGTTATCATTTCGAGCATCGTCGGTGCTTACGTTGGCAAAATTCCACCCGCTGCGCTGCTACATCTACAACCTCAGCTATTAATAGTGAAGCTGTATATTCGTGGTAACATGTATGTATATACACATGTTGGTGTATTCGCACCATTTTTTTAACGTATCATGTATTGGCCACAAATTGTTACCTGGTATGGGTCATCACTTTTACGTCCCATCTAAACCCACACGATATTTTGAACTCGGTAAGCTTATGCTGTACTAGTTATTAAGTACAGTTCCACAGACGCTTGCTTTTTACGCCAATACACAGCACCTCCATCAATCAGGCGGTGGTCGGCCGAACGGAAGGGGTCAAGCGGGACTCAAAACGGAAACAGCCTAGGCATTAACGTGCTTCCCACGACGAGGTAAATGAGAGACAGAGGCGTTCCGAGCTTAATAAAATCGCTAAACTTGTAGCCGCCGGGGGCCCAGACCATGGTATTTGTCTGGTAGCCGATGGGCGTAATGAACGAGGAAGAGGCGGCCATCATCACCGTCAGCACAAACGGTTTGTAGCTTACCTGAACGCGAGGGGGAGAGAGGGAGGGGGGGAAGTGAGGGAGGGGGGGAGAGAGGGAGGGGGGGGGAGAGAGAGAGGGGGGGAGAGAGGGAGGGGGGGGGAGAGGGAGGGAAGGAGGGAGGGAGGGAGGGAGGGAGGGCGGGAGGGAGGGAGGTGGGCGGGATCGGAGAAACGGTTCATACAAGGGAGCACGTTCAGCGTGTATAGTACCTGGCACCTCACAACGCAAAGTAGCGTACCCTACAACCCAATACTAGCAGTATGTTGTGTGGTGCACTGCCGAGCTACATCAGGCCGTCCACAGGAGGCTATCGCTGCCAGGCGGGGTCACCCGACTGGTTGCTGGGTGAGCGTCAGCTCCACACAGATGATGAAGGTAGTGGCGTTCCCAAGCCAGTCTTACGGGTTACCAGGTATTGACTTAGATGAAGAGAGGAGGGTGAGAACGTGCGCGAGAAGCGCGAATGATTGCACTTCACAAAACAGAAACAAAACGAACACGGGGACCCGCGAAACGCAGCGTGAGTTAGTTCGAGCGGTATTTGAGGCCCCACCGCATGAAACGTCCGAACTGATACTGCATTCCGAAACCGTCACGACGGCTCATTTCGCTCCTGCCGTGCTCTTCGAGCCTTTCGTTAGGTGACTGTGTTACCGACAGCGAATCGATAGGACTCATCCCTCCATAGTGCGGTAGGGGTTTCGTTTTTAGTTTTATGCCAAAAGTTTCTGACCTGTATAGTGCGGTTAAGCTCCCCAAGTGTGGAAGTATCGGTTAGTATGAAAACTTTACGAGTACGTTTGCTTTACGATTAACGACACACGACGTGTATGAAAATGCGTGGAAGTGGAAGTGTGGTGAGCTTAAGCTTTAGTTTTCCCCATCCGCCGGAGGATTAAAATAAAATAAAATAAAAATGAATAACGCACAGAAATGTTGACCCGGTTGCGCGAACGACCTATTCGTGTTCGAAGTCATGTTTCGGGTGATGATGATGGTGGATGATGATGGTGGATGATGATGGATGATGATGGATGATGATGGTATTGAGCTCATGTTAGGAGCTCAGAAAATTCTTAGAATCTGCTGCACCCCTGTGGTGGAATGACTTATAGGCCACATCACGTGCTACTGTTGTAGCGCATGCCTATGCCTAATACGACCCCCCAATGGAGAAAGAGTAGTCGCTGTATCGCGTTAACTTATCAACATAAACGTCGTGAAACTCAACTTGGTCCTAACCCATTCTTGGTTCATACTTACTGAATGTGTCAACTGTAACCTATTCCGTCGAATTTTCTCGGAAATTTCCAACTGTCGTCGCCTGGTTTGTGTGCGTACTCGTATGTCCTTGTCTGCGAATTTACGTATGGAATCCGGTCCTATGTCGCAAGCAGCTCGTCGCAAGTCGCAACAAAGCTTTGAAAATTATTTGCCGCATCGAAACAACATCAACCGTTCCTGTACGATTTTTAAGACAGGTGATCAACCCTTCTACAGCCAACGCAACAACTACAACGAATTACCTTGCAACGTAAACGTATACGACACTGCTGCTGTGATAGGTTCGAACCATAGGCAAGCACGTAAATCAAAAACATATCACACACAACACCTTTGAACACACACGCGTCTCACATACACATTTCAGGCAAACGCCGCTATGGGCCGTAGGTTGTACTTCTGATGCATATCAGTCGGAAAGCAGCACCCTCAATTACCCTAGGGTCGCCTCCACAATACAACACAATCCACACCGCCATGGTGTTGTTGTGCGCAAAGGGTGGATATACACTTGGAAGGAAGATTTGTTTGATGTACGAGAGAGAGGTAACATGTGCTACAGTAAGTTCATAAATGAACCACAAAAAATGAACTATTTTTTGAACCATCAGTCTGCTGGCGAAGAAACCACAGAATTTTTAGCAGCCTGGTTCTGCCCCCCCCGCACCCGGACAAAGAAGATAAGCGGTGCTAATAACCAGCAAATCTTGCCATCAAGCTGGTATGACCCCAGGCGATGCAAATATCCTCCCGGCGATGCAGATGACGATGGTGCAGCGACCCAGGAAGCAGTGTTCGTCCAGTCCCAAACGGCCATGATGTCCAGCGACCCCAGAGTCGATGTTCCAGCAGTTCTAAACGATCCACGAACGTGAGAGAATTTCAGAAGTCGCTCTCCGTGGAAATGCCACAAGAGGCCCGATCCCGAAAGACCCCTCTCCGGCGACCCCTCGTTGATGTTGCGGCGACTCTAAAAGCTCCGGTCACACGTCTTCCCGGCCACCCCGCGTTCATACGATGCTCCATCAGCCCATGACACTTTATCTCCGACGATCTCACACAGGTGGTGATCTGGCGGCTTAGTTTCACGAGCTATTTGGTAATAATGAAAACCCCGGTTGAAGTCGTCATCGATACAAATTGTTGGTTTCTCGTCGGCGTCAGTGGGGCGGGTTTGGGCGGTGATCACGGTCAGTCGCCGTGTATGCGCCACCCGTCTGTAGGCGCCGAGCTCCTCGGGTGTAGCACTCGGTGTTGCTGTGCGTGGTTTGTCTTATGCACAGTACACCGTTTTTCCCAGCGCCACCCCGCGATTCAGTCTTCTCTCCAGCGGGCTTGTTGCTTTTTGTCCGCAAGTATTACCAGGCAAGTTGCAGCCGCTCAGCTCGTGCCCGGCCTCACCACAGCTCTGTGGCACATGCTAACGTTGAGTTCTTGTGCTGGCTCCGCCATCATGGCCGTGCCAGGCCGCGCGGTAAGTCCGACCTTCCCATTGTTGCGCGACAAGTCGTCCAAGTGCAAATGGGGCATGGTAGCCCGGATGTTTTGACAGGCTGAAAGTAAAGTGTTATGAATGTCGCCAGCTTGATGTCCGTGTCAACATTTCGGGTGGCCTTGAGCGATGATGTCTGTGAATTGCCGCTTGGTGACGTGCTCTTTCACAGAAGCCAGTCGGCTGCGCAGGCATGTTTTCTGACATCTGTGGTGGTGGAGGTCCTCGTTTGGTTCCGTGGCTGTAGCCGCACAGGCCGCCTATAGTCCACTGGTGGTCTCGTTTGTGACACTTAGGTACTTGGACTTGAGTTCCTTCATCACCTTCTACCCGTCGCCGCTAATGTTACGTTCGCGGTAGGCGTGAGCGGCCACCAGGAGAGCCGTCCCAACAAGGCATGGTGCCCAGGTATTTCAGAGTATGTACCCTACTGAATACAGCCTTGAGAATTTTGCAGTGTAAAACAAAAGGCCAAGATAATACAAAATGCTGGAAAAAAAATGAAACCTTACGTGTCTATCTGTGTACTCTCCGCAGCTAAAATCGTAACAGTCGAAAAAATACTGCGCCTGAATGACACCGCCCGTTTGCGCGATGCATCCCAAGGCGCGTCTCGCGCAAAGCCGCGGCCGCTTCGCATTGCTTCGCATTGCTTCGCACAAATCGTCTTCCCCAAAGCGGCAGGATTGACGGCATTGCGGCGTTTGGGCTCTCACCTCGAGTTCCTTGGCTATGCTAAGGGCCACCGGTACTGCTAGCGCCGCCGCCGCATTGTTGGTGATGAGCTCCGTGCAAATCTGCGCCGAACGACAGAAGGAACACCAAACAAAGTGTCGAAATGCCAACATCACGATGTTGTTGCTTACTTTCTGTCCATACTTCATCCACTATACGTATCTTGTGTTCGAAGAACCATCAATTCTACAAAATCGACTCCGCAAATAGAGAAATAAAAACTACTAATGTGTCCAACATGTCCGAAGCACCATTAACCCCGAGAAAACAACGCTGCATGAAGAGAAGCCCCAATGGTTGCGTCCAAAACGCCTCGCCAACCATTTCGATATCGAAACCAGGGCTCTACATATCGCGTACCCTCGCAAACGAGCGGGACCAACAACACCGCATCCCCTTCCCCTCCCAGCAGAACGCGAACCCCATCCCCCCCAACAAAAACGGGCAAACGAAGTTCCTCCTTTATCTCCTCGAAGACCTTTTGTACAGCCGCACGCAGCCAGCCAGCCCCCATATTTTTGTCCGAAAACAAACCAAAAAAGCCAAAACAAATATGAACGCGTCCACCTCCCCGACGCCCCGATGCCGTCCATACCATGGTAAACCCGTAGAGGACGTACAGGCTGGTCGAGGCGCTCATGCCGGACTCTCTGATGGCATTCCCTGCGTAGCTTGCCAGCCCGCTGTTGGATATCGCTTTGCTAAGCCCGAGGGCCGATCCCACCAGCAGGAGCAAAGCCCAGTCTACGTAACCCACGCTTTTTTTCGCATCCACCCAGCCCCCCACTATTAAAATCCCGGCTGCGGCGAACGCCGCCCGCACCTGGAGAGGACACGGCAGACCGAGGACGCATTGTTTAAAAACCAGGACGAACGAATTCATACAAGCGGTAGTAGTGGAGGTGGTTCGCGCCGCCAAGGAAAACATAAACTACAGCATCAAACACCAATGGGACAATTTCGATTTTCGGGTATGGTTACGTTCGTATTCGTATTCCCTAGAGCGTATGCTACGTAGAGGGCGAGCAAGATTTTGATGCAGTTTACAAATGAACGAAACGGCACAAATCTTGCCGCTGCTCACACCGAAAAAGCGATCAAGGTTGATGTGGTATACAAACGAACGAACCGGAACAAATCTATCTACCCACTGTTCACACCAAAAAACACGTCGCGGTTGGTGTTACCAGGAGCAGCGCCGGTACCGTTCAGCACACACTTATACACGACAGCCAACCGTAAGAACCTTACACGGAGCGCCACGGCGCGTCGCCCCCCAGCCGCTCACCATAACAACGTCGGAGAACAGCACCCACCCCAGCATGCCTCCAAACACCAGGAGCGACAAATAATCGTAAGTTCGCACAGGCTTCCGAACAGAGCCCACCAGAGTCACCAGATCAAAGTCCCGCGCATCCTTCCACTTCTTCACGAAACCCTCGTTCGTCAGAACCAACACAGTGTCCCCAGGGACCAAGACCCTCCGCGACGCGTCTACGCCACGCGAATACTCTCGCCCCGGGGCGTCCTCCGGCTCCTGTGTCACCGCGCCCAATTCCGGCGACGCTCCTTCGCCTCGTAATGGTTGATCAGCGTCCTCTTCGCCCGGACCAACGGGGCCCAAATACGTGTCCGACATATTTCGACGAGAAACGCGAGTGTATTCTCCCGACGCGGTCGACGGCTCGCCCGCTGTTTTTCCGCTGGTGAACGCAGTAGCAGCAGCAGGACGCGCAGGAGATGAACCAGCAGCAGCAGCAGCAGCAGCAGCTGCAGCAGCAGCGGCCGCAGCGGCATAAGCACCAGCGGTGGCCCAAGCTGCACCACCACCACCACCACCACCTGTGGCACAAGTCTCACCAGCAGTGGCATGACGTACGCCGACGATGCAGCAACCGTAGTAGCACGAGGACGAGCAGGTGGGGGGGGAGGATGAAAATGAGGCATTTTCGATCCCGGGTGGGCGTCGTCCCACGAAACGGTTGTTGTCCGACAGGACGAGCTCCGCGAAGAAGTTCCCTTGCACCGCCAGCTGTGAGACACTCGAGCCTAAAATCTTGACTCCTTCTACGCCGTCGCTGAGCAAAGACGCCTGAAAATCGACCATGGTTGATCTGGGGCAGCTGAGGACAAGGATATCTCCGTCGCGCACCGTTTCCAACGAAGATACGGGAAATATGTCAGAGTAGCTGCTTCGTTCACCCTGCTCGTTGTTGCCGCGGCTGCCGGTGACCGGCGTATCGGAGCATCGCCCAGGGCTCATATCGACGTTAAGCGGAGCGCGGGTTTTTCGCTGATCTAACACAGACTGGGTCGAGAACGTCGCTCCTTCGTTGCACCCAAGGTCGCCGTCTGAGTCTCTCAGGCGGTGGATGGCGAAGGGGTAGACACCACTACGTTGCGCAGCAGCAGTAGCAGCAGCAGTATAATCAGAAGTGGCAGCAGCGGAAGAGGTAGCCTTAGCACTAGCCGTGTCCCACCCCACTCCCAAACGCTTCCGGCAACCGAGCATACCGCTAGCAGCGGTCACATCCACGTCCACGTCCCTTTCCGACGGTGTCTTCTCCTCGTCCTCTATCCCCGCAGAATCATCACCGTCATCGCGGTGTTGATCGTACGGGTTTCCGGGAAGTAGCGTTTCATGCGGCCGAACTCTGCCTTCAGCCTCCAGCGGCAGCTTCCGCCTGATCTTGAACAGGGTTTTCGCTGGGAGACCGAGGCGTGCCAGAACGGGGGAGACCGCCTGTCCGATGAACGAAAAGGGACGCGTCACCTGCATCTGGAGAACAGTAAAAGACAGCGGGAGCGGAGTCATCTCGCGGCGGGGGATGCTAGTTAGGGCCATAACTTTTTTGTCCTCTATAGTGCGGTTGAGATACTAGAGTGCGGAACCATTGGTTAGTATCATAATTTTACGAGTATATTTATTTCAGGACTGGCACGTAGAAATATTGTCCGGCTTGCGCGAACGAATGCCTTCGGACTCATGTTCGGCTGAAGTATCGATCTTCTTTTCACCTTAGGAGCTTAACATTGCGTTTCACCCCTAGCGTGAGATGACAAAGCGGTAGAAATTGTGGACATGGGGGGTGAGGTCGGCAAATGTTGCCATGACATGCCGCCTCAAAACGCCAATTGCAATGCCACCGATGAGCCAAATCAATCAGCAGTGAGACGAGCCGGGTCGATATCCCCAACGTACACGGCTTGCGCTACGCACGGGATCACGTATGTACTAAGTACTATTTGACTGGTACCTCCGTCAGCATTTCGTCCCGCCTGTCTTGAGCGCCATCACCCTTAACGCTCCCGTCCCGAGCCCCCCGCGGAAGCACCCTCGGAGCCGCGGCAACGAGGTACAGCATGCCCACCAGCCCCAAAGGCAGGCCGATGTAACCCGGCTCAAAGAACCCCAGTTCTTCGATGGTCGCGTCTTCTTTCCCCGCCTCTTTCACCAAGCCCTGGACAACGAGATTCGTCGACGTGCCGATGATTGTGACAAGGCCGCCAAAGATGCAGGCGAACGAAAGCGGCATCAGAAGCAGGGACGCCGAGAACCCTCGCGTTACCGCCCAGTCCTTGGTGATGGGAATGAGCAGGGCCACCACGGGCGTGTTATTAAGAAACGCCGAGAGAAAGAAAGCGAGGCCCATGAGCCGCAGCAATGCGGTCGTGAAGCTGGTCCGGAGCCCGAAGACCTGCTTGGCAGCCCTGTCGGCGAGACGGGACCTCTCGACCCCCTTGATGACGACGAAGAGGGAGCCCACCGCGAGGACGCCGGTGTTGTTGAAGCCAGACAGAGCGTCGTCGGTGGAGACAATGCCGGCATTCCAGACCAGCACGAGAGCTAGGAATACCTGTGGAGGCATGTCCGAGCGTTTGGGGGGGGGGGAACGGGGGGGGTACTCAATTTGTGCATGCCCGTAGTCGTATGACTATAGACCCTCGCTTTGGGGGGGGGGGGGGGGTTACTAATTTGTTGCTTGCCTTAGGAGGGGGGGGGGGGGGGGGCGTACTCTTTTGTTGCTTGCCTTAGACATTTGACCATACCATTGACCATGCATCCCTTTCGAGACGGAGCAGCATTCCTACTCCTAATAGAGACACCTCCAACGTTTGGGCGCTCACTACGCTTTTTCCATGTATGTACACGTATATTTGTCATTTTTACCTCTGTTTTCGGTCATATCTCTTCGTGCTCGCACCTTTATCCGAAATGTCAGAGGGGGTGGGCATAATTCGAACCTTGGGGTCACGTTGCCCGAGGTTTGGGTACGATCCGTGCAGTGTGTCGCGCGTGGCAAGCCCTTTAGCTTTTCTGGCCTTGGGCATATTCAAGGCAAATCCCTGGGTTTCCGCATCCCCTATCCCCGTGTACGCATCCCCTGTCCCCGTTACGTTCCGTACGTACGGTTTTGATGCAAGCCCAAAAAATATGGGCAAATCATGCGCGCGTACCAGACTTTTTGCCCTCTCACGAACACAGCCATGAGCACAGCCATGAGCACAGCCAGCACGCAGAGAGCACAACGTGAAAACACTAGCGCCCAGCAGCACCAGCAGGTAACACCGTGCGTGTGTGTCACATCCATCTGCGCCGTACTGCTGTGGCTAGTTGATTTATTCGGGGCCTGCTTCGTATCTGTAACCGACGACCTGTCTTTCACTGCTGCTGTGGGCGGCATCTCGCCATTCTGGACAAAACTATTAGGACCGTTTGGATTTTCAGACTTTTGCATCAACGGCCCTTATCAATATGTTTCCGATGCTCAATTTGTGTGTTCTTCCACCGCGGGCACACCACCCTGCCATGTGTAGACAACAGCAGTGAACATGCAGATAACACAGACAACGCAAGAACCGTGCCCAGCAGCACAAGCAGCAGCAGGCAACGGCATGCGCGTGAGGCACATCAATACGTGGTGTACTGCTGTTGTGGCTATGTGCTACGTACAGCAGTACAGCAGTACGTGCAGCAGCAAACCGATGCGTTGGTTCGTACTCGAGCTTCGCTACTTCGCTATACGAGGCAAAGTAAAGTCGTCTCCTCGAGGGGACGATTTTGAACCGGACGACGATCAAAACAACCTAGCGCGATTTTTCCTGACTCTAGAAAGCAAATAGCAGTGGATATAGGGCTTCTCTGTCTCAGCCGACAATAGACGCCCTACAGTTCCTCATTCCGTGCACTTTCTGCGACGAACTGGTGGTGAAGGGGGACAATTGCCCATCCTGGCGTGGATCACTCGTCGTGGAGTTCAAAACCTGGTTCAACAAGACAAGAGGAAATGGCTGATTTCCATATGAAACAACAACAAAAACATAAAAACCACGACAAAAGACCGCGCACGGAACAACTCTGTTGCTTTTTTTTTTGCCTGTTGAAATTCCACCTTTCGTCCTTTTGTTTATTTTTTTACCACGCAAATCTTACTGCATAAGAGTCGCCCTTACAAAAAGTCCTCATCATACTCGTGCTGGACACGTGCTTATGGGATTACCGCTTCTTTACGGTTCTCCACGACGACGGGGAGAAAGCGAACCGCCCTCCCGAGGGCGCCTCCCCACCCCCCACTTCTCGAGCTCGGGACAAGAACATAGTTTTCACTACCACCAGGTACATCTTATTTGCCCAGGCAGTCCATACGTGGATTTCGGTCTTGCGCCACTCCCCTAGGCACTTCTCGGGGGGGAATCTTGTATTACATAAAACTGTTTGCTTATCTCTTCCCATTCCTATTTCGCCGTCTGTGGCCACCATCTATCTCCTAGGATAGCGATCGTTTTCTCGCTACTCTCTAGTCTACCAAACTCCTCCATGTTAAATTCGTCTAATTTCCTCATCTCCTCGTCTACCACATCCCGTTCCTCCTTGTATGTTTCACATTCTCCTACTATGTGAGTCCTACTCTATCGTTGTGCCACACGGGCACATATATGCATCCACGTCCTCCTCCTCCCGACTACTGGTACACATCTTTCTTCTTTCTGGTAGGTCCAGGTTCCCCACACGAAATCGCAGTTTCAGCTTTTTCGCGTAGTCCATTGGGCCGTGCAAATACGTTTTCATTCCAATATCTTCCCTCATCCCCCCGTATATATCTCAAGTGTTTCTCCTCCTTCACCTTATTTCTTAGCGCTAGCATTTCCCTGGCCTTCGTTAGGGGGGAGATAAAATGCGCTGTCGGTACAGCAGCGGTAGACTACATTATTCCTAGTCGGCTACATACAGAGTCGGCAACATGTTGGATATGAAGATCATTTTTACGTCACATGCTGTTTTCGATGAGTTCAATGGGGCGAGCACGAAAGCGACAGAGTAATGACTTGCTGCCGTACTTTCTTTTTCTCTTTTCTTTTCTTTTTTTTGTCTGCTCCCCTAGTTCCCTCCCCACCGGCCTTATGCCCGCATCTCCTTCCTCTTCTTCGTGTTGTTATTGTCCGTAAAACTGCAGTTATCTTCTTCGTGTTGTTTTGCCCGTGCAACAGCAGTTATATTCTTCGTGTTGTTTTGCCCGTGCAACAGGTATCTGTTCCTCTTCAGCACGTATGGTGTTCCCCTGGCAATTGCAGCCTTTCCTTTCCTTTTCGATCTTCTTGCATCACATTCTTCAGAACACCTGTCGTTTGTTTTGCTTTGTTTTCTTTTTTCTTTCCTTTTTTTTTGGTTTATTTTTTCCTTTTTCTCTCTTTTTTTATGGTCTGGCTTATTTTGTTGTGTTCTCGTGCTTTACCTTGATGACTTGCGACTGTTTGGTTTACTCTGTTTCACAGTCGTCTGTGACCACAAAAGTTGTATCTCAATGAATCAGCACGGGCTCTGGGTGTACTGATGTCGTTGGGTAGAAAAAAGGATATAATGTGTATACAACAACAAGTCAGATCATGCGGCAAGTCACTCGTTTCTTTCTGTGTTTTTCTTGTTTTAGTATAACTTTCACTTTTCAGCTTAACTCGAGCTTGCTTGTACACTCAACGACTCAAGCCGCGGTCACAGGTGGTGTGTTTTCTGTCTTTTCTTCTCCCCCCCCGGCGCATGCCTTCATTTCGTACCAGGCATACCTGGTACATGTACTCGTGCTGCTGCTGAACAGCTGTGTGTACGTACGTAGACAGGCCGGGCAGACGTCGGACACATGGTCAATATCGAGCCTTCTCGGGCAAGAGAAAAACTGGGTCTGGATCAGTGGCAACACTACAGCACTGGCCCTCTAATCAGAAACCGGGTTACTGGCCCAGCACTCCGCAGGCTAGATTTCTTACTTGAGAAAAGATGTGTTCCACCTTGGTTCCACAATAAGATAACACTAGGCGTACGCCGAACAATGCCAGTGGAGCGGATAATCCCGCGGGACAGAAATGCCAAAGGAGGTGGGATGGATGAAGACGCGACGAACTCAAGGAAAAACAAACGACCGAAAGAAATACTAACGACCCCGCAGGTCGCGCACATTGGTAGAATGTTCCGCACAATTTATGCATTATTAATTACAGGAGAGATGCGCACGAACACCATTGCACCAGGCAAAAGGAAGGAACTGTAAGGTGTTTAGAGCGAAACAACCCAACCGAACCCATCCTAACCCAACCGTATCCCATCCAACCCAACGGAACCGAATCCGAAGGATTCGAACGAACTCAACCCCGCCTAACTCAATACAACACAACGCAAAAAGCTAAAAGGTAGGAGGAAACGCGCGTGAAGTCCTTGGTCGCCGTTGCCCTGAGCCATCGAGTACCTCTTCGCAGACGGTGTTTGTGGTGCAGGTTCCTTGGGGACCGTCCGGTAGGGTACCCTGCACGGTGGCTATGGGCCCTGCAAGAAGCGAAGTGCTAAGCTCCTCGAAGTTATTCAACCGATGCCTGAGCTTCTCTTCCTCGGCGCTGTAGCAATAGATCTCGGCATACCGTGGGTGGCGCCCGGCCTGCGGCATAGGGCTGCTGAGGTAGTGGTGGAATGCCTCCTGTACAACGAATGTCGGCGGGCCGTGCGCGAACCCAACCTGGCGGAGCGGAACGCCAAGACTGGAACCGGTGGGAGTGAAGGAGAAAGGGGACTTGATTCGCCGAATGTTGGCGAGGAATGCTCTGGATTGTGCCGTGTCCCCCCGCACATAGTCGAGGAGAAGTGGATCCGGGCTCGCAGGAAGGGGCCACAGGCGAACTTTACCGTTTTGGCAGCAGAGGGAAGGAGTTTCTCGACCATCTGAAAAGGGGCGAAGTAGGACGTCCAAGGCAGGATAGCTAGCGTGAAGTTCCGCAGGAAGTACGTACATGAATCAACTGAAATACGTAGAGCAGCGTAAGACAACGTAAAGTACTACTGTAAACAATAAGTACTGATGTAAGTATGTACGTATAGCAATGATAATACGTACAGCAGTGTAAGACAATGTAAAGCACCGCTGCAAGGACGTAAACAATAAAGATAAATGAACTGCAATACGTACAGCAGCGTAAGACAACGTAAAGTACTACTGTCAACAATAAGTACTGAAGCATGTACGCAAAGCAATGATATACATATAGCAGTGTAAGACAATGTAAAGCACCACTACAAGGACGTAAACAACAAAGAGGGCAAAAAAACAGGAATAATACGTACAGCAGTATTAATAAGTATTGAGGTAAGTATGCACGTAAGGCAATGATAACAGGTACAGCACTGTAAGGCAACGTAAAGCACTGCTGCAAGGACGTAAACAACAAAGAGGGCAAAAAAATAAATATAATATGCACAGCAAGTGCCGGTATAAGACAACGGAGAGAAGATAAATACGCACCACGTACAGCAGCAGTGTGAGACAAAGTAAAGTACTGCTGTAAGGACGCAAATGATTAGAGTAGCCAACGTGGAGTTTACTGCAGAGAAGTGCTACTGAAAATAATAAGAAGTATGTACTACGTAAAGCAATGATAATACGTATAGCAGTGTAAGACAATGTACAGCACCGCTGCAAGGACGTAAACAATAAAGATGAATCAACTGCAATACGTACAGCAGCGTAAGACAACGTAAAGTACTACGTACAGCAACATAAGACAACGTAAAGCGCACCAGGTACAACAGCAGTGTGAGACAACGTAAGGTACTGCTGTAAGGACGTAAATGATAAGAGTAGCCAACGTGGAATACTGCAGCTTGCGCTGCCGGGGTTGTAACGAGGACCACTGATAGGGTCAGCTCACGCTATCACTACAGTGGAATCCGAAGGGTGTGCCAGCTAGCGTTGGGTTGCGAAAGCAACTGAGTTAAATCGACACACGACGCGTATGAAAATACGTGGAAGTGTGGTGAGCTTAAGCTTTATTTCTCCCCATCCGCCGGAGGATTAAAAAAAAAAAAAAAATGCAGAGAAGTACTACTGAAAATATTAAGTACTGAAGTTCGTACATGAAGCAATGATAATACGTACAGCAGTGTAAGACAACGAAGAGAAGTACGGGGTTGCTCTGTAAGTATGTACGAAGTCTTACCTGGACCTGCCAGACGAGAGCGTAGCAGGAAGGGCACTCGGTCCGCGCAGGGAGGATAAGTAGCCAACGTGGAGTACTGCAGAGAAGTACTACTGAAAATAATAAGTACTCAAGTACGTATATGAAGCAATGATAATACGTACAGCAATGTAAGACAACGGGGAGAAGTACGGGGTTGCTCTGCAAGTATGTACGAAGTCTTACCTGGACCTGCCAGAGGAGAGCGTAGCAGGAAGGGCACTCGGTCCGCGCAGGGAGGATGTGCCGGGGCCATTCTCCCTCGAAGATGTCCTCGAGCGGAAGAGCACACATGGAGAAGCGTGAAGCAGGCACCCTATTTCTGCGCCGGGCGTTGTAGAGTTGCCGGTTCTGTCGATGCTGCGAGCGCCTGGCCTGGTTTTGGCAATCCCTATCTTGCTGACGGCGAGAGCGCCTGGTGTCGTTTTCGCGTTCTCGGTTCTGCTGATAGCGGGAGCGCCGGGTGTCGTTGTTGCGTTCTCGATTGCGCTGACGGCAAGAGCGCTGGGCATCGTTCTCGCGTTGCCGATTCTGCGCACGGCGAGAGCGCCGAGCGACGGCGACGGCTCGACGCTGCTGTGATTGGTCCTGGTGTTGTGCTTGCTGTTGACGCAGGCGCGTTTGTCGTCTCGTGTCCATGGCTCAAGTGGCCAAAAAGCAATTCGAAAGTTTAATTGTGAGGAAGTAGACTAAAAATCTTGCACAACCAATGCTACTCGAGTTATTTCCTTCTAAACTCGTTGTTTCACCACATTCTCCCCCACTAAGCCTGACATATTTCCCAGATTATGTCAGGAACCCCGATGAGATACCCAGTATCCAATGCGACTGTTGGGTATTGGAGTGACTTGCTATGATCCTATACATTGCTCTCATCGTTGTTTTTAAGTGGTTTGAGCTTTACAGGTTCTTGAACGTGAGAAATCCTTTTTTTTTCTTCTTTTTCTAGGAAAGACGGTGAGAATGGAACCAGCGACCTCACTGTTCATAATCTCACATCCTGCCGTCGACGCCATTGAGAGGAAGTAGACTAAAATGTTGCACAACCATTTCTACTCGAGTTATTTCCTTCTAAACTCGTTTTTCCGCCACATAATATAGTTGGAGTTCGAAAAAAGAAAAAAAGGGGGCAGCGACGGAGAAAAAGCGGGGGGGGGCAAGCGAGCTGCCACCGCCCCCCCCGGGAGGGCGATTTCCACGCTCCCCCCTCGCCGAGGTGGTGCACCGACGGCCGTTCTTTCGCCGGCACGCACGGGAGGCCAAATGGAGCTCGGGAGTCGCAGCTTTTTGGGGGGGGTGTTACAACCAAGATATTTTCCAAAGGTCCATTTGGACGTCACTACCACGACGTTAGGCCATTTCTTACACAGTCGGATTCCGCCAGTCGAAAACGGCCCTTTTCGACTGGACTTTTTTTCGAGTGGAATCTTCTGGTCCTTCTTCTTATTGTCAATCGAGTCGATTTTATAGTTTTTGTGCTCTTCCTAGAGGCGGTTGGTGTGAGGGAGTACTGCTGTACAGCAGTCGAAACCGGTGGCAGCTCTGTGCTTCGCGCTTTGTCCGGGAGCAACGGCTCGGCGAACCCTCGTCCCAGCGAGTTGGTGGCTTTCGGCGTAGCCGCCAAAGCTACGTTCGTGGAGTTGCACTCAGCCGAGAGCCGCCAAAGCTGCCGGCGCACCCTGTTGCTGGCAGCATGGGATCGATACCGCGCGCGGCTGCCGTCGTGTGATACACGCTGCTGGCGAGCGGGACTAGGAATGCGCCACGCTGACTTGCTGCGAGAAGCAACAGCAGTGATAGCCACGCCAGCGTCAGCGCCTTGTATGATACTGCAGTGTGGTACCTGGTATGGGTGTGTGGCCGTGTGGCCGTGTGGGTGTGTGTTTGGTGGTGGGATGAACGATGCGATCGGTTCAAAAAACACGTGTAAAACTTTTTCGACCGAGCTTTTCGACTGAAAAAAGTCGAGTTTTTCGACTGGATCCGCCAGTCGGAATTCTCAGTCGAAAAAAGCAGGGCTTTTCACGGGTCGGGTCAAATCTCGCGGGTCGGGTCGGGTCGGGTCGGGTCGGGTCAGCTGACCCGACCCGACCCGCGAGATTTTCGAGACGTCTTGACCCGACCCGACCCGACCCGCGAGATTTTGAAAACCTCTTGACCCGACCCGACCCGACCCGCGAGATTTTCGAGACGTCTTGACCCGACCCGACCCGACCCGCGAGATTTTGAAATCGTCCTGACCCGACCCGACCCGACCCGCGACAATCCGGGTGACCCGCGAGATTCGGGTCGTCTGGCGGGTCACGTTAACTCGACCCGTGACATTTCTCACGGGTCAGAGTCAAAAAGTCACGGGTCAAAGCATGTATACCTCGGTCGGTTGGTTGGTCCTTGGTCCCTCGTACTTTTCCCAGTATGTCGTGTTCTCTGCGTTTTTTACCGGCATTGTTTGCAGCTGATGATTATGTCGCGAGAAGTAGGAAAGAAACCGCAACCCACGTGCATGGACATGCCCGTACCGTTAGACCACCGGGTCGACCCGACGAGCGACCCGACGAGCGAGTTAGTTATAAGTTACAAGTGCAATCTCCGGCCCCGGCAAGCAGCCTAACTGAGCCGCCTTCGACAGCAAGCCCACAACTGGGGCGGTGGATCTGTCAGCAGGGGCTGCGATCCGCGAGGATGCGTTGTCTGCTGCTGGTGCTTGCTGCTGCCAGGGTGCTGCTGCCGCCGCTGCTGTGCTGCTGCTGCTGCTGCTGCTGCTTCGACAACGGCTGCTCTTCTTGCTTGTTTACGTTTGGTCACATTTCGTACGAACTGGTATGATAATTTTCGAGCTAGCTACTACTACTACTGCTGTATCTATCTTCTATCTGTGCAGTCTCCAGCCCCGGCAAGCAGCCTAGCTGAGCCGCCTCCGGCAGCAAGCCCACAACTGGGGCGGTGGGTCTGTCAGCAGGGGCTGCGATTCGCGAGAATCCGGGGTCTGCTGCTGGTGCTTGCTGCCGCCAGTGCTGCTGCTGCTGCTATTGGAGCTAACGAACAGCTGCTGCTTCGACGACGACTGCCCTTCCTTGCCTTTTTACGTTTGGTCACATTTCGTACTGGTATGACCGTAATATTACTGCTGTAACATGTTGTTACGGCTTCAGTAGGTACGGGATTCGCGTCACACTGCTGTATGCCTTGGTATGAGTAGCTAGGGGTACTGCCTGGTGATTGTTCTGCACGCTGTGATGACATATGATCGGAGCATCGGCACGAGGGAGGCAGGAAGCCGAAATGTTTGTATTTTATTGGCGGACCCGCGGGCCCGACCCGCGGGGCGCCTGCACAGTATCAACGTGGCTCTCAGCTGTAAGTTTGAAAAAGGCGGATCCGCCGGCTAGATCCGCGGGTTTGACCCGCGGGTCAGCCCAAAACAACTCACGGGTCATTATGGCTTGACCCGCGAAGTGACCCGTATCTCGCGGGTCATGACCCGACCCGACCCGCGAGATTTTGAAAACCTCTTGACCCGACCCGACCCGACCCGCGAGATTTTGAAGCCTTTTGACCCGATCCGACCCGACCCGCGAGATTTTGAAAACATCTTGACCCGACCCGACCCGACCCGTGAGATTTTAAAACGTAATGACCCGACCCGACCCGACCCGCGAGATTTTGAAACCCCCTTGACCCGACCCGCGGGTCGGGTCATGACCCGTGAAAAGCCCTGGAAAAAAGTTGAGTCGAAAAAACCCTTTATCGACTGTGTAAGAAAGCCTGATTTGGGCTTCAGTCGAAAGAGGCCGTTTTCGACTGACAAATCCGACTGTATAAGAAATGGCCTTAGCGTATTACCAGTATATAATAAGGATGGCACCACTGTTCATATCGGCTACCTGGTACCAGTTGACACCACTCCCGAATGTCCTATTCCCCCGCAAATCAGAGTTTCATGTGGGGCTTTTCCTTTTTTGAGAGCGCCAGTAGTGTATTGATACGAAGCACACTTGCGGTTCACACGCAGAGGCGGCTTGCACCCCTTTGCTGCTGGAGTAGACTATATAATCAGATACAGCTGCAGGGCTGCAGCACCCGATCTTCTGACACAGGAGTACGCGACAGGCGATAGGCTGTGTTGAGACAGGTGTTCAGGTGTATCGCATTATAATTTTAGTATAAAAAGTGCTTCCGTAAGAGGACACTGATGATGCCAACGTTTTGGTACTGTAGATCTCGGTACTGGGCCACTTACCACAACTTCGGGGGTCTTCCAGCCCACAAAGAGGAGGCTCAGCATCATCACCAGAACCATGGCCACGAAGGCGGCCTCTGCTGCTGCCATTATTGGCGTCTGAGCTTGTCGTAGACGTTTTACGTTCACACGTGCGAGGTGAGGTTCGACTTGCAGGTTTCGTAGGCCTACCCGAGGCGTTCTACAAAAGGGGCTGTATAAAAAAATCAACATGAATCAAAAGTTGCCAGTTGCGCCGCCCAGCTAGTTGCGCCGCGGCGGCTGCCATCCGTCGCCAGTAGACTAGCCCAACCACGGGCAAGGCGGCAAGGTTCGACCGATGCTTGGTGAACTTGATGAAATATTGTAGACCACAGCACCCGCAAACATTGGGTGGAGTGCCCCGGTTGACATGCGACATGCACACACAAGCTCCTCCGTTCCCCTTGACGCCTCGGTACGGCATGCTGCGAGGCGTGCCCTAGCAGGCTTGTAGCGAGTGGGGGGGGTCTTTCTGGCCCGGGTAAGGCCGGACTCACCCTCAAGGAGTGATACCTTCTTGCTGCTGCATGTGGCCGCGAGGCTTAGGCGTGGCGGTTGAGTTGGGTCGTACGTGATGCATTAGGCATTGTCACCTACGATTCGCGCGTCTTTTTAGGCAGCAACGGCGGAGCAGCAATGATGCTTAATCGGGATGATCGTGCGCGGAGGCAGGCGCCACCACGAGCCACACTACGGCGCAGTCTTGGTTTGAGTGGAGGGAACTGCGCCGGCAGAAGGCTGGATTCGACGACGAAGGAGGAGGGCGACTGAGCGTCGACGGGCGGGGAAGAGACGGATTGAGCTCTCCCTGAACGAGATATTTTGTTTTTCAGATCAGCACCGCGAGCTGCGAGGAGCATTTATTTTGTTTTTTGGGACGGGGGAGAAGGGGAACCGATTGGAATTGAGCGTCAACGAGAGCAAGTGCGAATGAGCGGGCCGAGTGAGCTAAGGCGATAAAGGCGATGAGGCGGCCATGGGAAACCACAGCAGGAGGATGGCACACGGAAACCCACGACCCGCACGCACACCATCACGAGAGCAGCGATCGTCTTTTTTCAGGGTTTTTTTACGAAGCAGTAGTACAACATGTTACTTACATCACTGATTTTGTAGAGTTGGTACATGGGGAACGACCCCGCGCAATTTTCAATTTTCAGGCACGGCCGTCGTAGCTGCGCTGCAACCTGTCAGATAACCCGGGAAGACGGGGTGACCATTGATATTTGTGTGGTGGTTTTTGGTTCGATTGCTCTTTTTGCACTGCATGCCCGCGGGTCGTCACTCTGACAGCACTCCAGACAGCAGACGCGTTCGTCTGTGCTCACGATTACCGTGCGGTTCGTACGGTGCAGGCAGCCCAACCGCTGTAGTTTGTAGCCGCGAGTTGGTTAGTTGTGAGAACGGGGGAACTCTATGCCGTAGTTGAGTGGATACCCGTGGCCATGTGAGTTCAGTTTGCACATTGGATCATAACACTTGTGCGCCTTCTTCGTACCGTGCGTTTGTAGGCGGGAAAGCGTAGTATTTACCGGACGAATTTTGATTTAATTTGGTTTTTCGGATCTTCCTAGGGATCCAGCACCTTTGTGTGACCACGGACTCTAGATGATGTTTGACACTAGAGTTAACATGAGAAAACAACAATAATTAGTGAAACATAGATGTACCACGCAGCTTGAAAAGTTGAGTTTCAATCATTCAATCGGTTGTACTCACAGCTGACGTTTTTCAAGATTTTGGTAAAACTATCTTCGATCGATACCACTTCCGTATCCTAAATCCCAACGGTATTAATTCCCGATCTTCTATTATTCTAAATAGCAATAGTCAACATTGGCGCCGATGACGACATCCCTGTTCGGGATAGCTCCGTAATCAGGGTCCAGGGTAGAAAAACGATAAATTACGAGCCAAACGAGGTGGAAAGCAAGTCAAGGAGGAGGGTTGGATTTCCCGGTCGTTTCACCGGTCGGGCCATTTCTAAAGGGTAGGATCGGGTCAGGGTGACCCGACAAGTCTTAAGAGCTGGTTTGGAACAAACTCGACCGACTCGACCAAACTCGTGCGATTTCGAACACCATAATACTGACCCCGACCCGACCCCATTCGACCCACTAGATTTTGAAACCGTCCGTACCCGAGCTGACCCGTCGGTCGGGTCATGACCCGTGAAAAGCCCTGGACTTTCCAGACTGTATGTTCCAACTCAGTTATCAATGCAATCCACAAACGATCGCCATATTGTGTCGTATGAACACCTTGTGACTTGGACGTGTGTTTTCTGCGCCGCAACCGGTAGGGTCAATCCAGTGCATCTTTCGTGCGCAGAAGTCACGGCCACTCCACTTTCTACCCCCGTGGCAGAGTAGTTTTCCTTTATTCGCAGCGCGTTTCTGCGGTTCTGGGATTTTCTAGGCCGTTACAGTGCCCGTCGTGAATAAATGAAACTGTCACACTCTGCCACACTCTGCTGCGTGCTCTCACAGTCAGTCGTGGTGGCCATCGAGGAAGGTCAGATTCGCGCGTTAAAGCTCGTCTTGGGGTTGGGCGTAAACAAACGCGATGCTGGCGTGCAAGGTGTGTCCGGCGTTCCCTGGATGATATCGCTGCCAGGCACGGTATATTGCCCCGACATGATAGGCTTAGTTTGCACCTCTAGTGCCCTTAATCGTAGGGAACAATCTGGCTATCGTCCCCGCTTTGTTGCTTTCTATTCTAGCTCTTGCACAGCAAGAAACAGAGATAATGATAATATGGCAGATAATACGGCGGTCGCCCCGCTGTCTCCGCTGGCCCACGTACGGGAATATAGTCAAGAGCCGGACAATCTTATCAAGCACGTTCGTCGTGGTTCGGGCGAGGTGAACCCGCCTCCCTTCACTGGATACCTGTTGTGTGTCTCGCCATCAACAGCAACGGACGGTGTCTCTTCATGCTGCAGGAAGTAGTGTAGTAAAGTGTAGTAGTAGTGGTAGTAATAGTAGTAGTAGTAGTAGTAGAAGAAGTATTAGTAGTAGTAGGTCACGTAATAGTAGTAGTAGTAGTGGTAGTAGTACAGCAGCAGTAGACTATAGTAGAAGTAGTTGTTGTTGTTGCCAGGGTATTGGGCGGGGACACAGGGTGTCCCCTGCAGGTCTGCCAATGGGGCAGGTCCTCGGAGAGTACTCACTTTCTTAGCCTTAGGAGAGACGTAGCTTTAGTGGGTTCCACCAGAGCCCTGGATGACTTCTGGGAACGGAGGCGCGTTCCTCCGTTCTATTTCTTGACCATCCAGAATATAAAAAACGCCAACCGTATCATACGACAACCGGCCGAAATATCTCAATTCAAATAATTACAGGCCTTTCGAGGCCGTACCTTAACATAGTAGTAGTGGAGTAGTAATAGTAGTGGTAGTAGTAGTTGTAGTAGAAGTAGCAGTAGTAGTGTACAGTAGTACTAATAGTAGCAGTAGCAGTAGTAGTGCTGTGGTAGCAGTAGACTAGTAGCAGTAGTAATAGTAGCATAATATAGTAGTGTTAGTAGTAGTGTTAGTGGTAGTAAAGTAGTAACTACAGTAGTAGCAGCAGTAGCAGTAGTAGTAGAAGTAGTTGGTAGTAGTAGTGTAGTAGTGGTGGTAGTAGTAATGGTAGTAGTAGCAGTCGTCGCCAGGAGTACTGCCTCCCGATATTGAGAGAACGCAAGCTGGGCAACCCTTGCTTGGCATGGGAGAGGGATTCGCATAATAGCTTCCAGGCACATGTTAGTCGTTTTTGATCGGTTCTTTTTGTTTTAGCTCCCCTCAAATAAGTGGGCAGCGGCAGCATGCAAGCGTCGACCACGAGGGTTGAACGCCACTCTGCCACTCTGGTGCCCCGAACTGATGCTTACTTTTTTGGACTAAGCAGAGTGCGGCAACAAGACGTGCCGACCAACTGAGCTGCAACAACTTGGGTGTTCAGTTCTACATCAATCTTTCTTGAACGACCCCCCGCCCCCCTGCCTTGGGATGGCTCAATGGCTCACTGTGTATGTCTCAATCTTAGATTCTAGGAGACTGCATTCGAACCCGTTGGCTGACCGCCTCCCTTCACTAAACAAAGTTAATAACACTGAAGGGGACCACGGTTTGGCCCCTTAAACGACCGGGCGCCCCCACACTAAAACTAGTGTGTCCAAGCCTAAGGCCACAAGAGGCCTTGACGCGTCCAAGAGCGCCGCTCTCGCTCAACATGCTTGTTCTCATTTCTTCATATGGACCAAAGGCTAAGGTATAGGGAAATCCCCCCGTTTTTCACTACTGAGTTTGAGTCACGCGCACGAGTGACTCTCCAACTCACGGACAAATGTACTTCAGGCGATTTTTTTGGCGCAGCACATACAGCAGCTTACTCTTCCATTGCGGATTCCTATCGCAAAATTAAAACAGCACGAAATCTTGGGACACGGAAAGGAACAGGACACGCGGGGTATGTCGGCGCTACAACGCAAGAGGAGCTGTACAATACACGCGCAGCGCGGTGATACTTGGGCTGCTGTGCGCTCTTTTGCAGGCGTTTCATAGCATTGCCCTCGTCGTTTCCTTGGTCGCTATACACGGGTGCTCAAAAGGGTTTACAACATTCCAGGTGTATTAGAAGGTGCGCGATTGTGCTGTAATAGCAAGAGCACGTGGTGTGTGCTTGACGGAGCAAGACAAGATTTTCTCAGGCCGCGAGAAAAACATTACTCGTGTCTACCATGTCAAGAAGGACCAAATACAATACCACTCTAGCGAGGCCAAACGATCCTCGCATGCCTTAACTAGCTTATCAATTCGATACCCCACGAGGAACACAAGCGGACATCGCCTGAAAAACAAACGATCACTCACAAGACACAACACAGCACTCCCAAACGGCCAAAATGACAACATTATAATAGGTCCACCACCCACCTCCCCCCCCAAGACCAACATGAAACACAAGTTACAAGAACGTCCCCCCTCCCAAACAATGCCACTGTACGTTGCTCCAAACCTACCTACAAACAACCCGCCACTGACAAAAAAAAACGCAGCACGGACCGGATCACTAGAAAAATATTCTGGGGTGTTTCTTCTAAAACACGGTTCCGTCGCTAATAATTCGGATGGGTGGGGCACACGTGTCTGGCCGTAGCTTCTTGGCCATTGCTCTTCCAGCCTTCCACGTTCCTCCTTCGAGCATCTGCAAGCGGGGGGCACATGGAGAAGAGCGGGGGCGGCGGGGGGAGATTAGGAAGGGGGGGGAGGGGCGAGGGAGGCAAGAGGGGGGTTGACCAATCGCCGCTCATGCAACGCGTGTCAAGGGGTCAAAAAAGTAACACCGGGTGTTCTTCATCCAATCACCGTACGTTAAGCATTTCTTCGATCGATGAAAATTCCTATGCGTCCTCCTCGGCCAATGCAACACTAAACGCAACTTGTCTCTTTGGTCGACGACATGTGCTCTTCGGGAAAAGCTGAGTCAGTCACAGGACGCTACATTTTCCACGTGTCTTTACCACAGGAAATATCACGCACGATTTTTTTCAACCAAACACACGGAAAGGCAAGGACGCCACGAATCTTGGTAGAGTGGGAACTAAAATTACCAACATCGCCAGGCCAAATAACACGCGGAGGTATGCATACTGACCAACGAAAGCCCTTCTAAATTGAAAATACAACATCAAAACGCCCTTTTACCCGTAAAATCCTTGGCCGTCTCCCCGCCGCTAACAAAACTTAAGAGCAACAACAAACACGTTCTTCAGACAATAGAGGAAGCATTGTTCCAGCGTTTCCCAGCCAACCACCGTAAAGTTTCACACGAATCTTGACCAATGGAAATCTTCTACGTAACTCCCAACCAATCGCCGCAAAATTGAGCACAAACCTGCACCAATGGGAACCATTTGAGCATTTCCTAGCTAAGCACCGCAAAATTCGGCACAAATCTCGACCAATGGGAATCCTTCAAGCTTTTCCTAGCCAATCACGGCTAATTTCGCCACAAACCTTGACCAATGGAAATTCTTGTTCGGTCTTCCCGAGCTTCTGCCGGAGCGCGCTTGCCACCTCATCCAGTAGGCACACGGTTAGCGCTCTCCATTCCACGATCACCTTTGGCGCAAGGCATTGGCCACCAGAGAAACGGAAGCAAGGTACGGCAACAGGTCGGTGACGAAAGTAGCACCATGCCCAGCAACAGCAGCAGTAGCAACATCAACAACATGATCAATTATAACATTGCGAGCGGCAGCGACAACAGTGACATTAACAACACTACTACCACAACAACAACAACAACAACAACAACAACAACAACAACAACAACAACAACAACAACAACAACAACAACAACAACAACAACAACAACATCAACAACAACAACAACAACAACAACAACAACAACAACAACAACAATAACAACAACAACAAGAGCAAAACATCGACGGAGACGTCCTCGTCGGGGTAGGTCCAGCTTTTAGGTTTTCACCTCCTCCTCTGGCCGATGAGGCTCCCCCGCTACCCCGGGGTACTTTGCCTCCAGCAGCCCCAGGTCCAACAGCAGGCCCCCATTTCGGTACTCGGGCAGACCAGTCATGAGTTCAGTATCCGCGAGGACAAGACCCGCCGCTTGCTGCAAGGGAAACATCAATCAGTATTGGACAGTGCGCGAGATGAGACCCCGAGGAGTTATAGACGCGGCGGTGGCAGGGTAGGGGTAGGTGAGTGAGAGTTTGTGGGGGCGGGGGGCGGGGGGGGGGGGGGGGTAGGAGGTTATGCTTGATACAACTGCTGCCACATAAGGGGGACAAATACTTAGATGTAGGGTGGGATGATTTTTTGCAGTGCAACAAAAAACAGCCCTAACTTCAGGTATGACCCTTTTACCACTGCAAAACATTATCCCACTCTAATTTCAAGTACTTTTTCCTGAAAAAGCGGCTCGACTTTAGTTTCAAGCAGTGCGTTACGACAAACGTACGTGCAGCTCTAAAGGGTTAGACGATAAGGGGCGTGGCATGTTAGCGGGGGGGAGGGTAGCGCGGTGGCCTCTTGAGGCGTCGTGGGAGTCGAGCGGCTAGCAAGCGTCGTTCGCGGTGATTGGCATAAAGCGTTAGAGCGGTTACGTTCGTGATAGAGACCACAAGGCGTCCGAGAACGCCCCTCTCGTCATATGGCATGTTGTATAGGATGGTAGCATGTGGGATGATTATATGGGATGGTTATATGGGATGGTAACATGGGATGGTTCTTGATGCGCACTAACGGGTCGGGAAATGGTATAGTAGCGCAGTGACGTCGGTGTTAGAACGAGCAAAGCGTTCGTGAACACCACTCCTCTCTTACCTGTAGAGGCTCCATGAGGGAGTACGTCATCCACTGCGACAGCTTGTGGAAGGGCACCAGGTTCGAGCAACCCCCACCGTCGCTCGGCAAGGCGGAGTGCTCCCAAACGTCGCCCATGTTGCGTCCGTCTACTTGAGTCCGGCCAGCCGGCCACATGGCCTCGAACCCGTACATGACGACATCCCACACTTTAGTTATAGACACGGCCTGGTCCAGTACCAGAGGGGAGATGAGGGGGGGGGGTGGCGAAGGGAACGGGACGGAGGGAAGCGAGGCGGAGGCAGGAGGAGGGGGGGGGGAACGGGGGCTTAAAGAGACGCTACTTGAATCACAAGGAACAAATATTCGGGCAAGACTCAGGTACTTTACGAGTTTTCGGGTAAGATTCTGCATCGTTACGTATCCGGTTTGCTACCGGGGCAGTCACTTCCGTGGGTGGATACCTGGTACGTAAAAGTGCTGCAAATGTACGCCAAGGAGACGCCAGGGAGGCCACAGGACGCTCGCTGTCATCGAGGCGCTGCAGCCCATGCAAGGAACGAACCAACCGGCGAATCGAAATGATCAAATCATCGAATCAAGCACATACTTCGAAGTATACAAATTGGCTGCGACAAATTGGCGGCGACAAGTACCGACAGGAACATTGCCCATTTTGATCCGACGTTATCTGATGCAACCTGATTGAGCCCCTTGTGGGACTAAGGAGAAACGTTTCGATCACGAGTGACGATTGCAGCAAACCCCACACGAAGCAGCCCGGGTCGCTGGGGTGCGAAATATACCCGAAGTGCAGCCTAGGGAGATGCACGACACGCTCGTAGCATGACGATGACCCTTGCGACTGTTGCACGCTCTCCCTATTACTAGACCGATAGAAACATCACACTTGTTGCTTTTTAGGTCACTTTACCCGGGTTTCCAACGGGCTAATCTGATTGATAATCTGGTTCAATGACTTTTATCCTAGTTGGTCGCAGACGCTAACCTTCGTGTCAGGGGCCGCCTGAGCGAGGAGATAGTCAACCATGTTCCCCGGCCGAAAAATGCCCCCGCTCTCGAAAAACTCCGGGTGCTGTTCCAGCGCGGTCCCCAAGCGCTTGAGAACCTGCGCGCGCACGTGCATCATTTTTCGATATTGCGTATATTTGCCGTTGTTTTTACCGCTACCATTACATTTACTCGTATGATGTCTTTACACAGTCATATATTCCTATCATTACCATGGTACGTTCCTCGTTATCATTGCTACTACTGCTGCACAATCAGTATTTCCTTTCATTTTACCTTTGCCTCCACCTTCACCATAACTTTTTCCTTGTCTTTACCCATAAACTTTACGTTTGTCTTTTACCCTTACCCTTTTACCAGTATACTTACCACCATTACGTCAGTACGCATGTATCTACCCTTACCCTTACCATTTACCATTACCTCAATACGTGTGTTGTTAGTTTGGATCGTCACAGCACGACGGTTACAAAAGTTGTAGAGGGTTGCGTATACATTCGAAGGCGAATTTATGCAACTTCTCTCATGAGAGGAGAGCTCCAGCACTCCGCTCTCTGCTCCTTCTCTCTTCTCTGTCCTCTAATACAACGAAGAAAAGAACACCCGTCAGACCGCGAGGCGGTCAGGGCATCCAGGCTTGGACTCTACGAACATGTGTACCTTCATTACGTGTGTACCTTCAACACGTTACCTTTGCCATTCATTAGGGCCCGTATTAACGAGGAACTTGCAAAATCGAATTTCGATTTTTTTTTATAGAATTTAATTTAATTTGCATCTGATTGGTCAAGAAATGAATCACCAAGCAGGCATTCTCAGAATTATTACGAAAAATCAAATTCAACAAAGAAGTAAAAAAAGACTTTCTCGGTCGAATTTTGTCGAAAATCGAAATTGAATTTAGGGAGTTTGTCCACCTAGACATGGCTTGTTCTGTGTAACCGAAGCCGGCCACGCGAATTGGTGCCATGTCGTCGGCTGATTGAGAGGCGAGCAGCCAACATTGCGAGAGGTAGGACCACCGGAGCAGCCGCAGCGCGGCCTCCGAAGGTCCTTAGCACAGCCTAGACCGCCTGCGACGCTTCGAAAACAACCGAGACCGCCGCAAACCCAGTTTTTCGTCCCCCTGCACCTCGAAAGTTACACGGCCAACTACCACATGATGACTTCGCTCAGAAGTTCGACAGCTATATCCCCGTCGCTGCTGCCCGTGTCGGGCGGCGGGGTGGCGCCAGCCCATCCAAGAGACACCTAGAGCCATAGCCTCCAAGCCGCTGCCGGCCAAAAGAATCTGCGGCTAGCCGCGGCGCTCCGGGGAGGACGCGAGCCATCGCTCGCCTCGGCCGTTGCCCACGGGTGTTCGTTGACCCTTTTGCGTTTTTTGAATTTTTTTATTTCCTAGAACGCACTGCGCCGTTCCTTGATAAGAACCAAAGTTGGATTTTTCGTGGATTTTTCATGAAATTAAAAAAAAAAAATCGAAATTCGATTTTGCAAGTTCCTCGTTAATTCGGGCCCTTACCTTCGCCTTCACATTTACCAGTACCTTTATCCTTTACCCCATGTACCTTTTTTTAACTTTACCATTAGAATATGATGCCTGTGTGATGCCTATACCATTACCTGTACTTGTACCTGCTACCACCTAGCACCACCACCACCACTACCACCCCCACCTCGTACCTGAGTCCTCCCATCGCATCCCACCAAAGGATTCGTCGCTTCATCAACTTGAAACGCCGACCTCACGGAATCATCAGCAAGCCCCTTCAACCCGACCGAATCTGCACGGTGAGGAAAGCCGGCAGGATCGCTCGAGAACGCTCCGGAGTCGAACATGTGGAAGCTCGCCACACCAAGCCCCTCGCTGCGCCCTGCCTCGAACCCAGTACCAGCCTCCTTGTACTTCCAGGCATCCCCAGCGCCTGCGTCGAGAAGGACGGCCGTGGTGACCAGGTCTACCAGTCGGCGTGCTAGCTCCAAGCTATCGCATTTGGCGCTGTCAAGCCACTTCTTCTTGAGCACGGCGGTGCGGTCAACACCACCGGCCTCGAAGTGCCTCCACCGGGCGTGGTAGGGAACGTCGTCGTAGCTGGCGTAGTCTCGGTCCATGAGGCTCTGCACGAAGTCGACGACATCAGGCATCTTGGAGAGGTTGACTCGGAAGTGAGCCAGCCGATCGGATTTCGCTGCATCAAAGATTAGGTTGCACCTCGAGCGGATGCAGGCTAAGGAGCGGAGCGTTGCGACGCGGTCGCTGGCGCCTACAGGAACGGCGGCGAGGCCCGGCATCTCAAGGGATGGCGGAGGAGCGTGTGTGTTTGTGTCGTGGCTTGAGTGATCGTGGCTTACTATACTGCTGCTGTGTTGTGTTGTGCTTTGCTTCGTTGCGGAGGGTTTCCATAACATCAACATCGCCAGGTCTTGAAGGCGGAACATTGGGTGAGAGGGGATGAACATTTGAAAATAAGCAACCAACAACCAACTTAAGGTGGGAGATCTGATGCCTTTTGATCAAGTATCACTCACTGGATCGCAGCCGCAGCATATCTACTATCTAAAATCTATCCGACGTCTAGCTGGCGACACACCCACAGCAGTAGCTCCTTGCTCCTTTGCGCAAGGTGCCCGCTTGCACCGTGGCACCAATTTCGGGAACCGACGCCAACAGATTCTCTGAAAAAAAAAAGATACACCCGGCAAAACGCGGCGGAAATACTTCAAACCCACAACGGACAACCGACCCCGCCCACACGCCTTTTCTGTACGGCTGGCGCAGGACACGCCTGACGTGCAGTGACAATGGCGATGACCAGAGTGCTCGTGGCCGCCTTGTTCGCGTATCTCGCGATCGCGTCCATCAGCGGGAACGCTCAACCTTTGCCACCACCTGGTGACACTGGTTTGACGTCGTACGTGTTCTCGGTCGAGGTGTTGCTGGACGAATCCGCCGACCCCGTACTGCTGGGGATCCGCGACGGCCAAACGGTTGCTCAGGTAAAGAATACGCTATCATATATAGCGCGGGTAGGAGTGGTAGTAGATGTCGGCGGTACGAGCAAGGGGGCTTACCCACGGCATGCAGTACCGGCATAATAGTGTCCTCGTACATACCTGGTATCTGGTACATACATAGAGTTGTACACCAGGTACGTCCAGAAGCCGTAATATTGTGAAGGAAGAGTGTCCACGTTAATGACGGAGATCCGTCAGCCGATGCGTCCCAAAGATCCTACCGTTTTGAGGAGGGGAGAATGTTACACTCGCAAGGCTTACCCTGGGCTGGGTAATCGAACGACTTTCTACCCCCGGCTAGCGCGCACAGGTAACACCTTCACCACACAGTACGAGATTCCCCCAATTTGGCGGACTGAGTAGTGCGGGGTTTCCCGAGTCTAAATACTCGGCGGACAATCGCTTGGCGTGACAAAGGACTTGCATTCATAACCTGGAACGGCTGCAAGTAAGGCGGTCATTGTTTGCTCTCTGGCCCACCACCGCCTCACTCACTAGGCGACCCCAACTGCATCCAGAAGATGATTTTTTTTGTCTTAAAACCTGGAACCTCTGACATCAAGTTTTGTCTAAATGCGCCACTTTTTTACCTGTTACACATTATTTACATACACATACCAGTATATTTTTGTGTGACCGTGTCCCCATTAATGACGCAGGCCGCTGAAAGGTTTTGCCTCGAGCATGGATTGGACGAGGCGATGCAGACTGTGCTGATGCCGCAGCTGATACAGGTACGCTATGTATATATCTGGTACCAGGGTACGAAGTAATGCCTTGTCCTGGCTCATCGCCGAAAGTCTCGAGTAGAACCTCCGGTGACCCACCATCGGGTCGAGCAACATCACAGCATCGTTTTACTTTTCTATTTTATTCGCTTCCATCACCTTTATGTTCCACCTCAATTTGTAGGAGGTTATGCCCTCATCGACCTGCTGGACAAGTCGCGGTCACAGGTGCCATCCCTTCTCCCCCCCGATACGTGCTGCACAACATATTTGTCCAGATCACGACACAAAGATTTACGCAGTGCCAGAGGAGCGAGCCGTTGGTACATATCTTTGTGGATTCACCTAAGTCGCGTTGACACCGTGAGTCTGGACAAAAGCCTCACCCTGGTACTGTACGCGCATGTATTGGCATTGCCTAGTTTTCTGTCCCCCGCTCTCCATGTACTCGTCAATATAGTCTATGTGTTATCCGCAATTATTTTCACAGAAAACAAAACGAAACGTTAGCTGTGAGATCGAGATATTCTTGGAAAGTCATGTTAATAAGCTGCGTGTGATACTCCGACCGCGCGTTCAATGATACGATGTATGGAGCAAAGGTTCTCGAGAATGGGATAGCCGAGGCAATCGGAGACACGAGCCGCGTCGGTGGCGAGTCGGCGTCCCTCAGTCAGGCCCCAGGCCGCGCCATCTCGGCTGCTACAAGCGACACCAGGGTTGGTTCGTCTTCTTCCTTCGAACCCCTTATTACGTTGGGTATATCCTTGGATGGGAAGGAGGAGCGCACGTTCGCGTACTACACTGGCCAGGTTAGTTATAGCCCGCGCACAACACGGTCACGCGATCGCGCAAGGTTATTCTTACGTCGAGATCGCTTGTTGTTGTTGTTGTTGTTGTTGTTGTTGTTGTCGTCGTCTTCGTCGTTGTTGTTGCTGTCGTTGTTGTTTCTGTTGTTGTTCATCAGCTAACTCGTCGACACAATCTAGTCCGTGGTCACCGGACAGGATTGGATCACTCGGGGAGTAGTGAAGCAATACCTCGGAAAACCAAAACAAAGCAGTACACACCTGAAGCATAGGTGTCGCAGCACAAGTCCGCAGCCGCGCAAAAAAAGGCAGGTATGAATAAGTACTGTAGAACAGCTCAACATCTTCAACACCATCTAAAACCACCTGCATAGACTTACGCGGCGATAAGTACTTGCGCCTACCTCTACGAAGAGGAGCACGAGACCACATGAAACGTAGACACAGAAAACGTACTTCCCCAATGCGGTGTCATGATAAACCGAAGCAAACCGGAAACGAGGGCCGAAGAACCGAAGGGAAAAAAAAACGGTTTTGCCCCGGATTTAGGCTTTTGACCGCAACCTTCAACTCAATAACTATGGTAAGGCTAGGGCCGAGGTTGAGACACGCGCTATGCTAGGGGGTACAGTACCTTTTTTTTTTTCACCAGCCAACATATTTCTGACCGTCGGACCCCCTAAATTGATGGCCTGAAGAACTACGTACTATCGTTGTAACGTCAGCTGTGCGTTACACAATAGGGCTCGCTGCAACGTTTAATGGGCTGAAGTCGTTCTGCGGCTGCCCCCCCAACTTTTCTTGACGAAATCGCCGGTTTCAAAACCAGCTCCCGGTCGTATCTCCTAAAATACGTTGTCCCTCGACACCCTCCCCGACGTCATCGATCGATAGACCTTTTGCGCCACACAAGAAAATATATGGATACTTTCTTCTTCTCAAATGGTATCCTTCCTTGTGTCGAGCAGCCGTGATACGTTCGTTCAAGAAAAATCGCTGGTTTAGGAGGGGGGGGCTATCGTAGAATCAGTCGCTGTGGGATTGTTAATGGGGCTAAGCATGTGATTCTTTCCAAAAATCAGGTATTGGGTGGGGTGTATACCTCCACAGCCCGAGAAGCCGCAGACAACATAGTCGCCTCACCGCTACCGCAACACCCGTCTTGGTGCTTATTAGTAAATACCTGGCAGTGTCTTAGGTAGCGAGCCCTCTAGAATCTCCGCACTGAACGCACACAGCTGGAACTGTAGAGCGAGGAAACGACGACGACACGAGCTGGTGATTGACTGTAGCATTGGCCACAGGAAGTCCTGCTGGGCCAGAGGATGAAGACTTTGGTGCCCAACTCCAAGCAAAAGGGGTTGCATGGTACGACGCGCGCACAACGCGATACCACTCGTGCCACTAAGAGCTACTGCTATATATGGACGGTTAGTAAGACCGCATTTTTCGTTGTCGCGATCGCAATACCTGGTTCTCAAAGTGGCTACTAAGCATGGCACAGAATGAGGGCACGTGCTTGGGGGGGGGGGGCAAGAAGGGGAGACACCTGTGACCACGGCTTGTCCAGAAGGTCGCTCAGGGTAAAAACAACTTACAAGCTGAGCTGGAAAGCAAAAAAAAAGGAAGACACAAAAAAGCAAAACAACAAAAACGGAGATGTGCGACACATGGTTAAATGTTTCCGGGTTGTTTTCAAGCCGCGTGCGCTGCGTTCGTCGTAGCGATTCTTGGCCGAGACAAATCTTGCTAACGGGGCGCCCCAAGTGAGGAAATAACCGGAATCGTCAAAATTCCCGTTGTGTGTGTGTTTTGCTATAAAATTAACTTTTTTTCATGTTTTTCTTTCATTTTGCCTACCCGACCTATGATCTTTGCATTTTTTCATTTATCTTTCTCCCTCTCTAGAGACATAACTCAAACCAGGGGTCACTGAACAGGCTCTTCGGCCCCTCCCCCACCACGGTACCCGACTTCGCTTTTTTCCGCGAGAATAGTTCAGCACTTTCTTCCCTCGTCGACTCTCGCCGAAGTGTGCTTACTCACGCCATAAAGCGCTCTCGACAATTGGTTTATCTAGAAAATGTATATCTCCGTTACAACCGAGATTCGAACCCCTGACTCGAACGTTAGCAGTGTTCAAAGGTCAACCACTACACACACCGGGGCGACCGGCTTTATCCAGTGCCATTTTTTTGTGAGCTACCTAGGCCATGAGGTAATTAATCGAGTTGCGCTTTCACTCTGTCTCAACATCGGTTTTGAGTGGGGGATGGACCCAGCCCCTCCGAAAATTGAAGTGTAACCCCGACAATAGCTGTGGTAGAGGTGGACCTTTTTTTTTTCATTCTGAGGGTAATCACTTGAGAATATCTCCAACTCACCCCCCCGCGAAACCGATTTCAGAGCAAAAAAAAAGTGCTTTTGTGATGAGCAAATCTTCCCATAGCCTAGGCACGCCAAATAAAACGTTTTGTTTGCAAAACAAGAATGCCGCAATTCCGAACAATTTTCGGTTAAGGTGGCCTAAGGAGTCCCATCATTCAGAAAAAAAAAAGCCGAAAAGTGCCACCTGTACCCTAGCACGCGTCCCCTGCCCTAGCACGCGTCCCCTGCCCTAGCACGCGTCCCCTGCCCTAGCACGCGTCCCCTGCCCTAGCATGCGTGTCAGATGAGCAACGCTTTCTTCAACGTTGGTGGGGAGCCGTGAGTATTCCGTTTGGTCACAGCGGCAACCAGACCCTCCCCGCCCTCTTCTGCCAGACGACGATTCCTACTCTCCTGTGCCACTACCACGACGAATCACCCAACGAGAAAAAAAAAAACATAAACTAACGCTGTTGAACAACAAACGCCATTGTCGAATTTGGCGCTTCTAAACTCGATTCCACCACACGCCACCTTTGGGTTGACAGGATCCAGGCGACGCGGCGTCGGCGTTTTGCGTGGAAAACCTTGACCCTTCGAGCCACTCCGAGGCCTTCACCCGGTGCTCAGAAACGCTCTCGGCTAGCATTATCCAACGGATCGGCGTTGCCAACAAGGTCGGTTCAAGCCACGACGCTCAGGCCACCCGTCCGCCGCAACCTCAGCCGTGGCAAGGGCAAGCATCTGCGCAAGGAGGCGAGGAAAAGCGAGGCATTGTCGGGGAGGGGGGCGGGGATGTTGTCCCGAAGCCTTTGCTGACGGTGCCGCTCAACATCAACGGGATCGAGACGACGCTAAAGATGTACGAGGGGTCTGGGGCGGAGGGCGTGGCTTACGAATTCTGCCACCAAGAAGAGTTTGCCTTCAAAGGGCCGTCGCTAAACAGCTGCTACTCTCAGGTGGGTGAACACATGAGCTTCGATAAGGGGAGCACTTTTTGGCTGTTTTTTCCTGACCGACAGGGCTGTTCAACCAACACTAACAATGGCATTACTGTTTCACAACATAATCGTTACATATAAAAGTACCAGTAATACTAATAATGGCAATAACGCCAATAAATTGGTCATAGGGTTACACTTTCACCTTTGTTCAAAGCCAGTTTTCGGGCAAGGTATAATTGTAGAGTTTCTCGAGGGCGGAGTCTCACAAAATAAGTGCGTCTTAAGGGAGATTTTCCATGAGTTAGGAACCTAAGAAGAAAGAGGCACACCTAGTAAGCCCTCTGCCGAGACATGAGTCCAACGCTGAACCCCTCTATACTCTTCACACAGCAGACAGATCGCGATCTAGATCATACAGATCGTATAGATTATATAGATTATATAGATCATATAGATCGTATATATGTTAGATTTATAGCCACGAACGTGGATAGGGCTATATAACTAACATGTCATGTGTATCATGCGGATCGTATAGATCATACAGATCCCACAGATCATGCAGGTCATTTAGATCATATAGACCATTGTATAGATCATATATATGCTATATTTGCCGCTATAATATGCCATGCAAGGGTCGTACCATACAGATCCCACCCGGAAAGCACGTCCTCAGAAACAGATCCCGCCCGACGAACATGTGCAAACAAGAGCCTTGCCAAACACATCCCACCTGGCAATAATTGTAGTGTAGATCGTACAAATAGTTCTACACCAGCGATTTACCCGCCCCCAACCACATATGTAAGAGACATATCTACCCCAAAACATCTAGATTATACTGAGAATAGAAATGACCTCTCTACAGCGGCGGTATGTGCACTATAGAGGGAACTACGGGCACCACAAGGCAGGTCATTTAGATCATGTAGACCATTGTATAGATCATATATATGCTGCATTTGCCGCTATAATATGCCATGCAAGGGTCGTACCATACAGATCCCACCCGGAAATCACGTCCTCAGAAACAGATCCCGCCCGGCAAACACGTGCACACAAGAGCCTTGCCAAACACACCCCACCTGGCAATAATTGTAGTGTAGATCGTACAGATAGTTCTACACCAGCGATTTACCCGCCCCTAACCACATATGTAAGAGACATTTCTACCCCGAAACATCTAGATTATACTGAGAATAGAAATGGCCCCTCTATAGCGGCGGATGTGCACTATAGAGGGAACTACGGGCACCACAACGACAACAGGCATTACTCCACATACTTGTCAAGACGCGGCCTTGAAAGGCCTGCAATTATCTGGTTTGATAGGCCATCTACCGTTCTCGTATGATATCTTGGCGTCATCTTTTCGGGGGAGTCAGGAAAAGAAACCGAGGTATGCCCCTCGGTTCTCAGTTGCTATCCGGAGCTCTGTGGAAATAACAAAGCTGCCGCTCTACTACGGCTAAGAAAGTGAGTACTCACCGAGGACCTGCTCAACAGGCAGACCTGCAGGGGACACTCTGTGTCCCCACCAAAAAAGCTTGAGAAATGGTGTCGTCAGCAGGACACCGAGTCATCAAGCGTGGCTTTGGGTGTAGCCGCGGCAGTGACAATCTCGGCGGTACGCGCGCGGATCAAATCCGAAGAAATAGGCTTGGCGTGGTCACCCGACACAGTCAGTTTGCTCAGCCGTTCAGCGAAGGAAGCAATATCCACCAGGGAAGGAGTTACTTGCCTCTTGCCTGCCACCACGGTCACCCTTGTATTAGCGCCGGTGTTCCCCTCCCTTTCGACAAACATTTGCCTTGTCATATAGCGCCTCCTGTGGTTTCTTTGCCGTAGGGCCTCCCCCCGCCCCCCGCCACACCGGCGGTACGCTGACAGGTTTTTGACGGGTGGTTTGCCTTGTTGTAGGGTCTGCGTTTCCTTCAACTGCTTTTCTTCGCGTTTTCCTGGCGCCATAGCCAGGCCGTTAGAGGTGTGGGAGTGGGTTTTGAGGAGCCGCATCTTCGACTCATGGTCTAGTTCGTAAAACCGGAGTTTCCCCGAATCTCCCATATTTCTGCGTATGCGGCTCATCAGGATGGGCTAGTGTTGAGGCACGGCCTTGTAAGGCCTGCAATTATCTCATTTGATAGGTAATTGGCCGTTGTCGTATGATACGTTGGCGTTATATATTCGGGGTAGTCAGGAAATGAAACCGAGGCATGGACCTCGGTTCTCAGTTGCTATCCGGGGCTCTGTGGAGACAATGAAGCTGCTTCTCTGCTACGGCTAAGAAACTGAGTACTCACCGAGGACCTGCTCAATTGGCAGATCTGCAGGGGACACTCTGTGTCCCCACCCAAATAACTGAAGATACTGCCACAACTGGCTGTTCCCATGTGTGCGAATCTACCGCGGCTATAGCTGACAACCGGCACTATTCAACCGGCACTATAGCGGGACCACTTATCTACGTCTCAGATATATGTCTACCCCGAAATATCTAAAACATGGGATTATAACATGTCCGACGTGTACAAACTAAAACTTCGCTCCGTCTCGTCCCTTCCCGTCCCTGTTTCAGATTGTGGAAATCGCGATTCGAGCCATTACGGTGTACAACTCGCAAAAAACCGGAGAAGTCAGCAGGCGGGCGGGGGCAGCAGACCCGTTCACGTTTAAAGTGCCTGTCACGCTCGCGGGTCTTTTGCTCCACGCTGAGTACAGGGTGAGTGTTTGTCGGCGATGCAGCAGTGGAGCATACAGTAGCTGCCGCTGATAAAAAGCTTGGGGGGTAGTGCAAACACAGAGCAATTGGATATCCCACAGCACAGGCGTTGAAGCTGCCTGTACTGACGGTTTCGTGTTCACGTAAACCCCCTTTCCCCGGCGGACAAGACCCAGTATCTTGCGCTCTTACCCTACACTATGCTAATATCCGGGCAAGTGTCACCCTGGAGCGTTTATTCTGAAGCTCCTCGGGTCGTGGGTAGCATTGGGGGGGTCATTTGTGGGGCCGCTGTTAGTAGCGTCTCGTGGTCACTCGCGCAAGTGACCCCCCGTTCCTTTTGCGGTCTTAATTTTTTGTGCTGTTTGTTGTTTGCCGTATGAAACTGCGATGGGATGGAGTGCTTCGCCGCGCCCAACAAACCGCCTGCAGTCTTTCTTTCGTTGAGGTACAGAGTCACTCGGACGAGTGGTAATTACCTAGCAGGGAAAAGGAGGTGTGATAGAGTATGATACTACAATCCCCTAGCCGTGGTCCTCGCTCGAGGAGCCCTCTGCCCCAACCATACGCTGATTTTGAGAAAAAACGAAAATGCCAACCCGGTCAGCAACAAAACCGTGGCCCGGGTGCATAACGAACAACATCGAAAACACACACACTTGTTTTTTGGCTCATCCCTGCTATTTTCTTCGCACTTTTCCTTTCTCCTTCTCCCTCCCTAGACGTAACTCAGGTCCAGGGCCACTACAGTATAAGCAGGCTCTTCTTCCCACTCCCCACCACGGTGCACGCCTTCATATTTATCGCGAGGAGATTCCACCTGTTTCTTCCTTCGTCGACTTGCATCGAAAAAAAATCATACACTGAATTCCTAAAATGTCGGATGCCTCCTTCTCGAAGGATCTCGTTCGTCAGTGAGAAAATCTTTGGGCTAAAATGTTGCAACCACCACCATACCGCGGCTCTCGTACCATACCCGACCGGTTGATATACAGTACGGGTGATCCCTCTATAGTGCCCGTATGTGCACTATAGAGGGGAATATCCCCACTACGGCGGCAACCGGCACTACTCCGATCACCGCCACTCCTGGTTGTTCCCTTCTGCGCGAAGCGATTTCGCAGGCACTCTAGCGGGCAACCGGCACTACTCAACCGGCACTACAGAGAGACCACTGATGTACCGTCGTCAATAAGAGTGTTAGGAATTCTCTCCGCACCTCGTTTCACACGCAGATCCTCACTCTTGCGTGGCACTAGCTTCGTGTACCCGCCCGAAAATGAGGACGAAGTAGAACAGGTGCAGCAGATTACGAATCGAACCCGCCTGCCGCCTTCGCTATTGCGCATCCCGCCGCCGCTCCTAAATGACACCAACCAGACTCAAACGAGTTGTCGGGGGTGACGATTCAGAACCCCGACACCCCGCCCTCGATTTTATTTCCGATCACCGCCGCCACCGCCGTTCTTTGATCTGACACCTCCCAGACAAGCGAGACCCCGGCCGTCTCTGCGCTGCGGTTCTGCGGCCCGAACCTCCCGGCCATAGAGTCTGCTCTAGGCATCGACAACACCGAGGAGATTGCAGGACACGATGACGACGTGGCGACGGAGGAAGACGTGGCGGCATCAGGAGGAAGAAGAGGAGGGGCAGCAGGAGGAGGTTCTCTGGCGGAGGGGAGGGAGAGCTTGAAAGAGGCGTGTGCGATGGTGGTGGAAGATGCGATTAACGCCGTGCTCCTCGGGCTCCGCGAAAGGGTGAGGGGTGGTTTTGGAAGGAATGACTCCGCCGGAATATGTCTTCCTTCATATATGTGACGATTCAGACTCCTGCCCCTCCCCCCCTCCGGAATGCTCCACTCAGGCGGTTCTTAATGAGATGTAGCTCACCCTTTACGAGATTCGCCGAACACCTCACGGCGCTTCGTGCTTGATATCCACGAAGTAGATACTCGCCTACAGCAGTACGCATTGCAGTATGGTAGGAGCCCCCCGGTAGGGCGGTGGTATGATAGGCCAGAGCAATATGACCGCCTTATAGAGGGAAGCCGCCTTGTTCGTTTCAGGTTAGGAGAGCGGTTCCCAAGGCGCGCCAAGCGATTTTGACCGCCGTGTATCGGGATATCGCACTAATCAGACCGCCTTATTGGGGGAGCTCTTCTGTATATAGCATACCTATCTAGTACCCACATTATAGTCTCTGGAAGAGGCCACATCGGCAAAACAAATAAAGCCATTCGGTGCTGTCACCCAAATGCAAGAAAGCACGACAAGGAGTGCCGAAGACCACCTCACAAGCGGTCCTTAGCAGGATGCAGCCAACCCTGCATGCGACTCCTCCAATATCTCGCGGCGCTTCGTGCTTGAAGCAAGCAATTTCTGCCTGGTCGATGAGAACCCGACGTACTCCCTCCCGACAATGTAGGGGTGTGAAGGGTTTACGGTGTACCAGACTGCGGCCATGCATGGTAACGATTTCACTCCGCAGTCGTCGTCATCACTTCTCTCCTGAAACCCATACCCGAAACCCATTCAAAGTGCGAGTTTCATATCTCCCGCCCCCCCTTTCCCCCCCTCCTCCGCCCCCCCCCCCCCCTCGCCTTTTCGTCGAACCTCCTAGCCGATACCCGGTCCAAGATTTTGCTATTTATGTCACCCCGTCCCCTCCACCCGGCCGCCTCCCCCATTACCTCTTCCCGGAACTCCCTCCCCATAGTATCTTTCAACATTTAACGATTCAACTTCACCCCCCCCGTGCCCCCGCCCCCCCACACCGCCGGCACCGCCGCCGCCATCGATTTTCGCCTGAACTGCCTTCCCGAAAAGCGCTCCCAGGGTGTAACGCCAAGGTGTAATGATTAAGATTTCCCAGGCTCCCGGACTACGGTCATGCATGCATGACATGACTACGCTACCCTCATCGCCTCTTGTTTGAAGCCCTAGCCGACGCCCCTTCCACCGTGCTATGATCCAAAATTCACGCTCTTGTGGCAAATCAAAAGCGAGTAGAGCTCGCATAACGGGAGAACGTGAAATTCACAAGGAGGAACGGGATGTGTTAGGGTAGAAGATTAACAGAATTGACGAATGTGACACATGTAACAGATGTCTGGTACGCTAAATACTAGCGTGGAAACGATCGCTATCTAAGGGGACAGGTGGTGGCCACGGAATGCGAGACAGGAAGGCGAAAATGTACGCAAAATGTTATAATGTAACATATATATAGAAAAAACGTAAAAAGCGCCCAAAATGTGGACGGTGTCTTTACTAGGAGTAGGAACGGTGTTCCATCCCCAAAATGGTGCGTGGTCAAAACTCAAATGACTAAGGCAAGCCACGAATGAGTACTCCCTCCTCTCCCCCCCACACCGCCGCCGCCATCGCCACGGCCACCGCCTCCGCGATCCCTCTGCCAAGGTTTTGGAGGCGGAAATAGCTCAGGCTAACGCCACAGAGTCCCTCTACAACGATGACGAGTGGTCCAGAGAGCAGAGCATCGCAGCAGCAGTCGCGGGAGAAGGAGGATTGGATGGAGTACTGGCCTCGGTGGAAAGTACTACTGGTATTACAGATGCCACAACGTAACGGCAGTGCTGTTGGCGTATAGCTCGTGCACTGGCGTACAGCCTCTAATAAGTGCACGTACATGGAGGCGCGGGGGGGCGGGGGGCGTGAGGGGGAGCGAACACCGCTATTCATAGCGAGACACTTCGAGCCGTGCTTGAGCTGCTTGCAGTCGGGTGTCGGGTGCGCGGTGTAGAGGTTTCAGTAGCGTGTCGTTCCACGGTAGCCCGCCCCCAACTTTTTTTTCACGAAATAATGGCCGGTTTTGAAACCAGCGCCCGGCCGTATCCCCTGAAGTATGTATGGTGTCCCTCGACACCCCCGACGTCATCGTTCGATAGTTGTTTGCAAACAGGAAACTGTGTGACGATGTGTTCTTCATAGCACCCTTCCTCGTGTCGAGCAGCCATCAAACGTTCGTTACACCAAAAATCGGTGGTTTTTTGGGAGGGGGGGCAATCGTAGAATCAGTCTGGCCCCGAGTCCTTCGTACTCGGTGGATATTTTTGCTGTTTGTACTGGGTAGGGTTAACGGGCATGAGCAAGGTCAACGAATAGGGTGAACGGGTATAGCCCAACGATCCGATGGTGTAATCTAACGGCCCCATGGCTTGCTTTTTTTATTTCTATTTTTATTTTATCCTCCGGCGGATGGGGAAAAATAAAGCTTGAGCTCACCACACGTCACGTATTTTCATACATGTCCATTTATAAGATAGGGCCCTGGCAACAGGCACAGTTCACCCTGTTGCAGGCCTCTGTACTGCTATTAAAAGGGCAGGTTCCACGTTGTTAACTTGGTCATTCATTTGTATTACAGAAGGTCTTGTATTAGGCCCACTAGCCGCGTATAGAACTGAGCGCTACCCGCGCTGCACATTCATGCAGCAATTGTATCATCCCCTTTTTCCCACACGCACATGCCAAAAAAAGGCATGTGAAGCTCTTTTTATACCGTATCCGCATCCTGGATCCTTTGTATTGTTAGGATCCTATGGAAATACCATAACACTAGCCCACCCTGATGAGCCGTTTATGCAGATATATTATAGAAAACTCGGGGAAGTACCGGTTCCACGGTGTAGAACATGACCCGAAGATGCGGCTATTCGAAACCCACTCCTACACCTCTAGCCTGCGAGGCAACGAAGCGTCAGGAAAAGTGTAAAGCAGAAAACCGAAAATGGAGAACGGAGAACGGAAAACGGAAAACGGAATACTGAAAAAACAGCGGTAATGGCGAAAATTTGGCAGGCGTGAGAGCCACAGCTTTCCTCGCGTTACGTGGGGAATCGTAACAAATGAAACATAAAATGAAAACGGAGAACTACCGGGAAAAAAAAAGTAAGTGCGAAAAGGCTGGGGTCGAAGCCGGCACAGTCGCAAACCTCGTCAGAAAAACCCCGAGAGATCGCTAAAGCGTACCAGAAAGCTACGTACAAAACTCTGCTCACGCGCGGAGCGGAAATCTCGTACGTAATCCTGCGGGAACGACGTCGAAACCGAGGGGGGAACAACTGGACACTCCCCTCATGAAAACTTAAGTCAAAAGCCAAGAAAAACGAGTATCCCCCGAAGAACCAACACCCCAAACCCGGGAAAGCAGCATTCAAATACTCAAGCGAAGTGGTGTCATGAACGTCAACAAGTCACGTCCGCGCCTCGAGGTCCATCTACGTTTCTTTGAATCCCGCGTGCAACTGATCTACCCCGACGGAGTTGAAGGCATCAGGAACTTTGAAGCCCTCCTGTCGGGAAGTCGTGTAGCGAGCCGGAGAGAGCGGAAGCTTGATCGGTCCTGGGTCGTCTAGAAAACGTAGCAAAAGTTCCCCGTCGATGGTAGTACGAGCGCTGATTTTCCCTGACCACCACCAGCCGTCGATGGCTTTTTACCAAAAATGGCCCCCATTGGGGAACACCGTGGTGCTGTAGCGGCGTACCCAGTCAGGCGCGGTACCCAGCCGTTAGCACGCGGAAGCTCCCGTTGTGCAGCCCTAATGCGCATCTGGCGGTATAGGCGGTTGGTTTGGCGGTGCTGTTTCGGAGTGCCAGCCCAGTAGAGCAAGATCTGTTGCCGTGAGAGCTGGAGGTCCATCTCCTGTTCCCATGGTGTGCGAAAGAGCCCAGTCCAATGCGTCTCGTACATCACATCACCGCGATGACCTCACCCTTACCACGGATCGCTTGATGGCCATTGACGGCCATGCCGGTGATCCTTTCCACCTCTAGTCGTAGAGACGGCGGCCGCAGCCAAAGCGTTGCAGACGGCGATCACCGCCATCCGGCGCGCGGAGGAGGAAACGGCCACGCCGGGCAGAAACACAGCCGCGATGGGAGGGCTTCTGCCGCTACAGCTGCTTCGGAGGCGCCTTATTTTCTCCGGGCGCTCCTGCTGCTGTTCCAGCGGGAGCCTCATCTAGGGCCGCTAGGTCGTACCCTGCCGCTGCTGCAGCGGTACCCCCCCCTATGGCCCACGCGCCGTTGTGGAGAGTCCTGCTACAGGCGCTGGGGCCCAATCCGCCTCCACGGCCGCGGAGGCCGTCAAGTACTTGGGCGCTCCCCCCGCCACCACTGGAGCCCCCAAGGCCAGGACCCAGCTCTTGTTGGCGATCCTGCCGCATCGGCGGCGGGAGAAAACACTGTTGCTCCCGTTGTGGCCAACGGATTGCTTGGGTACGTCATATACCCAAAAGCGCCTTCATGTATGGCAGCGTGGAGTGCGTGGTGGCGGAAACCCACGACCCGTTGCTTGCGGCGGACCAGGCGGCCGAAGTCGTGGAGGCGGCAACTGCCGTGCTCCGTCACCTGCGGGAGCCTCATCTGTCGGTCCGCCTCGCGACGAAGCGGACTTGTTGCGAGTCGTACCTGTCGCAGAAGATCGCGTTCGCCGTGACCGCCCACTGCGACTCGCTTCGGCGCGCCAACCGGCCGCGACGGCCACCGTGCTCAGGCCGACCCCGGAGGACTATGAGGCACAGCTACCCGCGGAAAGGGCCCACGGCCGCTCTCGCGACGGCGGTGGCGGTAGCGGCGATGGCCGTGACCGTCGTGGAGGCGGCGTCGGTGGCGTCCACGACCACCGCGGAGGAGGCGAGGACTGCGACCGCCGCGCGGGTGGTTCTTGGGGGGACAACGGCGGTGGCCCCGGCCATAGCGGCGGCGATGGTGACAACGGGTGTCGCACGGGGACGACGCGCCGCGGCAAGGGAGGGGGGGACAGCAGGTATTCTGAAGGAAATTCGGGCCGCCAGCATTCGGCGAGACGTGCTGACAGCTCCGCCTTGGGCGCACCTTCCGACCGTTCCGAAGGAGAGGACATTGGTACGCTGCCCCTCGGGGCAAGGTAGTTCTCCTTTTAAGAGGCATGTTCCGTCCCTGGTCGGCGCAGTCTCTTCCACGGATAGGTTAAAACAACTGAGTGTTTCTGATAACCGCGCACAGCCGTTGTCTTCCGATCTCGCCCGCGTCAGGCAGGCCTCCGTAGACGCCGCATGCCGGCCATATCGAAGCCGCTCATACCGCCACTGTTAATCTGCGTGCGTCAATATCAATACGCGCAAGGTCGAGCGCATCACATATTTGCCCCCCACGGACCCCAACCAGCCTCTCGCTTCCCAATAATCCATGCGGTCGGTTAAACAAGCCCAAACCGACATCTTGATGGTTTGCGATCCGCGTTGTAGCCAAGACGGCTTATAAACCGTGGTTGGGGTTCCCGGATGGGAACGCCCCCTTCGCAAATATTTCGGGCGTTCTATCGCCCCTGGTTTGAACCGTCAACCCGCACCCTCACCACCGTCATTGATGATATTTCTGGCGAGGCCTCACGCGCTTGTGGCCGCGGAGGTTCAGGGCCGGCGGCTTTAGACTTTCTTCTCCAAGTGCTGCGCCGGCGATTCGACCACAGAGACGCGGCGTCTGCTCTTAACGAACTGCTGAATTTTGGTTTTCCAAACGGAACCCCTTACGCGGCTTACTATCTTGGTTTCCGGATGGTAGTTTTGGGGGCGACAGGCAGCGAGCGCGTGTTGACGCCGGGGGTTAGGCTAGTACTAGAGATATTTCGTCTGAGTGTACACGAGCAGTTCCCGCGGCTCATGCCTAACCTGTACCCTGGTGAGCTGACAACTTGTCCTCTTCTCATTGGGTCGATCGATGCTATGTGGTTAGCCTTGGGCGTCGTCGCAAACAGTAAGACATCTGTCTTAGAAGGCGAAACATTATTTTCGTCCTGCCGACGACGCCAATTTTTGTAACATACGGCCCTGATAGCAGACACAGGTCACCCTGTTGCGGGTCTCTCCACTAGGCAGGTTCCACGTTGGTCACCAGCACACCTAGCTTTTTGGCCCGCGCGGATCTTAAAGGGTACTTTTTACGCTCTCTCATTGGCCGAGGGCTATGTGGTGGTCCGAAGATCGGAATAATTCCAAGGAATTTCGAAAAGCGGCGCAGCCGCGTTTCTGGCCCGTTTTGGGTCCGGATTGGGATTAGGGTTAGGGTTAGGGTTAGGGTTAGCGGTTGGGTCCACGCCTGTACGTCGATCCCACCAGGAATTGCTTCCTAGCTCGCAACGCGAACAGCCCACCACCCCAAAGATCCGCGCGACCAGATCGCTAGGTAAGCTCTTGGTCACTCGCCTGTATTAGAGAAGCTCTTGCTTTAATCCCACTGGCCACACGCATAGAAACTGAGTGCTAGGCGCCCTGTGAGTTCATTAAGCAATTGCGTCATCCCCTTTCTCCTACACGCACATGCCAAAAAAAGGCACGCGGAATCTTTTTTATACGGCATACGCCTCCTAGATCCTATGCCTCTTGCTAGGCTCCCAGGGCAATATCGCAGCGAGTATGGTAATCGAGTTTCACTTGTCGGTTTACTCGAAATGGCGAAATCAGTTTTCGGGTGAAGTTTAGAGCTCGTCAAGTGGTCACGACCCTCAGAAAACATGTGGTGCGTGCGCCTTCGACGTAGCATGCGCCGTGATGTCACCCACCCCTGGTAGGCAGTGCTTACAGCAGCAGTCATCGTGTGTGATGATTGCGAGCGCACCTCGAAGCCGACATTTCCATAACATAGCAGACTGCACGAACGAGTGGGAGGCACACCCGTCCCTGTCAGGTTGTTATAGCAGCTGGCGCTGTTGTTGTTGTCCTATCCGGCTCTCCTGGGACCGGCGGTATCTGCTTGGTGACCCTGGGACAACTTGTATGCATCCCCGCGAAGCACTTACCACAGGTGGTAGCTGTGACAGTTTTATTCACACGTTGAACGGACCGCGATCTAGACAATGTACATCATCTAGATCCTGCATCTCTTTCGATACGGTATGTCGTCCAGGATCTACACGTATGATATCTGTGCAGTACAGATCTAATCCAGGAGAAGTATGCGCTAGATCATGCAGATCGTACGGCTCCCACCTGGCCGCATCATCTCCAGGACATTCAGATCATATCACACTATTAATAGTGTTATTATAAAGACTAGCGTTATAGAGAGCGCTCTACATAAATTGGTAGTCTATAGATTCGGTCCTGAGTTGGGGTGAAACCGGGTGATACCAGATGTCACTTTCCCGTCAAGGCCATCATAGATTGGCGAGAAAATAAGTGGCGTTGAGGGTCCAGGCAGGACACCCCACCTCGTCACTACCTGCTTTTGTCTATACCCGTTTCTTAGAGAATAATAACGATAATGTCAGCCTTGTTGTGTCTGATCAGCGAGCCAACGCGGGGATGAACAAAGACACCAAGAGTCACGAGGAGAGCGCTTCCCAACACCGACAACCCTGCGTCCCCTCTCGGGGATACTATGGCACTGCGAATAGGGATGTATTTGCCTGAATGGCATATATAGATTAATGTCATATAGATCACTAGTAATAGGGGTCTGGTCTGTTTACGCCATGTGTAATCCCATCAAATAATCTTATCATACTCCTGTCTTGATCCTATCGTAATCCGGTATATTATGTGGTGGTCCTGTTGGGGGCGTTTGGCCTCTGCGGGCTGCCCTCCAATACACCGTGGCACGCGCGATCGAAGCATCACATACATGCAGCCGACACAGAAAGATGAGTGTAGACGAAATAATCGATCTCTCACAGCCGAGGTGTGTGTGTGTCTTTCTTTCTGATTGCGACAAAAAAATGTAGCTGTGTGGTTCGCTGGTTGATATGATGCCATCACAGCAGCAATATATACCCGGTCTCCCAGTAAGGGGGCGATGTGCCAGAGCAGCGTGGCCGCCTTGTCGGGGGAAGCCGCCTTATTCATTCCATGTTATCAATAGTGCAGTGCCTCAGCCGTGCGAAGCAATTTTGGCCGCCTTTGTTGGGGCACTCCTACTCCACGCCTTATCTCAGGGGGACCCCTCTGCTGCGTATGACAGCACCGTTTTGATAATAACTTGTACCGCAAACGCGTGCTTGCTGTAAGTAAACGCGTAGCAAGGGTAGACTATAGCAAGAAAATCGTAACACAAAATGGAAAGCACTTAATCCGTCTTCTTCGTGGATAAGAGAACAGCTGCGCAGCCCCCACCTCCCTCCAACCCAACGGCCAGATCCACACACAGAGTCATGATTCACGATACCTAAATATAGACCATGTATGTATCGTGTATGGGAGTCGTTCTACGGTAGCCCCCCCCCAACTTTTCTTGACGAAATGGCCGGTTTCAAAACCAACGCCCGGTCGTATCTCCAGAAATACGGTGTCCCTCGACACCCCCGACGTCATCGATCGATAGACCTTTTGCACACGAGAAAACATATGGATACTTTCTTCTTCTCAAATGGCATCCTCCCTCGTGTCGAGCAGCCATGAAACGTTCGTTCAAGAAAAATCGCTGGTTCAGGGGGGGGGCTATCGTAGAATCAGTAATTATGGTATGCAGCCGTTAAACAACGCAGGAATCGGCGCGTGTTGGGCCAGCTGCCTCTGGCCTCGAGGCGGGCTAGGTCCAACCACAACAGGACGTACCGATTGCCGGCGGAATACACTATGCCCCTCAATTAACCCCTCCCCACCCCCCCTTCCCCAATGCAAAGCCGAAGCATGCCCTTCTATCATAAAACAGTTAAAATCAACTAACCCGCATGAGGTCACAATTGCCCTCGCGTAGCTGCTAGGATGTTACGATAGCAGCTAAGAGCAGCTACTTTGTACCGCCGTTCGTTGCGCTGTTGATGTTTTCAGCTTGGTTTCCGTGTGACCGGAGGTACCTGCTTGGTGACCCTAGGACAACTTGTGCGCATTCCCAAGAAGCACTCACAAAAGTGCGGGTGTCCCTTGTTGTGTGCCGGTTAAATAGTGCATAATGCTCGTATAGTGCCGGTTGAATAGTGCATATTGCTGGTATAGTGCCGATTGAATATTGCCTATGGCTGGTATAGTGCCGGTGAAATCGATTGGCAAGACTGGAACCCACTATGATGCTAGTACCAGCATAGCTACCATATAATACCAAGTAGTGCTGGTGTCCGGTATAATGCCTTTATTGTTGGCTAGCCCGTACCGGCACTATACGTGGGGAGACCGCCACTGTACCCGGTACCAAGTTGCCGTAGCCGTTACACCGGTTTCGAATATTTACGTAGTCCAGCTCTGCCCTTTCGGGGGCGTTTCGCCTTTTTGAGACCGGCCCAAGTAATGAACGAATTCTACCGCCTCTTTTACCACGCCCCATGCATCGCGCGCGATTAAAGCGATCACACGCATCTTGCAAAGAAAGATGGGTTTGGACGAAACAATCGACCTCCGCACAGCCGAGGTGCCTTTCTAATCTACAAACTTTTTTTTTTGTTTGAGGTTGGTTGACGATGCCATTACGTACATATATTTCACAAGTTTTGGTTCCGAACGGCGGCACCGTGATCGAAGGACCTGAAAACACAGTTTGAAACTAAACGCGTTACAAGTACCATATTACCATATAGCAAGTAAATCACAACACAAAAACCGCAAACAAAAACTCCGTCTTCTTCCGGAAAGAAGCAGCAGCTGCCCCCACCCCACTCCATGTGAACGGACAGATAGTATTGTGATGACCAAAAATAGGGGTATGCATGCAGCCGTTGAAAAACAGCGCATTAATCGGCGTGTGTTGGGCCAGCCGCCTCTGGCCTCAAGGCAGGCTAGGTCCAACGACAGGTACGCACCGATTGCCAACGGAATACACCATGCCCCTCAATTAACCCCGCCCCCCCTCGCCTCCCCCAAAGCAAAACCGAAACACGTCTTTCTCTCATAACAGTCGAAAAAACCTGACCCGCGCAAGGCCACAATGGCAGAAGAATCTCCCAGGCCACACGTACATTCCAGGAATCCAGCTAATAATGATAACTCACTACAAAAAAAGTAACCACCCGCAAAAAAACACACACACAATCTTTTTCTCGCTACGTATAATATCATCGCGCGATCGAGGTCGGCCTTTCTCATTGCCGAAGCTTTGAAAAAACACCCACACCCCCCTGTCAAACACAAACACGCAACACACATATACCCGCCAATCTCTCCCCCCCGCCCGCCCGTGCAGACCTTGTGAACCCAACCAAACACACACCCACACATCCCGCCAAAATCACCTCCCCCGCCCACCAACGCAAAAATTGCGGACACTTCCGGACAACATCAAGTGGCACGCGAGTCCAACATGCAACAAGATTCTTCGATTCGACCGTGTGTCGGCATAATTTCGACCTCCTTCTTCTTCCCCCTCTCCCCTCCCCCCCAACACCACTCCGCTTGCCCCCGCCGTTTTTTGCTCTTCACGGCACCATCATTTTTCCAAGGCAGCAAACTTGCAGGGAACCCAATTCAAGATACAACGAAACTAAACGCTCCTTATTTCGTGATACCCTCCCCCTTCCCCCCTCCCTAACTAAGATGTCCGACCGTTACATTTTCGAAGGTATCCAACAGAAAGATCTACGAAGATATACAACTGTTGGATTTGGGAACATATCCGACCGTTAGATTTTGGATACCTTCCTTCAGCAGGTATTATCTCCGGTGAATGGCGGCTTGCTTGCTACGCCGCCATTGGCCTGGAGCTCCGCCCTCTAGCAATAGGCTGAAACATAAGCATACGTCGTCGCAATATCCAGCGTACGCACAGAATACAGCCATAAACTTTGCCGATTTTCAACACATACTTCGTATATATGTATATCGCCATCACCGCCACCCCCTTACGCCACCGACGTCACGAACCCTCGTCCCCCCCCCCCCCACCATTTTTTGGCTCTTTCCCGACCACCGTCGACTGATCGGACCAATTATTCGTTACCCGTTACGTTCGGCCAACGTACGACGCCCCCCTCCCCTTCTTCCTCCCTTTCCCCTTTGTTGGCGCACCAAATTATCAAAAACGTCTGTGACACACAGCGGTACACACTAATAACAGATAAATGGGGGCTGCTTCGAAACTTAATCGCGCAAAAAAGAAACACGCCTCCGAATCATCCCTCGGATTCAAAAGCACGCCTCTGAATCCTAACCCCGCGGAAAAACACGCACGTCTCCGAATCATAACCCCGCTGAAAAAACACGCCTCCGAATTTTTACCCCCCCCCCGCAAAAATACACACGCTTACAAACGTTAACCCCGCCGCCAAAACACGCCTCGGAATATTACCGTCCCTGCCAAAACACGCCCCTGAACCTTAACTCCACCGCAAAAACACGCCTCCGATTTTTGTCCCCGGCGCGAAAAACACGCCTCCTTTGCAAAAAAAAAAAACACGCCTCATCAACGGCTCCACGACAGGGCGGTCGACGTCACTAACGGCCAGCCGGTCAGAACGGCCGTTTCCGTTTTTGCGCGGTTCGCCCAAAACAACCCCCCCCCCCCCAAAAAGAAAAAAAATACCATCTGCCCCTACACCCTCGATTAATTGCAAACATAGACTAGAACAAGAGGGGGGAACCCTCCCCAGCCTTCCCGTCGGTACCTCCCCTCCCCCCTTTGAAACCCCCTTCCGTCCCTCCCACCTTCGATACCCCCCCCCTTTCCCTTCCCTTTCCTCTTCGCTTTTTCCCCCATCCAATCACGGCCACCAATCACAGCAGCAGCAAGCAATACGTTACACCCCTTTAGCTCTGACGGTGAGAGAGCCCTCTCATTTACACCCCATCCCTATCTAAGCGACTAAAACGGTAGGGACTTTTCCTCGATATCCGCGAGGCATGCATGCATGCGCACCCGGGGATGCCCGGGGGTGGAGGGAAATATAACTGGATACGGTCCGTCAGTTTTGGTTCGGCGTTTCTCCTAAAGCGCGTTTGCTCCCGCCGACGCTGGTTCGGGTTTCCAAGGTAAACGCGTCAAAAAATAGGGGTCACGCCTACGACCAACACAGGGCGGGATGAAAACGGGAGAATAAAACCAAACCGAAAACGGAAAGGAAAAGGAAAAGGAGAATAAAACCAAAAAGAAAAAACTAAGAGTTTTGAAAAAGACCGAACACGAAAAAACGAAAATGGGAACAGACACGAAAGGAAAAGACCGAAAACAGACAAGAAACAAAGAATCGGAAACGAAAACGAAAACGAAATCGCACCCGAAAACTAACACAAAACAAAATCATACACAAGATAGGCACGAACTAAACAACGTAATATGCACACGAGCAGTGCGCAGATATAATATATCAATAAACCTGGTACCGCCGTTCCCACGCCCTGGTGCCATACACGGAAAAATCATCGTAAAAGACGTTACAAAAAAGTAGTTACGCCGCCTGCGCCACTGGGAAGGTGGGGAACAGAAACACAAAACTCCCCGGATAAATAGTTCAACCGCTCCTCTCAGGAGAGGAAACCCCTCTACATAATCAGTAAGACCCCCCCCCCGCACCCCCACCCAGCCACCTATACATAGCTGTGCCTAAACACCCATAAACACCATCCGGGTCTTTTTCGCGAGTCAATGTGGCACGATTTTTTTTCGTTCTGCTGCATGCTCGGAGCGTGCTCGAGACGCAAGCGAGCTTTTACCGCAACAGATTCCCTCGCATTTTATTCGCGCCGTTCTCCCTTTTTCTGCCACAATCGCCTCTGTCAAATACAAAACGCCTCGTGCGCTCGCGGCCTCACTATCGCGTCCAAACCCTCGCACAATTGCCCAAGTGCTATTGTACGACACATGGAAAAAAAAAAGTGCGGCCGAACCTCCTTTGTTTCTCCCTCCCTTCTTCCCCCATCCTCCCTCCCTCCCATCTTCCTCACCGCCTCCCCTTCCACCCCTCCTCCGTTCCTTTCCCCTTCTTCCGTCCTTTTCCTTCCTCCCTTCGTCCTTCCTTTCCCTCGCTTTCTTTTCCTTGCTTCCTTTTTCTTGATTCTTCCCTTTTCCGGGTCTGCGAATGACTCGCGTGTTTATCGTTTGCACGCCTCCCTGTTCTTTCGATAAATGTCCACCACAACGACCGAGCCAGCAGTCAGCGCCGACCGTAAGCTCAGAGGCTATGATGCACACCCAACACACCGCCCTCGTCACGCACAACAAAAACAAACAAAACAAAAACACAAAACACACACAAGAGGCAGCCAGAGGGGCAGGACGGCCACACCACCACGCAAAAGGTACACACAAAACAACAAAAACAGCAAAAACGCAATGCCTTTTCGCAGCACCTACGCTCTAACCCCGTTTACAACTGCGCCCAGCGTTTTTTAGGCACATAATCTGATTTAAATTTTGCGTGGGACACATTTCGCAGTACAGTCGTGGTCCTTCATTGATGCGGTGCCTTGCCAGATGACACTAACCGCATTAAAGTGAGACCCCCGCACTATCCCGGTATGGAGTACTCCCTAGGATAAGATCAAACCAAGAGATTTCCACCGCACTAAACGGGGATGCCGCGCTACAGGGTACCGCACTAAAGCGGAACCACGACTGAAGTAAAAAGGTCAACATCCGTTCAGCACTGCGCCCAGGTTTTGAGGAAAAAACACTTGGAATTAGTGTGGGATTGATGATGCCGTATGTAGCAAAAAAAGATATGAACCCTTTCAGAACAGCATCCATGTTTTTTCGGATAAACTACTTGAAATTAGACTAGGAATAACCTTTTCCCAGCAGCAAAAAAGGGTCAACACGAGGCCTTATCAACGCGAAGCCTCGACCTTTGCGAACGACAACAATGTTCGTTGCAAGAAAAAACAAAAATGTTTGACATAGACTACATAATCAGCACTGACCAAGACAACACGGGGAAAATCAAAACGCCAAAGCCCAGTTGGAAACCCCTTCCGTCAGGTGCGCTAGGCAACTCAATCAGCGCTGACCAAGAAATTGCCAGAAAGGAAACAAGAAAACGCAATAGCCGCCATTGGAAACCCGTTCCATTAGGACAGGCTCTCCCGAAGTTGCGACGCCCGGCGACCCCTAGCCCGTCACGAAAACGCCATATCATAGCCGCCCTTGGAAACCCTTCCTTCAGGACAAACTGTCCCCGAGCCACGACGCCCGGCCACCCAAAAAAAACGTCCTAGCTACCACTGGAAACCCTTCCACTAGGACAGGCTCTCCCCAAGATGCGACCCCCGGCGACCCTTAGCCATAGCCGCTCTTGGAATCCCTTTCTTCAGGACATGCCCGAGCTGCGACGCCCGGCCACCCAAAGAAAACGCCCTAGCTACCACTGGAAACCCTTTCCATTAGCTCTCCCCAAGTTGCGACGCCCGGCGATCTGTAGCCCTTCAAGAAAACACCATGCCATGGCCGCCTTTGGAAAACCTTCCAATAGGACAGGCTCTCCCCGAGTTGCGACGCTCGGCGACCCATCATGAAAATGCCATATCATAGCCGTCCTTGGAAACCCTTCCTTCAGGACAGGCTCAGCCCGAGCTGCGACGCCCGGCCATCCAAATAAAACGCCATAGCTACCACTGGAAACCCTTTCGATAGGACAGGCTCTCCATAAGTTGCGACGCCCAGCGAACCATTAATCCCTAAAAAAACGCCGTATCGTAGCAGCCCTTGGAAACTCTTCCTTCACAACCGGCTCTTCATGGGCTGCCACGCCCGGCCACCCAAATAAAAAGCCATAAGCCACCACGCCGCCACTGGACATCCTTTCCATCCCGAGCTGCGACGGTCGGCGACCCCTAGCCCCGCAAGAAAACGCCAAAGTCGCCCTCGAAACCCCCTTCAGCGCTGATGAAGAAAAAATCTTGAAAAAAATCAAGGAAACGCCATAGAGGCCGTTGGAAACCCCTCCCATCAGGACAGGCTCTCCCCAAGCTGCGATGCCTTGCGACCCTTAGCCCCCTTGATAGTCGTGGCAGACGACACTAGCTGCTCCAGGGGTGTCGGCTTGATCAGCCCGAAGCGCAGCTCCTTCCAAAAACTGGAAGAACTCCCTTCCCCTGGGTGGAAGTCGTTGGGGGTGAGCTTGACCACCGTGTGCAGGGCGATGGGAAGGTGGGGCATGTGCCGGAGGGGGACGTCCAGGAAGTACGCGTACAGGCAGCGTAGAACCGCCTTTTGTTTGAGCGTGTTTTGTAAGCGCGTATTTTTTCATGTGCGTATTTTCATGCGCGTGTTAATGTAAGCACGTATTTTAGTATGCGCGTGTTTTAAATGCGTGTTTTTTTGTAGGCACGTGTTTAATATGTGTGCGTGTTGCATACGCGTGTGTTTGAAATGCGCGCATGTTTTGTACGTGCGCGTGTTTGTATACGTGTTTTCGAAGCGTGTTTGGGCACGCGAACGCATGTTCGGCAAGGAGTTGTACGGAGCAGCGTGCAGGATCGAGGGGCGAGCGGGAAGGCGGGAAGGAGGGAGGGAGGGAGGGAGGGAGGGAGGGGGGGCGTCGTGAGCTGGGTTTCGTTTTCGTTTCGACACGTTCATCAAATATTTGAGAGGCCAGTAGTTGATGATTTGTTGCATTCCCCGAAAAGTAATGCGTACCAAGTATACAACTCCCTTCCTGCTTAGTCTAGTAACAATACACAAGAAACGCTCAAAAATGCTGGGGAAACAAAGCGGGCATCTTAAAGCAGCAGCAACGCGCTAATAATACACGGTTCCCGCCTCCAACAAGCGAACAACAAACGGAAATAAAGGAAAAAAAAAACTTTCCCCCTCCCTCCTTAAACAATACACGCATCTTAATACTTCCCACTACTTCCACCAAATACCAAATATCACCTGGTGAGAAATGATGATGACCGGATTATCCTGCCTCTCGATGGCAACCACAACAGAGTCGAGCCTGTTGGACACGTCCAGGTAACTGGGGGGTGCGAGGGGTGGGACGCGGTTAGGGTGAGCCGAACGCGGTGAGGGTATGTCAAAATTTTGAAGGATTGGGTGGAGAGAAAGGCCACCATTCAATCAATGCCTCCAGCAATCAACAATCGCAGGTGCATGAAATCACAAAAAAAAGAACAAAAAAGGATCCGAAAAACGGAACGATGAAGGACACAGACAGGAAGCAAAGAAGTGCACGCAAGGCCATTTCTCACACAGTCGGATTCCGCCAGTCGAAAACGGCCCTTTCCGACTGGACTTTTTTTCGACTGGAATCTTCTGGTCCTTCTTCTTATCGTCAGTCGAGTCGATTTTATAGTTTTTGTGCTCTTCCTAGAGGCGGTTGGTCTGAGGGAGTACTGCTGTATGGCACTCGAAAATCGGTTGGCAGCTCTGTCAGCCGCGCTTCGCGCGTTCTTCGCGAGCAACGCGTGCTTCGCGCGCGACGAACCTTCGTCCAAGCGGGTTGGTGGGCTTAGCCGAAAGCCGCCAAAGATACGTTCGTGGCTTTGCAATCAGCCGCGAGCCGCCGAAGCTGCCGCACAGCAGGCGTAGCCGTTGTTGGCAAAATGGCATCGATAACGCGCGCCACTGCTGTCGTGTGCTCCACGCTGCTGGCGAGTGGAGCTAGGAGTGCGCCACGCTGACTTGCGGCGAGAAGCAACAGCATTGATAGCCAAGGAAGCGTCGGCGCTGTTGTGTGATACTGCTGTATGGTACCTGGTGTGGGTGTGTGGGTGTGTGTGTTTTGTGGTGGGATGAGCGATGCGATGGGTTCAAAAATCACTTGTAAAACTTTTTCGACTGAATTTTTTGACTGGCAGATCCAGTCGAAAAACTCAGCCGAAAAAAGGTGACTCGAAAAAGCCCTTTTTCGACTGTGTAAGAAAGCCCAATGTGGGCTTCAGTCGAAAAAGGCCATTTCGACTGACAAATCCGACTGTGTAAGAAACGGCCTAAGAGGGGCTTGAAAAAAGGAAACAATAATCAAGAAACAGGGGGGGGGGGGGGGGGGTTCAAACAAGGATGCCAAAACAGGAAACCGAAAACAGAATAAGAATAAGGGACACAAAAAAGACACACACAACAAAAAAAGGAAACGAAAGTACCGAAACGTAAACAAACCCCATTTTAAGTAAGTCTACAAAACGGGAACGAAAAAGGGGAACAGACAAGGACATAAAAGGGAAACAAACCGACAGGAAACGAGAAAAGGAAACTTAGAAAGGAACCTTAGGAACGAAACAAAACAAGGGAAAAAGACAGAGAACCAACGGAAGCAAAAACAGAAAACAAATAAGGAGAGGACACATTTCTAAAAAGGAAAAAGGAAAAAGGAAAAAACACGAGGCAGCAAAAGAAAGGAAACGGAAAAAAAAACAACCCAAAAAACGGAACCCAAGAAGAAAAACAAAACAGGGAACAACAAAAGGAAACGAGAACAGGGAACAATATATCTTATAAAAATTAAAATACACTCCAGCTGTGAGACCATATATATATCAAAACAACCTATCCATAAACTACAAGACACACTGTTTGTGTGTGTCTTGTCTTCTGTTCTTTCTATACACCCAGAGTCCGTGCTGATTCTTCATCCTAGAGAGATACCTGGCACAGATTATGTGGTCACTGACGACTGTGAAATAGAGTAAACTAAGCAGTAGTCGCAATTCGTCAAGGTAAAGCAAGTAAGTGCTATTAATAGTGTACCAGGTACGAAAACACAACAAAACAAGCCAGACCATGAAAAAAAAAAGAAACGTAAAAGAAACAAAAAAAAGGAGAAAAGGGGAAAAGAAAACAAAGCAAAACAAACGACAGGTGTTGTGAAGAATGACTGTGATGCAACAAGATCGGAAGGAAAGGAAAGGCTGCAAGAGGAACAACATACTATACATACCTGCTGAAGACACCACACTGACGTGATTTACCCTTCGCTTTACCTGGCACAAGGTACTGCACTGCACTGCACTGACTGTCCTAACCATGTTGTGTTTTCAACCATGTCTAATTATCCCTAAGCCTAACCCATATGATACGAAAATACCGGTCGGAGTGCCCCCTCATGGCATCACTATTAACACTATTGATAGGGTAAAATGGTTAGTCTCGTCTACAAATGCCCTTTTTTTTCCTCCTTCCCATTAATTAGTCCTCACACTATAATAATGGTTTCGACGAGAGAGGAGGGAGCCGAGTTGCTCATGCGGAACTGGCATGAAACGGAGAGACACAAAGCTGCAGAGCGACGCGCAAAGGCTGCGGCAACGCCATCCACCGTCGGCATCTCACAAAACAATCGCCCTAGGTAAAAAAGTGAAATGCTATGTATGGCGTACGTACCGGGTACGACATCACAACAAAACAAGCCAGACCTTTAAAAAAACAAACAAGAACAAACGACAGGAGTTCTGAAGAATGTGATGCAAGATCCAGCTCAGAAGATCAGAAAGTCTGCAAGAAGAACAACATACACGCGTGCTGAAGAGGAACAGATAACTACTGCCTGTTTCACGGACGAAACAGTACGAAGAAGAAGATACCGGAAATAAGGCCGACGGGGAGGGAAAACAAGGGAACCAGGAGAGAAACAAGGAAAAGGAGAAGAGCAAAACAGCAAGCAATACAACGAGTGTCTATACTGCCGCATTCGCGCTCCCCCCGTTGAATTCAACGAAAACCAGCAAGGCAAAAAACTACCAATACTTAGAAGACGTGTGCAAACATTCATGGTCTGAATCGCTAAAACTGCGTGGATATTCGCCGGGGACTCGTATCATATTTGGGTTTGTTTAACGTGAAGCAACCTGTGCCACTCTTCAGTTGTTTATATGTATTCCCTGAGGGCCCTTCCACTCCAGAGTGACTGGGGCCTGTTCCGAGACCAGACATTTTTGATGCTGCGAAAGTGTGTGAGGAAAGCAACGGCGACCACAACAACCCCAATAACGGCAACGTCCACAACAATAGCAACCTCGAATGAGCTCCGACGATGTGTGCTAGAGCGTTTCGTTGGACGGGGAAGTCTTTTCGTGGTTCCTTTTCTGCTGTGGACCAACCAGGGCGATTGTTTTGGTTTACTCCGTCTCACGACGGACTCTGGGTGTACTGATGTCGTTGGGTAGAAAGAATGGTGTAATAATAGAGCGTTTGCGTTAACATACTTCACTGAAAATTCTTCCATCATGCTAGAAAAACGTCGGGCATGCTTTTGGTTGCGTTAGCCGTGAACGAATCGCAGAAAAGGCGTACACCGCCTCCATATCACAGGCGGGGGAGCAGGGAGGCAACATCAAATTTTGAATTTAGACGTGGTGCGGTAGCACCTCGACTCACCGAAAGGGGCAGGCCCAGCACCCCACACCACCAGACAATCAGCAGCACAACAGCAGCACAGCAGCAGCACAGCAGCAGCACAGCAGCAGCAGCAGATGCTGCAGTAGCAGCACCGCAGCTGCAGCCGCAGCAGCAGCTGCTGCAGTAGCAGCACCGCAGCTGCAGCCACAGCAGCAGAAGCGGCGGGGGCGGAGGTGGCGATGGCCCGGCCAGATGAGTTGCGGCACAGCAGCTCGGCCTGGCTCGATCACCACGATCATCACCACAACAACAGAACAGCCAGTTTTTTTTTTCTTCTTTTAGAAACAAGCGCAGGAGACACCAGCCGCAGGAGACACCAACCGCAGCCGAAGCAGCAGCCGCCGCACAGCAGCAGCAGCAGCAGCAGCAGCAGTAGCGGCGGCGGCGGCCGTGCGGCGTGGGTGGCGGTGGCGGTGGAGGCTTCGGCGACAGCGTTGTGGGATAGCGACGGTGTTGACAAAATCAGCACCGAATACGACACAGTCAGTATCACGCATCAGCAGAGACCGAGGTCACATCGTAGAGAGCGCGGGAGCGCTGGCTTACTAGCACAAACCCCTGAGGTTGCGCGTACGCGCCATGCTTCCCCAGCTACTCTTCGGTGCCTCCGCATCAATGTTGGGCTGTGTCTACCGCTGCAAAGCACAGCGCACAGCGATCAGTGCTGTGTGCTGCCGTGTGGGTTGTGCGCTCGTGCCCTCTGAATGTTGTGCCGGTGTGCCCGGTGTTGGTAGGCCAATCTGGTCGTTGTTGATGGAAGTGCACTCTAAATCGTTCACTCAAATTGGACTTTCCATGCCGTTGTTGGCAAATTCTTTCTTCAAAGTCAAAGTTCGCTCAGCGGGATTATTTGCTTGAATTTTTATATTGAATTCCTTTAACGCAAACATACAAATTGTAAGGAAAACGCTCACCGCATTATTTTCATTATTATTGTTATTTTTTTCGGTGTTTGTCATTCTTATTATTTCATTGCTTCCTTACAAGTAGTCTTGTGTGCTGGCTTGCACACGTTCCGCCCTCGCATTAATTGCGTTCGGTATTCATGTACATGCTATATTAATTGTGTGTTGTCTTCACATTAAAGCGTTCTTTCTACCCAACGACATCATTATACCCAGTGCCCGTGATTCTTCATCCTAGAAAAATATAAATTCTACCATGTATCTACGTGAGATCCAAGATTTCGTCAAAACTCATCTTTGCAAGCTGTGTGTGATACTCCGATCGCGCGTATTGCTGGGTGTGTGTCCTCAATAAGGATATACTTCGTAGGTCGGCGACTCCCCTTGGAGCTACAGCAGTTTAGATTGTACCAGGGTCAACAGGGTGGTGTTAGTCAGTCTGTGCGCGGAAACTATAAAACCCATTTCTGAGGGGGAGTGTATTTATATAATGGTGTTCTTGCAGCCCTTCCGATCTTCTTGCCATCACATTCTTCAAAACTTCTCTCGGTTTTTTCAAGTTATTATTTCTCATATTATTTTTGTCTGGCTTGTTTCTTTGTATTCTCGTACTCGTACGCTAGCATTTCACTTGCTGGAATAACTCGTAGGGTTGTTCTTGTTTTTCTCCGTCTCAGTCTATCCCTCTTGTTCCGGTGGTCTAGTGCTACCCTCGACACTATGAATACTAGCATTTGTCCTTGACTTCGATTCGCACCGTGGCGGGATTTTGATTTTAGTTGCAGAATGCAAAAAAAAAAAAAAAAGGATCAGCTGTTGAGAGCGCCTAGCAGCGTGGGTAGACACAATTCGGCGCGAGTCGACGAGGGAAGAAAATTCCCAATTGTTCTCGCGACAAAAATGAAGGCAGGCACCGCCGTAGTGGGGAGGGGGGAGGAAAGAAAGAGGAGAGCCCGCTGTGTGGCCCCGGATCTGAGTTACTAATGAGAGCGAGCGCGAGAGCAGTGCGAAGATAATAAAAGGGATGAAACAAAAGAAAGAAAGTCTGACCACAGAATTTGTATCTCTCAACGAAGGATGAAGAATCAGCACGGACACTGGGTGTACTGATGTCGTTGAGTGTATAGAAACAACGGTTTAATGCGACGACAACACACGACATAAATCATAAATCAATCTTCGGTTTTTCATTTTCTTTCATATTTACAACCCCTTTGGGCTGAGGTACCATATCATACATCCAAAACAACAACGACACAAAACCGGTCTTCTTGCCAATCTCCAGTATGCGCTTTATAGCGTGGGTAAGCACAATTCGATGCGAGTCGACGAGGCAAGAAAGGGTTGAAGTCTCTTCTCGCGATAAAGATGAAGGCGTGTACCGTAGAGGGGACGTGGGAGAAGACCCTGCTTACACTGTTGTAGTGACCCCGGCTCTGAGTTACGAGGGAGAAGGAAAAAATAAAAGCGCGAAGATAATACTGAATACCAGTAGAAGTGACGATTGAATTCCTCCCCCAAAAAAGCGCGCGGAGACTATACTATTATTAGTAAAAGTTTAGCCGTGCAACCCCTTCATTAACCATGGCTCCGAGATGATACTTGTGATCACCGAACCCAGCTGCCCGCGTTACTATGTATACACGTGGCCGACGTCGAAATCGCTATTTTTAGTCATTTTCTCCCGTCAAACTCGCAAAAAGGTCCATCATCACTACATCTGTTTACCATCTAGCTCAACTCGTAAGAGGTTTCATTTACCCTTGGCGACCTTCTGGGCTAGATAAAGCCGTGGTTACAGGTGTCTTCCCTTATCCCCCCCCCGGTACGTGCCCTTACCCCCCCCCTCCCGGTACGCGCTTTCCTTTTTATAGCGCATAGGGTTCACCATTCCCGCTTTTCAGCTTTTCTAGCACGTCGATTTTCATCCAATTTTCAATTTTGCTAAATCGCGCTCTCGCGCTTTCTGCTACGTACGAGCAGTAGTAGTCAATTATTCACGAAAAAAGTTCCTACGAGCACGAGTATGCACTCTGGAGGATCCGAACCCGCATCATTGACTTATTAACATTCATTGATAGTAAGGGCGGGATTCACCTACTACTTACTCTACAGCAGGGGACGCCTGCGCACACTATACTGGTCTATGTGACCCCGGGTCTGAGTTACTACTGGGAGGGAGCCCAAGAGTAGTGCGATGATAATAAAAGGGATGGAAAAAAAAAGGGAAAAAGTGTCAGGTACATATAATAACTACGTGTGTTTAGTCTTTACATTAAACCGTATGTATATGGGTGGAAACATCATTTCAAATATCATCAAATATCAGCTCAAGAAGAGCACACACAATTACTAATAATGTTGTATATGGGTGGAAATACCATTTCGAATATCATTTCAAATATCAGCTTAAGAGCACACACAATTACTAATAATGTTGTGTATGGGTGGAAATATTATTTCAGATATCATTTCAAATATCATTTCAAATATCAGCGTAAGAAGAGCACATACACAATTACACTATTAATGCTGTACTCGTAGATGGGTGGAAATATCATTTCAAATAAATTTCAAATATCATTTCAAATATCAGCTTAAAAAGAGAACACAGACAAATACACTATTGATGTAATACTACCCCACTGCCAGGTACACCATTAACTAGCACCACGGCATTTCACGGGTCAGGTCGAGTCAGGGTAACCCGTCCCGGCCCTCAACATTGAAAAACTCCTGACCCGACCCGACCCGTCCCGTGACATTTCACACACCTCCTGACCCGACCCGTGAGATTTTGATAACATCCTGTCATAACCGGCGGATCGGGTCAATACCCGTGAAAAGCAGGAAAAGCGCTGACAAATGCTACACTAAACCACCCTGCAGCCAATTCATCTACCAGGTACACCGCAGCACCGCAGCACACTACCTGCGCACTACCTGCACACTACCTGCACACTACCTGCACACTACCTGCACACTACCTGGTAACTTACGTTAGTTACTCCAGGGAAGAAAACTGCTGTTACGCTGTTAAGCTGTTGCACTGTTACGCTGTTACGCTGTTGCGCTGTTACGCTGTTGCCTTCACAACACATATTTATCAGAAATCTCGGTTTCCGCAACACGCGCCGCAGACATACGTGTTGCGCACTTGCGCATTACGTTTTTTACGCGCGCGCGCAACAAGAATCGCCGCAGGCCTTTTTTTTTGTTGCGCACCTTTTGCTATAGGCGTTTTTTTTTTGGGGGGGGGGGGTATTTAATTTCGCCGTAACGAAATAAACGAAAAAAAAAATTGGGCCTTTAGGCCATTTCTTATGCAGTCGGATTGTCAGTCGAAAACGGCCTTTTTCGACTCAACTTTTTACGACTGAGAATTCCGACTGGCGGATCCAGTCGAAAAACTCGACTTTTTCGACTGGATCTGCCAGTCGAAAAACTCAGTCGAAAAAGTTTTACACGTGTTTTTTTATCCGATCGCATCGCTCATCCCACCACCAAACACACACCCACACACCCACACGGCCACACACCTATACCACGTACCACACTGCAGTATCATACAAGGCGCTGACGCTGGCTTGGCTATTCCAGCTGTTGCTTCTCGCAGCAAGTCAGCGTAGCGCATTTCTAGTTTTGCTCGCCGGCAGCGTGTATCACACGACGGCAGCAGCGCGCGGTCTCGATCCCATGCTGCCAACAGCGGCTGCGGCTGCTGTAGCTTTGGCGGCTCTCGGCTGAGTGCAACTCCACGAATGTAGCTTTGACGGCCTTCAGCTGAGCCCAAAGCCACCAACTCGCTGGGACGAGGGTTCGCCGAGCCGTTGCTCCCGGACAAAGCGCGAAGCACAGAGCTGCCAACCGATTTCGACTGCTGTGCAGCAGTACTCCCTCACACCAACCGCCTCTAGGAAGAACACAAAAACTATAAAATCGACTCGACTGACGAGAAGAAGAAGGACCAGAAAAATCCAGTCGAAAAAAAGTCCAGTCGAAAAAAAGTCCAGTCGAAAAGGGCCGACTGCATAAGAAATGGCCTTAGCCTGTCTTTTCGACGCAAGCGGGCTCATAGGTATTGCATCTGGCTGGTACAGTAAGCACGACGAGGACGAAATGTGCCTTGAATCCTCCCTATAATTGATCATCGTATGAGTGTTATAAGGCTTACCAGGTAGTTTGGCAAATGGCGTCGTCGACAGACCATGTTTTTTTTGGGTCGTGGGTTTGAATCCCACCACCCACACTATTAATAATAAACTTTTTCAGACTTTCGCCATGTCGAACTTGAAAAATACTCTCCCCTGTATCCCCAGGAAAATAAACTGTTTGGATATTGACAGGTCCGCCCGTATATCCGGCCGGCCTGCTATCCCGTCGTTTCAGGGGGGAAGAGTGTTATAAGGCTTAGTTTGGGGAAGCAACTGGTTCACCTTTTTTTGCAAGTGGTCAAACGGGCTAATACCCCACTAATTCCTTAACACGAGCGTTCTGGTGAAAACACGCCGAATTCTGCCTCAATCAACTTGAAAATAAGCACAATCGCCGAATTCTTGGGCTCCGTCGGCCCTCCGTCGGCCCTCCGGGGGCCCTCTGGGGACCCTCCGGGATGCGCAACACGGGCGTACGGTCAATTGCATTCCCTGCAACACACTTCTATTCTACACTACGATACCACCAAATGTCAGGATGCTTGAAGCGCGAGAACAACTCAATAGGATATCTGGGTTTTGCATGGAAAAGAGGTTTACTAGGATTCGAAACCGACAGCATACTCGTAGGCAGCTTCGATGACTGTTTTTTTTTCTTTTTTTTTCCTTTTTTATTCTCCGACGGATGGGGCAAAAAAAAAAAAAAAACTTGACCTCACCACACTTCCACGTATTTTCATACACGTCGTGTGTCGATTCAACTCGATTGCCTTCGCAATCCAGCGCTAGCTGGCGTGTCCTTTGGCTCCCACTACAGCGATAGCGTCAGCTGACCCTACCGGCGGTCTTCCTCACTACTCCGGTAGTGCAAGCTGGTGACTGCGCTGTAAAATACTCATTCACTCTATTTTCGCCACTCTGCTCAGCGCCAGCCACTGCACGATGTACTGCTGCAGCGCCGACACGCAACACTCCACCCCATCTCACCGCCACTCATCCCCAAATTGGATCGGGGGCGATTCGATTCACATTCACTCACCTCTCTCCCTCTGGGTAGGTATAGGCCAGCTTGTCCTTCTCCCGAGCCGTGAACTCCTCCGGGTATTTGGTCTCCACCTATTGATAGCACGACACAATAGGCTAAACGTGTTAGTCCTGCTGACACTGGAACCAGCAGGGGGGTGACCGACCTGTACCCTTCACGAGGGTATACACACCCCGCATACACGCGCAATCGGAGCACGTATTACACGCACCTTGCAAAGAGGCGTTTGATCAAATTCTTTCTGGTCGATCTCACAGCTCAAGTGTATACTTCGTTGTTTTTAAAGAATGCCAGGTAGAAGCTAAAGCAGAGGAGATACACACGTTCTACAGCAAGCAGTCGTTAGAAGCCAATACAAACGCATACATACTACAGTAAACTATAGGTGCACCAATTATTTCCCGAGGCTCCACACCAGCTGAGGGGTTCTATCATACCTCACCCCTTCTCTTCATTTTTTTGGGTAAACCGAACATTCAACCCGATGAGAAAAAAAAAAAAAAAACATGGCCGGCATAGGCATATATACCACGTAAAATATTGCAAAGCAGGAAGAAAATTCCGACGATTTTGGGTTAACGCCTTCGCTACTGGGAACCTTTTTGGGGACAAACTTACTTGAACTTAGTATCGGGAGAAATTTTGGGGCTCTAAAGGGGTTAACGCCGTCACTACTGGAAATCCTTTTCGGGGACAAATTTACTTGAACTTAGTATAGGGAGGGATGATGGGGCTCTAAAGGGGTTAACGCCTTTACAACTGGAAACCCTTTTGGGGGACAAATGTACTTGAATTTAGTGTAGAGAGGGACTTTGTGGCTCTAAAGGGGTTAACGCCTTCGCTGCTGGAAACACTTTTTGGGGACAAACTTACTTGATCTTATTACGTATAGGGAGGGATTTTGGGGCTTTAAAGGTTAAGGAGCCCCGTCATAAAAAAAAGAAAATAGCCAAAAAGTGCGTCAATGATAGCGCCAGCATGCATCACATTTCAACCCGGTCGGGGTCATTTCCGAACATGTGGGAGAACACTAAACTTTTCAACCCCTCCAACCCTAAAAAAAAGTGGGCATCAACGCTTACCCGTCTTTTGACGTTGTTTCGTTGGCACCAAGGCAAGTTATATCTCACCCGTCTACATATACCGCCTCGCTAATCTGCTTGTAGGAATACCCAGATACAAATAGGGTCAGCAGCAGCACTGCACAAAGCAGGCCGTGCTGATGGGCCAGGGGGTATGCCTCGACAGCAAAGCAAGGGGCTACCAGACACGCGCATAACACGGACATATTCGAACGTGCTGCACGCTCTTTCTATCAAGAGGCTCTTGGTAAGACCAGAGCGCCCTCGGTGGTTTTTGGGTCGCCGTACGTGGCCCCCTCAGAGGGTTACTTCTAGCGGTAGCGTGAAGAGATGGCGATGGGGTCGACGGTAGAAAGCAGGCTGACCTGCTTGTAGGTGAAGCCGTTAAAGACTCCCGTGTCCAGCTCCGTCAAAGCTTGCCACTGAACGTAACGGTGGCACTTGATCTGGACAAAACAAGAGGCATCATACGTCGGGGGTCGAGGTGGGGGGTTAAAAACAGTTTACAGGTAAGACAATAGACGTTCGGGTATAGGGTTTCAGGGGTTGGGATGCTACTTGCAGCGGAGCAGAAAGTCAAGAGAAGCCGCCCTGCTGCTCCTTCTCTCCCCCCCCCCCGCACGCCCTCGGTTCAAGCAATGCGCTGCACTACCAACTCCCTCCCTCCCCCCCACCGGAGCATCAGTAGCAGCCACTGCTGTTAATACACGACCCCGACATCGCAGCAACTACTCAATTGATACTGATACCACCTCTCTTCACCCCCCCTCTTTCCCCCTCACCTCCCTCCCCACCCCTCCCCCATGTGTGCTACGATGGAGGTGGGAGTTTTTTGGCTGGAGCGTTTTCTGACTGACGGGGCTCCTCAATCTATAAATAAAATCGCAGGAACTTCCTACCAGTTACTTGTTTAGCTATATGTTTCGTCGTCCATCTAAGCCATACCTAGGCCATACCTAGGCGATGCCTAGGCCATACCTAGGCGATGGGATGCATTGTTCATTGGGGAGCACCTATTTTTTTCTCCAAATCAAGCAACTTTTTTGGTGGGATATGGGGTATGGGGTACAGAGTATTGTATCGATTGAGGAGCCTCACAAAAAGAACACGCCGCACCTCTACCGAACCATGCTCCCTCCACCCCCACCGTTAAACGACCCCCATACCTCAATATCATTTTACAAATGCCCTCTTCCCCCCCCCCTCCCCTCCCCTTCTCTCCCCCCCCGTCCCCCTTCCCTTCCCTTCCCTTCCTTTCCCTCCCCCGCCCCCCCCCCCCCTTCGACTCACCGCCCTAGCCGTCTGAGCGGCCCTGTTCATGGGAGAGCACCACACCGAGAGACGGCTTTGCCCCGCGTCGGGCTGCGCGGAGATAAAGCCCGCCAATATTCCAGCGTAGCGGTCGCCGGTTGGGGACAACCGGGCGTCGCCCCCCATGGACTTGGTCTGGTTCATCACCGACTCGCCGTGTCGGGTTAGGTAGACCGGACAATCTTATACCGTACCGAAGAAAGGTACAGCACCGCAAAGGAAAGGAAAGGCGCGAAAGCACGCAGGCTAAGGTACACCGTCCATTCTGGTACGGCATCGCAAACATGTACAGTACCGCAAAAAGGAATAACGAAATAAAAAGGTGGAATAGCAAGCAGGGTTAGGTACACCGGGTGTACTGGTACAGTACCGAAAAAAGGTATAGCAGCATGATACCGCAAAAAGGAATAAGGAAAGGTGGAATAGTACGTAGGGTTAAGTACACCGGGCATTTTGGTATAGTGCCGAAAAAAGGTACAGTACCGCAAAAAGGAATAACGAAAGGTGGAATAAGCAGGGTTAGGTACACCGGGCGTACTGGTATAGTACCGAAAAAAGGTACAGTACGGCAAGAAGGAAGAAGGGACAGGAGAGATGGGACGGTAAGCAGAGACGGGTACACCGAGTACTCTCGTACAGTACCGCAAAATGGGTACAGCGCCGCTAAACAGGAAGAAGGGAAGGAAAGTAAAGGTGGAAAAGCAAGCAGGGTGATAAACACCGTGCATTCTGGTACAATACCGCCAAAAGGCCACGCACGGCATAAAGGAAAAATAAAAAGAAAAGGTGCAAAAGCAACCAGGGTTGCGTAAACCGGGCATTCTGATAGTATCGTAGGAAAAAGGGAAAGGAAAAGCGTCAAAGCGAGTACAAAAAATCAACCAGAAACGGTAGATGTGCCAGTTACCAGGTGTTAGCAAGTAGAAAAAAAATCAAGCAGCAAAAGCAAGCAGAAAAGGGATATCAGGCGCCCCCCATTACAGCGCACACCCCAAAATACGCAAAACAGCGTGGCGTACAACGCGATCGCATCATTTCCTCTGCCGCACCGTGCGATGACAAACGAATGTTAAAGCCGACGTGCACGTCCCCATGCCGCACGCCCCATTTCAATGGAAACCCCAATACCACGGTATGTTCAAAATGCGTTACGTATTATATATCGTAACGCGATTTGAATTCGCCCACCCAATTCAACCCCGAACCCCGGATTTTGGTGTGTCTCACCGTCCCAACACTATTAATCTTCAAGGTCAACGCGAACGTCCACGCACGCGTTGCCTTAATACAATGGAAACCTCCAGGATATACAAAACGCATGACGCATATGCAACGCGATCGCATTCGCCCCCATCTGACGGATAACCTTCACGAACCTTCACCCCGTTAAATAGTCGTATCACGTGGTGTGTATATAGTCAGGCACCCACGACGCAGTAACACAGCATACCCATTGCTGCCTCTACAAGTAGCCACACCAAAAAAAAAGATTATCAAGTCGTTCGAAGCTGACATCCATATTCAAGAAAACACGAACACGGTGCCGCAATCCGCCTCACAGGCGCCCGGTTAATATATAGTAGATGCAGCCAACCCTTCATGCGACTCGCCGAACACCTCAGGTCGCTTCGTGCTTGGTGCAAGCAACGCCTCCCTAGTCGATGAAAATCCGATGTGCTCCGTCCCGGCATCGTAGGGATGTGAGGGTCCGCAGTCATAACACTACGGCCATGCATAAAACGAGTGCGCCCCTCACCGTGCCAAGATTTCTCAATCTTCAAGGGCGACGCCAACGCCTGCACGCCGCGCGCCTAATTACAACGGAAACCCCAGCATACGCCGAAAAAAGCGCCAGCAAAGTGGAAATCCTCAACGCCGGAACGTAGTCAATTGCTCTGCCTCACCGCGCCAGGGCTTCTTAAGCTTCAAGGCCAACGGCAATGTCCCCATCCCGCGCGCCTCGCTGCAATGAACACCCCAGCATTTCTTAAGCTTCAAGGCCAACGGCAATGTCCCCACCCCGCGCGCCTCGCTGCAATGAACACCCCAGCATACTCGCCCCCCACCTCAACCCCTGACCACGAACTTTCGTAATATGATATTTTCTCACCGTGCCAAGACTTCTTAATCTTCAAGGCCGACGCGAATGTCCCCACGCGCCTCACGAGCGGACAGGCCACGTCCCGGAGCTGGCTCCGCAGCTCCGCTCCCTAAACACGCACAAAATATCACCACAAGGAGGGTGGGATGACGGGAGCAAAGAGGTTCGTCAGGCAAGTATGGTGCGGTAGGCAAGTATTGTGCGGTATTATTAATAGTAGTACGCGTTACATGTAAGGCTCAGCTTAGGTGGGCATTGAACAAGACGACCGTAGCCCAACTCAAGCCACTCAGATTCTACCCCAGTGAGGAGTTCCCCAACAGTGCCGGTTGAATAATGCCACTGCCCTCTTTAGTGCCGGCGGAAGCGCTTGGCACGACTGAAGCTCTCTATAGTATCTATATGGAGCTCTCTATAGTACCTTTGTATAGCTCTAAATAGTACCTCTATATAGTAAGTAACACTAACCCAAATAGTGCGGGTGCCCCGCATAGTGCCGGTATATTGAGGTGGCACATACCAACACTATCGGGAGCCTCCCACTGTATCTCTCTCAAAGAGCATCCCCGGAGGCAACCAACAAGATTAACTTTGTACGAGAAGAAGGGTGGCCTTTGCTAGCACCGACATCCTCGTATTTCCTTTATAGTCCCACCGGGGAGATTGCAGCACGCCTGTTTTACCACCGACGTTATTGTCTGTTAGCCCCCGTCGGTGCTGCTGCCTGCACCCACAACCCGGGATACAATACTTGGAATTAGAGTGTGGAAACGATCGTCTTGAACAGGTCGGACAGATCACCAATCTCCACTGGATGATCTACTGCAGATCTTTCTGGGAAGATCTGTATGGTCTAGCTCATGCTACCGGGTGAGAACCGTACGATCTGCATGATCTACCAAAAGCCTTCCAGGGTTGGATCTGCACTCTGTATATCACATGCAGATCCTTTACTGTAGATGATCTATTTACGGAGGACCATACATAGTAATCAGAGAACACGACATACACAAAAACCTATGTAACCCCCTGTTTTCGCCAGGGCTTTTCACGGATCAGAAGCAATACCAACGCGCGACGAGCGCAACGCAAGCCCGCGGACGCGGTGCGCTCAACCCGCGCGCGCGGAGCTCGGCCACAAGAACGCACCGCGATAAGCTTACACCCAGACCTAATCAACAAAAGAAAACCATCCTCACTCGCCGAACCCCCCCCACCCCGCCGCTCCCTCGGGAGCCCTTATATGCAGCGCGGCGCTGCACCCGCAATCGTGCAGCGCAACATGGTCAAGTTCAATCGTGCGCGTCGCACCAGACCCCAGTCGACCCCACTCCGTAACCCTAATAGTAACTTCAACTTTTGCCGGGGCTCAAGGTCGGCAGGGACGGTAGCGGGCTCCGCGTATTTTCGGTGACGTTTTTCTAAACAAAAGCTGGGCGGCCAATAGACCAACCTCGAACAATCAGGCCGTTGCGTTGCACAAACGCGCGCGGGTGCAACGCCGCATTTAGGCCCCCCTTCCCCCCCGTACCAGCCCCTCCCTCCCACTCCTCTCTCCACGCCGCACCTGATCCGCCAAGCTCACGAAGCACGTCCTGCGCGCGCCCCTCGCCCCCCCCCTGCTTCCCCCGCCCAATCCTCCCTCAACTGACGCCGCCTCATCCCTCCGTACGGACTCGTAGAAAACGTGCCCTCCCGCCCCGACCAGGTTACCGGAGCGCAGAAATGTGTCCACAACATTTCCTCCCGGACCCTGAGGTACGCTCGGCAGCCCATTGTCCGACTTCCAACCACCACCGTTTCCTCCCCCGCCCCCACCCCCGCCATTACGGCTACCGCCTCCGCCGCTTCCGCGGCTACCACTGGCGCCCCCCCCCGACCTCGAGCTAGCTGACCCCTCCGTAACGCGGGAAAGGCCGGAGGGGAGGAGCTCTACCCAGAGGATTCCGAGGGAAGGGTTGGTGGCCTGGCGGAGGAAGCCTGGGAGAGCGGCCCTCCCTTGGCGCGTGCTCGCCCACCCGGACTTCCTGAAAACAATCGAATTTCGATGCGGTACGGTACGGTACGGTGCGTGTTGGTGCGGTGTGGTGCGGTGTGGTTTGGTTTGGTTTGGTTTGGTTTGGTTTGGTTTGGTTTGGTTTGGTTTGGTTTGGTTTGGTTTGGTTTGGTTTGGTTTGGTTTGGTTTGGTTTGGTTTGGTGTTGTTTGGTGTGATGTGGTGTGGTGTGGTGTGGTGTGGTGTGGTGTGGTGTGGTGTGGTGTGGTGTGGTGTGGTGTGGTGTGGTGTGGTGTGGTGTGGTGTGGTGTGGTGTGGTGTGGTGTGGTGTGGTGTGGTGTGGTGTGGTGTGGTGTGGTGTGGTGTGGTGTGGTGTGGTGTGGTGTGGTGTGGTGTGGTGTGGTGTGGTGTGGTGTGATATGGTGTGGTGTAGCGTGGTGTGGTGTGGTTTGGTTTGGGTTAGTTTGGTTTGGTTTGTTTTGTTTTGTTTTGTTTTGGCTTGGTTTGGCTTGGTTTGGCTGGGTTTCGTTCGGTTTGATATGGTACCATATGCTTTGCTTTGGTTCGGTTTGGTCTGGTACTATATGGTTTGGTTTGGTTTGGTTTGGTTTGGTTCGGTTATGGCGGGGGAATAGTTCTGCCACGTTACGGTCGGGGGTGTACCGAAGTTTGATAAGGTTGCTCACATGGGGAACTCTACAACTCGCCCACAACCAGATGAACAGCTCCGTTGTGTCGGATACTTGTAGGCATGCCATAAATTTATTGCACACGTAACATGAACGGGGTACCAAAAACATTGGGTCATGCTCAATATTCCGTCGAGGAGCCTTTTGCAGACGCTACCCTTTACAGCCCGTATTTCCAACCTCGGACAGCATCACTATTTAGTGCTATTTAGACAATCTAGATCCTGTATCTGTCGATAATAACCGTGCAGGGTCTGTGTAGAACAGGTCCAACTCAGGAATCATGTGCTAAGGCATGCAGACCATATGGTTCCCACCCGGCAACATGATCTATAGGTCGTTCATATCATAGTCTATAGATCAAGCATCTATATTCTTTGAGACAGTAGCATAGCATGCCCTGCCCTACCTAGTTGACGTTAGGTTGGTGAACCAGAGGAGCGCAGCCCGTGCAAAAAAAGAAGGACGAAAACGTAGGTGGGGAAAAAAAGCCGGAAAAACGAAGAGACGAAAAAACGAACGACCAAAATCAGGGAAAGGAAACGTACACCGAAAAAGAAAAAAAAAAAAGAGAAGTAAGAAAACTAAGAAATTCTTACCCTGCTTCGATGACGGCCACGCCCCCCCCCTCGAGAGCGTTGAGCCAGCTCGCCACCTTTTTTGCCGACTCCTGCACTGCGATAGTAGCCAGTGCGGCCGTTTTTCCTGACGAGAGGCGAGCGCCGAAAAACAATCACGATAATGACGACCAGCGTGAGCGAAGGAGCATCAACGGGGGAGCGGCGGGGGGGGGAGGGGGGAGGGGGGGGGGGGTCATGCCTGGCCGTAGTCGTATGACCATAGACCTTCGAATCCCTATATCGACGAGACGGAGCACGGGGGGGGGGGTTAGGGCGGAAGGGTGGGTGTGTTTGAGGGACCGAGAGTTGCTTTTCAACAAAACAAAAACCAGCTAAAACAGAAAGTAAAGAACGGCAATTACAACATCAATAACACTATCATCATCTGCAGCACCTCAAACACCATCACCACCTCCTCCTCCACCACCGCTCTCAAAACTACCACCACCGCCATCACCATCACTACGATACCACCACCACAACACCACACACACCACCACCGCCACACCGCCACGCCACCACCATCACCACCTCCTCCTCCACGGCCACCGCAATCCCCACCTACCATCCTCACCACCGCCACTACCGTCATACATCACACCAACAATACCACCACTACCATCACCTTTACCACCACGTCCATCACCACCCACCGCCACCAACACCAAAAGTACAGCCATCATCTAAACACCAAAGCAACACAAACTTGGACAAAACGTCACACACCACAAGCATCATCACCACCACCATCGCCACTACAACAGCAAACAGACAAAAGGCAAAGACAACAGCACCAACACCACCTCGGTCGTTAACAGATAGTGTAGCCGTGCACGGCAGACAGACAAGAGACAAGAGACAACAGCATCGCCATCACCTCGGTCGCTAAACGTGTAGCCGTGGGCCCTGTGCCCCCCGCCGGCAGCAGCGGACCCGTTGCATCCCCTCCCAGACACACCGCCTCCAATACCGTTTCTCGGTAGCTCCCCCACCCCCATTTCCGTCGGACTGTCCTCCGAATCCGTGAGATCGTGAACCGAATCTGAATCGTCTATCACCGCGTCCTGTCCGACGATCGGAAAGTGCCTGCGAACAAGGTTGGACCATCGAAGGTACCGAAGGAGTTTGTTCACCACGTAGCTCTGGGGGAGGGGGGCAGGGAGGTGGGGGGGAGGGGGGGGCGTCGTTAGAAAAACGCTTCCACAATGTTCCATCTAGCCGGCGATTGGGAAGTGTCTGTGAACAATGTTGGGCCATCGACGATACCGAAGAAATTTGTTCACGACGTAGCTCTGAGATCGAGGAGGGGGCGGGGTGGGGTTAGGGAGGGTGCGTCGTTAGTAAAACGCTTCCAAGCTCTCGCATGTTTTTGATGCCGTCGAAAATACGAAAACACTTCACGTTATTGTTATTGGTTTCACGTAGGCTTCTGATGTTACTGACGTGTGGCGTGCATGAGCGCACTGCTGACATAAACGACAATCATGACCTTGCTCGCTTGATGACCATCGACATAGTCTAGAACACGCAAAAAAAGTTCGAGTAACAGAAGAGCCAGTCTATTTGTGTTTGCGCTATTTACGCACATACCGGTGCCACTAACGTTTTTTCGTGTTATTAGTTTATTCGGCACAAGTGCTGCCTGTGTGGAGATAAAGAGCCGGGGCAAACGCAATGCCAAAACATGCGATATTATAACATAATAAGGATTTACGTTGAATGCAGCACTTTCCGAGCCCCAATCCCATTGGCCACGCCCCGCCTGCCCCCGGCAAATGGTGAACGCCCGGCGCGCGGCGGGAGTTACCCCTCGGGGCAACCGCCCGGTCCCGCCGCATCCGGGGAGGATAAGGCCCCATCCCCGGATCATAAAAAATTCCATACCTCTACAACTCCGACAACCCGAGGACGAAAATCGAGTTATCCCGGGCCGACGTCGCCGGTGTGGAAATCCCAGTTCCATTGGCCAATCGCTGATTGGCTGGAGCTCGTAGAGCCAGCGACACCCGGGGAGGATAGTTTCCGATCCCCGGATCAGAAATCCCGCCGTATCACGGTCGGGAAAAAAAAATATCACACGTTTTCCTATTCCTGTCCCGACCACATTTTCCCGTCACGACCTTCACCACATATGCCCGTCTTTTTTTTTTTTTGCGTCCATTTTTTTTTTTAATACTCCGGCGGATGGGGCAAAATAACAGCTCGAAAATATAGCGTAAGCACGCCACACTTCCAAGCACTGTCGTCATACATATGTGTCAAATTACCGTAACTCCACAGCAGTATTCGCAATCCAGCGCTAGCGTCCATGCTTTTAGAAGAGGGCATCAGCTGCCACGAGGTACCTCAGACTTGGCTTCCCTCAACTCAAAATATTTCCGACACACGAGCGATTTGCGTATAGGGTGGCTAAGGCGCAGCTAAATGGGACGTTGACACCTCTAGTGTTAATAATGGTGTATTGAACAATTTCATCTTTTGAACGAACGCGTCTATCACTGCTGTCACCCAATAAGTTCCCACAGCAGTAAATGTGTCTTCTAGAGGTACAACAGATTGATGTCGCTTGTGCCCGAGTAAGATATAGATAACTCAGAGCGGGCACTATTAATATCAGGCACCGTCACGGCTATGCATGATACAGGGAAAAATGTACGATAGCAGCCGTCGAGGCATACCTCGGGCACCAGGGAGTCAACTATGTACAGCAGCAGTTCATGCCCGCCAATAAGAAACTTCCCAAGAAGAAAGTTGCCTATAAGAAGAAGTGATGCTCAAGGTTGTTCAAGGGTGGTGTCACAATAAGAACCTGGGGCTCACTCCAAATGTAAATTGCAGTGTTAATAGTAGGAGTTGCTTGTTGGCGGGCTATACTCTGTATATCAACTGTCACAGATACAGCACCAGCTCACACGCTCAAAGCGCAGACCATACTGTACACCTGGTCTACCAAAGCACAGAGCGCGCACAGGATCCGGCACTTTTTTTTTAATGATCACTTTCGCTCTCCAGCTCAACTCGAAGAGGTTTTAGCCTCATGTTATACTCTGTATATCAACTGTCACAGACATAGCACCAGCTCACACACTCAAAGCGCAGACCATACACCAAAGCACAGAGCACGCACAGGATCGCACAGGATCCGGCACTTTTTTTTTAATGATCACTTTTGCTCTCCAGCTCAACTCGAAGAGGTTTTAGCCTCATGTTATAAGGTTTTGGGTAAGCTATTGGTTAACCTTTTGCAAGTGGGCAAACGGACTGCTAATAATACCCCACAAGACCTGAACAAATGGCGTCGTCGACAGACCATGAGTTTTTTGGGTCGTGGGTTCAAATCCCACCATCCACAATAATGAACTTTTTCAGACTGTCGCCATGTCAAACTTGAAAAATACTCTCCCCTGTATCCCCAGGAAGAGAAACTGTTTGGATATTGACAGGTCCGCTCGTATATCCGGCCGACCTGCTATCCCGCCGTTTCAGGGGGAAAGAGTGTTATAAGCTTAGTTTGGGTAAGCTATTGGTTAACATTTTGCAAGTGGTCGAACGGACTAATACCCCACTAACACTCAGCGACTCACATACTATACGGTCGCCCCGGTGGCGTATCAGGTTATCCTCGAGCCTGGTATAGGTCAGTTTCGTGAGTTCGAGCCCCGCCGAGTGCAAAATCGTATAAATTAGTTGGGACTTTTTCTTGTGCACAAACTGACTTGCGGAAAGCGCGAGAGCGTGAGTTAGCAACACTCGATGAAAAATCGACGAGCAGTGGGATTGCTGAACCCTATGCGCGATAAAAATTGAAGGCAAGAACCGGGGGGGAGAAGGGACGACACCTGTGGCCACGGCTTGTCCAGAAGCTGGAAAGTGGAAGTGTGCAAAAAAAAAAATATATATATATATATATATAGAGGAGCGAGGTCAACATCAAGTCTGCGTTTTGCAGATGGACAAAAACTGATATATATACTCACAGCACAGGGCACGCACCAAAGCGCAGAGCATGCACAAGATCCGGCATTTCATTTTTTTTTTTTTTTTTTTTTTAGATCCTCCTGGGGATCCGGGTAAAAAAAGCTTAAGCTCCATACACTTTCGTTTGTGTACCAGTTTTCGTACGGCATTTCATTTTTTTTAATTATCACTTTTACTCTCCAGGTCAACTCGAAGAGACTTTACCCTTCCTTACGAGTACAATGAATCTTCCGGAGAAGCAGTGTGTGTGTGTTCTTCACATTAAACCGTCCTTCTACTCGTCGACATCCAGCACACCCAGTGTCCGTACTGATTCTTCACCCTAGAAACATCAGCTCTGTGGTCACAAGCTACGACACAGAGATAATGCATCGTAATGCATTCGACAACGCAATGTGATGCCCTAGTACTGGGTACGACAGGCACAACATACATACGTCAGCAACAGAAATACATTGGAAGAGAGAATACGAAATAAACAAAAACAAAAACAAAAACAAAAACAAAATAATAATAAGAAAACAAATAAAAACAAAGATAAAAATAAAACAAAAATGAAACAGTGGTTACAGGTGTCTTCCCTTTTCCCCCGTACGTTCCTTGAAATTTATCGCGCATACCGCTGTACCAGGTACCAAGTACCTCATAGTGTTTGTTGGTCAAAGACGTTATTATTGTTTTATTTTTTTGCCGGACAAAAGCGGAAATATGAAGTACCAGTAGTGGGTAGTTCTATACCAGGTATACTGTAACCATCAAGAGAGCGAAAATATGAAGTAGTGGGTAGTTCTATATAACTAACAAAAGATATGTTGTGGGTTCGATTCCCACCGATTTCATCTTTCCGCAGTTTTCCGGGAAAATAAAAAAAAAGGAAGTAACGTCTTTGCGAGGGTGCGCGCTCGAGACGTGAATGGTTATGATAGTTTGCTCCTGAGTACTACCCGTAGTGCGTAGCGAGGGGAGAGAGCTCCGGAGATGCCTGTTACGAAGTCGGTGAGAGTCAATTGGCGGACTCGCAAATCTATCTTTTGTGGGTTGTATAGCACTACTCACTGAGCTACGCAGTCACGTGACTACGTGGGCCAGTGGGTAGTTCTATATAACCATCAGGGTTCCGCATTCCCACTTTTCAGCTTTTTTCTACTGCTTTATTTTATGATCGTCATTTTTCATCGATTATTGCTAAAAAAAACTCACGCTCTCGCGCTTCTCCGCATCGTCAACTTTTACTCAAGAAAATGTCCCAACGTATGAACACAAGTATAATACGATACAGAGCGATGCACTCGGTGACGTTGACTTTCAGCGCTACGAAGGGCGAGATTCGTCTACTATTGGTGCTACCAGCCGGGGACGCCGCACTCACATATCTACAGCAGCAGGATCACACACAACACACAACACATCAGAGCAGCACGAACGCACATTATTCTTGACTTGACTTAAACACAAACACAACCCAAGTACCACACAAGATGTAACTGCTCGTCTTTTTTACTACACCAGAGTATAGAACAAACCGAATCGCCGAGCCTTCGCTAAAATCTGACACTATTCAAGGACGTGTGAAAGCCTGTCCCACCTGGTGAATCTTCGTGCTCGCCGGCCCGATGACCACCACCACCAGGCGGCCACGTGCGAGCTCGCTCCGTGTCATACAGGGGCCGACAATCTGTTCTTCTGGAGGAGCATCGAGGTCACGAATAAGGTCAACAAGGCCTTCGCAAACCTCTGTCTGGGTGCCGATAGGTCTCTTCCTCGTCAGGTCTTTCGCGTCCCGACGTCGCTGGTGCCGGGACTGGGCATCCGTAGAGAGAGCCGATGCCCGCGCTCTGCCGAGAGCGACGAGACACACAGCCAGCGCGATCCCTATAGCTGGTAGGATTCCCGGCGAGGCGACGGTAGCACCCCTATCGGACATGGTGCATTCCTCAACAAGATTAGACTTGCCGCTCACTGTATCTCGACCGAGACGTTCTCGCGAAGGGCAGGTATAGATTCGCTTGATCACCGGGCCTGGTTCTTCAGGGACAACGGAGGGAGAAGCGGGACTTTCTCAAGGCGCACTTGAGCTTACTTGATGATGTGCCGGTTTTATGTTAGGAGTCCAAACAGGATAGGGTTTACGCGTAACACAAACAAACGCGCAAGGTTGAATATGGAAAAACGCCTATTAGATTTGGTAGGGGTTTGGGGTAGTTTTACAAGGTGTGCAGCTACTGCCGTGTATCAGGTTTGCTTTTGGGCCGTGCTCGAAAGTGATCAAGCCACCCCGAGGAGCGGCGAGATGGCGTCCCGTCTGCACCAGATAGCTAGGGCCGGAGTCTTGGAGGAAGGAGAGGACTTTTTTAGGGAGGCCACGGACTCGCGCGGTTTAAAAGCAGTTAATGCGCTCGATGGTATGCAGAGGTGAGTCATCCACGTAGAGCTGGCGGAAAAAAAGACTTGAATTTTGTAGCAGATTTTGGACGTTTATTGGTTTGGCAAGGTGCCTTGAGTTTGAAGCTCGATGGGGGGTACGTAGGGTGCACGTGGCAGGGAGGCTGGAGAGAGTCTCGCCCCAGGCAGAAGGTCTGTTTTCCCGGCCATCGGTGGTCTTGCTTCGCGCTGCCGCTCGCGATTCCCGATAATATCTTTGTATGAAGGGTGCGGCAAGCAATGCCACGCGTTACACGCAGTTCCATCCTCTCGTTTAGGATTGTGCTTCCAAGTCCTTCACGTACTATGATACAGGTATCGACTGCCTGCTGCTGTATCGATGAAGCAGAGTCAGTGCCTACGTCACCGTTGCTGACGGTGGTGGCTGCTTCGTGTGGCAGCGCTTCGCCACGGAACGTCCTCACCTCAAAATCCACGGCCTTGCGTGGGCTCCATGTGCGTATTGGTTTTACAACTTCACGGCGCCCTGCGGTTTTTTGTCGACTCGTAGCCTTGACGAGTACGTACATACAAGGAAAAATCATAACCGGTACTGACTCTTCGTGTGCTGACTATGCTGGTTATGTACACGAGTGTTCTGTGCCGAGCAAGCCTTGAGCCGTGGCGACCGCCGGCAAATGTTACCGCAGTTGGAGTGTATACTCGTACTCCTGCTGTATTCATAATTCACGTGAGACCTACGCAAATACACACACTCCACACAACACAACAACACAACTCAACAGCACAACGCCGAGCGCAACACCCAACCGCGCAACACTGCCTCGGGTATACCGGTAATAGTTGATACAAGCAACAAGCCAACAAGTGTGTCCAAGTGTACTCTTCGCTTCGAAAATACAAGCCGTAAACTCATCACTTGATAAAACAGCACCGGTTTGAACTTTGTGGCGTCTTTTGCCATGACGATAGTGAGCTGTGCGCGGGCAGCATTGCGGTCCCAAACTAAAAGTGAGCGAAGAAAGGCGCAATGTCAATAATATCTATTGCCAACTACGTGATATAATACCATGGTACACTTGAAGTGTCCAATAAACAAACCCTGGACCCTACATACTCGAAGTCTTTTTTTTCTTTCTTTTTGCTCATCCCATCTACTATCTTCGCACTTTTTCTTTCTCCTTCTCCTTCCTTCTCTATTTCGTAATAGATCTGTAACTCAGATACGAGGTCCGGGGTCCGGGGTCAATAAGCAGGCTCTTTTCCTCCCTCCCCGCTACGGTACACGCCTTCATTTTTATAGCGAAAAAAAATACCTGGTACAGCTCTTTTTTCCTTCGTAGACTCGTGTCGAATTGTGCACACGCGCGGCAGACACTGCTGCCTGGTACCTTGTACGTACCTTGTAAATTCGTGCAACACCTTTTGGTCGACTTATTCGATCCGCACGTCGGCCCCGCAGAAACCCTTGAACCACCGCACTCCCGATTTGAGGACAAAACGCTTGGATTTCGCTTATGAATAGGCTAATTTTAGGAGTTGAAAAAGGGTTAACCTGACCCAAACCCCAACCCCGGCGCTATCCCCAACCCTAACCCCAATCCTTTGGGGTGGTCGAGGTCGGCACGGGCGTTAACGCGTCTCAGCCATGTCTTCCGGTGGGTTTTCCCCCCAATATCACGGGCGACCGAAACGCCAGCCTCGACCAATCGGACAGCAGGGGTGTTGCACAAGCAAATTTACAGGCGGTGTTGTAGACAGGACGTCTCCAAACTAACGTCCTCGCTGGTTCAACTTGGCAGGCGTTATCGTCTACTTTAATTGTCTATCACATCTCAATTGTTTTTAGGACAGATGTGCTACGAGTAGAAGCCACCCCCTTCTTACAGCAGTACCGCATTCAAGCGTTGAGCCATCCTCTTCTGTGACAGTTTTTAGCCTACACAACTCTCCCTTCGTCTCATACGCAAAACCGCCACTTATTAGTGTCGAAACCCAATCTCAGCACTCGCCTATGCCAGAGTTTTTTTCGTGCTAAATGTGGGATTATTTTCTTGACTGTGGAATTTGTGTCGACGTCACCCTCACGGCGGTCACCACCCTGATCGTAACACCTCCAGAGGCCGAAGGGTGCGCCAGCTAGCGTTGGGTTGCGAAAGCAACTGAGTTAAATCTACACACGACGCGTATGAAAATACGTGGAAGTGTGGTGAGCTAAAGCTTTATTTTTCCCCATCCGTCGGAGGATGAAAAAGAAACAAAAAAACCCACAAACTCCAGAGGCCTGCGTAGGTGGTGTGTGTTTCGAAGATAAAATCCCTCTTCGAGCCCATTGATTTCGACCAAGAACACGAAACGTGTGATATGTTCATCCGGATAGGGAAAAGCGGGCAGCGTTACGAGTAACAGCGTGATCTGCGCAGGCCGTATATCTCGTAGCCTTCGCTTCGCACACACTCCTTATCTTGCAGCGCGGCCTGCTTCGTATGGCCGATTCTGTATTCGTCGCCATTTCGATATTTTCTTCGAAGCGGTTGTACCGCTGAGCTTGGAAATACTCTGTTAATAGGTGGCAGTGCGAGCACAAATTGAACCCTGCCTATGCGGGGACGAATGCGTAACGCTGAGCTTGGAAATACTTTGTTGATAGGTTGCAGTGCGGGCACAATTTGAACGCTGCCTGCGCGGGCACACGTACGCCGGCCGCTAGAAAGGGCAGCAGTACGGGCATCATCCTGCTGCTTACGTGACCTACACGTACTTAACGTTATCTAATGTACAGGGCTGTTTTTTGTTTGTAGGTGTGGCCGATGATGCGGTCGTCAATTTATATTCGACAACTTTTCCCTCTGAACATGGAAATGGGTTCATTGGCAACTGGTACTGCCCTGTACTCGTCGTACCCGTGTTTTCCGTTAACTTTAATTTTTAGATGCTGTCGTTATGTCGAGCGGAGCGAGTTGCTAATTTTTTTGGCAGCCTAAAACATGGGGACTCCTTTTATGGTTTTGTAGAAGAATAGGGACGCCTTTCGAGCCGGGTGAAGCCGGAGATCCTTTAGAAAACGTGAAGCCGGAGGTCCGCGCCGTCCGTCCAAAAATCTCAGATGTAAAAGTACAGTGAATACTCTGGTGTATTTTTTGCCTTCCACTAGCGTACACGTAGTTGGGCACATAGTTGGCGGCAGTTATCAATATCCACGCCTCGGATAGATTTGCAAGATGATCAAGATCTTTCGAAGTAGATATATCCCTGAAGTATATGGACTGCATGATCTAGATAATGTTTTCCTGGCGGGATCTGTATGGTACGTCCCTTGCGCAACATCTCATAACGGCAATATAACGAAGGCTGTAGAGTCTGGAATCGACTTATCCTGATGACTGATGCAGTGGATAGTCTTAGGGACACCGTATTGACACAGAGTCTCGCTCGTGAAGAGAAACAACGAGCAGCCGGGGATGTAGAAGCGCGTCAAAGAGCACTTCATGCGGAACTTTGCTAGATTTGATGGCTGCTTTGCTGAATCGTACTCAAGCAAGCGAGACTCGTACCGACGCAGCCTTGTGGCTGATGAAGTGGATAGTCTCAGCGTCACGGTGTTGGAGCAGGGTGTCTCAAATCATCTCACGCGACTAATGGTGTGATGGCTGCGTTCAAACCCTTCGAGAACGAGACCCCGCTCCAACACCGTGACCCTACGACTACCCACTTCATCAGCCACGAGGCTAAGTCGATACCAGATCTATTAACAGAGTGTTCGTTAGCTCCTGACTGTTGAGTCGAGATAGATGGTTCAGGCCTAGCAGCAGTACGTAAGCAGTATTCTCCCACCAGGAAGAGCAGATTGACGTAACCTCATGATGCGTCATTATCACCACCTACAAACACAGGAGCCATGAGTCGCATAACCAAGAATTTGCCAATAACCCGAACCGACACGTAACCGTCAATTTTGAATAGCCACATTTGAACAGTAGATGATCTAGATATCTACATCTTGTTTTTTCCGAGGTATCCGTATCTCCATTGACCTACGAGGTATACGCAGTATCCCGCAAGAAGAAAAGTTCTGTCATGAAAACACGCGGCCGTAGTATCACGCAGCATGCTTGCGAGTATATATGAGTATCGACCTTCAAATTGATCGAACTCACAGCTGACTTAGTTGAATTTATTTGATATAATATCTATATACATACAGCAGTAGCGAGAGGTTCTCGTGTTTTTTTTTCTAAATGTATTACGGTAGACCTATACCCCTTGTTCCCTCTGAAATGCAGGAGGCGCTATGTACAACACCACCTGGTAAATCCACTTGTGCAACGCCACTGCTGTCTGATTGGTCGAGGCTCGCCTTTCGACCGCCCGGGTTGATACATAAAAAACGCCACTCAAACACGCGGCGGAATCGCGCGACCACCCCTGCCGACCTCCAGCCCCCTAAAGGGTTGGGGTTGGGGTTGGGGTTAGGGTTGGGGTTGGGGTCGGGTTGGATCTGGGCCGGCATGCAAGATAGGATGACTCAAAACAATTTGCTTCAATCCACCTCTACCGACCTCGAGCCCCCTTTCGAGCCCCCTTGCGGTTGGAGTAAGAGGTGGGATTGGGTCTTGGCCGACGTGCGAGGTAGAAATTGACCAAAATGTGTTGCTTTAATCTGTTTGCAAGATGGTTTTAAGGTGGCGTTAAAATGGTGTTATACATGTTCACAGGAGTACGCACCCCAGAGCGAACACGGGGGGGTAAGATTAGATGGCGGCCCGGGCGGCTGCACACCACTCCAAGGGGTTGCAGACTTTGGCAATCCCTGGGGTCTTACCGCTTCGATCTTTCGTCCTCCCGCGGTGCGTTTGGCCGACTGGTAGCCAGACTGTAGCAACCCCCGAAGTGGTAGCGCTGCGACGTTTCATCCCCACTCCATGCTTTTGGTCAATCGGTCGCCCGGAGCCTACCGATCCCGACCCCCATCACGAGAAACGCCTCGTCGAGGTTTGCCCTGATCAGGTCCTCTGGGAGAATAGGTGCTATGAACATTGCCCTGATCAGGTCCTCTGGGAGAATAGGTGCTATGAACACATTCCGTACATGAACACGCAAGATGAAACACTTCCCCTAGGGCGAGTTTCAAAACGTACCTCTTCCAAAACAGCGCGGGCACGTGTATATGATGCAACGAAAATGACGGTTTTAGGAAGATCTCCTTTCGAGATTGTCCGTAGAAGCGTCGCTCGGCGTTGGCACTCTCTCTGCTCTCTACAGAAGCTGGTTAGAAATTCGTCCAAGGGGTTGTGTTACCTTGCGTATTACAGAGTGCAGTATACCAGGTACGGTATACCAGATATAGGAGATCGGTATTTTTGGCCTTCGTCAAGGCCTCTTGTGGCCCTAACGTACTACAGTAGTCCTAGTGCAGCGGCGGGCAGTCAAGGGGTCAAGGGATCAGGCCGACCTCTGTTGGTCTTTATAAAAACCCGGTAGGTTTTAAGATGCGTTAACATGCTAGTTTTAGTGTGGCGGGGGTCTGTCAAGGATCACACCGGCCTGTCTGGCTTGTACAGACTACCAGTAGGTTTTAAAACAGGGAAGTGTCTGCCAAGGGGGTCAATCCGCGGTCTCCTATTTATTAGTAATATATGTTTTATGGGAGAAACGGGCAGGTGTCCAGCCGTCTTGTAAACTTCCGATTCTGTCGCTGTCCTCTGCTCTTTGCTGGTGTGCTGTTTTGGACGGTTTTCTTTTTGGGAGTTTACATTCCCAACACGTTCTACTCGTGTATGTACTCTACCTGGTATATCATACCAGTGACTGGAGCCTGTCCTGTGACCAAGGACTTGATCATGCGAGTTGATGTGAGATCTACAACAACAACCAGTAGAGCGTACCGTTTATTCGAGAAACCCTGCCATTGGTCAACTGCTGATAGTTCGGGATGTTTCATTGGTCAACCGCACCATTTGTTCGAGAAATCCCTTCATCGGTCACCTGGTGATATTCCGGAATGTTTCCTTGGTCGTCAACACACACATGCCAGGTACACACAACTCTGCTGTGCACTTGGCTTCCTGATCCCACCCACACCTGACCCCTCAAACTGACGCAGCATGGTTGGTGGATGTCGACCTGCCGGTCTCGAATACAGTAGGTGGCCCTATATAGTGCGGGTATGTGTCACGAAAATTTACCCGCACTATACCGGGCACCCGCACTATATAAAAACCGGCCACTATACAGGGGTCTATATTCTTCCACACGATTTCACCCGCACAATATCGGACACCCGCACTATATAGGGCCACCTACTGTATGTGGTAATTCACCCTCGTATTTCGAGTACAAGTATGCTTATGTTCGACGGTAGTCTGATACTTTCAAGGAGTTTGATGAAGGACCTTAATATAATATTTAATCCTATTCTTCAATCCTATGTTTTATGATGCCAGGAGCAGGCGTCCCGTGTCGAATAATATTACTGCTGACTACTACTTACTGCTGTAGGTGAATCTCGCCCTTACTCTTTGTAAGTCAACGATGCAGGTTGGAATCCTCCCTATTAATAGTCCATTAATAGTGCATGCTCGTGCTCGTGAATACTTTTTGTTGCGTAAAACAATGACTAGAGAGAGCGTGAGTTGGCAAAATTCGATGAAAATTGACGAGAAAAGCTGAAAACTGGGGTCGTTGAATGAACCCTATGCGCGATAAAAACGAAGGCACGTGCCGGGGGGGAGAAAGAAATACACCTGGGTGGCCGCAGCTTGTCCAAGAGGTCGCTGAGGGTAAATAAAACCTCTTGCGATTTGAGCTGGAAATCAAAAAGTGACCATTTAAAAGAAGATAAAAAAGAAGTGTGCTTGTAATAGAGAGGGAATGTGGAGATGGAAGCCCCCCGAGTCAGTCTTGGAGATTGGGGTTTGTTCCATCATTTTGGTTCAACGTTGCGGCAGGACAGCAGTCCAATGGCAGTGCCAGCACATAACCGAGGAGTACGTAGCGCGAAGAGATCTAGGGTTTGTGTTCCCCGAAGGGTTTTTGACTCCAGGCAGGAAAAACATTACATGTGCAAATCGAACTCACGGCTGACGTCCTCGATTTTTTTTTTCGTAAAATCTAATAAACGGCCATCATAGCTGTAGCATTAATAGTGCCATGATAAACCGGATATGCTATCGCAGTAGTGGCAGTATTAGGCAGAAGTACACAATAGTAGTATTTGGGGACAAAGAGACATAGGGAGGGGATAAGTGTCGCCGTGGTAGGAAAACGCGGCGAAAGCAAGCCGTACCCATTCGCTGCAAAGTACATCGTTCATGGTGTTTTTTTATCGTTCAAGCAGGTTCAAGGGATGTTATTTTTGTTCAAGGTGTTACAAATATTCGTTCAAGATGTTATTTGTCGTTCATGATGGTATTTAATCATTCTTATTGTGGGTCGCAGGTAGGCACTCTACACTCTACCGTTGCAAGTCATGCGTTGACGTGAAGATTCTAATAAACGGTGGCTGCTCCAGAGGTGTTGAATATTGGATGTTGTTGCACTAATAGGTTTGACGGCGAGATGGTGGAGCGCGCTGTGAGGGACTTGGTGGTAAGGGGCACTCACGTAACCTCCATCCAGACCCGAAGTCTCGTGGCGACGAGCACGTTGGATTGCTTCCTGCATTGTCGTGCACGGCCTGTCAGCCCCTTTGTAGGCAACACGCCTGCCATGTGGTGCCTGCAGACGACTGACAAGCGGTGCACCGTCGATGAAAGAAACAATCGAACGTGCTCGACGGCTCCAGTCTTGTTGTCTGGCTGGAGGTCATGTGAGTATCCTGTCCCCCCAAGTCCCTTACAGCGCGCTCGACCGTCTCGCTGACAAACGCATGTTATTTAATCGTTCAACACGTTATTTAAGAACCAGCCGCAGACATACAATCGACAAAACCATATATGCTGCTAAATATGTACTTCAAAGACGTTATTGAAGAAACACCAGCCGCAGACTAAACCATCTTACCTAACCGAATAATTTATGCGTTTTCAGCCGCCCGCCAGCAAGAAAAGTCCCACAAACTGTTAGTCGGTCACCACAAGGTTTCCCTTCGGGGTGTGATTCGCTTGAAATCCCGGGGTATCGCAAGTTGAAAAAGGGGGGGGGGGGAGACTCTTGAAAACTCCGTAATTTCTTTCGAGTATGGTTTAGTTCTTATTTTTCCTTTTTTTTTGTGGTCTGGCCTGTTTTGTTGTGTTCTCGTACCCGGTACCCGAGCATCTCGCTTGCTTTGCCTTGATTAATTGCGGTCGTTTTGGTTTTCTCTGTCTCACAGCAGTCTGACCACAGAATTTGGCATCCCTCTACTCGTAGGGTGAAGAATCAGCACGAGCACCGGGTGTACCGACGTCGTTGAGTATACTCCGGAGTATATGGTAGGAAGAGCGGTTTACTGTGAAGACAGCACACACAAAACAGCAGTAGTAGTTGTAGCTGTTCGTTTCAGTATGGTTTACGGGGCATGTCAAGCTACGTGTAGGTGCGTGTGTTGCTTGTGTCAGGGCGCCGTTGGAATGCAACTGAGCTGTTGGTTTACCCTGCCACATCCACCCAGCACAGCCAGAGAGGGTCCGTACGAGTAGTCCTTACTGGTTGTTCTTCCCATTTACGCGTGCCTCGATAGTTATAGTCGAAGATGTCAGAAGACGGCACTTTGACCCCTTTGACGGACGGCAATTTTCCGATAATTTACTTTGATGGACGGCAACCTACTAGGTTTTAGTATAGAACGATCGATGTGACACCCTTGATCGCTGGACGTTTTCCCTTGACTGACCGTTTCCTGACATATTGGGTTATAGTGGTAGCACTTTTTGGCGGAAACGGTTTCTGAATAGCGGAGCTCCTTAACCCTTTTAAGGCCCGTTTATGTCGACCGAAGAAAAGAGATTTGCGATTTTATCACCGTCTCGTATAGTAGGAAGAGCCTCCGGCGGTACATGTTATACTACTGATAGTATGATGATGCGGTGCGTATGACGTACAGCTCCTACCACTACGCTTTGAACACACTAGTCAACACACTAGTGAACACTGTGCCCGGCATCCCGGGGGCGGCTTCGTGTGACGGATTCTGGAATCGTCAATATATTTGGTGACAAAAAAAAGGCGACACCTTTACCGTAGCTTGGGTCTGTGTAGGGTATACAAATAGAGTTCTGCACACCCTCAGATACATGCTGTAGTGCTGTGTATTAAGTGCATCTTGCACTGCACATCGGGCACGCAGATAAAACTCTGCACACCCCTGAGTTTGCTCTGTTTTTAGTTTTTAGTGTTAAGTTTCCTATGGTTTTGGTCGTTTGGTGGACGTTCTCTAGTTTGGATGATAACATACTGCTGTTTTTGGCATCCTGATCCCACCCTTGCCTGATATCACCCGGACCTGAGCCCTCCAAATTGGCCCTGTCTTTGACCCTCGTTAGTGCGGTGCCTTGCGAGATGACACTATCCGCACTAAGATGGTACCCCCGCACTATCCTGGTATGGAGCACTCCATAGGATGAGATCATGGTAAGAGATTTATTTTTTCACCGCACTAAACTGGGATCCCGCACTTCAGGGTACCGCACTAACGCACTGTTATATACTCTGCCGCCGGTAGGGCCCACTTGGCACGCTTGTACCACGCCTACCTGACGACGCAAAAATCGGGAGTGCCCACTAAGCGGCCACAACCCGAAGCAGAATACACCACAAAGTACGTAAAAACAGCGTATGATGAGGTGTGTGCAGAGTTTTATTTGCATGCCCGAGGTGCAATTGGCGATCCCCGTGCCTTTTACGACACCGTTGCCTCAACCATTGCGAGCTTTCTCGAGTGGAGGCCTGCGTAGACCCTCCCTCGACTGCAACACGCCACCGTATCCGCTGTAAACACCCGTTCTTGCTTTATAGTTTCATAAATCATAAGCTCAATCGATGCGAGTTTTTCCGGACTCGAGGCATGGACAGAACCACCCGCCGCCATTGACTTACACGCCACCGCAATCACCGCTGTGAACACCCGTTCCTGTGTCACTTCGCCGTAATGATCATACCCTCGATGGGTACGAGGTTTCCCGGTTGGAGGCGTGTATCGTACAGAACCCCCCCCTGACCCCTGACTACTGAACGCCTCTGCTGTAGTCAAAGTGAACGCAATTGCATATGGCTGTTTCGCAGTAGTGTCATGACATCATATTATATACGTAAGTTCAATCGATACGACCTTTCCCGATTGAAGACACAGACAGAAACCCTTCCCCCTTGACTGGTACACGCCACCGCGACCGCTGTGAACACCCGTTCCTGCAGTGCACTCTTTCCTAGCATTAATAACCCCGGTCGACTCGAGCGTCCCCGATTGGATGCATACTTCGAATTATACCGGACACCCTCCCTTACCTCTGACTACTAAGCGCCACCGTATCAACTGTGAACCCCCGTGCCTATCACAACACCTTACCCTAATCCGTACGCACTTTCTCGACCGGAGGCACGGATGAACCCCCCGCTGACCCCTAGTTGCTTCACGCCGCTGTATCCAATGTTGAAACCCATGCCTATCCGAGGATACGCGTATGTGCAACACCGCGTGGTAAAGCCGTGCAGCACATTTTAGTCAATTTGTTGCCAACGCTATGGTAGCGGAATTCCTTCCGGGGCCTTATGTTGCAGCGACTCGGGTTCACTCGCGAGTCGAGTGACACCCCTGTCCCCTTGCGGTGTTAAGCTTTCGTGTGGCGCTGTTTTAATTTGGCGATATGAATCCGCAGTGGAATGGTGAGCTAGGTTGCGTTAAACAAAAACGCCCGAGGTATTACCTGTCCGTGGGATAGAGTGTCACTCGCGCGGGCATGATATGATAGATCGGTCGCCCCGGTGGCGGATCAGGTTATCCTCGAGCCTGGTATAGGTCGGTTTCGTGAGTTCGAGTCCCCCGGAGTGCATGCTCGTATAAATTCGTGGGGACTTTTTCTTGCGCACAAAGTGACTTGCGGAAAGCGCGAGAGCGTGAGTTAGCAACACTCGATGAAAAATCGACAAGCAGTGGGATTGCTGAACCCTATGCGCGATAAAAATTGAAGGCAAGAACCGGGGGGAAGAAAGGACGACACCTGTGACCACGACTTGTCCAGAAGCTGGAAAGTACATGTGTGCGAAAAGAAAAAAAAATGATAACTAAAAAAACCCATTAGTGAAAACGGGGTATTCCCCTATACCTTAGCCTTGGCCTTTCTATCTTGGATTTCGGCGGAGACCCTACCCGACCCTGACCCTAACGCTGACCATAACCCTACCGCCATTCTGTAGGGGGGGGTGGAGATCGGCAGCGGCGGTCGCGTGTCGGTGGCGTTTGACAAAAACAAAACGAGTGGCCGAAAGGCCAGACTCGTCGACCAGTCAGACGTGAGACAAGTGGCGTTGCACGAGTTTAGACAGACACCCGCCCCCCTTGACTATCAATACACGACTTACACGCCACCGGAATCACCGTGAGCACCCCTTCCTGTATGACGATGCCATAGCATCTTAACCTCGATCGTTAAGATCTTAAAGCATTCCCGGTTGAAGGCATGGACAATAGCCCCCCCTCAGTGCTCAGCGCCAACCGCCGAGCGCGCGGGAGTTGTACCTGCTCGGGTGGCGTTGCCCTCTATCATGAAATACTTTATTATGCAGCACAGAACGGTCGGGGGTCCAGGGAAATTTCATTTTCGGTCGACGGGTGGTAGTTGCAGTGCTGCTGTACTTTTTTTTTTTTCATGTGTTTCGGGTGTTTCAGCATTCTTTGTCGCTCCTACCGCCGGTATAGTAGTGTGTATTCGAAGAACAGTAAAACCAGCTACTGGTGGTTGTAGGAACAGGTGTGCTGGCACGATAACGTTTCGTCGGTTACCTGTGCCATTTTCGGAGTATAAACCCCTGACGTATAGGAGTATTCATATTATTTCATGTATATATCATGTATTTTATGATACGATACTATATATCATGTATTTTATGATACGATACGATACGAGGAATACCGCCGTGGTAGAGAAAGAGTGGTGCTTAAATGATGGAACCAAACGCGAACCTAAGGTTGCTTGCCAAGAATGCACATGGTTGAGGAAACCTGAGAATTCGAAAAATTGGCCGTTCACTGTTATCACCATCCATCTCGTATCCCTACTTTGCCACTATTTTTTTTTTCTTCATCCCATTTATTATCCTCGCACCACTCTCGCGCTCCCTCCCCCCAGTAGTAACTCAGAGCTGGGGTCACATACTCGTACTCGTAGCGCGCGCTAGTACTACATACGGCAATATCTCATCCATAATCACATAGCCGGGGTCACATAGCGCGCCCTAGTACTTGTACTACCTACGGCAATATCTCATCCATCTACGAGAGTAAGGCAGGAAGCGGGAACAGGATTCCAGAGATCATGAACTTTTTTACGGGTTGCAGTAATCAGTGGCGGTGTCGGGATATCCGCCTATGCGGGCGCGAGCGAATAAATTTCTTTGAAACTTGCTGCCGACTTGGCTGTAGGAAAGGCTTCGCGATGCACGCAGTTGCTGCAGGACATGCGGCCTGCGGTGATGTGTCTTCTTTTCGGGGTGATTTCGTATCGCGAGTAGTGGTTCATTATCGTGCGTTTGCTGTCCATTCGCTGTGGATTTGCTCATGGTTTTGCGTTGATTTTGCTCTAGAGTTTTCTCTGCTGTTGCGTTAAATCTGCTTTGATCTTGCTCTGCTTTTGCTTTATGTTTGCTCTAATGTTGCTCTGCATTTGCTTTGATTATTGATTTGCTCGATGATTTTTTTATGCTTCGGCTTTGCTTTGACTCTGCTTTGGCTCTGCTTTGGCTCTGCTTCAGCTCTGCTTTGGCTCTGCTTTAACTCTGCTTTGGCTCTGCTTTAGCTCTGCTATAGCTCTGCGGTAACGTTGATTTGCGCTCCTGTTCGCATGTATTTATGGTCGTGGCAGGAGGCTTCTTTTTAAACCGCACTTGACACTTTTTTCGGCACGGCTTATATTTATAGCACGGCTTACACATGTGTGTGTGTGTGTGTTCTTCACATTAAACCGTTCTTCTACATGTGCAGACGTTCCGACAAATATTCACGAAACAGCACGTTCCGTATCATTTCGTTGCCTCGTCTCACCTAACAATACTTGGTTTCATATTATATTTACCTTCAGTCGCCAGGGCAGCGCCAGGTAGGTGCTCGCGGCACCTTTCTTCAGAAAATTCGAAAATTGAAAATTCGGAGGTTGAAAATTTGGAAATTGCGTGAACCTCTTCTTTTTTTTCTCACCCATCTGTTATCTTCGCTCTTTTTCTTTCTCTTTCTCCCTCGCTAGACGTAAATCAGAACCAGAGTTTCTCAAGTAAATACAGTTAGTAGCTTCTTCTCCCCGCTACGGCGGGCGGTGCGTTTTTGCCTTCATTTTTTCATCGCGAGAGGAACTTGAGCCCGTTCTTCCCTTCTCGTCTGGCATCGAATTGCTCTTGCTCACTCACGCTGCAAGAGTTGATCCCCTTTTTTTTTTGTGAATATACTTGAAGGTAAAGGTCCGACCCAGGTGATATTCGAACTCCAGAACCAACTATAGTAGCGTTCGAGGGTAACCAGTAGACCACCGGAGCGACCGGCCTCTATGATTTGGTTTGATCGCTATTTTATCATGAATATTTTAAGGACGTTAGCCGTGAGTTCGACGAATTTTAGGTCAGTACTCATCTTTGCAAGCTGCGTTGTTGGTACTTGTAATATACTATATGGGTGAGTTTTTATTGGGAGGGGTGTTCATTGTGGCCGGTTTCGGCAATTGCGTTCTTCACATTATACTTCAAAGTACGCTAAAAGCCGGGGATGGATGGCACAGAGTATAATATCACCAGTATCATTTAGGTCCGGGCTACGAATGCTATGACGGTACGGTACCGTCAGAGGTACGGTCAGTCCGATGCGAGTCGGCGAGGGAAGAAGGGGCTGAGGTCTTGTCACGATAGAAATGAAGACACGTACCTTGGTGGGGAGGGGGAAGAAGAGCGAGCCTGCTGAGTGACCCTGGACCTGAGTTACGTCTAGGGAGCGCCTTGAGTAGAGCTTACCGCTTTCTCGAATAAATGGTAAGTGGTGAGTGGTAAGGTACCCTCAGGGAGGGAGAGGGAAAGAAAAGTTGCGAATACAGTATTATTATTTTATTTTATTTATTTTTTATCCTCCGGCGGATGGGGAAAAATAAAGCTTTAGCTCACCATACAGTACCTTATCGTAGATGGGATGAGAACCCCCCGACGAACAAACAAGGGTTGGGGTTAGGGTTCAGAGATTAGAGATGGGTCGTTTGTTTTTTTTCGATGACATTGAGAGGGTGGGAGTGTGAAACACTCGGAATGGGAGGATGAGATGCTGAGATTATGCACCTGCGTACTGCGTACTGCCCCGAAGCGGTCGTCGGGGCTGGATCGTCGGCGGTCGTTCGTTCTTTTGCTGGTTGATCGAGTGATTGATTTTTTATTTTTTATTTTTTAGATCAGGAGATGACTTCGTAGATAATTAGAAAGTCGAGCTTTTTTGTAGGTTGGTTGTATTTGATTGATCGGCTGAATTGTAGTGTTATCAATAGTGTTCGTTTCGTGAGTGATCCATTAAATTGCAAAGATAATGGACGGTATGAGCAACAGCACAAAAAGATCGAGATTGATCCATGCCGTGGCTCGTTGATTGCTCGATTAATTGATGGGGTGCTATAGTATTTGGTGATTGGTGGTCTATCAGGGCGATTTCTAACCTCTCGTTGAATAACGTTTATATACGCGACTTCTTATAAACCCAAGACCAATTAACCCACGAAAAAAAATGGCTAGAAAATATAAAAAAAATGGTACATAAGACAACGTGTTTATGTAATTGTTAATCCCTTTGGGATTTCAGACAAAAAGGTTGACGGAAAAACATGACGACTTCGGCATCGGCCACATGAAGCAATCCGAGCTGCTGGCGTAGCCGATGTGTTGGAATCGCAGCGCGGAAAACTGTGAGGCAAGCGTGAGGCATGGTGGTTCTCGGACTGCCTCAAGCTTTTCCTAGACGCTTGGTTACATCGCGCTCATTGCCTTTTCGTCTGGATCTATGGGTCCTGAGCGGGTTTTTAAAAAATATCGCTGATATTTCGTGCGTTGGGTTGGTCCGGCTTGTGACGTTGGACGGTTTCAATACTAGTCTTAACACATTTTCCTACCCAGCTCTCTATTATCACAAAAAGACGATACATGTCAGCAACCATCACTGCAGCAGTCTGTCATTACTTGATAACACTAAAAGTCATCTGGTACACGTTGCGATTTTCCATTCCTTGTGCTCCGGTGAGTCGATGGCGCCAGCATATATGCGTTGCCTTGCTGTACTTCCCAACGAGCTCGAGTAGGGTTTGATGGCCGTTCCCGCTCGTGCCAGTAGCGTCTTCGTGGTCTTCGTTCGCCCTTTCGTATTTGACGAAGCAATTGCCGAATACGACAGGACGTCTACACAATCCAAATCTTCTACAGCAGTGTCCGCTCACAGAAAAACCAGCAGTGGTCCTTGTGTCCAAACAGATGTAAAATTTTCCTGGAGTAGTCGTCAGTGTACTTGTAGTAGGGAAGATGGTGTGTGCCCAAGAGCCACCTTTTGAGTGAGGTGGTCGAGACAACGTGGCGTTTTGCAGCAGCACGCTGCTGATGTATCGATACATCATTATCATTTGAACGTACATATGTGCTGATGGTGGTCAGGCGCGAGACATACTGCATTCCAGGCGCAATGGGGGGTGTTGTCTAAGAGAGGCCTGTGCGCTCTAGAATATTCATGTACCAGGTATCAAATACAACTCGAACAGGGCGGCATTGATAAGTAGCTCGGCGTCTGTTGCGCTGATTGCGATATATGCGTGAATTTCCGCCTGAAAACCAAGCAACGAATTTCCGCCTGCTCGGTTTAGAAAAAAAAGACCGCCATTTTTGTTGTTTCGCAAACAAAAAACATCGCCTTCGACGAAAAATATTTCGCGCTCCAAAGCGCGTGTTGCGCAAAACGGTTATTTTGACCCAAATGTTGCGCCCGCGCAACTGCGCAACAGCTTATTAATGCCCTGGACCCGAGTAGTCGTCAGTAAACTTGCTGTCGTTCTTGTATGATCCTCCCCGGGCTGCTGTTGTGATAATCCCATAATATCCGTGTATACTAGCACTAGCTCCACTGGCCTGTACACGGCACGACCCTTAACGCTGAACCTCGCTCGAGACACAGGCTACGATACGATATGTGCTACGCTGTAAACCAGCTTACGCGAGCATGCCGCTAACCTTCACAAGCCCACATGACTTCGTCCGAGCACGCGCTAAAATGACCAACCGGAAATTACCCGTCATCTGCAAGCGTGGACGGTGTGATCCACCTGACGTTCAAGAAGTCGAATGTAGTTGCATCGACCAAAAACTCCAGTTCTTCAGCATAGGTGTGGTCTGTGAAAGACCGGATGAATTCCAACACTGACCTGAATGCTCTACGATCCGCGAATCCGTTCTTGAGAAGGCGCCTGCCGAACAGGTTTCGGACTAAGAGCCTTGCGGACCACATTCATCGGTGACATAAGTCTATGGCGCCCTTCCGTTGGATCCCATGTCTGTGCTGGGTGCTTCTGCCCCATGTTGGATGTTGGACTATCACTTGTCGATGCTCTTCGTGTGATATCCCAGACCGTGATAAGAGATCTGCGATATCAAACGAAGAGTATGGACAGGTGATAGTCCAACATCTGACATGGAGCAGAAACACCCACGGTGGGCATGGGATCGATCCAATGGAGAGATGAGAGAGATGCCAAAGACAACGTCGCCGATGAAAGTGGCCCGCAAGATTCCTTCCAACGCCCCAACGGAACGGGGTGTCGCAATCACGCTGTTACAGCTGGAACGCCGGTTACCAGATTACAATATTTATGATGGAAACGACGGTTACAAGATTACGGCTGAAACAACGTTCACGACATTACAACTGAAGCGGTAGTTTTTCTACGACTAAAACGGCGGTTACAACTAACACGACGACTGCAGCGGTGTAACAGCTGAAACGACGGTAACAACGCTAGATCTTGTAACCTTGTTCGTATCGTTGTGGTCGTCGTTTTAGCGGTAACGTAAAACGACGGCTACAACGCTACCAGGTATATTACAACTGAAATGCCGGATGCAGCGTTTGCAACTGGGACGACGGTTACGACGTTTAATCTGAAACGGCACTTACAACTGACACTACGAACCGCACGCTAATTTTCACGGAGTTTTTTGTGTTTCTCCTTTTGCCCATTCCTGGTGCCACCGCGATGGCGACAGCTACTGCAGCTACATATTAGGGTGGTTCATTGGGACTGATCGCCGAACTGACCTCCGACCTGCTGCCGCGGGGAGACCCTTTTGCCACAGGCAGACCCTGACCGGCGGTCCGCAGCCACGGGTAGACCGTTGACCACGGACCATGCTGTGCTCAATGATCTCAGAGCAATCAGAGCAAGCAGCAGTATCCGTTTTACCATCATGGTGCAAATCAGAATAATGGGAAACCCAGAGGGATGTATCCCGGATGTCCTCTGATGACCACAGGCAGAAGCACCCAGGATGGGCATGGGATCCAATGGAGAGTCAAACGAAGAGCATCGACGAGTGACAGCAGTCCAACATCCGACATGGCGCAGAAACGCCCAGGATGGACGTGCGATTCAATCGGGTGACGGCATAGACTATGTCGCCGATGACAGCGTTCCGCAAAAGGCATTCCAACGCCCCAACAGAACGAGGTTTCGCAAACTCGCTGTTACAGCTGAAACGCCGGTTACCAGATTAAAATATTAATGACTGAAACGACGGTTACAAGATTACCGCTGAAACGACGTTTACGACATTACAACTGAAGCGATAGTTATGGAGCGACTAAAACAGCGGTTATAACTACCACGACGACTCCAGTGGTGTAACAGCTGAAACGACGGTCACCGCGCTAGATCCTGTAACCCTGCTCATATCGTTGTGGTCGTCGTTTTAGCTGTAACGTGAAACGACGGCTACACCGCTACAATACAAGAGAAATGACGGGTGCAGCGTTGCAACTGGGGCGACGGTTATGGCGCTTATTCTGAAACGGCAGTTACAACAGACATTGCGAAACACACGCTTGTTTTTCCGTACTTTTTTTGTGTTTCTCCTTTTCACCATTCCTGGTGCCACCGCGATGGGGACAGCTATTGCGCAGCTACATATTGGGGTGGTCTGCTGGGACTGATCTCGCCGAACTGACCTACGACCCGCAGCCGCGAGGAGACCCTTTTACCACAGGCAAGCACTGACCGATGACCCCCAGGCGCGGGGAGACCCTTGGCGACGGACCGGCTGCTGTGCGCAATGATCACAGAGCAAGCAGCATTATGACATCCGTTTTATCATGAAGATGCAGATCAGAATAATGGGAAACCCGGGGATGTATCCCGGATGTCCCCTGACGACCAGCAGTTTGCGATGAACCAACTTTGGTCTGGCGGGTAGGGAAAATGTATTATGTACTGTTAATAGTCTTGAAACCGTCGAACGTCGCAATGCAATGCCAACCCAGCCCACAAAACAACAGTGAAAGAAGTGGTGGGAGATGCGTTTTCTGACCTTTTTTTTATTTACATGTTTAACCTTTTTTTTGGTATGTTGGTTGGCGTTGGGTTTCGACATTCCGCTGTTTCAATAATATTTTGACATGTTTTCCATCTTAACACGAGGTTGGAAGTCGCGAACACCTTGTTGAACATTTGAGCTGAACAAGTATGAAATATCGATCCTCACGCGTGCACAGACGGTAGTTGGTGATGTGTATAGTCGGGGACGTCTGCGCGCTTCCTTTCGATTCGATGTTCAATCGATGAAAAATGAGAATCGATTATTTGACGAGAATCTAACATTCGATGTGTGGTCGTCAAGGAAATTATTGGATGAGTGGATGACTCAATGAGAATCGATGATTCGCTGAGAATCCATGGTTCAATTCGTTTTATTTTTATGTTGATGGATGATTCGACCGAATGTTCGAGTGGATGGCGATGCTATTCTAGTCGATGGTGCGACTATTCGAGTGGATGTGTGACTATTCGACTCGATGGTGTTACTGTTGGAGTCGATGGTGCGACTACTGTTCGAATTGGTGTCTATTGGAGTCGATGGCGCGACTATTCGATTCGATGGTGTGTCTATTCGAGTCGATTGCCCGATTTTTCGAGTCGATGATGTGACTGCTGGGCCAGATTATTGAATGGTTGATTGAGTAGGTTTGATAATTCGGTTGCGTTTGGATTCTACTTGGCGAAGCCACAAAATTATTACCTTCCCGTTCTTGCTGCTGTGGCTACTGCTGTGATTCAATGGTTCGATTGTAATGGATTATTTGGATCGAATATTTTATTGTTCGATTCCATGATTCGGTTCCATCATCTGATGACTTGATCGGTTGGTTTTATCTGATTCGAATTGCAACTAGAGCAAGGTGATTTGGCCATGCAACGCCAACCGCGATGGACACGAGGCCAAAACATGCCCAAGACACATGCAAGCCAGCGCACCAGACTAATTGCGTGATTAAAAAAAAAGAAGTGGATAACAGCAGTGGATTCGATGATTGGATAATTAATGAGTTTTTCGGTGATGTTGGTTGTGGTTGATCCGACTGTAGAGAAGTCGCGCAAAGACATGCCCTGGAGTGCTGTTGCTGCTGCCGCCGCTGCTGTCATGATGACCGTTGGGAAAGCATCAATTATGACCGTTGGGGAATCGATGAACGATGACCGTTGGGAAAACGATCGACGATTACCCGTGGGGAAACGATGAGTGATTACCGGTGAGAAAACGATCGATGATTACCCGTGGGGAAACGATGAGTGATTACCGCTGGGACAACGATCAACGATCACGCGATACGCGATTAACGGTGGGAACACAATGAATGATGACCGTTGGGACAGCGATCAACAATGGCTTTTTATTTAGGAAAAGCGGTGGGATACTGCCGTTGGGAGAACGACCAGTGAATACCTTTGGGCGAACGATCAACGGCTACACGATAAACGGTTTACGTGGGGGGAAAGTTTACCAGGTAACTGTTACCGTTGGTGTGGATACCGACCCCCCTTCCCGTAGATGATACCCCCTCATTACACAAAAGGTCAAGGTCACCAGAGGACCCCCAGACTGCGTTCCGTGCTGACCCGAGATGACCCCCAGACTGCGTTCCGTGCTGACCCGAGATGCCGACCCACCTTGATGTGTCGCCCACTCCACCCCACACAAGGAAGAAACCTGTCAGGGTTACTGCCCACGTTGGCATCGATGCCACACAAGAGAGAAACCTGTCAGGGGGCTCTGCCCACGTTGGGAGCACAATCAACTGTCACTGCTGTTGGGAAAACGATCAACGAGTACCGTTGGAAACATCATCAACGCCGTTCATTGTCGTTGACAAGCTCGCTAGCAGAGTGTTCGCAAACTGCTCCATGATTTTTTTTATTTATTCATGTGAATGCAGTTAGTGGTGGTCCCTGTATAGTGCCGGTATGTGCACTATAGAGGGAAATATCGGCACTGTAGCGGCAACCGGCATTACTCCGCACACTGATAGTATCCGTTGTTCCAACCCGTGTCAAGGGATTTCACAGGCACTATAGCGGGCAGCCGGCACTACTCAACCGGCACTATAGAGGGACCTCTACTGCCGGTATATGAATACCAGGTAGTCTAGACTAAGATCTACCCGTGTTTTTGCGGTTGATGCCGTTCATGTTTTTCTATTTTGTTGTTTGGCTGTTTTCGTGGTAGTTGGCTTTTGTTGGTTTTCATTGTGGCTGTTGTCGTGGTCGATTGTCGTTGTCGTTGTCGTTGTCGTTGTCGTTGTTGGTGTGGTGTGGTGTCAATGTTGTTGTTGGTGTTGTTGGTGTTCTTCAGAGATGCCTGTTGCCACAGATGTGAGTGCAAACCTATCGGTATTACAGCAAAATGGGCAATATTGAGAACCGCGCTCAAGAACCGCTGACGCCATAATTTGATGTACGTATGGGATATAGATTGCTATCACCCCATTAGCGAGTGCGTAAAAGGGATTGGTTTCCAACACAGACACGGAGGAATTTCTATTTAGGGTCTCCCTACTGCCTCGTTTCGCCAAGCCGCACAGGGCCCATAGAATCCCGTATGTCTTGTACTCGTATACCTATCTCTTCTCGCTCTGCTGCTGCTGTGCTACTGCATCGCACATGGCCCTCCAGGCACAGTACTACTTGTGGCGGTCACGGTACAACAGCAACCGTGCTGTGATCTCTCCTGTGTATTAGCCACAGACGGTGCTCATATGTGTGTTTGTGCGCTTCTGCACGTACCAGATATGTGTTCGTGGAGTATATGCTGTCACAATATCAGCACATGGCAGCAGCACAGCAGCGGTACAACACCAGCCGTGTTCCAAGCTCTTGCCTTTGTGCCAGTAGTCACGGTGTTTATGTACGTGGTTGGTGCCCAGCTGCAGGATATCGAACCACGACAACATGTACATTTTGACGTCCAATGCAACAACCAAACACATCGTCGGACCTCATACCAGGCATACGAAGCACACAGCAGTAGCAACAGCAGTAGCTCTACGTATCATTGTAACGCCAATGTTCCCCCTTATCGACTACAGTAGCGACGCCCCCGATATATCAAATCAAGTCAACCCCGATCTGAAAGGGAGCCTTGCACATATGATACTATAGACGGTAGCTGTTACCTGGTGCTGTGGTTTTCATGTTTCCTTATCGACACGCCATATTAGAAGCCAGGCTCCAACGCCCTTGTGAGGTGAACACGTCAGGGGCTGACTGTATCATGTAGCTGTCATAGCCGACTTACAGCTGGTCGGCGACTTGTGGTGAGCCAACTGACAGCCCTTCGAGACACAGGCATAGCGCTTGATATGGTATACCAGGTATACTGGAATATTCTATGTAGTTTCGGTTGGTTGTTCTTCATTTAACGTCACTGGTGGGAGCGAGCTTGTAGTGGTTAATTGCATACCAGGTACCAAACATGATACAAAACGTACATGTGTACGTTTAATCCCATTGTTTGTGTTCGATGTAAAGTCTAGTATACGCGATTCATGTTGTTTCACATGTGTATACTGCCGGTGTTGGGTATTATACGTGCCCACCCTCGTACCCCGTTCATGATTATTTTACGCTTGTTTTGCTGTATTTATGTGACCGTTCGCCTTGGGGAGAATTATTGGTTCGTTGCTTACAGCTTCCCTACGGCCGTGAAAATCTGTCGACCCAGAAGGGGCGAGAAGGAAAAGGAGGGGAAGGTGGGGGGGGGATGGGGGGGGCAGCCGTACTACCACCGCTGTCGATAAAAGCAGCAAAGAGCTGGCAGATCGTGTAGCAAGACACCGACATCAGTTATTAATAGTGTGACTTACGAAGCACATGCAAGTTTTTTTTTTTCCCCATCACTTTCACTCTCCAGCTCAACCTGCAAGAGGTTTTACACTCAGCGACTTTCTGGACAAACTGCTGTGGTCACAGGTGTCTTCCCTTCTTACCCCCTGTACATGGAACTTGTGCTAGATTTCTTTGCGTTTGTTATGCTCGTTTTTTTTGTTTTATCCATATTTTTCCTAGGGGGGAGCGGGGCAACAGCGGTAGCACTGCAGTCGGAGGCCGCTGTCGACGGGGATAGGAAGGTGGCCAGACGTTGTGGCTAGCTTCCCGGCTCGTCTAGGTAGCATAGAGCCGGAGGAGTATGCTGCTCGTGCTTTGCCTCTAGCTATTCCCCTCGAAGGAACGAATACGATTTCGTAGCTTGTTTTGTGGTTGGCCTTGTTTATTTGCCGTCTTTTTCTTCGTGTTGATACGTGGTCATGAGCGATGCTTTTCCAGAACCTTCACGGCACATTAGAGATGGGACATGTACGAAAGAGAACACTTTGTTTCGTCTCGTTTCCTTTCCTTTTTCTGCGTTGTTAGCGTCCCATTCCAGGAGTTCTTTTTTTTTTCCCCTTTTTTTTCTTTTTTTATCCTCCGGCGGATGGGGAAAAATAGAGCTTTAGCTCACCACACTTCCGCGTATTTTCATACGCGTCGTGTGTCGATTTAACTCAGTTGCTTTCGCAGCCTGCCCTTTTTTTTGTTATATTATTCCATCAATAGGTCCTTAGTTGGCTTGTTTTTCGCTGTGCTAGAAATTAATTATTAATAACACCCGGGACGCTGACGTTTCATTTGCTTTCCTCTGTTGATTTGCGGTTATCTGTTTTTGGGTTCTCTGTTTCACACTATGTGACCACATAATTTTTGTCTCTTGTTAACAGGATGAATAATCGGGATGGACATTAGGTGTTTCGTTATTTTAGAAAACAGTATTAATAGTGATGTTGGGTGGAAAGAACCGATTTAGGTTGGTTCTTAACGAACGCGAAAAAATCACCGTTCCTGACGCATGTATTGTCGCGATCCCTGACATTGTGAAATTCTGAAATGTCACGTTTTAAAAAGACACACGCACATTTTTTCTGAGGAATCCTGACATCATTTTTTGTGGAAAATATCCAAACGATTCAAAACTCCGGATTCCTGACTGCTAAATATCACGATTCATTAGCGAACATGTCACGTTTTTTTTTTGTCACGATTCCTGGCATTTTTTTTGTGTTGTCATGAACGGCCCTTCATGTGATGACAACACCAGGCACACATGTAGAATTTTTGTTCGTACCTGCGCACCTGTAACCTGTTATCATGTCACACGAACCCTCACCAGATACCTGGTACCTGCTACGTCGTACCCTAGATTTTTTGCCGTGGTCCCGCATGGCTTCTTATCTTGACGATTTTTTTTTTTTGTCATACATTTTGCAAAGTTTAAAAGCTGTGGGGATTCTCAACCCCCTGGGAGATATTTTTAAAGCCAAGGCATGTATTGTATTTCCAGGTGGAGAAGGGGAGACAGACAGACGGCGTGGCCGGAAGGTCGGCGAGGGTAAGAAGTACCAGGTATTGATCCATGATGCTTGATGCGCTCATCATCTGGGGAGTAGACGTGATGACCGGAACGTGATGACCGAAACCGACAAGCCTATCTTGACCGATATGTTTACATAAACAGCCTGCTGCGGCTGCATGCTGCTGCCGTTGCTGTTGTGATGCTACCAGGTACTTGATACTGCTGCTGGTTATGCTGTCTCTGTTGCTGTTGAGGCCATCTTCTCTCTCGTACAGCTGGTACATTCGCAACGGCATGCAACACTATTAATAGTCACCCATGTTTGTCATGGTAGACGTTTGTGTGCCCATCCGTGCAGCACGCATGTTGACCCTGCTGCCTCTGCTGTTGGTGGTGCTGCTGTGACGCTGATTGCTGCTGTTGCTGCTGCTGGGTCGTTGTCTGTGTTGGTATTAATAGACACGCCTACTCACAGCAAAGCTGAACATTAAGTTGCTACACCAACCTTGACCGTTCTCTACGGTATGGGGGTATACCAGGTACTTAACTGGTATGCGTAAGTGTAGCATCCGTAGCTGTGTTTGCCTACATGTTGTTTTCTTTCGTTGTGCGTTCAGTTCAGGTCTGCCAGCAAGAAACGCCTGCTCTGCTGAGCAAACCTGGAACCCTACGAATCTTATTATATAAATTTTAATATACTCCAGCTGTTAGATCGAAGATTTCGTCGAAACCCATCTTTGCAGAACACCATACCATGAATGAACCAAAGATGTACCACGCAGCTTGCAAAGATGAGTTTCAACCATTCAATCGATCGTACTCACAGCTGACGTTTTTCAGTTTATATAAGAGCTGTATGTGGTACTGCGATCGCGCGTGTTACTGGGTGTGTCATGAATCATGTCACACGAACCTTGAGCAGTAGTTAGAGGCGTGCTACGATATATAGAGGTATTAAACCCTTTAAAGCCCCAAACGCCTCCCTATACAAACTTCAAGTAAAATTGTGCCCAAGAACGGTTTCCTGTAGTGAAGTCGATAAGGTATACCGTTTTTTGGCGAAAATGTTTTCTGAAGGACGGGACTCCCTAACCCAAAATCGTCGGGGGAAAAAAAAAAATAGTAGGCCATTTTGTTTTGCTAAATGATTGTTTTTGTATGCTACGTCATTCTTGTGCAAAATGATTGATTGTGTAAACCCCGTCGTTCTTGTTTTACTAAATGATTTTGTTTACGTATACCAAGGCCGCGGGATTGTTCATCGCGTATTGTAGCACCTTCAGTTTGCTCAAAAAAGTGTTGTAGGGCTAAAGGGATACAGAGCTCCTCCAGGGAGCAACCTGAAAAATAAACGGTTCACGTCTACCGCGGCATGCCCAACTACTGCTGCTGATTCAGGGTAGGCTGTGTGTGTGTGTTTTTTTCTTTTTCACATTTGTACTTTGCAGCTTCTGGCAAGTCGTGGTCACAGGTGTCGTCCCTTCTCCCCGGTTCTTGCCTTCAATTTTTATCGCGCATAGGGTTCAGCGATCCCGCTGCTCGTCGATTTTTTATCGAGTGTTGCTACCTCACGCTCTCGCGCTTTCCGCAAGTCAATATGTTCACAAGAAAAAGTCCCATCGAATTTTTACGAGGATGCACTCGGGGGGACTCGAACTCACGAGACTGACCTATACCATGCTCGAGGATAACCTGATACGCCACCGGGGCGACCGGCTGTTTTATACCAGGTACCGGGTATCAGGCACCCGATAGGTGTAACTCTGTAGCGCCCGACGGTGAGCACGATTGCCCTTTGTTTAGTTTCAGTGTAAAGTATGGGGCCGCCGACGAAAACGCCTGCTCTCAGAAAGCCTGAAACCTTCTTGTGAAATGTTGTAAGATCAGCCGTCGACGCACAGTCGGCCAACTGAGGGGCTTTATTTTCGGATCCCCCGCCTTGTTGTGGCGCCAACCTTTTAAGCCCTATAATGAGCGATGTTACACCGGGTACATGGTAGGAGTAAGCGTAGCGCCCGCCCCTGAGCATGCTTACACCTTTTACTTCGCTATACGTACAGTCTGAGCCCGCCAAGCAGAAACGCCTACTCTTGAGCAAAGCTGAAATCCTTACGAATCGTATCGTCATACCTACCTTAAGTACGACTGCTGCAGTTTTTTTTTGCAAGGTACATGGTAGGAGTAAGTGTAGCGTCCGTCGCTGAGTTTGAGACTACCTTGTGAAACCACTTTGTTTTCTTCCGTTGTACTACTGCTGTTGTATGGAGCGCCAACAAGACACGCTTACTCTGACAAAAACCGGAACTGTCCATGTTGTCACACCTACCTTGACCGCAATCGTGCAGTACCTCGTAGGCTTTTTTGCGCCAGGTACCTGGTGGGAGTAGCTGCTGTAGCGCCCGCCGCTGAGCACGACCGCACGTTTCTTTGTCCAACCCGCCACGAAGAAACGCCGACTCTGAACAAAGCTGGAATCTTACCATACAGTAGTGGTCCCTCTGTAGAGCCGGTGTGCGCCAGCCCGAAATGCCGGCACGGTACTGCTGTAGCGGTAACAGGCACTACTCCGCGTACTGCCACTACTGGATGTGCCCATATATGCCAACCAATGCCACAGACACCGAAGCGGGCAACCGGTCCTATGGAGTGACAACTACCATATCGTCGCACCAACGTTGAGCACTACAAGAAGCCATGCTTTACCACGTGGCGTAATTGTAGCGGCTGGCACCGAGAATGACTTCTTACAGTAGTAGTTCCTGCCGAACGCCAAAAATCACGGTTCGTGACGAGAAATGACGATCTGCGATATTTATAAATCGGCGTCACGTCACGTTTATGAAGAAATGGTCTTTTGTTTTTTCGGCACAAATGTTGTTTTTGTGGGGAGGATTCAAAGCTTTTGGGCGTCACGGTTCGTGCAAATATGATTGTTCGCGAAACTGACGGTTTGTGCATTTTTTTTGTACCAGGTATGTAGGAATTACCCTCAGGTTCGTGCCGGGTGTTTTGTTGTTCGCGGGCTCAGGCTTACCCTGTACCTGCTGTGGATGCTTCTCTGCCTTTGTTTTTGTTGTGTACGCGATATCGCTTGTTGATCGTGTCGTGATTTTGTTGTGGTATTTTTCGTAGTGATTTTTTTTATGTCAGCTGTGAGTTCGATCAGTTTAACGGTCGATTCTAATCTGTGCAAGCTTGGTGATTCTCTGTTTCGTCGTGATGGTTGTTCTCTTTCGCTTGTTTTGCTTCCGCGACGTATGCAGTGTAGCGTAAGTCTGAACTATTTTGGTTTATTTTGTCATTCGTTGCCTTGCTTCGTTTTGTGTTTGCTTTTCTTTTGTTGCCAGGTCGCCCCTCCACCTAGCGTGCTGGGCGGGAAATGTCAGCATGATCCAACTTCTTCTCAAACACCGGTGAGCAGTCAAGGTTATGTTTAGCCGAGACTAGAGCTACAGCAGTATAGCCGTATGACATGCAAGGTGTTTTGGTGGCTACAATGGCTCGCTCGTTGCTGACGCGAGCTTGCTTTCAAGCCTAGCAAGCATGCTCTAGCATGCTAGCTTTAATTACTATTAATTGGGAGGCTTGCTACGTAACACAGCGGGTGTCTGTTTGGTGGGCGTCGCGAATTTTCGGCCCGTCGGCGACCCCCCCCCCCCCCCCCCCATGCCCTACTCCGTTTGTTTTTACATAGCAATGTTATAAAATGTTTCCCTTGCTGCTGGTTACCGATGCCGCTATTGGTTGGACAGGGCTGACTGCATGGCGACCGCTCAGGATGGTTTCACGCCGTTACACTTCTGCTCGCAGTCGGGCTGCGCGGAAGGGTGCAGGTTGCTGTTGGAGGCGGATGCGGAGGTTGACGCCAAGCTTCACAAGACCAAAAAGGTGATGTGATGTACCTGGTCAAGGATTTTAGATGTCACGGTAGAAGTTAACCCGTAGATATGGAGGTTGGAGGTTTTAAGTTTGACGGAAGATAGATGTTTGCGATTGTAATAGTTGATGATGGTGGTGTTGGACGTGGATTGCGGACACGGTACTTGTATATAGACTAGCTATTTTGGTACCGGTTGTTAAAGATTAAAGATGTTAGATACAGTACCTTTAAATATGGTACCAGATAAGGTAGTACCTTGAATGATTGAAGATATCATTGATACCTCGTACGAAGGTACAGCAGTGAGGATTGAAGATATTATTGATACCTACGTGGTGGTACGATGGTACAGCAGTGAGAATTGAAGGTGTGACAGATACGTTAAACCTGGCACGTTAGTGAAGGATACGATAGATTTCTGGTATCTTAACCATGTTGAAGGGTATGATGGGTGGCTTTGACCTGGTGTACCAGGCATGCGTTAGGAAAGGGTAAATAGGGTTGAAGATAAGACTACTGTGCTGTCTGATACATTCCTGGTACGGTAAAAGGTGGTGAACTGCTAACGACATGACTAAACACCTTGACCTGTAGCAGGTATGATAGATTCCTGGTACTGTAACGGTCGATGTAGCAGGTATGATATATTCCTGGTACGGCAACGTTCGTGAAGGATTGGCGATATGACATGTATAAGTGCCTCAGCCCCTTTATAGCCCCAACCGCCCACCCCTAAACTACAGTACCAGGTAAGTTGAAGCGTTGGGTTGCGAAAACAAGTGAGTTAAATCGACGCACGACGCGTACGAAAATGCGTGGAAGTGTGGTGAGCTTAAGTTTGATTTTGCCCCATCCGCCGGAGGATGAAAATAAGAATGAATAAATAAATCAAACTAAACGGTCCCCTAACACGGGTCCAGTTGTAAAGGCTGTACCAGGGTATGTTGGTTCTGGTGAGGTAAAAGTTGTGAAAAGTTGACGATATGAGATACCCTAACCGTTTTAACTGCTACGAAAAAGGTCACACACTAATTCCAAGTATGTAGTTCCGAGTAACCTCAATAACCCGAGAAACGCGTCGGTGTTTGATTTTCTTGAGCGGCTGTGATGCTGCGATGGATTGGCCACGTACCACTCTGACCTTCCATGATTAGCACCGGTTCGTACTACCAATATAGTTTGTGTAACGAAAGTGCTTTTATTTCCGGTCGGAGTGGTAGCTGTTGTACGGTGACGGATATTTGGTGCCTGGTACGGTACTCTGTAGTGAAGGAATGAAGCTACGATGTCTGCTGTAGTACCTGTATAGGCCCGCGAATAAGACTGTGCCTATTAATACTAAGTACTAAGAAAGTAAGCCTCACTTGGGCGGACGCTAAGAAAATTGGACTAAGAAATCGTGCTCAGCGCTACACGTAAGTCCTGCCACTCTGTCCGCAAATATAAGCACCATTTAATTCATATTTTATGTCCAAGAGGTGCTTATATTCCCGGACAGAGGGGTATATAATAGCCTATGCTCAAGGTTGTTCAAGGGTGATGTCACAATAAGAATCTGAGGTTCACTCCGAATACAGCTACAGTTGTAGTATTAATAGCAGGATCAATAGTAGGATTTCTTGTTGGCGGTTTTATACTGTACTATTAGTACTTACTGTACGAGGTACGTCCCTTGTACGACCGTGGTGTTGATGGATTGAGGACACAGATATCACATGACAGATACCGTACGGCAGCTGGTTCGTACGGTACTGCTGTAGTGAAGGATTGAAGATATGATACCTATCTGTTACGACCGGGTGCGGTAGAAGCAGTCAAGTATTCAAGATGGGATCGAGAAAATGTACGTACGCAGGGAGGACAGATCTTGGTTGATGGATTGTAGGCATCTTGGCATCTGCTAAGTGTGTTATGGTTGGCGGTGGTGGTGGTGATATTGGTGGTGTTGATGTTGCGGATGTTGATGTTGATGTTGCTGTCGTGGTTGTTGTTGGTGTTACGGTTGTTGTTGTTGTTGTTGTTGTTGTTGTTGTTGTTGTTGTTGTTGTTGTTGTTGTTGTTGTTGTTGTTGTCGTCGTTGCTACTGCTGCTATTTCTTATCAGGTTGCTGTTGATGTCGTCGTCGTTGCTGCTGCTGCTGCTGCTACTCCGTACCTGGTATCAGGTTGCTGTTGTTGATGTTGATACTGCTGTTGGTGTTGATGTTGTCGGTGTTGTTGTTTCGTTGTACTTGTTCAAGTCGATCGTTGTTGATGTTGGATCGTTTCCTGATATATGTATTCAGGATTGGTGCGTCGTTGTTGGTTCTATTTTGTCGTTTTTTTCCCCCAACAACAGCGCAAGATAAATGCTAATGCTGTCGCTTGCCCCTTGACCGGCGGCGGCGCTCGACCGTCTCTAATGACTCACGTCCCTCACGCACCCCACCCTCCCCAACCGGCGCCGCCGTAAACCGCTCGCCCACCTACTCCCACGGGTCAACAGACTCCGCTTCACCTCGCTGCTGCCAAGGGCCACGTAGAGGTAAGACGATCCACATGACTTGCTTCGTCGTTCGTCGCGTTATATGCTGAGGAGACGCGGCAAAGGTTACGCGTGTTATGCTCGCCGGCAGTGCTGCAGTTTTGTGTGGCTTCCTTTTTCCGAGCGCAAGAAGCCATTCAGTTTGTGTTTTTTATCTCGTCACGCGCCTTCTGCGGCGTTCTTCCTTTCTTGCTGCAAGAATCGTCCCGCACTAGTTTCAACTAGTTTCTTTTCTCCCGAAAACGAGTGTGCAGTTCTTAGCTTTTGCCCTTGCCCTGAGCGCCCCTCCCCCCCCCCCCCCCCCCGCGCGCTCTTCCCCATCAGGCTGTATGCGCCCTAGTGCAAGCCGGAGCCGACGTTTCCCTGCAAAACTCCAAGGGCCAGACGCCGCTAGATCTCGCTAGCACAAGAGAGGTAAAGGCTGCCCTAAACGAAGAGCCAGTGCCAGACGCGGCATGCGTAAGCAGCGGGAGAGGCATTCTAGGAGATATCCGAGGAGGTGACGCCGCGGTGCAGCAACAACAGCAGCAGCAACAACAGCAGCAGCAGCAACAGCAGCAGCAGCATCGGCGGGGTGGAAACGGGGCGCCGACGGAGGGAGAAACAGGCGGCGGTGCTGAAGCAGCTAAACGGCGGGATAGGGGGCAGGGGGGGGCGGTGATGGAGGCGGTAGCGGTGGCGGGCGTGGAGACGGTAACGGGGGTTGGGGTCGGGGTGGCTGCCAAGGATGGCGAGACGGTGGCGGCCGCGCAAGGAAACGGAGCCAAGCGAGAAGGAGGAGGAGGAGGAGGAGCTGAGGGTCGAGAGGAGGAGCCGGGAGGCGGAGGTGGGGGAGACGCCCCTACGAGCGAAAGAGCCCCGGAAGGAGTTGCAGTGGGTAAGGAGGCGGGAGGAGGCTTGGCGGCTGGCGGGGATGGAGATGGGAAACGAGGCGCTAAGCAGGGAGGGATCATGAGAGGAGGAGGAGCGGTTGCTGTGGAAGGAGGGGTTGCTGGTGAGAGTGGGGCGGGGAAGGTTGGAAGTCTCGCGGAGAGGCGCCGAAAGAGGAGAAAGCGGGCTCAGGCGGAGGCGGCGGCCCAGAAGGGAGGGGGGGGGGTTAGCTTGTCGCACTTGGATGGCGACGAGGCCGTGTGAGTGGAGTGGAGTGGCTGACCTCCCTGTGTTCTTTTTAAATGAGGTTTTGTTGTGTAGGGAGGGGGTTGGGGGAGGGGGAGGGTCCGAAAGGGGGGGGTTGTAAGAAGGAAGCGATCTGCGACTTAACTGCTTTATTTGGCTTTTTGTGTGGGGTGGAGCTTTTAGTTAGTTTGAGGACTTGTATGTCACGTGTGGTTTACTGGGCAGATCTTGAGATTTTTCCTTGTGGACACTTTCATTTGTTCGATTGTTTTCGTGCCGTTCGTTTTGTTTTTATTTTTTACCCGGTACGTGGTACCTGGTCTTTATTTTTTTTGTGCCCTTTGGACTCTCTTCACTGGACTAGAAGGTCTTTTTCGGAGGGAAAGTTTTTTTTTGCCGCTTAAGAGTTTCGTCTCTCGAGCGACATCGCTCTGTTGGCTGCTTCCGAGAGTTTGTCAATTTTTTCTTGGCCAGAAAAAGCGGACGGTCGAGCCTTTCGTTTTTTCTCCCCCTTTCGTTTGTTGTCCTTATTGGCCGGCTTCGTGTATCGTGTTATAGCGTGCGGAACGTTCAATAGTGTGTTTTTGTTGCGGGGCATATACCAGTACATACTCTGGGGGTGCCGGGATACCTAGCCCGCCGAGTATGGCCCAAACAACCAGATTTGGTACCTGAGTACCCGAGAGTATACTCCGTGGATACGCTGGAGGTATCCGTATGTTCCCTGGATGTCTATGTACTCTAAACGATGGAGGTGTACTTCGTATATGCTTTGGGAGGAACCGGGTACGTATTTACTCGAGTATGGCCCAAACGACGAGATTTAGTTCCTGGGTACCCGCGAGATTATGTACATATACTCTGAGGGTAACCGAGTACCATCTATCCGAGTATGACCCCAACAAGGTTTGGCACCTGGGGTACCCCAGAGTATATATATATGCCCTCCTAAAGATACCCTTGGAAAAAATGATGGAATGACGTCTGCCGCGCGACTTCTTGTGCGCTCGGATCCGATGCGTTTTTCTGTGACGCCATGTGTCGACCTCAAGCTTCTTTTTTTTCTTGACCGGCAACATGATCCCGAAACTGAAAACTTTCGAAAAACATTACATGGTATTATACATGTAACATACCTACGGTGCATGATGCATTCCACGGCCGTCAGATTCTGTCGCCCTCAAAAACGGGTTTTATAGTTTGCATGCACAAGTGGAGAACATCACGCTGTTGACCCTAGTACAAGCTACATGCTAGTTCTAAGGGGAGTCGCCGAGCCGACCTATATTCTTAATGAGGACACGAGGACACGCCCAGAAATACGCACGATTGGAGTAACACACAGTTTGCAAAGATGAGTTTCGACGAAACCCTCGATCACACAGCTGGAGTGTATTTTAATTCTTCATTATAATATATACTATTAATAGTACATGATATCAATCTCACACCTGTAAAAAGAGGTTCTCACGCGTGAGAGGTGTGCCTTCTTTGACGAGCGAAGCGTGTTTGTTCATGATGCGGCCGCCTAAAACAGAGAGGCCTATTTCAAGCTGGGTGAGGATAGACATCCGCAGGTCCAACGGAAATGTCCGAAACAAACGTTGTTTTTTCTCTGCTTTCTGCGCTCCGCCAGCGCACCAAAGTTGACGAGAAATTGGTCCATCCTCCGGCGCAAGTTCCTAGCGCGAGCTATGTAATAGTATATACCCTATCTGGTTTATATGAGTACGTTGAACATGCTGTTTTTCCCCGACTAACATTTGACCGAAAGCTTCATCTGTTTGGCTGGCTACAGGTCGGGCGAAAGCCGTGCCCCCCCCCCGGCCCCCCACCTGCGTGCTCGCGGATAGCATTATTGTAGTTAACGTGCGCTCATATCGTGAATCTGTTTCGAATGAACGCCACGAATATTTTATTTTCTCTATTTTTTTTTGCAGCGTAGCATAAGTTGTATCTTTTTGTGTGGCACACATGTTACAGTATAGGGAAGAGAGGGAGTATTCTTGGTTACGGTAGAAAGCAGTTACTGACTATTGTAGCTGTCTTTAGTTACATAATTCGGTATTTTTCGTGTGGCGATATCTCTCGTGTGCAAGTTTTTTATGTCAAGTGTGTTTTTTCCTTTCATGCTGTTTTTTCGGCGGGTTTTTGTTTTTCCCTCGCTGTCCTTGCGTGCTGTGTGTGACACCTGCCGTGTCGAAGATATGACCTCATGGCAAGGCCGAAAAAAACACATGATATCACTCTGTTCTTGAATAAAAGTATCGTTTGGGTGTTCACATCAATGCCCAAACAATTCTTGAATTCCCGGACGGAGTTATGGTCAATTATGGTCAATTATGGTCAATTATGGTCGAAACGATCCTTTCTCATATTGGTCATTGAAAATTGGCTGCGAGCAGATCTTGAATCTATGGATGCAAAACAAGAGCACTAGATTGGTAATAGTGCTATGAATACGAGCAGTATCAATTTCCAGGTAGTACCGGGGGGGGGGGGGGGGGGGAGGAAGACACATATGACCGCAGCAGCTTGTCCAGGAGACATGTGTTTGAGGGTAAATCCTCTCGCGGGTTGATCTGGAGAGTAAAAGTGATTGTTAAAAAAAACAAGTATGCAAGGTTGAACAAAATAAACCTGGGGTTTGCGGAGCGTTGGAGTGAATCGTAGCATAGGAGGCGTGATTGGGTGGAGGATAAGGGATGTAACGCAGTACAGTTAGTACTGCTGTAGGAGTGGCAGTGGTGCAAAATATACAGTTTCCGCGCGCAGAACAAGGCTGAACGTCATAGTCCTGTTGACCCTGGCATTAGCAGGGGAATCACCGACCTGTATCCTTCACGAGGGTACACACCCCGTAACAGGCGCGATCGAAGTATCACACGCAGCGTGCAAAGCTGAGTTTTGATCAAAAAATCATTTTTGGTCGATCTCACACGAGCTGAAGTGTATTTTTTCATTTTTCGAAAATATTCAAGTCACGGCACTTTTTGACGGTAGCTGTTTTAGCAGCTCTTGGTGAACGATGCTCGGCTAGTCCTACTTCAGGAGTGATCCCCTCGCCGCCGCCCCCCCCTCCCCGCGCTTATACTGCCTCCATCTTCTTGCTATATGCTGCGATAGCAGGTAGCATTGAGAGAAATATGTTGCAGCTGTAAACTAATACGTGCCTGTCCATGCGTCAACAACCAAGGAAGATCTACGTCACGATAATGCATCGTTACCTTGATAGTCTAGACTATCAGCCTAGTCTAGACCAGTCTAGAGTACTCTTGTAGAGTGGCGGAGGTTATTTCCATCCCCGTGCCGAGTCGATGGCCTATGTTGCACTGGACTAGGCGAGCAAGGCTCGTTTAATATTTTATACCTTGTATTGTACCAAGGTATCTATATACAAGGCTATATACTTGTACAAGTGTCTATTTGTCAACAGTGCCCCTCGACCCCTCATGCCGATAAGGGGGGTCGGATCAGAGGCTATTTGCCATTTTAGCGTGCGCGTATTACGAATAAATACGAAGAAACTCACCCACATAGTATATTACAAGTACCAACAACGCAGCTTGCAAAGATGACTATTGACCCGATATTCGTCGAACTCACGGCTGACGTCCTGAAAATATTTTTGTAAAAAATAGTTTATTTTATGAACGCGCGCACGTTCGGTGGGGGCGGCGGGCGGAGAAAATTTCGGAGTTATAGGCAGGCCAGCAAACGATATTAGCATTGTCGGGGCCTGGTTTTTGTGTACCTGGTACACATTTTGTTTACTTTTTTTTGCCTTGTTGCGGAGGACGTACAGTAGTATATACCTGGTACATGGGTAGCGTGGTTGTCGTGGTATTGTTTTTTTGTTTTTTTTTGCTTCTACCCCTCCTTCCCCCCCCCCCCCCCCCTCCCCTCCCGTTCCCCGTCTGGCTTTGTTGCGAGGGGGGTAAGTGGCGTGGCTGTGTTGTGTTGTTTTCGTTTGGTTCCCCCCCGAGCAGCGAGAGTTTATGGTCATAGGACTACGGCCATGCACAAACTGAGTACACCTCCCCCCCCGCCCTTCTGGGGGACGGCGGTAGCTTTCAGGTGGTGGGAGAAGCAATGGAGCTTGTTCTAAACAATCGAGAGATCGCTTTCATTCGTTCTGAGAAGCATATGTAATGAAAAAATTTAAAATACACTCCAGCTGTGAGATCGAAACTCATCTCTGCAAGTTGTGTGTGATACTCCGCATGAAGCGCTGAACTCTCTCAACACACTGCAAACTAAACAGCCGAGGCTGGTTTCTGTTGGAAAATGCAACAACAGAAGCGTATTGTATTTGTATACCTGGTACCGATACCAATTAGCGAAACAGTCGAGGCTTGTTCTGCGAGCAATGATTTCGCTTCGTAAATGGCGAAGTAGCGTACGATATCGTATGTGTTACGTGTACTATGATCCCTGTACTCGTATTATTCAACTACTACAGCCTATATAATACCGGTCGCCACGGTGATGTGATGTAGTGGTGATTGTGGTGTGTTACCTTCGAACGCGAAGAGTTGGTCCTAGAGTTCGAATTTCACGAGGGTCGGAATTTTTGTTCATTTGCGAAAAAAAAATTAAGGAATCAACTGCTGAGAGCGCAAAAAAGAAAAAAATCAAGGAATCAACTGCTGAGAGCGCCTACGCAGCTTGGGTATAGGCGCAATTCGATGCGAGTCGACACGAGAAGAAAGGCCTCAAGTCTTGTGGCGATGAAAACGAAGGCACGCACCGTACGCAGTGGGGCGGGGGGAAGGAGAGCCTGCTTTGTGACACCCTGCGTTCGAGTTAAACGTCTAGAGACGGAGAAAGAGAGAAAAAAACTGCGAAGATGGTAAGATTAGATGAGCAAAAAAAAAGAAGGTATTCCTAGTCTACCATTAATACCAGGTAGGTGTTAATACTACAGCAGTACTACTACTGCGGTAGGTACTCGTATTTGACTTGAATATAAAAAATGATACTTGAGCTGTGAGGTGGACCAAATTTTTTTTATTTGACTTACCCTGTGTTATGGAGTATCACTTATTGCTCGGGTCCCGAGGCTCTAGCCTGGTGTATCTTCCTGGCTATGATACTCTCTTTTGATGTTGTATTGCCTCTTGACTGTTGAATCGATCATGTTATTATACTTGGAGGGGAATAGCGGAACATAGATCCAATAAAAAAAAACGGCAGGTCTTATTCCGTGAGGCAACCAAAAAATATACCAGGTAGTTATTTGTGGCGCGGGAGAGAGGTTCATAGACACACCAGGACCGCCTTGGAGGCTCGGAGTCCCAAACGCCTCTGATTTTTTTTTCGCTCTGAATTGTTTTCGCTCCCACAAACCGATTTTTTTGTGTCTATTCTTCCGATTTTTTTTTTCGGTTGCCTCGACCTGGGGTCTTAACGGTGATCCGAGATCTAGTTTGGCTCTGGGTTCAGGTTTGGATTTTCGTTTTCGGGGTCGGAAAAAAACATGTGGAGTCTCAGGCTCATGATTGTCTTTTTCGGCCGCGAGATAAACGCGTGGAGGTCCCTGGTTGGTCCATGCGATTTTTCTCGTATTTTTCGGGGATAATCACGCACGACACGTGGAGGTGTCTGGTTGGTATATATATGATGGTTTTGATCTGGCGAGGTCTTTTTACAACATGTCTTGGTGCTTTATACTGACATACATGCTGAAGGAGATTTCAGATTACGGTACTTGTATGCTGCTGTAATTTTTGCAAAGTATGCACCGGTATGTACATACATGCATACCTGGTACGAAAATTATTCCTGGGATAATAGTTGTTGCGTTTGCCTGAGAGAAGGGAAAATTTCAAAATTTGAGATTTTCTGAACTCGTTTGCTTCGGAGTATTGTATATGATCTCGGGTCGAGGGAAGGGAGGGGGGGCGGGAGGGAACGGGGGAGGGGGGAGGTTCCACGATCTAGATTTTGATTTTTGGATTGTGGATTTTGTGGCGGAGTTTCTGCCCGAGATTTCGAGGTCTGTATATTTTTAGTGTTCAGAAATTGAGGGAGAGAAACAGATTTGAGATTTGAGAATCAAGAATCGGGGATCGGATTGGATGTTGTTCCTCGATTCGTCAGTGTCGTGGCGGTTGGACGCGAGATCTGAGATCTTTAAATTTCGCTTTTGCCCGGGACGTGATGAGAAATTAAAAAATATATAAATGGATGTGGATACTGTTCGGTTTCACTCGGGCGTGGGGGAGTTTTCCCGCCTTGTGTTCTTAAGTTTCGACTCCGCCCGCCCACCAGCGCTCGCGGGGCGAGGAAGATGAGCTTCGGGGGAAGGAGCGGAGGCATTTTGCACTCGATGCGAAAATAATAGAAGACATGAATGTGTATATATTATATTAAAGGTGACTTACGGTGACAATGAGTATCGTGGTATCGGTATTGTTAGTGAACGCTGTACGAGTCGTTTATAAATGGTGCCATGTTATATGGTGACCTCAAACGCGGCCAGTTGATGTTCAACATTTTGTTTTTCCGAATGTGTGGGTCGTTGGTCGTCGCTTGTGTGTGGTCTTCATGATGAATTTATGGCGTCAAAACAAGTACCAGCAGCAGTGAAAAATACCGTTACGTCTCTCGCCATGTTGCGGCATTCGTTCACTATGATACGAGTTACGAGTACCGCTTGAAACGAGGAAGACAAGCACACAAGAAGCGCAGGCGAAGGGCAGCTTGCCCTCCAACCCCTTTCTTTTGTTGTGCGAGGTGGTTTAACACTTAATAATGCTCTTGAAACCAATTGAAAACGCCAAAGTTGGGAAACCCCGGCCGGTCAGCCAAAGGATCCAACCGCGGTCTCCTCGTGTAACAGCATGTTTGATTTCAACAAGTACCCGTAGCAGATGGAAAGACAGACGCAAGCGGTAGACTGACGAACATATTACATGTGATTAATCGCCGGCGCTCTCTACGGCATCCGTTTCGAACCGTACCAAACGAAGATAAAAATTAGCACCACTGCTGTAGTGGTTGTTGGCGAGCGAAAAAAAAAACAGGCAAGGCATCCATGAATCGCAACCCACCCACTGGTGGGCAGTGCGTGCGTGCGCATGTCCAAAAAATCTGGGACCACGACGGCAGTTTTTATGCAAATGTATATGGATTAATTTGATACAAGTTAAGTGTAACACACACTAGCTATATCCAAAGTTATCGTCTTATCGTCTCTCCTCGTGTCGCCCGCCTCCCGCTACCGTCGAAAATCAAGGTGACAAAACCAACCCGCCCCCTCCGAAACGCCTCTCTCCTTTCCCTTTCGATCGTGGCGTCGTTTCATCGTTCTTTCGAAACTTACACCTTGCTATTCGTCACCATCACCACCACCCTCCATCTTAACCAACTTCTTTTCCCCGAAACTACTACAGTACGTATCACAATCTCATCGCCAGGGGGGAAGGAAGAAAGGCATCCAAATCTCCACGAAACCCCTCAACTATGCCCAAGCCAGGCCATGCCATCCTCCCCTCATCACCCACCGACTGGTCGCCTCATAATGCGTGTCTGAGAAAGCCTATACAACGACTATAGAGCTACTACTTCAACCAACCCACCCCACGGCAAAAACATCATGACATCGTCCCAAGTCACTGACCAACCCAGAGAAATGCAAACGCCAATTCCTGAACAAAACCCGCCGCCCCGACCCGTTCGGATCCACTTCTTTTTTGCCCTGATCTATCATGGAGGGGGGGTCCCGTAGTTGCCTCAAAATGGAAGCGCGCTGGCGCCTATTATACGTGGCAAAACCCCCTCTAGCAGGCAAGAAGAAAGTGAGGCAGCAACTAATGGACACACAACCCGAAGATCGACGTAAGAGTTTTCCTCTCCGCTCTTGCTTGTAGAGACAACATTCGACGCCGGAAAAGGCAAAAACAACAACCAATAACAACAACAAAAATAAAAAGAGCAGGCTGCACTCTAGCAGGTAGGCTTGGCTGGCATAGCTGGCTCGCAGTCCAGTCTATAGTCCGTAACGTAGAGTATAAATGTACCGGGTAGTATATCGTCAAGCCAGTCAAGCTCAACCAATCAAACAAGAGCAGAACAACAACGCCTACGTACTGTAAAATATATATATATATTTATATATACCGCCCGTAACGTACACCGAGCTGTCACAAAACAACGAAAAAAAGTACACACAAAACACACAAAACACACGCAGGCGTATGTAGTAGTAGTACTGGAGGACGGCAGGGGAAAACAAAACACGAAACCCTTACCACCCCGGCCTCCGCCTCGAAATCACCGCCTCTTTTTCATCTACCGCGGGGGGAGCCCGAACTTACTAGTGTATAGTGTATAGCAGCTTAGTGGAACACGCCTCTTCAATTCTCTCGACACGACACAAAAAAAAACACGACGCACTCACACGCACAGTAATATCAACCATTCCATCACCACCACCACCAATCACCATCACCACCTCTCAGCCACAAAACAAGCCAGCATTAACGTACGCAAGACGCACCGAAAAAAAGAAGGGCCTTCTTTTCTTCCCTCGGCTAGGCGGCGCGAGGGCGGCAGACAGATCATGGCCAAGAACAAGGAAAATAATGAGATACTGATGAACCTTTTTTGTTTTACCCAACCCAACCCAAATTTTCATAAAAAGAGGCCAAGAGGCCAAGACGACGCCCCTCTCCCCCCCCCCCCCCCTACCGCCTCCCCTCCCGCACACAGACTGAATGATGAGGTCGGTTTTCCCCGCCTACACCACCTTGTTTGTTACCACAACAGCAAGCACCGTTCCTTGAGGACTGACTAGTGCTTTACAGAAAAGTGATGCATGACGACACTTTAGAAGCCGGTATACTCCAGGCGACACAGACAATACACGCACACACACAACAAACAAACAAACCGCGATACGTGTAGATATATAGATAGAATAGACAAGACAGATATATAGATATATAAAGAAAATACTACAGCATGATACCTAAACCTCGTGTCATGGAAAGATAGATAGCACCCAAAACAAAGACGAACCACGCAGAACGATCGCAGCACGCAGGGATAAGACGACCTTGCAAAAAGAAAACAAAAAAAATACACACAACCACAGAGAGAAGTAGTAGAGCAAAAAAAAACAACCGAGAGAACACCCCCCACGCCGAAGTATAACCCACGCGGCGAACGGAAAAGAAAATTTTCAAAAAACGGTCGAAATTAGAAATACGAAACTTACAACAAACGTCATTATTCTACTGCTGTGCGGGCGGCGTTTTGTGACCCAAGCTACCGAGCCTCCTCCCCCTCCGCCCGCACGGGAAAAGTACTGAGGGGCATCAACAAAGCGAAGCGCGGCACAGCTAGCACGCGAAGCAAGCAACGTCTTCCAGGGCGCAACCCAAGCGCCACAACCATCACGCACACAAACCCTGCTCAACCCCTTAGCATAACCCCCACCGACAGCTGTTCCGGCCCCCAAGATTGCCAAACAAACCGCGGGTGGGGGGAGGGGGAGGGGGTGGGAGGGGACCAAACAAACCAAGCCCCTCCCCTCCCCCCCCTCAAGCGTAACAAACAGATCGTGCTATACACGCAGAACCAACCCAACCCAACCCCAACACCAGCCCACCCACCCACCAACCCCTCTCCCCCCTTACCTCGCCCAGAGCGAGGCCTATGTACAACATCAAGAACGTTCTGAGCATTCTTCGTTTTTTTTTTTTTTGTCTTTGTTCCTTTACTTACAACGAGAAAGGGGGAAGAGGGAGAGACGGGGGGAGGGGGGGGGGGGAGGGGCACGGCGGGGCATCAAACACCCAACCACGCGCTGCGAAAGCTTTACGTTTTCGCAACCCGTCCAAAACCAAAATTGCACCAGCTGTGTACACGGCGGATCCACCAAGATCGCACGACGATCTTGGTCGAATCCCGAGATCGAACCCTTTTTATCCCCTTATATTAGTGCTCACCAGCGCTCTCCCCCCCCTCCCCTTCTACCCAAAGACAACGTCAGCGAAAGACCACTTTATTCTTTCTGCTCACCTCGCTCTTTTCCAACGAACACGGAGCTATCTGACTGCAAGAAACTACGTAGTTATAGTTGCAGTCGCCAAAAATCGCCTTTGATAGGAAAGCAAGGGGAAAAAAGGGAGGGAGGGGGGGGGTTGGACACGACTGAACGTGTCCCGCCCCCACCTCCCTCCCCATACACATCCCTGATCCGCGTTGCGATAAGAGGGCACAAGGATCAACAGAACCAGAAAATAAACAAGACCAATCCAAGAAAACCCAAGATACCTGGTAGAAAACGAAAGGTCAACAACAGCAACAACAACAGCAGATTTCGTATCATAGCAGGCGTGGCAAAGCCCCAAAAACAAAACACAGCAAAAAAATAACGCCAATACCATCACCATCATCATCGTACATCACTCTTCTCCTCCTCCGGCTGTGCAGGCTGCATATTCTTGATCGTAGTTTCAGCGCGCGACGAACCCAACCCCCCTATCAGAGGAAGAAATTTCCAGCCGCCGCGACCACCACTGCCTTCCCCCCCCCCGCGATGACAACCTCCGTTTTCATCTCCTGTTCTTCCACGGTCCCCCCTCACGTACCCACTCATCCTCCTCCTGATCAGACGCGAAGGTACTCTTCCTGCTGCGCTTGCGAACAGCATCACCACCCCCCCCTGCAACAGCAGCCGTTGCCGCCGAGGCACCCCCCCCCTCCTCCATGGCAGGAGGGGTAGAAGACCTCGCCGCAGCAGCACCCCCAGCGCCCGCAGTCTCAAAAGGTTTGCCACTGCTCCCACTAGAGATCTCGTTCAGCTGCTGCTCCACCCCATCCGGAAAATTCAGTTTGGCACCCTCCGCGAAATGCTGCAGAGCCGCAGCATCATAAGCCCGCGCTGCGTCAAACTCGCTGTCGAAAACTCCCAGATATTTCTGCTTCCTGCCGATGTAAATCACCGCGCGCCACTTCCCGGCCCGCGTGATGCAGACCCCCTTGAACCGCGACTGCCCCCTGGGCCCGCGGCGCCCTGACGCTTGCACGCGGATCGGGGCCGGTACTGATCCTGCGCTGGCGGATACCACAGCCGGAGAGGGCATGTACACTGCTGCAGTGGGGTTGGCCGAGGGGGGGAGGGGCTGGAGAGGCTTGAAGCTCGCTGGGGGTTGCGTTGCCGTTGCTGTTGATGTTGACGCGCGGTCGAGCATCCTCTGCGGAAGCGTAGCGAGCAGGCACGCAGCATCGGCAGTGCTTCCAGAGTACGCAGGTCCTCCTCCAGCCACCTCGTCCATCCCACCTCCGCGCCGGTGGGTGGGCTTGCGAGGTCCTAGCTCGGGGGAGACGGATGCAGCCAGGCCGGACGAGGAGGGAAGGTAACGGTTTGCCCCGACGCTGGAGTGGTGGAGCGGGGAGCGGTCGGTGTGGTGGTAGTGGTGGTGCTCGAAGCGGGGCACAGCACGGGCCGCGGGCGGTTCGGGCACGCGTTCAGCCCGCTGGGCCCGCAGCTCGAGATCTACCGCCCCAAGGAGGTTCTCCCAGTCTGACTTCTTGCCCGCCGAACCGGCCGGAGACAGCTCCAGCTTGGCACTGCACGCCAACACAGCCAGGGGTGAGGGCGATCTTGAGGGCACCTGTACCGCGGATGGCCTCGGGCGCGAGGCATGGGCACGCTGCTGCTGCTGGTGGTGGGTGGAGGTGATGGTGGTGGTGTCCTTCCTCCACCTGGAAGACGGAGCTTCCGCCGAAAGATGATGGCAATTTGAGCCTCCGGTGGTGCTGCAGGTGCACTCGTACTGGCAGCGGCAAGATTTTCGGGGCACGCGCGCAGGCGCCCCGGGATCGTCGTACGCGAAGGCTTCCTTCACGGGATACCCAGCGTACCCGTGGGGGTAGAGCGAAGCGGCCATCTCTTGGGCGGCGTAGCTGCGGGGGTTGGGGGATTGGCGCTCGGTGGGACGTCCCTCCGACAGGTAACGGGCGGGCATGTGGTGGCTCGTTGGAAATCCTCCGAACGAACGGTGGTCAGGCGCAGGATCTGAGGGGATGTTGCGCAATATAGGCGACCTGGGAGACGGTGGAGGGATCGTAGAGGGTAGAGAGGGAGGGCATGGGTGGGACGTGAGGTTAGGGCCGGCGGGTGGGGGGTGGGGCGCTGGGTGCTGGGAGCCTGGGAGATGGGTATGGTTGGTGGTGTTCGATGCTAGATGGCGGAAAAAATCGAGACGTGACTCAAAGGCATGTCCTACGCTGGCCAGTGATCATGAGTTAAACATGATCCACCCAAACGGTGACCGATCGAACCCGGCAGGAATTCGGCGCGCCCACACAACCCGCAGATCCACCACAATAGATCACAGACCTCTGAGCGAGGCTCGGACGTGGTGGCGGCGGTGGCGGTGGCGGCGGCCGGGCGCAGGGGAGGCCGGGCGAGGCAGGGGGGCAGCTGGCGCTGAGAACAGTTTGTGACGAGTTTTCGAAGAAGGACCGGTAAAGGAACCTTACCCCCGTCCGACTCTCTTTGTCAGAACGGAACATCGGGAAAAAACAATCCCTCCACGGCCCAATCGGCGCGCACAAATTAACCAAACCGATGGACGCGAGTCCACCGAGGACGCTCTCAGTGAGCCTCGCTCACGAGACCTCGCGGGGCGCACGGGGGCTCGGCTTCGCGAGGCAGATTCAAGACACGGTTTGTTTTACCCGCCGGGGAACAAATTTCAAAACATAAACAGACGAGAAAATTAAAGTACAGTTTAAAGACAAAGCCGTTCGAGAAGCTGGGGAGATTACTCACGTGTCAGCTATCAGGGCTGTCATGGTATCACAGTCTCGAGGTCCTCCGTCCAGCGCTGATATATCTCTGTCTCTCGGGTGCGGGGGTCAAGCGCGGTGCGTGTGTCTGGCTTGCCTCTCGGATGGCGGAATTAAAGCGCTTGGGGGATTTGTTGTGTGCCTGTCTGCGCGAAGGTGTGGAGCAATTCGTGCGAAATAAAGTGCATGTTGAAACAGGAAAAAAAAAGGCAGTAGTTCAAATTATGGAACAACCACCATCACCTCGTACTTTTTTTGGAAACTTTTTTGGAAACTATTCTTTTTCGTTTCTCGTCTTTTCGTCTCGTGTGCGACCCTCGTCTTTGGCATGATGATTCATGGCAAAATGTTCATGGCAACATGCATCTTTATGATGTTCATTTTGCATGTTCTGGCAGCATGTTTCATGACGAATAATTGGCCACCAGCGGCCCGCGAATCCGATCCCGACACATATCTCCCTTATTGTTGCGTCTTATACATGTATAAGCGCTCGTGCCCCGGTTAGGACCTCTCCTCCTCCCCGAAATCGGCCAAGAAAAAAGTATAACCGTGGCTGGTCGGGTTATAACGTTGATGAATAAAAAAAGTCAGCCCAAAAATCAAGATAAAAAAATCAAGACGATATTTTTTTTTCTTGTATATTTTTCCCCCTCCTCTCTGTTTGTTGTGTGGTGGGATATGACATGATGCACACATAATCTAATGCGAACACTAAATAAATGAGTGGTGGTCTGGCTCACATGATAATGATAAAATGATACAAATTTTATTTTACAGAGAGGGGGAAGACAATGTGGGCGGCACAGCTTGCCCTGAAAACACACCACACACATGAATCACATATTATATGGTGACAGCACGGACTGGGTGACACACATTCATTCACATGTTTTTTTCATATTAATTTTCCATCTCAACATTATTATATAGGTCTACTATATTGTGTATTTATCATGTTATTTAAAAAACACTGTCTGTTAAAATACTGTCACGTATTATATTACAGTAAAACTTGTTACCAGTAATTAACAATAATTAATATTAATACAGCAGGTACCAGGTACGTACGAGGTATGATATAGTCTACTATATGTCCATCAACAACGTATTATTACCACCACCACATCGACATGAACAAACCATTAATAATAATGATAATAATGAATTACACCACCACCAGGTAGGTGGTGGTGGTGCTGCTACTACTACAGTACTACATAACTACGATGATGGTACTACTACGACTACTGCCTGGTATATTATTACTATTTAAAGTAACAACATGATCGAAGCACAATTTCAACAAACTCTTCTTCTTGTTGTGGACTACTACAACAGTAGTACTACTATACTGCTGCTAACAGCAAGAAATAATACTACTACCTGGTGGTGGTGGTACGTACTATTATACACACTATATTACTACTAGCAGAGGTACCTGGTACTACGTACGAAAGGGAAAAGCAGCAGCAGCAGCAGCCCCGCAACACTCAACAACAAACAGCAGCGCAGCAGCAGCAGCAGCATCACAACAAAAACAGCAAGCAGCAAGCAGCACAAAATCAAACGGCAGTCGCACAGTCGTCGTCTTCTCGCCAACTAGAAGAGGAGACCCCGATCGCTCGCCGATCGCCACATCAACACCAAAAACACCACGACCCCAACATGTCAAAGGGGCCGTCGGTGGTACTACTGCAGTGTGGATCCACCCACACATCGCACACTACACGAAGGGGTACATACACCTACGCCCAGCCCCCTACACCCACCACCTACACAGGATCTTCTCTAGATCTTGATCATGATTATTTACAGAAAGGGTATAAAATCTTCATGAAAATTACGGCCGGTGGCGCCGGTGATATTAGTTGCCACAGGCCAGTATGATACCACAGCACACAGCAGTATCTTCCGCGGATCTCAAGAGGCCGCTGTGCTTTCTGTTTTGGTATTTTACTGCCAGAGATTCCGCAGATTCCGCACCTTGAACATGATAAGAAAATGAATCCTGAAAGCCGTTCGTACGATGATCTCGTTGTTCGTGCTGCTGTGGTGGTTGGTGGTGTTTCTCTGTACATCATGTATGTGTCAATATTACTCTGCTGCTGTGCTTCTGCTGTCTCCTCGTAAACAATGCTGCTGTGTGATCTTCTGCGTGCTGCGGTTTATTTATTGTCGCTCGTTCATGTTGGTATGTGTCTGAACAGCTCGTTCGTCGTGTACAGCACCGAACCAGATGACTCCTCCACATACATACTACACACAAGATGCACACGCAATATTTTTTCTCGTCCAAGCAGAATGTTCTTTATTATGTGTCGCACACATCCTCGCGGACACCGGACACGTTGTTGCTACTATTCTTCTTCGTATTAAAAATATATCTTCGACAACCAACGCCTCATCATGCATATCATCATCAGATAATCTCGTCGCATTATTATATGTCATCATGCAGTCATCATCACGCACCGACAAACCCACCACCACCACGGCCAACAAGACCTCTACAACTAACTCAGTAGTAGTACTACAAGTAATAAGTAAGTACTAAAGCTAGCGGGTTCCATCATCACACCCCCAACTCACCAGCAGACTGAGAACACATAACAAACCACCACCATAGAGAGTCTATAGTCTATACCATGGTAGACTAGACTAAATGTCTGTCATCGCCTATTAGACTAGACTTTATACCTACCTGATGATACCACAACTCAACCGACAATAGAAAACAGATACCATACGCTCGTACGGTAATTTTTTGGTAATTTTATTCCTGGTATTTATACAACAACCTGGCACCAGTTTTTTAGCGTCTTGTATTATTAGTAGTATTAGCCTAGTCTGGACTAGTCTATATAGATAGGTTATATTTTTTTACCGTACGACGTACGTGTCGTACGTAGAGTATACCGGTAATAATGGATCAATAAAAAAAAGGTGCAAAAAGATACAGCAAGCAGCAAGCAGGAGATAAATATCATCAAACATCGTGAAGAGGGGCAACAACAGCAGCAGCAGCGCTGATGATGAGTGATGTATCAGCTGCATCAGAAACTGCTGCTGCCATAGATAGACTAAAAAAAAAACAGGTACATCCGAGGCGCGCAAGCGCCAACGCTATGTGCACTCGACAGAGACACTTCACAAAAATCTCACCCTCCCCACCTTGCTTCGCGGCGGAAAATAAATAACGCAGCTTTTTTTGCAAAGATGAGTATTGACCTGAAATTCGTCAAACTCACGGCTGACGTCCTTGAAGATTAGTTATAAAATACTTCGAAGTATGTTTCTTTCTTGATGATGGGGTGGACGTCTCGGGGTTATAGAAAATACCTGCTGCAGCTGTTAAACTTTACATCGATTAGCGCTGCTACTACTGCTTGTTGCTGTCGCTGCTGCTGTTCTCCTGCTGCTGGTCGCGAGGAGGAGCAATCGCCGGGGGGGGGGGGGCGGATCCACACAACCGTAGCCCGGAAAGGAGTGCGCAAGTAGCACGCTTTGCATAGATTGTGTCTCGGTAACCACGCCCATGAACCGGCGCAAAACTTCGCGAAGGGTGTCTCGCTTCAATTTTCCAACGTGCGTAGTAACTTTGAACTGAGCTAGAGGGGTTGGGGAGACTACATGCAACAGAAGGAGCAGGAGAAGGGGGGGGGGGTAGACAGACTCGCATACCCATCCGATGGAGTGGGGACGATACATGCCTACTACGTATAGCTGAGCTGCGTGCTCACAGTGACATGGGGTCGCGAGGGAAGGCTCTATGCAGTTCGGGGAGCAGTAGGAGCAGGGGAGCGTCGGGGCCGGGTGGGGGGGGGGGGGCGCGTACTCATTATTTGTTGCTTGCCTAAGTCATTTGGCCATTGACCACGCATTCCGCGCGGGACGGAACCCCGTTCCTATAGCCCTAATAGAGACACCTCCAACATTTGAACGCTCATTGCGGCCGCCAGGGAAGGCCACGTGGTAGGAGGAGCAGGAGAACGGGGGGGGGGGTACCACAAACGTATACCCCCCCCCATCCTGGCGTGAACGAACGTATATTGTAAAGTACAGCAGTATTAATAGTACTATTAAATATCAACGATGACAACATACCGGTACATCTTTGTTTAGTCATTAGACTATATTATGCTTTTTTTTATTTTCACAGTCAAGGCAAGATCTACGGCGTACGTACGTATTTCTTGCATGTAGGGACAGAGTGCGAAAGGTCTTATATGCACCAGGCTCAAACAACGAAAAACAATAACGAGTGCCCCTGCAGACAGCTTCAGTTGCCACACAGGTATCCGTCTCGAGGGGGATGTGTCGGCTTCCAATCCAATGCGAGATCGAGAGGAGGCTGCAATAATAGGAGAAGCGGAGGGTGGGGAGGGTCGGTATAGGAGGAGCGAGAAAAGGGGGGGGGGGGGGGGGGGGGAAGCAACACCCATAGCGGAATAGAGCCTGGATGCGGAGTAGAAGACGCAACGACAAAACAAGGTAGATTGGCATGATATATGAGAAGGTTACTGAAAGGACAGCAACAGATCAAGAGCTCGTCATAGCTGAGATCGGTTTCAAGTTGGAAGCAGGTGGAGAAGCCAATGTAAATTCTACGTACCAGGTACAAGTTAACTCGACGTGAGTATAAAATGCATCTGGTATCTTCCTTGTTTGATTTTCCTTTGGGGGTTTTCTTCTCTTCTTCCTACTAGCTATTCGGGAGCGAGATTTGAGCCGGACATTGTTGGGGGGTAGTCTAAACATACAATAATAACAAGTTCCATAATATAAACATTTCGTTTGCCATCCAAGAGAGAACGTAAAGCGCATATAATTTCGATCCTTAAAAACCCATGGAAGAAAACGAGAGAGCCAAGATCCATTCATTAGTACTTATAACTGTTGTAGACTAGTGTGTAGTAGACTGAAGTTATAGCCGAAAAAAAATATTGAACAGTAAATCGAGCCCGCCCCAAATCCCGAGTTCGGAAAATCGGTGTTGCCGCAGGCACTATATATAGCTTACGGACTGAAAACCATCGACGAGCTGAAACTCAAGAATCCACCATAAACGGAACAATACGATATAGCACTCGTGCGAGTCGAGTACCATGTATCTTTTCAGAGGCATGCAACGGATAAGCCGACAAAAATAAACGAACACTATGTAGACTATGTATCACTCTCGTCTAATCACTGCCCGGGGCCGCTTTCGCTGCTTAGGGACCTAAGCATGAAAGCACTGCGCGATATCCCTACGCACCTCACTCAACCAATTATATGTACTGCCATTTCTCCCCTTCCTTGTGTTATATGTACCGTTATCTGGTCTTATTTTACCCAAGCCATCGTTTACCCTCTACACATACATACATGGCACCCCCCTGCCATGGTTGGCAAACTCTCGGATTCTTCGTTCCTCTCCCTAGCGGCCTAGTGGTTTGTCAGCGTGAGCTTCTGTACGGGTGCAACTGGCGTCAATCACGCGACCTGGGTGATGACCGAGATTGTCCGGAAATTACCCTCCTTGTAGATGTTTTTCTCGGCCGGGGGCCCCGCGTCTTGCTTGTTGACGAAGGCACTGCCTTCCTGTCCGATACAGTCTCCGACGCACCAATAGTCCTCCACCCTGGGGGTGGTTTGTTTAATGCTGACTACGCTCATCGAAGGGCACGTGTTCCGGGCGAAAGAGACAATAGTGGTTGCGCCTGCGCAGTATAGATGGATGTGGAAGCAGTTGACCCTAATCGATCAGCGCTATATCTGGGTGCATGCATGTGAACCCCCCCCTGTATCCATAGGTCTGTGTATATGAACCCCCGCTTGATGGCTTTGTCCTGGTGCTCTAGCGCTGTAGCACCCTTGAGGCCTCTTCTCGCTATGACGACGCCATTTCGGGGACTCCTGTCGATGCTGAAGGGCGCACCGTTTTCCGCTTGATGGCCCACTTAACGGCGGAAGGGCGATCGCATTTGAAGACTTTTGGGAGAGCACGTGAACCGGCGGGTAACGCTGACTCGCCTACCTTTGCGCCTATTCCGAAGCCCGGATGCTATGAGTTAACCCCGGTGGTGCCGCAGCAGGGGTACTTCACCGCTAGAAACCCCTCCAGCAAGCGCCGTCATATGAACATCAACCCCGAGGCCGGTAGGGCTCACGGCGAGTTCACGGACCTCGTTCTCAAGCGGGTGGCAGCGCCCGGTCCTGGTTAGATCCATCGTTGGTCCTTGGGGAGGGCTCTGGTTTCGGTCTCCCTTAGCGCATCGCCCACACCGTACGGGAGTCTCGCCTGAGAGAGCTAGTTCAGAAAAACGAAACGCCCCTTTGTCATATAGCGCGCCTTACAGCGGACTCGGTTGACCTACTCCCCCCTTTTGTTGCTTCCCCCTTTGTTTTGAGTTTTTTTATGGAGCTGGCGGTTTCGACGTCGTACGCCGGCAACGCTTCAAACTCCTGAAGCGCCATTCTTCCCGCGACGGGAGTCCTTGTCCCCAGGCTAGCGGAACAACGTCCACCATCGCTCCCCTCGGCACCCACCTCGTACAAACCACGGAGGTTCTTTGCGCCTCCAGACGCCGCGGACGGGGCCCGAATTTGGCAGGTCATTTCGGACCTCGTTCCCCAGTGCGCCGGAGAGGTCAGCAAGAACCCCCGCCGTCACTGTCGCGATCAAATTCCGGATGGACGCTGATATTCTTCGTGAATCAGCCATCGACAGTCCAAACCTCCCGGTCCCCGTGGACAGGCTCACCTGCACTGCTGATTGGTGGAGCTGGGACGACAAACCGCTCGCTGAGCAGCCTCCGTCAAAAGAAGAGAGTCAGTTCGCTTTCCTTGGGGGCCCAAATAAGCAAATCGAGCATCCGCATCGCGCAATTGTCTACCCTCTAGCACAAAGGCAGGGGCATAGCAACGGGTGAACCACCCACTCAATGAACGCGGTCCGCTGCACCATGGACCTGGTGACGATGTAGGTGGGCCGACTGCTCGCACGGCATACGCGGCAGCACTCGCCCAAATCGTTCCGCTCCACCACCGTCTCGCAATACCTAAACGGCGTTGTCCACACCGCGTACGCACCGTTGCGGACGGGCACGCCAACCAACGTTTTACCCCGCATCCACCCGCGCTCCGCCTCAAAAGGGGTGCGTGGTCAATGGCCTAACGAGTAAGGCAAGCGCGACAAATGAGTACGCCCCCCTCCCATCCGCGATGCGGGGACCACCACTTTGGCAACGGTCATGAGGCATTGTGGGAGATTTTCAAAGAGGTATCATCAAACGGCTCGGTCATGCCTAGACACCCTTGATCTCAGGAGTAGCAGGGCATGAGAGCCCTCTACGTCGCCCACCGTCATCGCCGCCCGGCCTCCTTCCGGGTCTAACGGCCGTAACAACCCGGGGTCGATCTGAACTGCCGCCTCTAGTGCTACCCCGCTCCCCATGGAGGACCGTGCACCTGTATGCCCCAAGATAAGTTGTGCCGGTGCCTCACCTTCCGTGGCGGTGTTCACAAGACAGTCCCGGTGCCTCCAGCAATCACCTCCACACCATGCGTCACGCCGTCTTGGTTGCCGCTGGTGAAGGCACGGAGCTTCTGAACTTCCTCCCAGGCCACGCCCGACACCCTGCTCGATCTTTCAGACGGTGACGCCCCCCCCGGGTAGGTAGGCGCGGGGGTGCGCAGGCAGACGGGCGGGCGGGCGGGCGGGCGGGCTTCTTTCTCCTGCATGTCCGCTGGTGCCGCGTCGTTGGCCCGTCGAGTGTTCGGAACCACTCAACCAGCGCACAGCTGTCCGGGGGATCTTACGCCACGCGATTGCGTCCGCTGTTTCATAGGCGGGGGTCGCTCTCCCACCTACCTACTCCTTGCTCACCCGACGTCGGGGATAACGTGCTATCCCCAAGCTTAGGTGTTCGTTCTCGGTCGGTGCCAACCCCTTTTTCTGCTACGGTCGCTCGTAATTCCGGTCCAGACCCGCGTGGTCGGTCTCGCTCACCCCTCGCGGCCGGGCCCCTCATTCCCGCACCGTTACCCTTAGACAGGGATAGTCGTAGATATGGCCAGTACCTCGAAGACATGGCGAGTCGTATAGTCATGGTTAGTCGTAGACATGAATAGTCATATACATGGCCAGCCGTAGACATGGTTAGCTGTAGACATGGGTATCCGTAGACACGGCTATTAACAGTCGTAGACACGGCTCGTCGTAGACACGACCGTGTCAGGCGTTGCAGAGGCGGCAATTGTTTGCGCGTCAGGGTAATCTTCAAGCGCTCTATCCGGCAGCATTGTGTCGCGGTTGCCATCGGCCCCACGGCCATCCTTGTCTCCACGAGCAATGTCTAACTTGTCCAGCGGACTCAAGCGGACTGAACATGGGCCTCTTTCTTGCGCCGGAGTCTCCCGTTTCTGGAAAAGCAAACACCATCACCGGCAAGAGAAGGGAAAAAAGGGGTGTTATCATCTGGTGTTTCGTGGACAGCACTCTAGCGTTCTACTGGGGGGGGGCGAGGGAGATACATTTCTTTTTCATACTGTATCTCGGGAATACATTTTTTTCGATAAAAATTATTGAAAAAATTACTGAGAGTGTCTCGAGAGGGGAAGGAAAGCAACTCGGTAATTTCTTCCCGCAGCGCTTCGTTGGGGACTCCCGTATAGTCACGAGAGGGTCAGGTGCGACTGCCACACGCCATGAGGGTCTTCGAGGCTGCCCTGTACGTGGGACAAACTCAGCGTACAGTCGTCGACCCGGAAGGCGTGTGAGGGTGTTTTATGGGTGGATCCGAATGGCTTCGAACAATTCACGATAGTCGGCGACTACAGTCCCGCCCTGCCCCCTGTTCTCTCCGGGTGCGAAAAGTCGAGATAGACCCGCCAAGACCGGCGGGGAGCGTCGCAGATGAGGCCTCGCGGGACGATTTAACCTCTTTACCATTACAAAAAAGGTCCTAAACTAACTTCAACCAAAACTTGCCCCCGAAAGCGTACGTGCTGGTCGAAAGGGGGTGGTGGGCTATTCTTCCCTTCGGCTCACAACATCTGCGCGAGCGATCCTTTTGTGCTTGTCGTCACGTACTCTACTGTGCCAGGTTCAGCATCAGGGGATCAGGTCCAGCCGTAGGGGGTCTGCCTCTGGAGGATACCAGCGACCGGCAGGACAACCATACCACCGAACGCCGCTCCCCAACCTGGGCCGGGGCCAGCCCCCAAGCGCGAGGATAGCGGATGTGGGGGTAGAAAAACGTTTGATGCCCGCAGTTTTGCTATTGTCTCTAGGCTCCCGACCGGCCACTTCGCGCGCCACTCGATGCAAGACCTCGCACCCTTGACTCCGTGCGGGAGGCGCTCCGGACACGATACATTGTATGGATCGGCTTACCGTAGGTACACGGGAGCGAAACGGGCGCACCTGAAATAATGATGCGCTCCATCACTAGACTAATAATCCGTTGTATAGAGTGGCCATCTTTCCGTCCGTCTCCCACACGTTGTGTCGTTCAGGGAGCGACCGCAGCAGCGACATGGATGCCCGGGCAAGCGCCGAGTCCCTCTTTCCTAAAGATGTGCTCGTTTTTTTTGTCGCATGTGCTTGAGCTGCCTCGTTCTCCCCCGGCAAGGGATTCAAGCACGCGCTACGATAGGAGGTGTACCGTTTTTTGGCGAAAATGTTTTGTGATGAAATATGACGGGGAGTTCCTTAACCTAAAATCGTCCGAAAATAAATAAATAATGAGACATTTTTTTTTGCATTTGATGATTATCGTTGTGTGCACCTAGCGCACATTTGAGATTTTTTTTCATCTGATATTCATTAGCTTTTTTTTTTCTCTCTCTCTCCAAATCAGTTTTTGGGAGAGGTCTTCTTAAGCTCGTAAAGTGAGCAGCTCCTCAGAAAAAACGGAGCCCGCCTCTATCGTAGCCCGCGTCCTTCAGCTCTTCCAATCGTCCAATCGCAATGACACATACATCTTGAGCAGTCATGCGTTTGTGCCTGCAAATCTCCCGTGGAGAGCTGCAGAATGCGGTAGGTGGTCCGTGAAGAGGTCGGTGCCTCTGCGAGGTTTGACCTGGTTCCAAACGCACGCTTACCCCCAGCCACCGTCCTTCGCGTCAGCCATCGGGCGACTCAGTTTGTTCTAGAGACCGCAACGGGTGAGCGAGGCCCGCTTAAAGAGGGAAGCCATTCTCCCCTGATGCCATGCCCAGCGAACACACAATACAAGGAAGGGACCTGGGGCGACATTCACCGTCCCGAAGTCCACTCTCCTCTCACCCCTCACCCCTCACCCCTCACCCCTCACCCCTCACCCCTCACCCCTCACCCCTCACCCCTCACCCCTCACCCCTCACCCCTGTACCTGGACTCTCGTCGGATCATAGTCGAGCTCGCGCCAAACGCGGTTGTGGAGTTCGAGCAACGTCGTTCTGACTCGGTGTGACTCGGTGCCCGTCCGTGGGTGTCGAGCGTGCCATTGCCAGCAGCATGGCGCTATCTACCGCTCGTAAAAGGCGCTCAGCGGCGGTGATCCTATCCCAAAGCGCGTCCTGGTCCATCCCGCTCGCGGACAGGCCACGTACAATACTCCAGGGAAACAAGGATTTCGTCATCAAGGATGCGGGCGCGGGGGGGGGGGGGGGTGTACTCAGTTTGTGCATGACCGTAGTCGTATGACCAAAGACCCTCGCATCCCTACTATGTCGGGACGGAGCACGTAAGGGTTTTCACCAACCAGGCAGACATTGCGTAGGAGTTCGATGTAATGCACAGCCTTCGTCGTACGACCATAGAGCCTTGCATCCTAACAACGCCAGGACACGGAGTCACGTCGGGTTTTCACCGACCAGCGAGGCAAGACATCGCGCGCACCAAGCGCGAAGCGCCGTGAGGTTTTCGGCGAGTCGCCTGAAGGGTGCACTGAATCCTACAAAGGCTACAAAGGGCCCTTTGTGGGGCGGATTTCGACCCCCCTGTGCGCACTTTCCTGGACATTAATATGACGGATTCATTCACAAATGGGTTAGGCTGCGGAGCACTTTTCACGGCCCATCATGTCAACGACTCAGATCCCTTCGCGCTTTTAATACCGTCCACCTACCCGTCCTACCTATTTTTCAGGAAGTTTTGAAGCCGTTGTGCTTTTTTAGTTCGCGAGATATATACACCACGCGCGCGGTAGGAAAGTTTTGTCATTCTGCGCCAAATATTTGACGGTAGCAGAGTACAGGGTCGCTCTCGCGTAAGCGGCCCGAGCTCGGCGGTGGAAAGGGGGGTACCCCGCCCCTTGCACCCTGGAAGGCGTTATGCGCGTGGGATAAAGGGATAGATCTATAGGATCCGCAGTTTTTCAAACTGCTGCTTGCTGTGTTTTACCTGGTCTGGTGGTAATAATGTTGTATTTTTCGTTATTGAAAGGCCGTAGATTATACCATTTCAAACACAATGAATGTCAATGCCACAATATTCTGACAAGGTTGCCGCTAAAAAGCGGGGGGTAGTTCTGCAGGGGGATCGGAACGCACTGGCAGGCAACAACACCAATCATCCGATAATAAAAGCGCTTTGTGCGTCAATGCCTACGCAGTAACCTATAATACTGCTGCAGGATAACGCGCAGGAAACGCCACAGAATGTGGTGGCCTGGCCCACGACGTGTGGTTCCACTATTATGAAGTAATAATAATACGTGATACCTGGAACCTGATCCCGGGTGGTACATCATATTTGGCAGCCCAAAGGCTCGTGCCCTTTAGTTTGTACTTACTTGTGTCTGACGGACACGGAAGAAGACGTAAGAAGACGCGGGGACATATATATATATATGCAGACACAGAGACGTCTGACCTGGTACTGCATACACACAGACCTGTGGCACGTCAAATATTACATCTGGTACGCACGTTGTTATCGTAATATGTGATCATCATTGATCAGGTGGAGAAGAAGGAGGTACTTTCGTGTGCATGCACCTGTTCTCAGCTGCAGCATGCTGGTGCTGGACCATACTCCTCTTTCAATTCAGCCATGCGACATGTGTGCGACTACAAGAAAATGACACATTATGTCATGTATATGTATATGCTACATGCTACATGCATAATGTAAGATTGCTTGCTGCTCATGATGCGTACCCTCTTCTTGTGGTACTTTTCTTGCAGATACCACCATCCGCAGATAATCGGTGGTACTCCGGTACCAGGTATTTATTATAATATGATGATGGTATTTTTAAAAACATTGCGAGGTACAGAATATTACTCAGTGCGACAGGAATTGCGAAATACAAAATTTTATTACAAGTAAGTACCAACAACAACGCAGCTTGCAAAGATGAGTATTGACCTAAAATTCGTCGAACTCACGGCTGACGTCCTTGTAATATTTTTATAAAATATCGTGTTACTATCTTATTATGATGAAAAATCAAAATACACTCCAGCAGCTGTGAGATCGAAGATTTCGTCGAAACTCATCATAACAGCAGCTAGCTGGCGATAAATATAAAGTACTCGTAGTAGTATTGATTTACACCACAGGCACGAAAAATAGGCACGCGAACGGTTAGCTTTTTTTCAGGAAAAGTTGTAGAACGACGAAAAGCGAGACAAAACCCCGACGGGTAAACTATTAATAAAATCTGTCACTCACCACCAGCAGGTAGAAGAAGGTGGTAATAAGCTATCATACGTACAGCAAGTACAGCCATAACTATTCTACTTGCAGATAATACTAATAGTAATAATACTGTTACTTTTTACGTACTATTAATATTAAATAGTGGCAGATTTTCGACGCGAATCGACGAGGGAAGATGGTGCTGAAATATTATCTCGCTATAAAAAGGAAGGCATGTACGTACCACACCGCACTTTGGGGAGGGGGGGGGAAGCGCCCGCTGTGTGATCCCGGATCTGAGTTACTTCTGGGAGGGGGCGCGAGAGCAGTGCGAGGACAATAAATATGGGAGGTATTTTATTTTTATAATATATAGTCTATATATTGAGGCATAATATTATATTAAATGTTATTCATCATAGTGGTATAAAGGGGTGTATTCTTGATACGTACATCCGTCAGATTTCTCCCCTTCAAGGATGTATAGTTTACGCGCACATATTGAAGTGTCCCGCCCGCCCCCCGCCCACCGCCCCCCCCGACCCCTCTTGTTCAAACGCCCCACCTAAAATCGAAATCTGCCAGAGTAGTAAACACTACCAGCCAGCTGATATCACCTCATTATGCCCCCCCCCCCCCCTCCCTTTTTCTTTTCCCGTTACCTCTTGTTCAAACGACCCATCTAAAATCGAAATCGGTCAGAGTAAAAAACACTTCTACGCAATTGATATCACGTCATTATCTTTCTAGTCATCCATGACGTAGCTTTTAATTCAATCCCCCCCCCGCCCCCCAACCCCCCCCCCCCCCGCCCCAACGCCCCCTCCTTCCCCACCACCCGCACGATCGCCTAGACCTAGCACCACGCGTACAGCAAGCCCCTACATATACGCGATCTAAATCTGTTAAAAAAAACTTCCCCCCCTCCCCCCCCCGTCCCCCCGCCCCCCTCCATTTTTTTCCCCCGCTTCCTCTTGCTCAAACGCCCCACCTAACATCGAAATCACCTCATTATCCTTCTAGAGCCACCCATGCCGCTGCTCCAATTCATGCCCCTCCCCCCCCCCCCAACGCCCCCTCTTTCCCCACCACCCGCACCATCACTTATTACCTAGACCTAGCACCACGCGTATAGCAAACCCCTACATCTATGCGACCTAAAGCTGTTTAAAACACTTTTGCCCCGACCCCTCCCCCCCCCCACCCACCCACCCCCTCGAACACTCCGCCTTCTCCTCACCGATTGTACGACTTACAGGATATACATGATAGACTGATGCATTCCTTCCAAAACCGTCAGATTTATCCCCTTCAACGATTTATACTTTCCATGCATAGATTTCGTTGCCCCGCCCGTCCCCCCACCCCCCCACCCCGCTCCCTCTTGTTCAAACCCATGCCCCCACGTTCTTCAAAACTCCGCCCTCCCCTCACCGGTTACACAATTTACAGGATACACTTGATAAACTGATGCGTTTCCTTCCACAGCTGTCAGATTTTGTCCCCCTCAAAAACAGGTTTAATAGTTTCCGCGCACAGACTGAATAACATCACCCTGTTGACCATGCATGGTACAAGCTACACCGTAGTTCCAAGGGGAGTCGCCGACCTATATCCTTAATGAGGACACACACCCAGTAATACGCGCGATCGGAGTATCGCACACAGCTCGCAAAGATGAGTTTCGACAAAACCTTCGATCTCACAGCTGGAGCGTATTTTTATTTTTATTTTTGAACTATTATGCCCCGGGGGAAGAAGCGAACCATTTATTTTTGTTCGGGTGAATGAAGCTCCTCTTGTTTGAGGAGTTCTACTACTGATATTAATATTATTGTTCATAATACCTGGTGGTATATATGTAACAGAGCGCCAGAACAAGCGAAAATGAGACTGGCTACAATTAAAGATCCCTCACACCTCGTAATGACGAGGCTAAAAACGCCTCATCGCAAGACATACTACCCTATGAGAAAAGGAGCTCACAACCATGATGACAGCTCGAGAAACGAAGGGTATGTACCTACGCTATACCAGTAGCAATCGGCCTACCTCTCCCGAAATGTTACCTGGCGGAAAACAAAATAAGTGCCATAATAACACACACGCACACAAAAACAACCCCCGTCCCCCCCCCCGCCCCCCCCTTCCCCTGCTGCCCCACCTAAAATCGAAAATCTGTCGAAGTAATAAACACTACCAGACAGATGATATCACCTTATTACCTTTCCAGCCATCCATGCCGTAGCTCCAACTCATGTATTATAACTTTTCCCGCCTAGACCTAGCACCACACGTGTAGTAAGTTCCCACCAGGTATACATTTCTGCGGCCTAAAGCGGTTGGCATCCCCCCCCCCTCTCCCCGCCCGCCCCGCCCCCCCCGCCCCGCCGCCCCCGCCCCCTCCCCCGCCCCCTCCCCTCGAAAACTCCGGGATACAATAAACTGATGCATTCCTTCCGCAACCGTGAGATTTGACCCCTTAAGGGGTTTATGGTTTCCGCGCACAGATTGAGTTGCCCGCCCCCCCCCCCCCCCCCCCCTCCACCCCACCCCCCGCTCCCCCCTCCTATTCAACCTGTAAATTTATAGGATTTCCTAACTTTCCCGAATATAAAACGCCAACCTCATCATACGAAACCCATCCAAATGATCTCAAATTCGGATAATTACAGGCCTTTCGAGGCCGTATCTTAACATACCCCCGCCGCCCCCCCCCCCTAAAAACCCGGTTCTCCCCTCACCGGTTATACGACTTACAGGATACCCTTGATGAACTAATGCGTTTCCTTCCACAGCTGTTAGAATTTTTTGTCCCCCTCAAAAACGGGTTTTATAGTTTCCGCGCACAGACTGACTAACATCACCCTGTTGACCCTGATAGCTACACTGTAGTTCCAAGGGCAGTCGCCGACCTATTGTGTCTTTAATGAGGACACACACCCAGCAATACGCGCGACTGGAGTATCACACACAGCTTGCCAAGATAAGTTTCGATTAAATCTTCGATCTCACAGCTGGATGGAGTGTCTTTTTATTTTTTCAAAAATATACCACTTCAAGCATATACCCGATGACCAATCCTATATGGTCTAAGTATATACGGAGTATATAATATTATGAAAATAAAAAATACACTCCAGCTGTGAGATCGAAAAAAATGTCGAAAGTCATCTTTGCAAGCTGTGTGTGATACTCCGATCGCGCGTATTATCGGTTATGTGTCCTCATTAAGAAAGACATATTTCAAAGCAATACAATGAAATTCAGACGATTTGGGGTTAATACATATATAAGGAGGAGGATTAATTAACGAGCTCCGTCATCCACAAAACGTTTTGATCAACAACTAAGTAGATATACGATTACTCCTAGAACCTTCTGTCGCAGCATGATGATATCGTCATTATTTTGAAAATGAAAATACACTCCTCCAGCTGTGACATCGAACATTTTGTCGAAACTCATTTTTGCAAGCTGTGTGTGATACTCCGATCGCGCGTATTACGGGTTGTGTGTCCTCATTAAGGATATAGGTCGGCGACTCCCCTTGCAACTACAGCAGTGTAGCTATCAGAGGGTCAACAGGGTGATGTTGGTCAGTCTGTGCGCGGAAACTATAAAACCCGTTTCTGAGGGGGACAAAATCTGACAGCTGTGGAAGGTTATGCATCAGTTTATCAAGTGAATCCTGTAAGTCGAATAACCGGTGAGGGGAGGGCGGAGTTTTTAGGGACGTGGGGGCCTGGGTTTGATCAAGCGGGAGGAGGGGCGGGGGGCGGGGGGGGGGAGCAGCTTAATCTGTGGGTGTGGAAACTATAAATCCTATCCTGTAAGTCGTACAACCAGTCGTCATTATGTAGTATTAATGGCGGGGTGAAGTTTTTTTTTTTTTTTTTTCATACATAGCAATTTTATGCTACACATACGTATTATTATTTTAGTATTAATAGTATGATATGTAAAATAATACACTCACTTGCTTGTAGCACTACTACTATTATTTACACGATGCTGTTACACATTGCTTTCGTCACTATTTACGGTGCGGCGGTATGGCGTATGATACATGTTTTTTTGTCAATTGCACACGGTCAGCGTCTAACACCATGCCAACATTCATCATCAGTCATCATCATCAATTAGTCCCCTGTCCTTGGACACTAGTTATTGGTAATGACCCCATGCATGACGATGTGGCACATAATTCCTACCTATTCATTATTGTTTAGCATTAGACAAATTATTGTACCAGGTAACTGCCCTATTTTATTAGTCATTCTCGACTTCCCCCCCCCCGGGTTTGGATCTATGATCCGGCGCGAGATACTAGCCGGCATTCGTTATTCATGGCGTAGTTTATTTCGTTGTGTGTTGTCAATTGCGATGCCAACGTCTACCAGAACGTGAGTGCCACGTCAATCCATTCAGTCATCAGTCATCAAAATCCTCAACTTTGTCTTGTTGCTTAGCAAGGATTGTGGCTGGCGTAGTTGATACGTTGCGAATGAACCGTACACACGCGCCATCAATCACCCGCCACCCCATCCTCCTCCCGGCAGCCTTTATTACTTAATATATTCACGTCCAAGCACGACGTGTACCGTACGTCGTAACGTGCAGATAATAAATACCATAACTATTAATAAGTTCCCGCGAATCAACCGACCGTTTATTTCAAAACCATCACCCTCCACAGGCAAAGGAGTCCTTCTACGGTTGTAGCCCCCCTCAACCTTTCTTCGACGAAATCGCCGGTTTTGAAACCAGCTCCCGGCCGTACCTCCTGAAATACCGTGCCCCTTGCCACCCCGACGTCATCGCTCAATAGTAGTAGTAGCAGTCCTTCCTTCGCAAACAACAAAACATATGGAGACTAGTTTTTCATAGCGCCGTTTCTCGTGTCGAGCAACCATGAAACGTTCGTTGATCAAAATCGCTGGTTTGGGTGGGGGCTATCGTAGAATCAGTCAAAGGAAGGTGCTACCTGGTGGTGGTGGTGGTGGTGGTGGTGGTGGTGGTGGTGGTGGTGGTGGTGGTGGTGGAGGTGGTGGTGCCAATCATACATACATTACATTTCTTATTATGATATCGTGATGGGTTTGTTATAGTGTGGGGGGGGTGAGTTGAGGGGTCAAACAGCGGCCTCGTACAATAAATAGGCATGTTTCGCCTCCTCCTATATTTGAACAAGCTTGTTTTGCCTCCTGTTATATTTTGGCATCATCTGCTGGTGCTGTTGTTGCTGTCATTTCAGCATTATTAATAGGATACCGTCCTTTTGGCGCGTCAATGCCGTCAATGCCGTCAATGCCTATCTATTCGGCAATGTTGTAGTGGTTTTTAGTGAACGGGAGAGGTCAGTCAAGGGCGCGTCACAAAAGGTCTATTTGGCATTTGCTTACCTGGTTTCAGTGAAGGGGAGAGGTCAGTCAAGGGGTCAAACCGCGGTGTCCTAGATAATATAATAACGTAGTTGTCTACAGGGGTCGTCATGTAGCCATCTTATTATTTTGATATCGTGATGGCTTTGATAGGGTAGGAGGGCGGTGAGTCGAGGGGTCGAACATCGGCCTCGTACAAGTACAATGCATTGGCATATGCCGCCTCCTCTTCTAACAAGCATGTTTTGCCTCCCACTGTAAGTAGGCATCTATCTGTCGTCATTCAGCATTACTATTAGGATACCGTGCTTTTTCGGCGCGTCAATGCCGTCAACGCCACTATCTATTCGGCAATGTTGTAGTGTGGCTTTACTGAAGGAGAGAGGTCAGTCAAGGGCGCGTCAAGGTCTATGTGGCATTGTTGTACGGGTTTTAGTATTGGGAGAGGTCAGTCAAGGGCGCGTCAAAGCCTAAGTCATTGTCTTACCGGTGTTCAGTGAAGGGTAGAGGTCAGTCAAGGGGTCAAACCGCGATCTCCTAGCATAATACGTAGTAGTTGTCCACATACACTGCTGCCGAAGTTCGGCCATTTATGTGACGCTTTCATTGAGGCAGGGGGCGGATAGGCAAGGGACTGCACCCCGGCATTCTACTACAACAGTAACACACTCGTTAGCAGCCGCCGCAATTGGCTTTAATATTTTTTTACTGTGTATATGTAGAGAGGTGTTAGTGTGTAGAGGGGGCGGTCATCCAGGGGGGCAAACCGCGGTCTCCTATTAGTCATGGCATATGCGGAGAACTTTTGTTTTTTTCAATAGCTTAGGGGGACGGTCCTTCAAGGGGGTCAAACCGCCGCTGCCTGATGGCGTATGTGTGTATCCCCACTCCCCTGTTTGCGGCGTTATGATTCATAGCTAGGGTCCCCTCATTTCCTAGCAGGCGTTGTTGCCCCCCCTGAATGAGATGAACCCGCCCCCTTCTTCCCAGACAACTTTGGGAGGGACAGCAAGTAAGCAATACAAGAGATACGGGCTTAGTTTGGGTTCGTATAGGCAATTGCTTATACCCAAACTAAGCCTTTTATAACTTATGACCCCTCTCCCCCCCTAAAATCGCGGGATAGCAGGTCGGCCGGGGATATACGGGTGGACGTGTCCGTATCCAAGCGGTTTCATTGCTTGGGGATACCGGGGATATCATTTTTCAAGTTCGACATGCCATATGATGGGGAAAGCCTGAAAACGTTTATTGAATTGTGGATTGGTGGGATTCGAACACACGACCCCGAAAAAACATGGTTCTGCACCGACGACGCCATTTGTTAAGGATTTAGCGGGGTATTAGAGTCCGTTTGACCACCTGCAAAAGGTTAACCAATTGCTTTTTACCCAAACTGAGCCTCATAGCACGAGTGAGCAGCACATAGTCTATTTGTCAGCCAGAGGCACCCCTGCCTAGTAGTAGTCAGCCCCTGGGTCCCCATATGAGTGCCAAATCTGACCACATTGGCGTCGTTGGCAGGACTGCCCACTCTTGCTACAACACTTGTTCGTCCACAGCTGGCGCAGTTAGAGCCTAAATATGCAGGCTTTACTGTACGGGCAGGCGTTTTTACTGCATTATATAGCGGCGGGGTCAGTCAGGTAGGGGTCAAACCGCGATCTCCTAGGCAAGGATCTCGTCCTCCCTCGTCGGCGCATTTGGCCTTAGCAATGTGATGGTTTCATGCTGTTAAGGGGGAGGTCAGTCAAGCGGTGAAACGCGGCTTCTTGTCGTTCGTTATTCTAAAAATTGAAAGTACACTCCAGCTGTGAGATCGAAGACTTCGTCGAAACTCATCTTTGCAAGCTGTGTGCGGTACTCTGATCGCGCGTATTACTGGGTGTGTGTCCTCATTAATGATATAGGTCGGCGACTCCCCTTGGAACTAGAGTGTAGCTTGTACCAGGATATACACGTATATTATGTACGTCCACACAGATAACAACAACAACAACAACAACAACAACAACAAGTGTTAGGTAGCGCAACTCGCAATGATAAGCTTAGAGTACAAAAGTACATTAGTACACGGGGAGTTCACAACAAACAGTAGTACAGCAAGAAGTCTTGAGAGTGCGAGTGGCGCCCAGCGTGCCTTCACAATCTCCACTAGCCGAAGGAACACGCGGCGGGTGGATGCAGACAAACACCAACCATGAGGCACCCCAACGAACTCAGTGAACAACGAAAATGCACCCACAAAAAAGAACATGTACCGAACCGACCGGTGTCTATTCGTCGCACACGAAAGAGTTTGACAGCAGTCATTGTGCTAGTGATTAATAGTTGCTATAAATAAGTTTTACGGTAATGAAATAATAGCGGTGACCTAGACGGTAACACTATTAACAGAGGACGGTCGGTCAAATACATTATCGGCCTTCCACGGAATCGCTCATACGCAACATTAAATATTACTCCGAGTATAAAAAATGAAAACACAGCTGGGCCAGGTGTGCCCAATGCTATCGCTTATACGACTATGAATTACCGCATTGATCTGATTGGTCAAACTTCTTACGTACGTACAAAACCCATATTTTCTCATACTTCGATAATATTCTGCACACTCCAGCTGTGAGATCGAATATTTTGTCGAAAATCATCTTTGCAAGCTGTGTGTGATACATTAAATATACGAGTCTAATTCCCTGGTACCCGGTATGTGCGGAGTGTAGACTGCGGGTGGATAAAACCATCAGCTACGGATTGACATATTATATACGGTATACATATGCCAGGTACCGGTGATATAGCATGTGCCAGGCAATGTTTGCGAGGATACCAACAGGTATTTCAGGTAGTTACTACCACTCTACTACTACTGCTACTACTGTTAGTACTACTACTGTTACTAGGCTAGCAAGACATGTGATATACTCTGTGCATGCATGTTGGGTAGTAGTTGAGAAAGAATGACATGCGGTGTAGATTAGCTACGTAGTAGTGTAAGTCCGGTCGCCCCGGTGGCGTATCAGGTTATCCTCGAGCCTGGTATAGGTCAGTTTCGTGAGTTCGAGCCCCGCCGAGTGCATACTCGTATAAATTCGTTGGGACTTTTTCTTGTGGACAAATTGACTTGCGGAAAGCGCGAGAGCGTGAGTTAGCAACATTCGATGAACAATCGACGAGCAGTGGGATTGCTGAACCCTATGCGCGATAAAAATTGAAGGCAAGAACCGGGGAGGAGAAGGGATGACACCTGTGACCACGGCTTGTCCAGAAGCTGGAAAGTGAAAGTGTGCTAAAGAAAAAAAAAAAAAAAAAAAAAAAAAAGGTGCGGCAATTTGGACTGGTTAGTATCACAGGCGGTGGGCTAAAATGCTAATGCACCCACCAGATATCGCTCGGCACTCGGCATCCATCTGCTGGCTACGTATGTACTGCTGTAAGTGAGTTACAAAATACCAGGTACGCCTCATGACACCGACAAATCATCCCTCTCTAATAATACAAATATACTACTCTTCCGATTCTTGTTCGTGATGGCCGATCGGTCATGATATCATACGTTGATACCAAACGTCCTCATGACGTCCGCCACTATTTATCATTAATTAGTATCATTACGGTTCTGCATGTGTCGGAGGCCAAAGTATAAAAAAGAGCCAGCACAGCAGCAGGTCACTTGGTTGCGCATTCTTCTTCGTTCGGGAGAACTGTTCGCACGCAAAAACAAGCAGGGGCAGCAGCGAGTCGTATCGTTCGGGGTACTTCTGTATATTATAAAAATTAAAATACACTCCAGCTGTGAGATCGTTTTTTTTGTCGAAACTCATCTTCGCAAGCTGTGTGTGATACTCCGTACGTATTCCGTACGTATGTATATACGTATACAACCTCGGATATGGTTTCAGCCGCACCCAACAGGTACACCAAAACCCCCAAAACCACAAAAACGCCCTTTCCTATATTCTCAAGTCTCCAGCTCAGAATAGGAGCGAAGCGAACCCCTTCACCGAGGAGGTGATGCGAGTCAACGGTTAAAGATCGGGTCGTCACTAATGAACATAATAAAATCAGACCACCACCAATCACCACCACCGTGCACCATCAACCACCACCATCACCGCTATCCAGCTGCCGCTAACCATCACCACCACTCACTACGACCACCGACCACAATTAGGTGAAAAATTGCACTATATAATAATCACTCGCACTAAATCCAGTGCAGTGCTGCAGTAGCCCACCTATCAACACACATATCATATGCGACATCATACACCACCAGTTATAATCGCGCGTCGCGACTTACCATCGATATCACAGCCCAGGTGCGTGAGATATTGAATACATCGCGGCATCGTCATTCCACAGGTATTTCATCACTAATCAAACAAAGGGTTTATAGAGAAACGCCTCCGCTGAAACCGCGAAAAGAACTACAGGCCCAACGCTCACAAGCCTTGAAATACGGTCTCTTAAAAAACTCCGCCCCACCCATAGCAGCAGTACCTGCAGACTTTTTGTCCCTATGCCTGGTATATGATACCTGGTGTGAGCTATGCTACGGTCTACGGCAAGAAAATTATCGCCGTCAAACCCATACGAGTACGACGTAGTACTAAAAACATATAATTTAGATGTTATATAGTACCATTGTTAACATTAATAGTACTACTTGTATGTAAATTGTACCACACATCATGTGAAAACGCATACCTGGTACCTGGTACTAGGCAACGTCACCAACCGACAAACAGAAACAATCGTAGCCCTGGTACACATTCAACTCCGCAGGGCAACTTCAACTCGCAAATTTCCAGCAGCAACAAACGCAGTATAGCATCCGCGGCAGCAGTACTCTTGCGTCTACCACGCCCTACCCGCCGCCCCCACCATCACCCCTATCCTCAACCTCAACAGAGAAAACAAAAACGCACCACACGTATGTATGTAGATATATAACACGACGGGATGCGTGCGAAATTCACCCTTTTTCGTGACCGCGGGCTACATTTCAGAGAAAACGAGCTCATGTGGGAACATCGCCATCCTCGATACGTACGTCTGTCTCCGACACAAAAAAGCGCCACGGTATCTTCCCGCTCTAACTCCAATCCACCACCGGAACAACATCTCTCTGGCGGTTGAAAAGGTCCAGACTCCCCGCCGTTTCATCATCCCGCAAAACTCTGCCACCCAAGGTCAAGCTTACCCGGTCCAACGGCAGCACTCCGGACCGCGGCTGCCGTGCAATCTCCCGGCGGAGCTCCGCCACAGTACTCCCCTCCCTCAAATCCGTTCTCACAAAAAACCCAGAGGCTCCCTCCGGTACATACAGCTGAAATCTCCAAGAAGCGGGAATGCGCGCGCGTTTCTCCGAAACGCCATCCAGGGGGAGTACAACTTCCAGCCCGGGGGGTACGCTCTGCCACGGGTGCACGCGCTGCCACTCATACGAGGGCACAAACTCTTCCCTTGCAACGGTGTCAAGCTGTGTGTTCGCTTTGGGCGACAGCTTTGACCAGTCCACGACCGCAACGAGCTCCCTCTGACGATTGAACAGGTCCAACCCGCCCACCGTCTCATCATCCCGAAGAACATTTCCATCAAGCGTTAAGGTCGCGCGGTCCAACGGCAGCACTCCAAACCGCGGCTGTTGCGCAACCTCCCGGCGGAGCTCCCCCACCGTGCTATGTTCCCTCAAATCTGTCCTCACGAAAAACCCGGGATGTTCGCTCCCCTCCCCCCCCCCCGGTACATACAGCTGAAGTCTCCAGAAAGGAGGGATGCGCGCGCGGGTCTCCGAAAAGCCATCCAGGGGCAGTACAACTTCCAGCCCCGGGGGTACGCTCTGCCACGGGTAGACGCGTTGCCACTGATACGACGGTAAAAAATCGTCTCGCGCAACGACCGCAAGGTCTGTAGTTGATACGGGCGACATGAGGGTAGGGGTGTTGGCGCCTTTTCCGGGCTCTGCCCGCGCAACGACGGCCGCTGACACCCTGGAAGGCGGTAGCCGGTTTCACACGCAAAGGGGGGAGGGGGTGTGCATAAGAGGGGTGCGCGGTCGGCACAAGGCGATGGTTGCGAAAAAAGAGCGCGTCAGGGCTGTTACTACAGCCGGGAGCAGCTGAGGCAATAATATTACTCCACAGCTGATTGTTGCGTAAACTCAGTAGCAGGCAGCGTGAACATGCTGAGAAGCGGGCGTGGGGGCGCTATGCACTCGTACGTACCAGGTGTACATGCACATGTAGTTTGTAGGGGTTGGCCCGCTAGAATGTTGCTAAAAAGACACGCCCGAAGACACGCCCAGACAAGGTGCGCATTGCCCTGCAAGAGCGCGTACGCTGCCCGTCCCCGCTCTCCACACGCCCCTGCCCAGCATCAATACACTTGGAAAACCCCCCAACACGCTTTTCATGGACAAGGTGGTCGCAGGTGGTGTTTATCTCTGGCCCAATCGCATTTCCGCGATAGAATATAGATTGAACGATGTTAGAGGTGTTGCCGGAAACAGGAAAAGTAGGTTCAAACATGCGAACGGCGATGGCGCCGGTACGATGCTGCTGCAGCAGGGGCGTGGAGTTTGTAAAGACCCACAACAACAGCGCCCCCGGGGGTGTGATCTACTCACCAACTAATTGGTGCGGCCTCAGCAGCACAAAACAAGAATCAATGAACACTCCGTTGGCGAGTCAGCCAAGGTTCGGGGCTGCAATTTCTGACATCCTGGTAATGTGAATGTGAATGTGAATGTGAGTGTTGTGAATGTGAATGTGAACGTGAACGTTGTCAATGTAACGGCTGAGCTCAAGTCCGGAACTAGAGGTTTCTAGTCCTAAAGTCTGGTCATTTCACGAGTATACTTGCAGGACAAGCGCACAGGCTTGTTGGTCGCAATGCGCCAACGAACGTCTTCGAAATCATGTTTCGGGTGATGATGGATGATGATGGATGATGATGTCTCACGCTAGGAGCTCAGAAAATTCTTGGAATATGCTGCACCCCAAGCACGGGATGGCTCTGACCCCTGCTTTCAGAACTGCGACGCGTGCTATGGTATGGTATAGGTATACCCCTTTTGGGCTAAAGTACATTCTGGATGACCGGGCCCACTCCTTAACCCTCCCTAGCCCCAAATGGTCTAAATGTCAGGCTTGTTCTGGGACATGACTGTTTTGCGCACCTCGGCCGTGGGTTTGTTCATCGGATTGCCCTTTCAGTGTACTCAAAGGAAGGTTTGTGGTGAGGTATATCATGTATACCATGTACATCATGTCTATAATGTAGATGATGTGTACCTATCGATTGAAACATCCTATCTTTCGATCCATGTACAATAACAAATTATGAAGCTTTTAACACGTTGTTTACTACACCCAAGAACTGGGTTGCATACGACATGTACCATCAAACCTTCTAGAAAAATAAACATTACCAGGCGGGTGATATAAAGGGGTGTCTTCTTGCTGCAACCGCCATATTCGTCCCCTTCAAGGGTTTATAGTTTCCGCGCACATATTGAAATGCTCGCCCCCCCGCCCCCGCCCCCCCCGATCCCTCTTGTTTAAACGCACCACCTGAAATCAAAATCTGCCAGAGTAGTGAACACTACCAGCCAGCTGATATCATCTCATTATCCATCTAGCCATCCATGCCGTAGCTCCAACTCATCTCCGCCCGCCCCCCCCCCCCCCTCCCCTTTGTTCCCCGCCCAGTTCGTTCAAACGCCCCACTTACAATCGAAATCGGCCAGAGTAATAAACACTTCTAAGCAATTGATACCACGTCATTATCTTTCTAGCCATCCATGACGTAGCTTTCATTCATCCCCCCTCCCCCCCTCCAACGCCCCCTCCTTCCCAACACCCCGCACGATCGCCTAGACCCAGCACCGCGCGTATAGCAAGCCCCTACATGTATGATTAATACGCGCGATCGGAGGATCACACACAATGTTGCGAACATCAGTGTCGATCAAATCCTTGATTTTAATATTATATGTGACCTCAACCTCTTGAAAACCCTTCCCCCCCCCCCCCCCCACCGCCTTTTTTTTCTTTTTTTCTTCTTTTTTTTCTTCCCTCGCTTCCTTTTGCTTAAACGCCCCACCTACTATCGAAATCCGCCAGAGTAATAAACACTTCCACGCCCTGGATATCGCCTCGTTATCGTTTCAGAGCCGTCCATGCCGCTGCTGCAATTCCCACCCACCCCCGTCCCCAACGCCCTCTCCTTCCCCACCACCCGCACCATCGCCTAGACCTAGCACCCCGCGTATAGCAAACCCCTACATCTATGCGACCTAAAGCCCTCCCCCCCGCCCCCGCCCCCCCCCCGGCACATTCCCCCCCCCTCCTCTACAAAAAATATTTATAGTTTCGACGCACAAATTGACCTGCCCCACCCGTCCCCTCCCCCCCCCTCCCCCCCCTCCCGCCCCCCTTTTGATCAAAACCAGGCCCCCACGTCCTTAAAAACTCCGCCCTCCCCTCACCGGATATTCGACTTGCAGGATTCACTTGATAAACTGATGCATTTCCTTTCAAAGCTGTCAGATTTTGTCCCCCTCAGAAACGGGTTTTATAGTTTCCGCGCACAGACTGCCTAACATCACCCTGTTGACCCTGATAGCTACACTGTAGTTGCAAGGGGAGTCGCCGACCTATATCCCTAATGAAGACACACAATTACGCGCGATCGGAGTATCACACACAGCTTGCAAAGATGAGTTTCGACAAAATCTGCGATCTCACAGCTGGAGTGTATTATAATTTTTATAATATCATGTATACATCTCCACCTCAACTGGCGAAGAGTCTCAGAAAGCAAACGGTGCACCTCCAACGCAGCATGTGCCTGTCCTGCACTCGTGTTGTCGGACACAAAAGTACCTTGAATCGGTGTAACATAAACTTAGCAGCGGTAAAACGAGTATTAATGATGACCATATTTTACCAATCGTTTATTGTCGGTAAAGCACGCAGTGCTACTAAGCCCGTACTATAAAAATAGTTCTCTGCAGCTTACACCGGCCATAAATTAATCATTTTATATACCCTGCACCAGCCTTAGTCTGCCTTCACGAAGTTCGTATTATCAATACCAGATTTCTACGCCTTACACCTGCCTCTATACATGTTGTACTATACTGCTAAGAGTTTTACACCTGCCTTTGTGAGCACGTGGCGAACGCAGAGAGTTGTTCGCCTAAATAAGCCGACTTTACGTCGACGGTCGCAATTTTGTTTCGTTTTTGTTCCATTTTGGTTGTGTATCGTGGATTACTGACTACCTATTTCTAACACTCCGTCGTATCGTGCCTAATAAAATCAATTTCAATATTGGAGCGCAAATCTACTGCACAGATATTACAAGAAGAAAAAATACACTCCTCTCCAGCTGTGAGATCGAAGATTTCGTCGAAACTCATATTTGTAAGCTGTGTGTAATACTCCGATCGCGCGTATTACTGCGTGTGTGTCCTCATGAATGATACAGGTCGGCGACTCCCCCTGGAACTACAACGTAGCTTGTACCAGGGTCAACAGGGTGATGTTAACCAATCTGTGCGTGGAAACTATAAAATCTGTTTCTGAGGGCTATTATGTTCACGCTTTCATGCATGTACTCTCAAACTTTTTAATTGGAGCGCAAATCTACTATGATAGCAGACATTACATTAACCCTTCAGAAATCCACTCCAACTTTTGAATCAGAGCGCAAATGTGCTACCTGGCACAGTAGGAGTCCCCCCCTAAGGCGGTATCCCTATATAAGGCGGTATCCCGATACAAGGCGGTCAAAAACGCTTGGCGCGACCATTTAAAAGGGAATTGTTGCACTCAAAACCTGGAGTGAATAAGGCAGCGTCCCTCGATAAGGCGGTCACATTGCTCTGGCCTACTATACCACCGCCATACCGAGGGACCCCTATCATACTGCAATGCATACTGTAATGCGTACTGTAATGCATACTGTGATGCATACTGTAATGCATACTGCTACTGTAGCTACTGCTGTACTGGGATGCTCACCCTTTGGGCACTTCAAAAAAATAACACTTGAAAAAAGGGAACACTAAAAAAGCGTTTTTAGTGCCTACACAAAGCAACGCGGCCTCCAAGGATAGGAGATGCTGCTACGATATTAGTTCCACGATTTTCAACGCAAGGACTTGTGCGTAACGCGCGCAGCATTATACAGCTCGCACTGGTGTGCTGTGACACAAGATATACGATAAGACCGCAAGTTTAGTTTTCGTTGAGCTTTCATCGCTGTAATATACCAGGTACCAGATACTTGAGATTCAAAAGGGTCGCAAACACAAGCAGTACCACAACCTACCGGTCTAACAGGTAGAGGAGATGATATCTGGTACCGGTATATACAAGTCAGATATCAGGAGCAGAGTACGAGTATACCTGGTAACAGATGAGCGGAATCAAGGCGTACACCTGACAACACGTGCATCATAGGAGGGCTCGGCGAGCCGAAAGCATACAGCGCCTCGCACATAGATAACAGGCAGTCCGGCTGCGGGTGGATGCCCACTGCGCGGATGGAATTATACACAGCCAGTGCACAGCTCAGCGCCAGGACGAAAAGTCGGTATGTGTACCAAAGTTACGTATCGATATATCATACGCCCATCAAGAACGAAGACGTCGCAAAATATATACTCGTATTCATATGTATCATATTGCAACGACAACCAGTGATAAGTGATGGAGATGGTCTCCGAAAACAGCAGTGCCGATCAAGTCTTGAAAAAGATCGCCCGCCAAAAGCCAACTTTGATCCTTTCGGCATTATTCCTGGCAGAAAGGAATGAAAGCGACAAATCTCAAATAAATCTCAATCTCAATCTCAATCTCAATCCTGATCTCGTCAAACTTGAAGCGGTTGTGATGTTATCTGAGGGTAACGCGACCGAGGGTCACATGAAATCACATGAAGGCATTGTATTGCCGTGCAAACTCTATCAGTAGAGTATATTTAAGGTTTGATTTGCCTGTGTAAAACCCGCACCATAATCACTAACCCATAGTCAGCGCTGACTATGATAGTCTACATTTAATAGCGTGGTTCTGGCGCATGTTCAACAGACTCATGGTACATTATACTTTCCGACACAAGCTCCAAGTACATTGCAGCCGAAATGAAGCATTGCAGTTCTAAACATGTCCGTTGGTACTCTCGCCTCACGCCCCACGATGGACAGCCGTCAAGGACAGCCGTCAAGGACAGCCGTCAATGATGTTCTAACGCTAAAACTAGTGCAAAAAGACGTCGGTTGACGGCATTCTTGCCCCTTACAAGGCACTTAACAATATCAAAACTAGAATATCAAGGCTGAATAGGTCTCGGGCGGGAAAAACTAGATGGTCAACCGACATGTTTGCCACATTTGAAGGTTTCCACCATCAAGTGTTACACGGTGAGGCGATATGTAGGCGGAGAGTAAGCAGGGTTGAGATTGAGATTGAGATTGAATCACCCAATCTCGATCAATTTCCATCACCCGCGTGTTCATTGACCTTGGCATTGCATGGCCAAAATACCTTGCTGTATTTACAAAGTATATATTTGTCTCTCGTGATTTGCGACCACAGAGCTCGTCTCTCTTGTTGTTGTTGTTGTTGTTCTCACATTAACTCGCATAATCAAGTCCGTGGTCACAGGACAGGCTCCAGTCACTCTGGAGCTGAGGAATACCCCAGGGAAAAACACACACAACCCAAGGTGGTACACGCATATATCACAGCTGACGCAATTCATGCCTCCACCAGAAACATATAAAAGTGAAATCGGGAGTCAGTCTACGATGTGCCAGGTCGGTGCATACGTCTCACTACTCACGCCTGGAGAAACCAAATATTCCGATTGCCACCCAAGGAAGACTACCACGTATATATTACACGTACTATCTATCACTACGCATACGCACGACAGGCATAAGTCAATTGGAGAAAAAGAAACAAAGAAAAGAAGACAAAGGAAAGGAAAGAAAAGAGAAGAAAAAAACGAAACAAGACGAAAAAGGCAAGCAAAGAGAAGAAAAAGACAAGGAAAGCAAGAAAAGACAAGACAGGAAAGCAAGGAAAGAAGAAGAGAAAAAAAGAAAAAGAGAAATAGAAAAAGAAAAGAAAGAAAAATGTCATACTAGCAGACCCTAGGAACTGGCTAAGGATGGCATTGGACTAACAGAGGGTATCACGTCCATCATCAATGGCACCTGGGAGATAACGCAACATGGCGAAGAAGTCAGGGCGGTCTTATGCTATCTTGTGATGGCCATTAGAAAGCCCACAACTTTCAATACGATAGAAGACACCGACACGGACACTGGTTGTGCTGGATATAGATGGGCGGAAATATGAAAGATCAGTGTAATGTGAAGACCACGCACTCGCGGAAACCCATCTCGTTTACGCAGTTGTCGACGGTTAGTTAACATCTGACTCGCAAAGGGAGGATTGTAAACCAATCAAATGAACTATGGTGTTTCTGGCTTCTAATCACCACGAGGATTGTGAACCAATCAAACGAACGACGATGGTGTTTCTGGCTTCCAATCACCATCGTGCAGAACGGTAAAAAGCCTGACAAGTGTCCGCGGTGCCGCGTCTCCACGTGTCTGATTGACCCATCGCAAAAAAGCTGCAGTGATTATCCCGGAGCAACCAAATAACGAAACAAGCCGTAGATTAGACCATGATACTGCTGCTACGACTATAGTACCGGAAACAACGTAAGATAAAGAAAGGGTCATACATTGACTACAGGAATATATAAGAAATCCGGGAGAAGTTATACAGAAATATAGTGTAGAAGTCACCCTCTCCCAAATAAGAAACCCAGCCGGGGGGTCGGAAATTATGTTTCTCACTGGTGCCCTGTACTCTTGTAGTTGTTGCGCTGCCACAGCAGCAGTACGTAACGAAAGTGAAGCTGCGAACGCGCGGCACGTACCTATGCGACCCAACGGCCAAGCCATTCATGGGAAGCTCTCCCTGCTCCCCCTCGAAGCAGAACGGCCCTGACCTCGTACTCGGCGTTTTAAGTTTGCTGTTGGTAACTTTGGGACCTCCGGTGGTGCCGTCGGTAGCTTTGGTGGTGTCGGCGGTGCTATCTACCCAGACACACACCTGCAGAGAATGATCGATTACAGCAGCAGCAGCATATAGTCGATTTGTCAAATACCTGGTATAGACTTACTTAGATATTTTTGCTGAAAGTATTCGATTGGCACCTCCCTGGCATCTCCGGGGGTCTCAATTTGACACTGCCTCCGTGCATTACTTGCGGAACGGTCCAGCTTTTCTTTGGTGTCTATCTCGGCCTTTATTATTTTTGATTCTGCTCGTTTTGTCAGTTGTTTCTTGACTTTTCAGCTGCTTCCTGCAAAATTGGTTTTTCTGCCAACAACACGATTTTGAACTTTTTCGCGATTTTTTCTTCCTTTTTGTCTAGTAAGTTGAACTTCCTACCATTTGCCGCTAATTTTCCGCCTGTGCATTACTTGCGGAACGGTCCAGCTTTTAGCTTTTCTTTGATTCCCACCATTTGTTTTGTACTTGACGAAGTTTCATCCGCTGAGATCTGGGCTTGGCTCATCAGCTCCGCGCCGCCCAGCACCCCACCGTGCTATAGCTCACAGCAACGCAGCGCCGTGCAGTGTCTTGCGATGCCCTGCAGCTTTAGCTCAGCAGAGCGCAGCGCTGTGCTTTGCCGTGCTTTGCCATGCTGCGTGCTTTGCTATACTTTTTTATTAGTTCGTACATGGCAGTAATATTCGAAGTATCATACCACGTACCGGTACTAATAATACTACACCAGGTTTGTTCATTTGACGTTGTTATTGGATCACAAACAATGCACCCCCAGCTCAGTTCAGCTCGGCTATATATAGCTCGGCAGCGCAGCGCAGCGCAGTGCGGTGCCGTGCCTTGCTCTTCGTTTTGCGGTGCTGTGTCGTGCGGCGCTGTGCGTTCTTTTGAACATGCAGCAGCAGTTACTAGTAGTAGTTGTAATACCAGGTATGATACAGATACCAGGTTTATGTACGTGTTTTGTGTACTCGTCTTTTTGCTTTCTTCAGTTGATTGTCCTCTCTCGGTCCCCATGCCCCCCCCCCCCCCCGCAAATATCGCACGTACTGCCGTTCAGAACATGGCATCAACAAGCACACAGCACAGCGCAGGGCAATTAGCTCTGCACAAGCACACCTCTTGGCATTATGATAATTCGCTATTCGCACCAAACAATCACGGGCCTCTTCTTCCTGTCCCATTTATTAACGTGTTTCAGTTAGTTGCATTCTTCCTTGCGCGAGCGTAGCGGGCGGCGTCAGCAGCCTTGCGGAGCAGAGCCCTGTGCTTTCTTTAGAACCAAACAGAGTACCACCAGGTATTGGGCCAAGTACCAGGTACCATGTACCGTTGGTACGTGTGTGTACTCGGCTTTTTGCTTTTTCGTCGTTGATTTTGTTCTCCATCTCGGTCCTCTTCGCGATTTTTTCTTCGCAAATTACACCCGTTCTGCTGCCGATCAGAACGTGACTTCGCCAACATACAGCACAGCACAGACAGGGCAATCAGCTCCGCACAAGTAGCTCTTGGCGGTATCAAATCGCTAGTTGACTAAATCATGGGCCTCTTCTTTCTGCCCCCTTTACATTATTATTAGTTGAAATCTTCCTTGCGCGAGCGTAGCTCACGCCGCCCGTGGAGCGGAGCCCTTGTATGGAATACGGAACAACGCCATTGGGGGAATTGGAGCATCGGACATGTAGTATCGTAGCATAGAGGCGGGCTGTCTACCCGCGCTTGTGTGCAACCAGAACATACAGCAGGACCAGGTAGCACACAAACTACGCTTGGCTGTTGGTGCGGGCTGTATCATCTGCTTGGCTGTATCATCTGCTTGCGTACGCCACAGCAGCAGTACGTCGTACTAGGTACCTGGTACTAAATAGTGGTGACATGCAGCCTGAAGCACTTCTTGCCTAAGGTATAAGCGACGGCCGGTGCTGTCGTGCGCAACGCGCGCTCTACATTGCTACGTCAGAGCGATGAATTCCCATGGCTATACCACGTGAACCTCATGATACTATGCATGATGCTACGACTATAGACCTATACCGGGCTCGCTGATGCTGTCGACGTATCATCCTGTGGGCTGTTATTGCACTGGAATGTTCTCTCAAGCTGAAACTCCCACTAAAGCCCATTGTACCAAAAACAGCAGTTAGTACCACAGGAGTGATCTACTGCCTGCCGCACTCATCAGCACAACGACCCATCCCACACCTGCATCCCATTAAAGTCCGCTTGCGGTTCTCGCAGGACCTCGTACGAGCTCACAGCCGACGCCTTCGCATCAGGCGACCTGACAGTCAACACCGATCCCTCCATTGGAAGTTTGATTCGAACAGCGTACCGCGTGCCTGCAGCCGCGGCGTGGGAAACCATCGATCGCCGGCAGACAAGCAGCAGCATCGTAGACATAGGCAACGGGAGGCGGCAGAAGAGCGGTAGTCTTGTCATCTCCCGTGTGTTGCGGTGCGCTGCTTGGTGGCTGCGCGAGTTATGACTCACAGCATTTTGATTTCTGCACTGTTGCACTGCAGAGATGTTGCGCTGCACTGCTCGCTACAGTAGCTGCTTGCTTTACCTGTTACACGTGTACACGTGTTAGACAGTCGTGGCCTCTCTGTTGTGATGTGGTCTCGACTGGGATTCTCGTCTCGACGAAAAGATACTAAAAATTGATCCATCCTCAATCCCCTCTTGAACAAAGCCACCATTTAATCTTGGAACTCTCCAGGTGGCACCGCCATACGCCGTACATACACGACGCACGACACACCACAACGCTTTCACCCGCCATGGCTGGACTTCCTCAAGCTCTGCTGACCAAATGGGCGACCCCGTTCGACCACGAAACAGCCAAACTCCGATCGTTCTGTGAGTACAGTGGAGTTCGGATGGTTTCTGGCGTGCTTGAGACATCGTACTGCACTGCTTCTGTGCTGCTGCTGTCACGTACGTACCGCCCGTTCAAAAACATAATCAAATCATAGACGGTGCAGCATCAGAAGTCAGTGCAGCAGGAGTGGCTCTACTGCTGTGGACTACTGGCCTAGACTACAGGAATCTATACCAGTATGCTGAGATAATTCTCTCTCTGTCCCCCTTTCTCTCTGCATTTTGAAAAGTTGGCGGCCAGTACAACTAATTGCCGATGTTGCTGCTGTTGCTGCCGTCTGCTGTCGCTCCTTGGTGGGCAGTGCCTTTGGGCCCTTTTCCGGACCATCTGACGGAAGACAAGTGCTTGAAGCTACACGCCATCTACCGTGATGCTGTCCAGGTGACGCCTATGTCGGGCATACAGCAGTTAGCTGCTCGTTCATAGTATGAATACTGCCGTAGGGAACAGGTGGACTCGATACTTCATCAACCAAATACATGCCAGTTTGGTCAGTGGGTGCTGGCTCTCGCAACTCGCAACCCTAAATAGCGGTACCCTTCGCTCCGCTCGTTCTCTGGCCGTGGCGCCCCACGAGGAAGAGCAGATGGCGCAGCACCGTGCTCGCTTTCGCACTTCGCTTCCTCAAGACAGAGAGTACATGCCCTTGGCCGAAGACGCGCGCATCGTGTCGAACGTAGCTCTGCTGTGGGCCGTTCTCCCCTGTCCCCGACCCCCCCCTCCCCCCTTCCCCCCGCCTCCGTATAAACGCATATTTCGCGACCTCGTTCCGCCAGCAAACCGAAGAACTCGAAGGCATCGTAGCCTCGAGGCTGAAGGACCTCAAGCGGAAGCGGAGTCGCAGCTCTAGCAACAACACCAGCACCAGCAACGGCAACAGCACCAACAACGCCAACACCAATGCCAACACCAACATCAGCACCAACAGCAACACTCACAACAGCAGCAACACCAACAACAGCCACGGCAACAACAACAACTCCGTTGGTTGGGTCGAGGCTCGTAGTGAGGGAGAAAGCCGCGCACCCCCGTCCAAGCACAAGCAATCACCACTAAAGAAGAAGGACCGCGCTCGGGTGGGGGGGGCGGGAGGAACGGGGGGGGCGGGAGGAACGGGGGGGGCGGGAGGGATAGGGGGAGCGGGGGCGGGAGGAGACAACCAGCACAACAAGCGCCGAAAGGGCTCTTCCGGCAAGGAGAGCAAAAGGTGCGAAAGGCGTTCGGTGGGGGGAAGAGGGAGGGTTGTCGTTGTTATGCACGGTATGCACGGCCGTACATCTGTCACACCATAGACCTTCTCACCCCTACAATGCCAGGGGGACGGGGACAGGGGGGGTGCATGGCCGGAACCGCCTGCCTATCAAGAGTCGCTTTTTTTGGCTAGATTTTCGTTTCTTGTTCTAGGGCGCAGTTGGTTAGTCTAACCACTACATTGTCGCCCCTGCTGCGGGATTTTTTGTCGGTGCCCTTCTCGGTGATACCGTCTTAGTTTCCCATCGAAAGCGCAACCGCGCGTCTCGGAAATGGGCCATGGAGATCGACGAGCAGTGTCGGAAGGTTGAACCGTATGCGCCATACAAACTTGATAGCTACGAGTAAGGCATGTATGTACCAGGGGGGAGAAGGGAAGACATATTTTACCACGGCTTGTGCGGGAGGTGGCCCAGCATCAAAGTTAATGGGTGTGGGCGTGAGAAGTTCATGTGAGGACCAGCTAAAGAAAGTCTGGTGATGTGTGTAGAGCAGGTCTCTCAATCCTTTTGCAGTTTCTTACTCTCCAGGCCTTGCCGTTTGCTCGTGACGATCCTTTGGCGCTCATTCTAACACGCCCCCTCAACTACCCAGGATTTGGCGGTAGATTCTTATAGACATGTATGCGATGCTGCGGAGGAATACGCGCCCCTGATATGCCACCGGTGGCGGTGTTGCATATGCCGTTCTCAATGATCCCGGTGGTGTGAAGTGCTTTTTTCAAGTACATGATTGTTTGCGTCATTCCACTTTGTGCAGACGGGAAGAAAAACAACTCGACAGTTATACTGCGATAGCCATTATACGGTACAGTTATACGGTACGGTTGTATTGCCTCAAGATATTGATTGGATAAGCAACACCAAGGACAAACCCGCGTGCTATGTCAGTGGCGCACGAAACGATTCTGAGGCTCCTCACTTGAAGGCCGCTATGTATACCCATACTTTTACTTGTACCTCGCCCCAAACCTGACTTTCAGAAGGAAAAAAAACGATTCTTTGTCTCACTAAGACGCCGGGAGACAACACCTTCATCCCTTGACAGACGTCATGTTTGCCTTTAGTTTGTCTTGACTGACACCAAACTCCACGAAAGTACTATACGACTATTAATAGGTTTTATTGTGGAACACTCGGCACCACACCCTTGACAGCGCGCATTTTGCCTTGCCTGACGTATCTATTAATATATTTGGCTTCTGATGCACAGGTCCTCTCAGCAGTGGCCTGCCTGGTCCACTCGCACGCCCAAGTCCGGAGATCAGGTGGGTGACCAGCAAGTTAACTTCGGATTATCGCGCAGGAAATACGTGTAAATCTAACGTACTACTGTTAACACGTACCAAGAATTACGTGGTAGTTCTCGAAAGCTACTGTTAGGGTTTCGCCCTCTTATTGCAGGTCTCCACAGGTATCGATATGCTTTGCCGCAACCTATTGACTAGCTACTATTGACAGACCAATAGGCATATCCACTGGGCTATTGTCCATGGTGTCGTAAATAGTAGCCATGTGCATATAACAGTTCGGTCTTATTTTGGCTATTTTGACGCCGGCATCTTTTAAAAGGTGGTCTGCGATCGCTGCAGGGTGTGTGTAGTATGTTTATACCGCCCGTGTTTTCTGGGGCGGGCTGCTGTTGGGTGTGTTTGTGCGTCAATCACACCAGTCGGGCGTTATACTCAGATCCATATGTTGGCGTTGCAAACCGCTGACATCCGCCGTGTATATCCCGACCGATTTTTTCGTGTTTTGCAAAACGTTGTCATCCGTCATCTATACCCCGACCGACGTCTTAGTTTTACGAAACGCTGTCCGGCTGACATGTATGCCCCGATAGATTCATTGGCGCTAGACACCGCTGTCGTCCGTCATAGATACCCTAATCGCTTTCTTGGCGGTGCAAATTGCTGTTCGCTGTTCGCAGGTGGCCGCGAAGGTAGAAGATGAGGCGCTGTGGATCCTCGCCACCGTGGAAAAACACAACGAGAAAAAAGGCATCTTTGTGGTGGTGGACGATGACGCCGGAGAGGACAAGCGCAGGTGAGTAAATATGGATCATCGTCTCGGCCTTGCGGAACCCCTTTTGTATCTTGTTCTTGTTTTCTTGGTGTTTAGTTTTCGTGGAAGATGGGGTTGCGTGCGCTATCGTGTAGAAGCCACATTTATATACGAAGTATGCAGGGTTTTTATTTCATCCATTCGATCTGCTGTCTTTGCGCTTTTTCTCCAGCTCCGTCTCTGTTCGTAACTCAGATCACGTAAAAGATAATGTGCTAACCCGTATGATGGTCCCACTGCCATGTGGACGTGAACGAGTGAATGACTTTCGGTTGTTCCACCAGAGGAGGTAGGGCTAGCATCGGAAGTAAGACTAGCCGTGCAGGTCTTCATCACCACCTTGCGCTGTCAACCGCCACGGGTTTGGTCCGGTCGAGATGCTCTGATCGAAGTTTCTCTGCGGCTATATCCGAGCTGTACCAGTAATGAACGTCAAGGTGGTAACCGGGACGATACTGTCATTGTCAGGTATGGCTGAGGATTGGTTGGCTGTGCTAATAGTATACTAATTAGTAAGTCGTCGACTGTAACTTCGCAAATCCCTTTTTGCGAAACTTTTTCGTATGTGCTGTCACGTACTATAGGCCGACCATATATCATTACCACATTCTAGGTACTCTCGTGAACCCCTCCCGCCCCTCCCTTCCACACCCCGTTGCCTTCCTCGCTTCGCTGGCTTTTCCTGCGTTGCAGGCAGTTCAAGTTGAGGAGGAGCAACATCCTAACGCTGCCTCGACCAGAAGAAGCGTCCGGAGCCATATTTCCGGTGGGGTCTCGAGTGATGACCCTCTACCCGCAAACGACGACCTTCTACCCGGCCACCATCAGCGGACCTTTCGTGGAAGGGCGGGTGAGAACGTGTTTGGCGTTGGCGTGGTGATTCTAGCTTTTTCGCTATCGCTTGCGCGCGTTATCAACATCAGCTGATGAATGCCAGCAGGGCGGCTGGTGTTTTTTATCCCAAAGTAGAACAGGTTATCGCGTGTACGCTTTACTTCGCGCCGCTACGGCCGCTCCGTAAAATGTGAATGTACTTCGAAATATGCTGTTAAGGGGGGGGGGTGTACTCAGTTTGTGCATGGCCGTAGTCGTATGACCATAAACCCTCATGCTATTGGGGGGGGGGTATTATATATAGTTTTCATGTCCGCATCAGAGGGAGAAGATATGTGATAGTGAACAGAACAACGTCTCTGGAAATGATTCCCCCCCGAAAATGCTAGGCGAGCAATTGGTGTGGAAACCCCGGCGGCACCTTGGTGAATTTAATGGTTGTTGGAACGCGGTGCATTTTGTGATTTACGCGACCTATGGTGTGACAGCGGGAGGATCTTAACAGGAAGGAAAACATTTTATAAAGCCTTTGTTTAATTCGGGAATAGAGGCGTTCAATTGTTCCTGCTATCTAGTTGGATCGATTTTAGCCTACCTATCAAACGACTGTTGACTACCGTGTACTCGTCTAGCTCTACACGTACAGAAGTCGGCGATTTGTCTTTTGTGTTTTTTTTTTCCTGCAGAAAAACGATAGCCACAGCACTCACCCGTTCAAGCCATATCCACCCGGTCCATGGCACTCTAGCGTCCGGAAAGAGGGAAGAGGCTGCTGGTGGACCGTTTCGTTCTCGCCCGCATCCCAGCCCTTTTACTACTTCTCAAACATCGTACACTTATCTCAAGTAGTTTGTCCGGAAAAAATGGGGCAGCTCTAACGGGATTTACGTCGCATTTTCAGGGCGGTACGTCCGCTTCCCCTCGCAGGCGGCGGCGTATTATTCCCCACCCACGCCGAGCCATCCCACGCTAGGCGTGCAGCAGATTATTATAAGAAGTTTCTGAGCTCCTGACATGACGAGCTCAATATCTCGCCGGACACATGACTTCGAAGGCATTCGTTCTCGCAACCCGACCAACACTTGTTATTAGTATGCTCTAGTCCTAAAACAAAGATACTCGTTAAAGTGTTATGCTAACCGATAGCTCCACCCTACTTGAGGAGCTCAACCGCACTGTACAGGTCAGAAAGTCAGAAACGTTTCGCCTCAAAAGTGCAACACCTACGGTGGGATGACTCCACAGCACTTGCCCCCCCCCCCCCCCCCCCACGATTCTTCAACAGGACGGTGGAACCGACTTTTGCGTGATGCAGTTTCAAGATGACGAGCTAACGGCTGATGGTGTCCTCCCTCACTGGAGGCTGCCCGCGCGGTTTGTTCGCCAGCGAAATTGACGGTGCTATCGCGCATGTGCTACTTGAGTTTTTTTCCCGTGGTGTCGGAGCCGCGCCACCTTGTTTGTCTATCTGCGAACATGACAGGGCGGTGTAATTGTCGCTGGGAATCGTGGGTGTTTCCTTTTTTTTCAATGCGGCGGTAGTAGCTGTGGAGGCGATGATAGCATGATAGCGATAGGGAGCAGTATCGTGCCTTCAGCGAAGGAGTGTTTCTCTTCGTGCGAGAGCGGCATGCCTTCGCGGCAGTAGCACACCTGCTGATACCGCGGCAGCAGCAGCAGTTCTTGACTTTTTTTTTTGTAAGGAGTAGATGGCAGTGCAACACGCGACGGTTGCAACCGCGATACTGATACCGCAGCAACAGTAGCGGCAGCAGCAGTTGCCAGCTCTAGTTTTTTGTTTTCTGTATGTAGGTGCCGTCGGATATCGGTCGGCTTTTGACCGTTTAGTGGTCGTTTTTTGCCGGCGCGTTGGCGGGTTTTTGTGTGCAACAAGAGGTATGATAGCTTTGCAGCAGTATGATCGTGGTGCAGTAGTAGTGTCGAAAGGGTTAACAGCTAGGGGGGCAGGGGCACGCTGAGACCGGCCGGCGTAGTGGGCGCTCACCCAGCACACTATGCTGTGCTCTGTGTCATGGGCGTACGTTAACGAATAACGGTAATTGTTTTCTGTTCATGTTACTAGTGATTTATCCACTTTATCTATGTACGAACTCCACCGCAATGCGTGAAGCAAGAAGTACATATTACGTGCTATGGAGCTGTGCATCTAATGGGATGTCTCGTGTTGGTACACCCTCGGCAGGTGCTAGAGTAGGCGTGCGCTATTTAACAACATTCAATGCCTTTTTTTTTTATTTCCGCTCATGGGTGTCCTTTCATTATGGATCTACCGCTTGCTAGCCGACACGTTAAGGCCCGCTTCTGGCACCAGTTGCTCTCCAAACGCCGAAAGGCACGATTAACACTTTGACGTACCGACCCTCGTAGGTACGCAGAACAGGGCGGGGGAAGCTATAATATCTACAAGCATGACTTAGCAAACACTGACGCAGGACGCAACACACCGTCCACACCAAAACTTCAACAACTCGCACCGCAAAACCTCTACAACCCGCAACGCAAACCCCCTGCAACTTGCACCCCGTAAAACTTCAACAACTTGCACCGCAAAAAATCTCCAACCTCTACAACATCTAAACTAAACTGCGTGGTCTGGCGGCGGGATGGGAGCGATCATAGCCCGGGGCAACCCCAAATGCTCCTCGGCCCTAACAAATCCCATCTCCTCGTAGAAACCGAACAGGCCGCCGCTGCCGTTGTCCTTCACGATGATCAACGCGAACCGGAACCCTCGCCTGGCCAGGCTACGCATAGCCTCCAGAAACAGCCGCCTCCCCAACCCCAACCCCCTGTACCGCGGGTCGACGAAGACGTACTTTATCGGCGGTACCGGTACGCCCACAAACCGCTCCCGCACCGCCGCCGCCGCCGCCACCGCCGCTTCTTCCTGTGGTGCTCCAAATAGTTCTTGTAGCGCCGCGTCCATGATGGGAGAGGTCCCCGCTGCAGTACTCAGTCCCGCCTTACCCACCTGTCGTCGTCGATCCCACGGATAACGTCTTCGAAGGATGGCAGACAGGGTAACGTCAGCTGTCTTCTTTGATCCAGGAAGCCACGACGTTCTGCCCTCGACCAGATCGATTACCGGCCGTCCCCCTGGGTCGACGATAGGGACATCCATGCCTTCCAGCCCCTGTCGGTAGTACCGGTGCGCCACGGACGTGTTCATGCGTTCCAAGGGCTGCCTGTAAGAAGCAGTGACGGCATCGGCCGGCGTCATGCCCCCCTCGCCCGTTGCCCCCGCTACCTCAGCTACGCTACCACCCGACCCATCACTCACCCAAGCTCTATCGAGAATATATTGATCCTTGATCCAAGGAGCATCTACATGCCAAGCGGGAGAGCCCCACTGCGACCGCGCCACATCCTCCCGGATGGACGGGTGTTGGATAGAAGCGAACCCCCTGAGGAGAACCACGGGTGCTACCTCTTCCGCCGCGGCCCCCCCGCCCGACCCGGCATGCCCTTCAGCACCCGCCTCGGACGATAGGGTAACGCAGGCGTGACGTATTTTCCCGGAGAACACTACCCCCGCCCCTTGTCCGTTCGGGCGGAGACACTGTCGGCGTTGCTCCACGCACACGGCCCACGCCGGCGTCTCCTCCGCGCTCAAGGCCACGCAGAACGTGACCAGCGACTTGCTGCGTCTGAACTCCACCGCGGCCGAGAGCTGCCGCAGCTGCTGCGGCTGCCTCTGCCTCTGCCGCCACCCCTTCGCCTCAGCCCTCCCGCAACCTTCCGGTCCCGCCTTGCAAACAAATACGTCCCCCGCTCCGACCGCGATACTGCTCTGCTGCACGCCGTAGATAGCGCCGATTCGTGTGCGAACCGCATCTCCCGTTTCCCCGGACCACAGCGCCCGTGACAACGGGAGGTGCTCGAGGCTTGTCGCTTCAGAATCTTCACCCAGGTCGCCGTCCCAGTGAGCCCAGTCTTTCATCTCCTGCGCTTCGCCGAGGATAGTCTCACAGTCCCCGCGGGACAGCAACGCCCCCACCCCGACAAGCCCGAGGGGGTTTCCAGATGTGGCTGCTGCTTGCGGCGGAGGGGTCATTACCAGAGCCCTTTTAGCTAGGACGCGAGCGTAGAATCGCTGCAAACGCCTTCGTGCTTTTCCCGCCATATCACGCGACGCCGTTTCTCCCTCTGGTTCCTTCCGCCGCGGCCGGGGTTTGGGCGCCAGCTCAACTGAAAACACGTCCGTTCTAGACGTGATACTTACCACGCTCTGGGGGGTCGGGAGGCGGGTTAGAGAGGGAGGGTGGGGGAACAGCGGGGGGCAAGGGGGCCGAGGGGTGTGAGGTGTAGGGCCTAGTGGGTGTAATGCAAGTTAAATAATGTTGCGTTACGTTCAAATATGGTGCGGTAAATAAGGCGCTGTTGTGTCGAATTCGGGTCCGCATCAGGTCTTGTCTTCTGAGGATCAGCGGGACACCGACCGTAACAAACAGCGCGATGCTTGCGTTTTATTCGAGCTTGTTTTTCTTACGGGCAACCACGGGTACGTCACATAGTCACGTATACCAACATGCCCAGAAGCTTAAGGACCGTTTGGTATTCGTTTAAATATCCAAACGGTCCTTATATTTACGGACATCGTGGTAGCATATATTCTGCAGATAATTTATAACGCATCGCCGGCTATCGTTCTGTTTCTGCTACACCTGTATGTATGTACCCGTATTTTTCTATGTAAAACCTGATCAAGATTGCAACATCTGGGCTGAGCTATCATGGACAACCCCAGCCACCACTGGAATCGAAGCAATACCGCCGACGCGCGAGGGACGGACTACGCACGGACGGACCGACCGACGGACGAGACTTTCCTCTCACCTCGATCACGCCTTCCAGGCGACGTGCATCTGAACTTCGGGTCTCACGCTTCTTCCATGATCCCCGCATCAGAGATTCCGTCGACGGTTCCTGTTTCGAGGCGACAGCAAGGATTGCGGGGGGAACTATATACGTCATGGTATCTCCTCTTCCTGGTTGCGGCGTCATGGTCTAGCGTACGAAAGTGTCCCCTCGCCATACCTGGCAGGCGTTATCGCCCGCCTCCAGACATTAACGCCTGCCTGCGTGAGGAACGAATTGGCCCTTTTCGGCCCTAAGACCTTTGAGAGAGGCAAGCAGCCATTAAACAATTTTAAAAAAGGCACCTTCATAATGGGCTATCGATGTCAGACGGGCGGGTGCCCCCGCGCGTGCCTCTAGGCCATAGTAGCAGGTCCCATGCGCGTGCGTGCCTCGTGGCCGTGGGTGAGTTGGAGCACTTTGCGTACGAATACGCAACAAAACAGCAGAGGGTTTACCTCTGCACTGCTCTACAGAAATATGTGCACAGCAGCAGTAAAAAGCACTACGAGTACCAGGAAACCCTGGTAACCCTGGTGTAAATGAGCAGACCGGACTTAAACTCTCACAGACTAGAGCGATGTCCGAGCGCGGGACGTTAGGACGTCATCCTTGTGTGCGGAACTACTTGTTGGTTTTGTGACATGCTTGAACTACTGTTGGATACCTGGTACTTGGGATAGGAAATGACACGAGCGAAATCAGACACGCATGTTCTGCTGAGAAGGCCCCACAACATATTTGCAGCACAACAACAGCAGCACAACATCACCGGCACAGCAGCACCAGCATGAGAGCACCAACACAACAGCAGCAGCACAGCTATCATAGCAGCAGCACAACGTACATTCCGATCGATCCCGCAGATGTCCCAGCGACGCTCGCCCACGGCGAGAAACCTCGACCCGTCATGGTTCTTGGACTCGTATTCGTCCAACCACGGTCCGCCATGGAGGTGATGCACAACGAGAAAGTTCGAGCTGGTCATTGTGGCCGTAGCCTCTGGGCCCAGCAGTCGGCGCGAGGGGTTGGTGCCGAGTAGGCGGTGTAGCCTCCCGTACACAGCGAGGGCGGCAGCGTCCTCGTGTCCCTCGTGTTCATGTTCAATCTCGTACACGATCATTGTTCCACGATCCTGCTTCTGCTGTTGTTGGTTGATGTTGATGTTGTCGTCGTTGTTGCTATTGCTACCACTGAGAATAACTGCTGCACCCACGTGGTCCAGATAAACCACACGTCGATGCACGGCCGTGCTATGACGGTGACGAGGGCTCTCTCCTCGGCTACATCGACATCCCCTCACCCTTCCCATCGAACCAACGAAGGCACAGCAGTGCCCGCCTCCAGCACAACAACATGATGACCAGATCCGCTCCGAGCTCGAAGAGCTGCGGCGACCATTTTGCAGCGTTTCAGGACGCCAAGCAGCGGGGGGGGGCGAGAGGAGTGTGGCAGGGGTATCTCGGTCGTTCCAGTGTGTCGTGGCCAAGAGGCCAAGGGACCCGATCCCTCGCATCTTGGGTCGAATGTTGAACATGTCCATCGTTCATCGTTCATCTTCGCTCGAGAAAGGAGTTCCAACAAAACAATTGGCATGTCGTGTTCAGCATAAAAGCTAAAAAAGCGGTATGAAACCGCCCAAACCCGACGAAACCACGGATCCGTTACGCGTTGCACCGTTGAATCTTCTCCCTTTCTCGAGCTGTTCTCCAGCATCGCCTGCGTCCTGTTTTTGACGCTCCTCTCCATCTATCTGAACTGTCTATGGCGGTTACAGCTTCTGGTCCTCTTGAACCCGACACCCCCCACACCACCGCCAAGCGATCGCCAACGCATACAACCACGCATCTCTACTCTGGCCGGCGTCCGACCTAAAGAACGCCGTAAAACGCGCCGACTACATCGACTACAACAACATTTATTTGCCAGTCTGTACGAGTACTCTCGATACACGTCTGTACCCCCATACCATCGCGTGTTACGATGACTATTCTCCGTATCTCTAAATCAAACCATACGCGACTTCGACCGGCGTGTACGGTGAAGCAAAGAGCAATAAAAAAGGAGGAGGGCTCAAACAAGGAGATGCCACGAGCGTATTGATAGCCAGACCTCACGCTTCGAACCCACAGAGATGGTGTTGTGGGATCTGCCGCCATCATCAGAGCTTCTCTCGTAACTGTAGTTGTTAACACCGGTTTATACACTTGTGAAACCGGGACAACAAAGCCATGAAATATTAACAACTTGGTACAACGCGTCTCCAGGCTCCATCCCCACGCCATGGGTGTGGATCCGTCCCCCCCCCCCCCCCCCCGCCGCCGCCCGTGCTCCTTCTACCCTCTTGTTGGCGATGGTCACCAAGTCGACCTGCAACACGCACTCCTCGATACCCAACATATTTCTGCACATACCCACAAACTACGGGAATGACTCGAAGGGGGTCAAATGGTCCCGCCCGAAGCCGCTCCTGAGAGGCTCCTGTGACGAGCCTTGGTCATGGCCCTCGTTTGCTGTTCTCCTAGTGGACTGTCGGGGTCCATTATGACTAGCATGTGTCATGACGCTCAGAGCCATAACTGACACTGGACGAGATCGATCGTGGCTGCATCTGGTGCGAGGGGAGAGTTCCAATGGGTCGCGATCTAGGGCACGTCGGTGGGCGGGGAAAGAGGCGGGGGCGCATCCAGTGCGCGGTCGTGTGAAACAAACTCAAATAAGAAATGTAGCTTGAGTCGGTGTTAAATTAATAGGTGGGGGACACAGAGTGCCCCCTGCAGGTCTGCCAATTGAGCAGGTCTTCGGGGAGTACTCACTTTCGTTCCTTCGTAGAGATGTAGCTTTATTCGTTTCCACCAGAGCCCGGGATAGCTTCTGAGATCGGAGGCGCGTGCCTCCGATCTAATTCCTAACTTCCCCGAATATAAACCGCCAACCTTATCATACGAAACCCATCCAAATGATCTCAAATTCGGATACCTACAGGCCTTTCGAGGCCGTATCTTAACACTAGCCCACCCTGATGAGTCGCATATGCAGAAATATGGGAGATTCGGGGAAACTCCGGTTCTACGAACTAGACCATGAGTCGAAGATGCGGCTCCTCAAACCCCACTCCCACACCTCTAACCGTCTGGCTACGGAGCCAGGAACACGCGAAGAAGAGCAGTAGAAAGAAAAGCAGACCCTACAGCAAGGCAATAGTCACCCATCAAAAACCTGCCGCATGCCGCCGGTGTGGCGGGGGGGGCAGAAAAGGCTCTAGAACCTGCCGCATGCCGCGGGTGTGGCGGGGGGGGCAGGAAAGGCTCTACGGTAAACCAACCACAGAAAAGGTACTATGGCGAGGCGAGCCCTCGTCGATATGGAGGGGAACACAGGCGCTAACACAAGGGAGAAGTCATGCGAAAAACCTCCCGCGGGCCATCGGCAAGGCGGGGGGTTAGACGAGGAAACGACGAATACCCGGGATGGAAGATGTCAACACCTACAGCCCCGCTAGGGGAGGAAGTGTTTAGACAAAAAAATCAGAACAAATACAACACACAAAACATAAAAGATGACACACAGACCCGTACACTGGTCGCCCCCCGGCTCTGGGCTGAGGAGGCCGTCGGCAGGGCGAATTCAAACAATGACAAAAAGGCGACAGCCCTGCGCCTCAGATAGCGGCGTTTTACCCGAACCCTGACCCGGCACTGAGCAGGGGGTTCGGCTGGACAGAAAAGAGAAAAAAAATGGAAAGAACCGCTCCAAAACTCGATGAAGACCCTCAGGACACTACGAACGACCCAAAGACAAAGACGCAAAACTCATACCTCAAAAAATTGAAGAACTATCGAGAAGCGGTGGTGGCTTGGAAGTCAACTGGCCACGGCCGCGCCTCGAGATTCGTCTACGTTACGTTGGATTCCCCGAGGAAACGCACTAGCGATGTGAACTTGCAAGCACCAAGAGCCTCGTACGGCTCCCGTTGAAGTCGTGTAGCGCGCCGGGGGAAGAGGGAGTTTAATCGGTCCCGGGTCGTCCAGAAAGCGGACCAGGTATACCTTGTCCTCGGTAGTGCTCGCGCTGATTTTTCCTAGCCACCATAAACCATCGTCTCCCTTGTACCAAAAGTGGGCTCCCTTAGGAAGTACGGTGTCGTGGTGGCGACGGAGCCAATCGGTGCGGGAAACACAGGCGTAGCCCGGCGCTAGGAAACGTTCCCCGTTGTTGCGGGAGAGCTCACGCTGTGCCGCCCCGATCCGCATTCGGCGGTAAAGGCGGTTGGTTTGGCGGTGCTGGTCCGGGGTTCCGGCCCAATAACGCAAGATGTGGGAGCGGGAGAGGTGAAGGTCCATTTCCCGCTCCCAGGACGGTTCGGAGAGTCCCGCCCAATGCGTCTTGTATAGCACCGCGATGACGCCACCTCGCCCCCGTACCGACTGATGACCAGTGATCTGCTCCACCTCCAGCCGTTGGAGGGGAGTCGAAACGTCGTCTTGAGTGACGTGGTACGGCGGGGACTTCTTGGAAAATTTGTTGAGCACATACTGTGTCAGCCCCGCCGGTAGGTATTTGGGCATGTCCCCGCTGTCGTGGGGGTTGGCACAGGGTTTGCAGCGCTCGATAGCCACACGCCGACGAGCGTCCGAACCAGGCAGGTCGGAAGGGAGATCCAAATAAAGGAGGTTGCTCCCGAGCGGCGAGCCGTCCGGGGTCTCGGCGGCGGAGCAGGGACCGACGGCCAGGACCTTGTATGGGCCCGTCCAGTTAAGCGCGAGTTTGGCCTTGAGTACCTTGGCGTCGGTATTCGCTTTCACACCCTGGCGGATGGTAGAGGCAGAATTGTATACCCATGCCCAACCACCCACAGTGAAGTTAGGTGCTGGACGCAGCGCGTCGGCGAGGGCGGAGTTTCTGCGGTTAACACGGGAAACGGTGAGGGCGTGGTGTGCGCGGACAATGTCGTTCGCGCGCTTTTGCCGGTCGGTGGCCAAATCGCAATAGGCCAGGTGGTCACGGGCCAGACTCTGGTGTCCCACGACACCTTTGCGGTCGAAAATCGTCAGGGGGAGCCGTGGGAGTCTGCCCATGTGGACCTCGTTGGGCGCCAAACCCGTCGCCGCGCTGACAGAGTTGTTGTAAGCGAATTCGACGTGGGGTAGATGCGAGTCCCAGTCGTCTTGTCGCTCGTTGACGACCATAGCCAGCATTTGTGCCATAGTGTGATTTACCCGCTCAACGCCCCCGTTACAGTTGGGATGGTAGGAGCTTGTAGCAAGCTTGTGTACACCTAACAGCTGATATACAGCTTGTGAAAGCTTGGAGCAGAACTGCAGTCCGTTGTCCGAGAGTATGGTGCGCGGGCACCCCCACAAGGGGATGTATTGGTTCACCAGGATATTGGCTGTACCTTCCGCGGTGAACTCAGCGGCAGTGACGGGGAACATGTCGGCCCGACGACTGAAGCGATCGGTGAACAGCAGGATGTAGGTGTTGCCTCGCGGTGTGGCCGGAAGGGGGCCGAAGTAGTCAACACTGACGGCGATACCTGGACCTTCCGGCAGAGGCATTGTGATGATGGGCCAGCGGACAGTCAGCCGCCGTCCTTTTTCTCGCAATGGTCCGATGAGCGTGGGCGTTTTGGGCGACGCTTTCCTGTGCTACCTCCCCCCGCCTAGGTTGAATGATACCTGTCTAAATGTGATGGCTGCAGACGTACCCTTACTGTGTTGCACCCCCTGCACTGCGGTTAGGGTCAGTGCTGCCCAGTTTTGACTCCTTGTACTGCGGTTCGTGCGGGCGTTACCCATATACCCTACGGTCAGACTGGGCGCTGCTCTTACGTTGCGGTTATGATGATTGGTACCTTGTTACTGCTGTACTCCTCTTATACGGCTAGTTGACGTGGCTGCTACCATCACTGAGGCTGGACGGAGTCAAGGCCCATATTGTTGCTGTTTTGCTGAAACACAGATATACCGCTCCTTGGAGCAGGAACACCACAACAATTTATCTGTCTCCATAGCTTCTTCACGCGTCGTTCCTCTCCCCCCCCCCCCCTTCACTACACCTAGGCACCATGTCCACCGGTGACGATGGGGGCTACTCGGGGCTGGCTGAGGTCTTCCACGCACCCCAACCTGGATGCCCACGAGACAGGGAGAGCTCGCTCGAGATGCCGCGACTCGAGACGGGGGGAACCACCGGTGGCGGGTTCCGGTGACGAGACAGAAGACGGAGCACCATACCTCCACCCGCTCCCACCAACCAAGCGGGTCGATTCGCTGGTTCGCGCTGAGAAGAAGACGGACCAACCCCCACCGGACTCGGGGGCGTCTCGACGCCAGCTCTCTTTCAAAAAAAAAAAAATCTTTTCTGTCCTGCCGACGACGCCACTTGTTAAATTAATAGGTGGGGGACACAGAGTGCCCCCTGCAGGTCTGCCAATTGAGCAGGTCTTCGGGGAGTACTCACTTTCGTTCCTTCGTAGAGATGTAGCTTTATTCGTTTCCACCAGAGCCCGGGATAGCTTCTGAGATCGGAGGCGCGTGCCTCCGATCTAATTCCTAACTTCCCCGAATATAAACCGCCAACCTTATCATACGAAACCCATCCAAATGATCTCAAATTCGGATACCTACAGGCCTTTCGAGGCCGTATCTTAACATCGGTCAGTACGCCCCTGTTTTCTATTTGAAAGTTTCATGTTTTTACAGTACAAGTAGGGACACCAGTAGCGCACACGTCTGTCATGCCTCGCACACGTTATTTGTACTCTTAAGAGTTCCATATATGTATAATGTAACGTTATGGAATGACGGCTGTGGAGTGGATTGTGGGTCTGTGGATTGCTGACATACTGCTTTCGTTAAAGTGATCGCCCATTAGCCTTACAGCCGTGTGCACATTGCAGAGTACACCCCAAAATATGACGAATATTCCACGCATGAGCTACGATAGATCTAGAAGTATCAAGGTATACCCCTTTTTGGCTGAAACGCATTTTTTTCTGATTGACGGGGCTCCTTAACCTAACTCGTCAGTTATTTTTTCCCTCTTTTTTATATATATTTCGTTGTATTTTTGTAGGTGATCATGGGATTATTCATCGGGTAGCTTTTTTTTTGTTTTCCCCAATTCAGTTTTTTTTTCTGGGGGGGGGGAGATTCAAGGCCCAAGTGAGGAGCGCAAACTCAGAAGGAAAACGAAAACGGTTCACCTTCGCCGTAGCGCGCATCACTTGTGTCCCTCGTGTCCCTCGTGTTCCTCGTGTCCCTCGTCTCCCTCGTCTCCCTTTCAAGGACATAATGCCTCCCCCGATAATTTTGGTACCAAGGCCTGGGGTTGGAAGGTTGATGAGATTTACGGCAGAATATATCGGTAATATATAGCTAAAATGAAAATATATGTGGGGAAAGGAAGGAGTATTATTAATAGTGATGTAAAGAAAATAAAACATTGGGGAAAGGAAATGGGAAAATGGTTGGCAGAGGGTCTCGCAAGAGAAGTACGCACTATACTGCTTCACAGAAGAATGTTCGATTTACATCGGAACGACGTCTACTACTGCTGCACGCTATATTGTCGGAGGGCGAAAAATAATTATATTAATCAACGCAACGCTGAATTACGTCAGGTGGAATGGCTATGACACTATACGGGGTAGGGCCGGTATGCACCAGCCCAATATGTCGGCAGTACCCAATGCACCGGGGCACGATTGGGGTTAGGCTCACCGCAGAGAGCTCCAGTCGTGGCAAGCGATGTTACCAACCCGATAGGAAAATATGTCAGGAGGCGGTCAAGGGGTCAAAAGGGAAAACGTTCAGCGGTCAAGGGTGCCAAACCGATCGTTCTTCACTAGAACCAAGTAGTTTGGCGTCAGTCAAGGTAAAACTATTGGAAAATTGGCGTCGGCCAAGGGGTCAAAGTGCCGTCCTCCCGACATCTCAGGTAAAGAGAGCAGTGGCACTAGTCAACCAACCTGCTTTGTTGGAAGCCCTCCACTGCTTTGAAAATACTCGCCTATTTTCCGTCTTGGCGGCGTTTTTTTTTCGGCCGGTTGGAACGGCAGTAATTTCTCAGCAATGGTTCCACGTGAGGGGGGGGGGGGGGGCGGGTTCCAGTATCATAAAAAATAATCTTAACATCATCAGTCGCCGGGGCGTATTGTCAACTAAATGAAGGTTTTTCAGCCGGTCGCCGCCAGCCATAAAAGCACCGTGTCAAATTCCCCAAAAAATGCCGATTTAGCAAGTAATTGCAGGAAAAATAATTCACTCCACCAGCATGTTTCTGAGTTTTTTCTTTCTTTCTTGGTACGAAGCTCTTGCATTATTTCGCGAACTTATACGAAAACCAGGTACACATACGTTCATTTTTCTCTCGCGTTTGGTGTGTGGTATTGTTGTGCTTTCTCGTGTCCAATACGTTTGGCGTTTCGCTTTTACTTTGATCTCGTCTCGTTTCGTTTGCAAAGCCAGATTTCTTAGCCTCGTATTATGTGACCACATAGTCAACAACTTTGAAGCCTTTTGGTGCTCCTCTCAAGGGAGAGGAAAAATCATCAGTGCGGGAACTGGGTGAGCTAGACGTTGCTGGCTTCGTTTTTTAAGCTTCTTTCCTTTTCTCTTTCTTCGTCTGTTTTAGTGATTGACAAGTACGCTGCACATCGAATATCGGTGGCAACTGAACACAAAAAATCAAGGCAAAAACAACGGCTAAAATATGAACACAAAGACACAACGACAAAAACAACCCAATATTACCAGAAAAAAAAACACTCTTGGAGAAAAAAATAACACAACGAAAACTGAAAAATCACAACTTGGAAAGCCACGGTTTTAGCGTCGGTTGCGTGTCGCTGGCAGTTTTCGCCGTTAGCAACGCGCAATATGAATGCTGTATAATATGAGTTTTTTACGGGTTATGGCCCGTCGGATCAGGGGGTTCCAAAAAATCTGGCGGGTCGAATCGGGTCGGGTCAGGAGACAGTTTGGAGTCATCCCACGCTAGGTAGGGGTGCAGCAGATTCTAAGAAATTTCTGAGGTCCTAACGTGAGGGGAGCTCAACATCAACATCAACATCAACATCAACATCAATACCATCATCAACATCAACATCAACATCAACATCAACATCAACATCATCATCATCAACATCAACATCAACATCAACATCAACATCAACATCATCAACTTCAACACCATCATCAACATCAACATCAACATCAACATCAACACCATCATCATCAACGTCAACATCAACATCAACACCATCATCATCATCAACGTCAACATCAACATCAACACCATCATCATCAACATCATCAACATCATCAACACCATCCATCATCACCCCAACCATGACCTTAAAGAATGCATTCGCTCGCGCAATCAGACCAACACAGCTATGCGTTACTATTAATAGTAATAGTAATAGCAATAGTAATATTTAATGGTACACTCCTAAAAAATGTGCTCCTAAAAAATGACTAGACTTGAGACTAGAAACCGGTAGTTCCTTACTTCAGGTCAACAACATTAATAACAACAGCAACAGCAACAGCAACAACAACAACAACAACAATCAACAACAACAACAACAACAACAACAACAACAACAACAACAACAACAACAACAACAACAACAACAACAACAACAACAACAACAACAACAACAACAACAACAACAACATTAACAAGATATTTTAACAACAATGAGAACATTTTGACGACATTACCAGAAACGTTTTGGGCTAAAAAGTGCAACCCCTATAGCCCGACTCTCACGGGTCTGAACGGGTCGGGCCAGGATGTTTTCCAATCTCACGGGTCGGTCCGGGTCACCCTGACCCGACCCGACCCGACCCGACCCGACCCGACCCGACCCGACCCGTGGAAAGTCCTGATGATAATGTGGTGGTAGACGAGCTTAACTAGATACGCCCTGCGGGACAAAAGCAAAAACGAGCACTTCTGTATCATGGGGAATAAAATATCCATTGACGTCCGATCCCTGCAGGTACTCTATGAACAGCACTCTACTCCATATTTCTATGATGGGATAGAGGTGTGCACTCTATATATTTGTATGAAAATGATAATCGCAGGAGGTGCTCATTTGTTGAGAAGTGGTTCATACCGAAACCAAGCACACTGCATGCTTGTGATAAAAACTAAAAGACTTCGTGCAAACCGATGAACGACTGCCATGGTTTTCCAACACTAAATACGCGGCGAACGGTGCATTGTAAACAATTAGCGTGACATCCCCTCGGTAGTTTTCTGAGCATCTCTGTGGCTATCAAAGTTGGCGACCGGTCGAGAAGCCCCGCCAGGCGAAGAAGTTTTCGCTGAAAAGAGTCACCTCCGTCGAAGCACAACGCGTCCCTGCACGTGTAGTCATCTTATTGCACCTACCTGTGGCTCTTTCTTTGTGGTGGTTGCTTTACACGGCATAGTTTGGGTAGGCTAACCTTTTGCACACATGGTACCAGTGGTGAAAAAAACGGACTGTTACAGTAGTACTCTCTCCATTTCCTTAACATCATAGTGTCGCGCTTCTTTTTTGTTATACCATACTTCCAAGTATTAAACTCTTTTCTTTCTGGTGCTGGGGTATTTCGCGGTGTGCTCGTCGATGAATTACTTCCCCTCGTATCGTCGTGATAAGGGTGTTTGCGACTTCCGAATTATGTTGAGGATTGGAAACGACCTATACCAGGTAATTACAGCAATGAAAACGGCAAACAAATGCCTCAGCCCAAGACCGACCCAACCCACCAAAAGTTGGGTTAGATTTTATTTTTTCGTGTTTTAATTCCCCAAGACAATAAAATTTTCTATTCCGCAAAAACCCTATATATCGCAAACACCCTTCAATCGTGGGTTGTTTGCGACGTACCACCTTTGATTGGGGGTAGGAGTTGTGGATAAGAAATCACGTAACAATAGTATTGAGACCGTCAAACGTTGCAATCCAAGGCCAACCAATCCCACGAAAAATCAGCGAAAAAAAGATGTTTTTTTTTAAAGAAACACGTTTCCTTCATTACCCTCTTTTTATTTGCCAACCTAACTTTTCCGTGGGTTGGTTGTTGGGCCTTGGCTCTTGTATATGGATTTCGTCGGTACAATACTATTTTTTTAAACGTTTTTTTTTCCAACCTAGCAGAGTTCGGAAGTCGCAAACACCGCAGCAACACACTACCTGGTATTTTCTTTGTGGTGGCGTTATATTTTCGTCTTGCTCGCATACATAACACGGCCCCGAAAAGCGGTCGAACATTCCTCGGCCATACTAATACCAGGCATCGGGGTGTACGAATAGAGATGATGTACGTGCACGCATAGTTTTCGTTCCCCGAACCTACGAATCTAAATCCGAATTTTTCAGGAGCTCTGTCCAAGCTGCTTTACCCCACATGGATCGTCGAAGTGCGAAGATTAACCCCGCTCTGCCGGGTTCTCAAACCTCCAAAGATACCAGACGACGCAGTTACCAAACTACTACACGCAAGGGTACGTTTCTAGGTAGTTCACACAATTTCAATGGATTATCCAAATCGCCCGGCGAAGCCGCTCAAAGGGTCGCAGCCTTAGCCTTGGCCTTGGCCTTACACTAGCCTCACCTTAGCCTTACGTGGGCCTTACCTTAGCCTGGGCTGGGGCTAGTGTTATAAGGCTTAGTTTGGGTAAGCTGTTGGTTAACCTTTTGCAAGTGGTCAAACGGACTAATACCCCCTAACTCCTTAACAAATGGCGTCGTCGACAGACCATGGGTTTTTGGGTCGTGGGTTCGATCCCCACCATCCACAATAATAAACTTTTCAGAATTTCCCCATGTCGAACTTGAAAAATACTCTCCCTGGTATCCCCAGGAAATGAAACGGCTTGGATATTGACAGAGGTCCGCCGTATATCCGGCCGACCTGATATCCCGCCGTTTCAGGGGGGGAGAGTGTTATAAGGCTTAGTTTGGGTAAGCTGTTGGTTAACCTTTTGCAAGTGGTCAAACGGACTAATACCCCACTAACTCCTTAACACTAGGGCTAGGGACAGGGTTAGGGTGGAGTTGGGTCTACACCCTCATTTTTCCTCATCCTTCGATCATCTCTTCCAGTTCCTTTGAACTTTTTCTTCTCTTTCTCCCCCCCTCGATCTAACTCAGATCCAGTTGGGTCACTACAGTATAATAAGTAGGATTTTCTCCCCCCTCTCCACTACGGTGCGCGCGCACCTTCGTCTTGATCGCGAGAAGAATTCAGCACTTTTCTTCCTTCGTCGACTCGCATCGAATTGCGCCTACCCACAATGTCTATGTGATCTGTACTGTCTAGATTAACCCGGTACACACCTAGTTAGTGTAATATATATATAGTGTATGTACTGAAAGCTACTTTAGACCTACCAAAAGCTCCGAGCAAGTACAACACAATAATACCAGGTGTGTGACATGTACCAGGTGTGGCATGACCGGTCGAAGCACTACATAATGGTTGGGGGATTTTTTGAGCAATCAACGATGACCGCCGTGACAATTCGAAGCACCAGCACGGCTCCGTGGTACCGTATCATAGCCGCGGGGTGCGTGGTAGACGAACGTGGAAACATACTAAAGTCATGCATTTTGGTGCAAAAGAAGTTTCGCTGTTCTGCAGCAGACTCTTGTCTGTAAAAGGGACGAGATGCTCCCTCCATGACTCCATCTCATTGTCTCTCTTTGTTCAAGCGATGTTCCGCTGTTTTGCAAACACTTCTTATCTCGCTGTTCTGCAGACACGTACCAGTGATCTCTAGTGGCGCGGCCCCGTCCGTAGCGTCGTCACCATACTTTTTGCGAGGACGGAGACGCTCCGCTGTTTTGCGGACGCTCTATGTAAATGGTGACGCACTGCCCCGTCCATATATATATATTATACGATCGATAGGTCTTCTTCGGCGACGTCTCGTTTCTCTAATCAGCAGTCAGTTGTTTTGGCTTTTTCCTCAATTTCTACTATAAGATAATGGCATAACCATTACCAGGTATCTTATAGTACCGGAGGCCTGGTGATTCCACAACCCACCGTCGCGTCCAAAACACGCCATCACTAGAAGAGGAAACCCTGGCCAGAAGACCCAATGACCCATTGATGGTCAAGTTACCGACAAAACACAAGAAACCAACTTAAGTTGTTCATACTAGAGGATGGATACCGTGCTGTGTAGTAGTAGAAAAAAATGACAAAACTGCGCCCAATCGAAAAAGTACGAAATAAGATGCGATTTATACGCCCCTTTCATTCGCAGTTAATGAAGCAGGCGTGCACCCTTTGAAGAGGGGTAACCCTCGTGTACAACAACTTGTAAATTAACTGAGAGTAGGACCGTGGCGTAGGGGATATTACTATTAGTGTTTGTAGTCAGAGTATCCCCTCTCCCCCGTTGCGGCGATATGGTTTTTAGCGCGGTTGTCCCGTTTCTACCTGGCAGGCGTCATCGCCTGCCTGATCGAACCGCTCCGCCCTCCCTTCGGTCAGAATGCATTGATTGGGGGGACAGCAGGCAATCAGTACCAGAGATAACGTAACATCCAAGCAACCCTCCTGTGAGTATCCAGTACCGAGCCAGGGAGGCATCCCTGCATAGCAGTATTCGGCGCCTAGGTCCATACAGCCCGCCTTACAATACAGGCGTCGTCGGCAGGACAGTTCTGGGGTCCTGTCCGATCGGTCTTTTATTGCCCAGCCAACAACAGATTATTTTCGTTTCTCTCTTTCGGCCCCTTGCCGAGATTTGCTCGCCGATTTTAAGTCCGATCCTTTGGAGGACTCGACGTTGCCAGCAGCACTCGCGCTGTGACACTTTTCCAAAATAAATGACAACACAATTGCCCTTATATCTCTGGCAGGTGAGTCGATTGGCAGGCATCGACCAATTGGATACTGGTTGGTGTTTCACGATTTGGTTTACAATGTGGTGTTGCGTTGCACATTATAACGCCTTTTCCTTCAAAGCTATCCGCACTCAGGTGTAGTACGTTACCACGCGATTTTACTACGTAAAAGGTATTATGATTTGTAATTTTCCATTCGGCAATGTGCAGCGCTGGTGTCAACACTAGATCTGAAAAAACAAGATTGAGAAACCCGAAAATCGAGGCCACCAAAAGCAAAAGCGCCAAACAATTTGCATGATATATTTAGAACAACAAACAACTACCAGGTACTTTAATACTGGACGCCATGCGCCCGTGCCCTCCTTACCCTTCCCCCTTGAGCAACCAGGACCAACCCCCCCCCCCCCGCCCCCCCCAATGCGCTTTCGAAGAAGCATCAAACGGTCATCCGATATTGTAATAAATGGCTGGTTTGTAACTGCTAAATAGCTGGTTTGTAGCTGCTAAATGGCCGGTTTGTAACTGCAATCCGTCCGCTCAGGCGTAGCACGTTAGACTACGATCGTATAGGATTGGCGTTTTGGTGATCCCAAACAAACCCCGTGTAGTTTCCCTCCCAAAACATGGGTCTCAGCACTAATTCCAAGTAATTTGTTGCAAAAAAATATCACTACACACAGCAAGTGCAGTTTTCTAACCATGTTATGATGGGGTGTCGGGAGCAAGGGCCGCAAATGTCTGGCTCGTTTATCCCCGCCAAAGAGGAGTGAAGCTATGGTATGTGCCCTCTTTCCTCGCCCGTCGCGACACTCTGATTCACAGAGCAGTTGTCCCCTTTGTACTTCATAGCTGGGGCACGCGTTGTCACCTGCCTGAACAAACGGCTCCGCCCCCCCCTCCTCCTGTCAGCAGGTAAACCCGCCGGACAGCAAGCAAAGCGTGCCGCAGACGCACTCTCTACGGTGAAAAACATACCTCGAAGCACGGGTGCGCACCGATATTTCTGAGGGGCGATCTTGACCTCGAAAAAGAGCTGTTTAACATTTCAAACAAACTGCCTAAAATGATCAAATATCCTAGTCTAGTCTATAACTCCAAGTGTTTCGTCCTCATAGTGTCGGGAGTTGCGGTGCTATTATTTGCTATCAATAAAAAGGGTTCATACTCGTACGCCACTCCGACAAGGAAGGAAGGGCCTTTCAGCAAAGCTTTGCCCTCTTCACCCGATGAGCTAACCCTTTCTTTGCCAAGGATCAAGGCTACGGCAGGGAGGATACCCCCTTGTTTCGCTGCCGGGGGTAGGTACTGTACCCCCTCCATCTTTTGCTACCGGTTTTGAGCCAGTCGAGAGGCAGTCGCGGAGAGTGACTCTGTACCTCTCGGTGACAAAAACACATACACAGTATGTTCGGCGATTTTTTTGGGTGCAGAGAGTAGCTAGCCATCCCTTTTCGCATTGATGTACATCGAGAATGTTTATATAGTAGCACGAAAGGAAAGAAAGCCTGTGGCCGCTAGGAACACGGGTGTGGGTCACTCGCGCGACTAGCCCCGAAGCCAGTGAAAAAAAAAGTGCCACAACAAGAGATCCTGTAAGGTTGTTGGTGGGGACACTTTTTTTTTTCTTCTCTTTGTCCTGCGCCGACGACGCCATTTGTAAGGCTATTGGTGGGGACACAGAGTGCCCCCTCTGTAGGTCTGCTGATTGAGCAGGTCCTCGGAGGAGTACTCACTTTTTTTCCTTACGTTGCTTTATTCGATTCCACCAGAGCCCCGGATGGCTTCTGAGATCAGAGGCACGTGCCTCCGATCTATTTCCTAACTTTCCCGAATATAAAACGCCAACCTTATCATACGAAACCCATCTAAATGATATCGAAATCCGGATAATTACAGGCATTTCGAGGCCGTATCATAACACACTCCCCTCCCTTAGCATTGGTCCTAGGAAGAACGAAACCACGGCTGACAGGGGAGCACGCGCTCTGCGATATACACAGAGGTCACACTTTTCGGGCTGAAACTTCGTTTTTGAATGGCGTCGCTCCCCTTAGCCCCAAATCGACCGAATTTCGTTGTTTTTTGGGGGAGTCGTATATTTCGTGTTGTGATACCTAGGGCATGGAAGGCGTTTTGCTTATGGGGGAGAGCACTTTTAAGTCTATCCTGCTATATGTAAGTATCCGTTTTTGGGTGAGGTATAGAATAGTGTTGAGGTATTATTAGTGGGGTATTAGTCCGTTTGACCACTTACTTGCAAAAGGTCAACCAATAGCTTACCCAAACTAAGCCTTATAACACTCGCCCCCCCTGAAACGGCAGGATAGCAGGTCGGCCGGATACACGGGCGGACTTGTCAATATCTAAGCGGTTCCATTTCCTGGGGATACCGGCGGAGAGCATTTTTCAAGTTCGACATGGCGAAAGTAAAAATATATATATATATATTGTGGATGGTGGGGATTTGAACCCACGACCCCGAAAAAAAATGTTCCTGCCGCCGACGCCATTTGCTAAGGTATTAGAGGGGTATTAGTCCGTTTGACCACTTGCAAAAGGTTAACCAATAGCTTACCTTACCCAAACTTAGCCTTACAACAGTAGGTTATGAACTGAGGAGCCCCAGGAAACAACAGTGCATCTCCACCCACAGGTCAAAGACGTTTGGTTGACGGCACTCTTGCCACTTAGTGGACTTGACGGACAGCCGTCAAGGTCAAGTGAACTCCACACAAACTAAAACTAGTAGTCTGTATGATAAGTCCAAGGATGCCTTTTGACGGGTCAGAACTAGACCGCCAACCGATATCTTTGCCGTAGAATGCGCCTCTGGGAAATTCCAACAATATGAAAATGCTGGGTAATTTGCTACATGTATCTGCAGCCTCCCAATAACGCGGTATTCCTGTATAAGGCGGTATCCCGATACACAAGGCGGTCAAAATAGCTTGTCGTGACCGGGAATAGCACTCATAACCTGGAGTGAACAAAGCGTCATCCCTCGATAAGGCGGTCATGTTGCTCGCTGGCATATCATACCACCGCCTTGCGGGGGTCCCGACCCCTCCGTACTCTATTCTTCGACTAACAACGAGAGGGGTCCCGTCAGCCAGCTTTGTTTCGGCCAAAGAGTGCTGTGTTGTACAAGTGAGGCAAGGCTTCGTTGGTTGGGTAACCTTTTACCAGGTAGTCAAATGAACTAATAACACCCTTTCTTAATCACCTTTAAACAAATATTGGCGTCGTCGGTAGACCATGGTAGACCATGGTTGTTACTCGGGTTCCATGTGGGTACGAATCTCACCACATCTACCAATAAAAAAAACTTGCTAAATTATACGAGTTTCCCCATGTCGAACTTGAAAAAAGAAGAAAACACTTGCCCCCCAGTATCCCCGTGAAATGGAACCGTGCGGATATTGATACATCGGCCTGTATATCCGGTCGACCTGCGCTATTATACCACACCCCGCCGGTTCAAGGCGGGGGGGGGGGGTTACAAGGCTTCGTTTGGGCAGGCAATTCGTTAACCTGTTATTGGTGGTCAACAGATATACTAATAAATACCCTCTAAAACATTAGCAGCTGCCTCTGTACACCCTCAAATACGTTACCCCATTCGGTTACATCTTGATTATAAGTGTATACAGCGACCAAAAAAGCGACGATTCCGAGACATTCTCAAGCGTCTACTAACACAGTAGCGTGAGCGCGCAGCAGTACGAGCAGGATCCGACGCGTGCTACACGATACAGAGTGTGCACCACTTTAAAAAAAAAAAAAAAGGTTCTTCAATCTTTTGGGGGCTTAAAAATACCTCTCGACCAAAAACTGATTCAAATGGAGGAAAAACTAAAACCAAACTGCTACACCACCGGATGAAAAACCCCATGGCGCCTAGGTACAAAACGAGAATCAATCATTTACAAAACAAAATGGCCTACCAGTATTATTTTTTTTTTTTCCCGACGATTTTGGGTCAGGGAGCCCCGTCAGTCAGAAAACATTTTCGCCAAAAAAAAAAATACCTCTATCATGCCGCGCCCGGCCCGTGCTGCGAGTCTTTGAACCTGTTGTGTCGTTCGTGACACCAATTTTATCGTTATGAGATCGGCATCATGGCCATGATCGGACACCATGTTATATCATCGGTGCAACCAGCAATGGCCGATGCCGTAGCCGCCAATTTTCGTCGTCAATTTTTCACTCCGAAGGTTATCAAAAACCCCTGGGTTATAACCGTTTTATTAATAGCACCGCACTCCCGACATGAGGGACAAAACACTCGGGTTAGTGTAAAAAAAATCAAGACTTGGGGAAATGGGTTAACAGCTGCCCCTGCACCAGTACGCCGTCTAACACCATAACACATGCTCCCCTATTGCAGAGCGCGTCTGAGTCTGCCGCAACGACGCCAAAAGACAGGAGTTCCGATAGATAATGCAGCGTATATCGGACGGCGCGGCCCCGGTCGCATCTCTCACCCTGCGTGCGGCCAGGCGCAATTCTTGTTGCTTCGGTGGTGGTGAGCGGCTAACCTCTCTCGCTGCCGATCAGCGTGATCCATCGAAGCACCAGATAATAAATAATTGAAATACAAAAAAAACGGTGAAAACTAGCCTGAGCGGTTAGAAGTCAGTGTACCCTGGCTTGGCGCTTGTGGTCATATCCCGGTGCAGGGGTGCATTGGCTGATGAGCGGTGCCCTTATAAGGTACTTCTTGTGAAGGGTTTCCCAAATACTGGTGTGTTTCCCGTGCACCCAAAATTGGCGCCCAAAACACCCGTATACCGTTCTGATACAGTAAAAAAATCAACACATTGCCATCGACGGCCTCAGACGAGAAAAAAAAAGGGTTTTAAATTAATCAGGCGGTTTGGCAGAACCCACTCCCGCCAAACACTGCTGTCGCTTCCCTTCGCAATGCGCCGACCGCGGCAGACAGGTTACTTTCCAAAGACAAGTAAAACATATAAAACGTCCCCTCGGCGAGACACCTCTATTATACATACACCACAACGGACGGAAATATGGGGATCGTTGTGGTACTAATATAACTATCAAACATTCCTCACGTTTACGCCCGGAGTGGTGTGTATGCGAGAAACAAAAAAACGAAAACATCAGCGAATACAACAAACAATGCTACAAATAAAATATTAATACGTTCGCGTGGATACTCCTGCTGTGTAAACTGGCCACCAACTACAAAAATGCTCCACGCGCTCCCCGCCGGCCCGGCCCGCCCTCCCCATCCAATTCCACAAATGCCAAGATTCGACTAAAAATATGTCACGCATTAGTACCTACAACAGCACTAGAACTCCCATTTTGGTCTTGCAATTTTCCATCCTGGAACCTCACGACCCCGAATGACGACTATTAATACAATCGGCCAAGAATTCTCCACCAATTGAAAAATTCAAATAAAAAACATGGACCAATATAGGAAATTGTAAAACGTACTCATAGCAGCATCAAGTCGCTGCAACGTAGGAACGTAGGTGACGCAGTGACGCTGACACGGTACACAACCTACATGCCCGTAACAAGTAGAAGCAGGGCTTTTACACGGGTCGAGTCACATCTCGCGGATCGGGTCGGGCCAGGACGACCCGACCCGATCCGACCGGACCCGACCCGACCCGACCGGACCCGACCTAACCCGACCCGACCCAACCCGATCCGATCCGACCCGATCCGACCCGATCCGACCCGACCCGACCCGACCCGACCCGACCCGACCCGACCCGACCCGACCCGACCCGACCCGACCCGACCCGACCCGACCCGACCCGACCCGTGAGGTATGACAACCTCTTGAGAGATTCAACTCGTGAGATTTCCAACACCTCCTGATCCGACCGGGCTCGACCCGCGACAACGGATCGGGTCACGACTCGTGAAAAGTCCCTCAGCAAAAGGCAGTGGACGTGTCCGCGGAAAACCGTGCTGACACGAGAACCACCAGCGCACGCACAACAGCGCGCGCCACCACTGTGGTACCGGAGATATACTTTGTTGATCCCTTGGTGGGTGCTATGGTCTCTCAATCTCCGATTTTAGCGCCTTGCGTTGGGCCATCTTGGCCTCTACGAAGTCGTCGACTACCACTGGCCAGGCGTCTGCCACGCGAGGGGGGGACGTTGGCAGCATGGCAAAAAGCGGCAGGAGGGGGAGGCGCGTCGCTCGAGAGGGTCAGGGAAGAGGTCCGAGTGCCGCTACTCTTAGCTATGCGGTCGGGCAGGCAGGCAGGCAGGTAGACAGACAGACAGACAGACAGGCAGGCACGCAGGCAGGCAGGCAGGCAGGTAGGCAGGCAGGCAGGCAGGCAGGCAGGCAGGCAGGCAGGCAGGCAGGCAGGCAGGCAGGCAGGCAGGCAGGCAGGCAGGCAGGCAGGCAAACAAGCAGCAGGCAGGCAAGCAGGCAAGTAGGCAGGCAGGCAGGCAGGCAGGCAGGCCGGAACGGGCAAGCCTGAATTCTTGCACGGGGCGGAATAGCTAGCGCGCAAGGTACGTACTTAACACGATACACTCACCACCGACTTCGAAGTTCGATAAATCCGCGTCCACCGAACAAAAAAAAACGAGCGTCTGAGCCCACATGTCCTTGGTCACGACGGGCACCTTGGCCCCCCTCAAGAAATCGCTGAACTCCTTCACCAACGGGAACTCCGATCCCACCAGCACCAAGTCCCACACGGACAGGCACACGTCTAGCTCGATCGATTTCTTCGCTCGTTCCCTATCGCAGCAGGGGAACAAAGGAAGGTGGGAGGTGGGGGCATGGTGAGCGATAGATCGTGGTGGTGGCGGTGGCGGTGATGGTGACGGTGGCGGTGATGGTGACGGTGGCGGTGATGGTCGTGGTGGGGTGGTGGTGGAGTCGGTGTTGATGGTAGTGGTGTTGGTAGTGGTGGTGGTGGCGGTGGAGGCGGCGTTGGTGGTGTTGAACCAGCAGTGGGGTCGAGCCCATGAGGCGAAACGGGAACTTGGGAGCATAGTGGGCCTTACTTTATGGCGGTGGTGGCGGTGGTGTTAGAGGTGGGAGATGGTACTGGTGGTAGCGGTGGTGGCGGTTGTAGGATGGTGATGGTGGTGGATCCCCCCAATTATCGCGACTACGGCGGCAAGACACACCACAGATTCGAGCAGTCGCTCCCCTGGAGAGCTGGCGAACTTGGGGGCAACGCACACCACAGGGACGAGCGCGGAACAAAAACGCTGCCGTGACCTATCACTCGAAGGGGGCGATATTACGGGCGGGGATCCCAGCACATACAACGATCCCAGCGTGCGAACCGATCCCGGCACGAAAAACGCGATTCTGAGATGTAGAACATCCATCCCAAAACTACTCGGGTTGTTATTATGGTTATCTGGACTTGACGGCTATGAGCAGTTGCTGCTTGGATTGCGGGGAGTAAAAGCCAACCAACTGACTTAATATTTACCGGTACCAATAGACTAAGCATCACGCTACCGCGGAAACTAAAGGATACGCCAGCAAGCGCTGGATTGCGAGTACAATTGGGTTAAATTGACATACGACCTGTATGAAAATACGTGGAAGTGCGGTGAGCTTAGGCCTTATTTTTCCCCATCGGCCGGACGATTAACAATAAAAAGAAAACACACACACACATCGACCCACCAACGCGCCAGTCATATGCAAAGAATCATAAACCCGCAATTTTCAGCCCTCAACATAAAACTTAAACTGTGATACCTAGCTAACAAATAGAGTATTAATGGACGCCGGCTGTACAGACAGCCAGCTCACAACCTTGGCAATTCCAGCACAACGCAAAAACACCATCCCAAAATGAAGTACGCCCCCAGCTTGGCACTTACTTGGCGTAGTCGAAGCAAAACATGTAGAACTGCTGGAACGCGGGCGAGCGCTGATCAGCGACCTCTTCCCGTAGTTCGTCTAGCTGCGAGTACATGGCGAGAACGAAATAAAAAACGGGGGGAGACAAGAAGAAAAAAAACGCTGAGAATTCGAAACGGTCAACATAGACTCAGGTCCGAGAGCCAACGACAAGGAAGCGCTGTTGCTACGCAGAGGGGCGAGGCTGGGCGCGGTGGTTCTACGAGCGACCCAATCTCGCAGAAACGCCGGGTACGGCTTATACCGTCGCCATGGGATAAAAAGTTGATGTGGATTACGTACAGCAGTGGTCCCTGTATAGTGCCGGTATGTGCACTATAGAGGGAAACAGCGGCACTATAGCGGCAACCGGCATTACTCCGCATACTGACACTACCTGTTGTTCCCACCTGTCAAGGAATTTCACAGGCACTACAGCGGGCAACCGGCACTACTAACCCGGCACTATAGAAGGACCTCTACTGTATAAAAAAATTGTGGAAGCTAGGCCAAGTCGTGAAGTAAGCACTGATACACTAATAAATCGCGAACAAAAGTAGGTTCCGATATCCCATTGGAGAATGGTGGCCTGCTGCAGTCGCTGACCGGTGAGAGCAAGCCGCGTGTACCGAACGGCCGGGCAATACGGCCGCGCGCGTGAAGCACGCCTCATAAAAACACACAAATTCTCCAAGCAAGCACACAGGAACTACTAACAGTCTATTCGTTAATGCTGCAATCAAATTACATCAAAATATCACGAGGAGCAAGAAAACGACCTGACTAGGAGGAGTGGTCACACAAGGCAAAGCATTAGCAGCGCGTGTGCGTCGGTGTGGTTCTCTAGAAGAAGAAAAAAAATACCGTAGAGTACGGACATAACGCGTGCCCTCTTCGGTCTCGATACCACCACACAACAATAGAGACCTCTTCGTAACATGGTTGGTGTTCGCCTGAAGGCCAACGTAAAAACAAGCCCGGGCGGACCAATTAAAGAGGAATGAGCGTGCACTGTTCCCTGACCTTGTGCCGCAACTGCCGTGTCGTGGAAACCCCTAGCGCGGACATCCCCCGACGCCACTCCTCTCGAGTGTAAACGCACATTTCGGCCGCCTCCATTTTCCAGGAGATGAGGAGCACCACGAGGTCCTAAGTCAAGCCCACGAGGATCATGATGTCAGCAGAGCATATGGAAATAAACAATGAGGGCTCCCCTCCGAGCGAGCAACTGGGTCTACATAAGCAGAGCAACGCAAAATAAAGGCTCCGTCGGGCGGAAATCTCTGGGGGGGGGGAGCGCCATTCCTATGCTAGCGCGCGTTTAGGGTCCTGGCTGAGCACCACGAGGTCCTAACTCAAGCCCACGAGGAGCATGATGTCAGCAGAGCATATGGAAATAAACAATGGGGGCTCCCCTCCGAGCGAGCAACTGGGTGTACATAAGCAGAGCAACGCAAAATAAAGGCTCCGTCAGGCGGAAATCTCTGGGGGGGGGGGGGGGGGGGGGGGGGGCATTCCTATGCTAGCGCGCGTTTAGGGTCCTGGCTGTGGTGCGCCGGACGCTGCTGGTGTGCCGGAGTGCGTGCTTGCATATAACTTACAGTAGCTATTATCGAGTGAGGGTGGCAGTTATCGAGTGAAGGTAGCGGGTATCGATTGAGGGTAGCGGTTTTCGAGTGATGGTACTGTAGCGATTATCGGTTAAGGGTAGACGTTCATCGAATGAGGGTAACGGTTGTCCAGTGAGGGCAGCGGTTATCGAGTGAGGGTGGCGGTTATCGAGTGAGGGTAGTGGTTATCGAGTGAGCGTAGCGGCTATCGAATGAGGGCAGTGGTAATCGAGTGAGGGTAGCGGTTATCGAATGAGGGTAGCGGTTATGGAGTGAGGGTAGCGGTTATCGAATGAGGGTAGCGGTTACGTTACCTGTGTGTCGACGCCGAGTTCGGTGTAGAAGGTTTGTATTCCGTCGTCTAGCATGGAGTCTTCTTCGGACTCGTCGGCGTAGCGGTCAAACCTACCCATAGCCGACGAAACATCAGTACGAGGGCGGGGAAAAGTAATGAATGAAAGCAAACAAGCAAGCAAACAAGCGAACAAGCAAGGCAAGAAAGGAAAACCAGGCGAGTCAGGCAAGCCAGGCAAGCCAGGCAAGCCAGGCGAGCAAGTCAGGCAAGGCAAACGAGGAAAACGAGGCAAACACCAACAACAAACAACATCCTCTTCACCACCACCACCACCACCACCACCACCACCATCAAAAATAGCAACATCTGCTTACCAAACGTCCAAGGTTCGCACGTCCACGGCGGGAGCACTCGGCACTGCCGCGGCGACAAGCTCGTCAACATCCACGTCCCCCGAGAAGAACGCATCTGCCGCTTCCTGGCAGGGGAGGGAGGGAGGGAGGGACGGGGAATGGGAGGGAGGGAGGCGAAAAGCGTCAACTGCTATTAATAAGCAGTAGAGGTCCATTTGCTAGGGTCAAGCCACTCAACATACCGGCACCAGGTATCTGGTTCGTTTCGTGGTTTGAAAACAAAACCCATACAAGCTAGCGAAGCGTCCGACGTGCATGGATGCTATTATTCGAACTGTTACATGTAACCGGCATCAAGGGCCTGCTGGGAACGTCACCATACAAAACCACTCTATTACCGTATCTCTCTGGGCATCGACCTAAGTCCACCTACCAAGCCGGGTGTACTTGTGCCACGATGCTGGCCTCGGGCTCCTGCCAACTTCAGGGGTATACATGACACGAACGTGTGCAAGTGTGGGTAACCGCTTTTTAGCTTGTACCGCGCTTCTTTGCTTGCCCCATATGAACTTTCAACACGGGAAAAGGCATAATGAAAAGGTAAATGGTCAAAGGGGGGTATACCCCCGAGTTTTTCGGTAAATTTTTGGGGGTACAAAGAAAACACGGGCGCGGAACGTGCCCGAGCTTGCCCCAAACGTCTTTTTTTCGGAGATAAACGATCGCAGCTATTCGCGATGACTGGATGTTCAGCTCGTGGTCTATTCGGGCCGTTGAGCGGTGACGTGCAGCCGCCCGCTGCACTTGCTATTGAAGGCGTCAGAATCGGTCAATCGGGGGTACCGTTTTCAGTCAAATGGGGGACAAATGCAGTCAAACGGGGGTATAGGATACATGTAGTAGATTTTGTGGGGTATACCCCCCCACATTTTAGTCAAAAGGGGGATCAGGTTGCCCCCTTCTTCGCCGTGGCGCCGTTTGCCCCGATACCGTGCCCGAAAAAAAAACAAAAGGTGTGCGTGCTCGGCGCGGGCTGCGGGTGTCATGCCAGCGCGTCACAATTGAATTTTACGCCGTTTGGGGCAAGCGCGGGTACGTTCCGCGTCCGTGTTTTCTCTGCACCTCCAAATATGACAAAAAAAACGGGGTATACCCCCTTTTGATCATTTCCCAATACACAACCTTTTCCATAATAAAATGTTGTCGGATTGAAAAGGTGTCTCAACGTACGACGTACAAGTACGTAGGTCGTGTGGGCTGTACGTGCGGGTATGTACGTATTGTGCGTATGTACGTATGGTGCGTATGTGTGCTGTCTTCACATTAAATCGGTTCTTTCTATACACCCAACGGCATCAGTCAGTACAGTCAGACAGAGTCCGTGCTGACTCTTCATCCTAGAGAGATACAAATTCTGTGCTCACAGGCTAAACTGTGAAACAGAGTAAACCTGTGCGTATGCTGTTAAATAAAAAAAAACTGCTTGTATATGTGACACCTGGTGATGTACATGTGTCGGGATATTTGCAGTACAAGAACGACTCGTTGGGATATTTGGGTTTTGTACGACATGGAAAGGCGGTTTATGAGGATACGAAACCGTCAGTGCAGGCAGCTCCGACGCCTGTGCTGTGAGAGATTAATGCACTCTATTTATGCTACTACCCCAACCTCTGCTCAGCGCTAGCTACCGCATGATCTACTGCTGCGGCGCTGTTTTCCGACAGGTTACGAGCCAACGTGGTAGTGTGGATTCAGAGTCAAACATGTCCTCCTCCTTCCGGAAAGGGTATTCTCCGTTCAACGGGAATCCCAACCAGTACCATGGTTGGATGACATTGCAATGATCGTTGGTATACGGGGACGGCCCTGGCAAAGTTATGTCAGGCCTAGAGACCGCCCCAGCAGCACCAGAGGAGGATGCCACTCGGGTGCAGAGGGCGCAATATGCGAAGGAGAGTCGTCGCTTTGAAGAAGAGAACGGAACCTGGTAAGCTTTTTACGAGAATGCCTCTAGCTACGGCTGACTGCCGTGAAGGATATGCTAGTGTTGCCGCTCAATGAAGTCGTACAAGCGTGCGCCCCGGTAGGAACAGCGGGATCCGGCGACGGTCGCGGTGCTGTAATGGCACTTGAGGCCAAATACCGGTTCGATGGTGAATCCGGCATGCAAGAGCAGCACGGTCAGGTAGCAAGCTTGCAGGTCACCGAGGCTGAACGATATGACCCTGCTCGAGTAATCCAGGAGTTGCGCCGCATCTGCGTCGACTTGGGAGCTCTCGGTGACATACTGGTAGTAGTTGCAGCACGAAAAACTCACGCATTTTTCAGGGCACTCCAGCAGCGTGATGGCACCGCCTCAAACTTTGAAGATATGGCAGCTCGTGGGACCTGTTACCATGTTATTTTATCAATTCGCGATAAGCCACCGCTAAGGAAGAAAGTGCGGGACGAGACGAACATGATGCAGGCAGTCGCGAGCGTGCGCTGAATACGGCAGCGTACGAGGGATCTCGCAACCTGTCCTGTAGAAACAACGGTCGAGATGAAAGAAAATATCGCGGAAATGGTACGAGCAATACCAATAGCCCCGCGAGAGGTAACAACAATAACGGCGGTTACACGTCCAGGAACACGAACGGCAACTTGTTTGAGGATGGCAATTTGAGTACTGGTACACCGGAAGGTGCACGCGAACCTGGGCACGGCAACTGTGCTGGCCGAGGAGGACGACGGCGTAATCGCAAAGGTGGAAAGAACCGCCACGGCAGATGCAATTACTGTCGGAACTCCACCGAGCAAGGCTGGCATGACTTGCCCGCTTCGCCTGTCGCACCAGGAAAGTGACGACACTGACCATGTTAGTGCTGCACAGGTCAGTTCCCAACGGAAATCTATTTATCATGCGTGGTAGATTTGGTTTTACGACGGCAAGAGTGGTCGACTAGCTTCCGGCCACGTGCCGGTGCAGGAAGCACCTGAGATAGCGAAGCAGGATGAGCTCATTGCTGCTGTAGGCAAACAGCAGGTAGTGCAGGGGTACATAGAGACCGCTCCCGCCATCCCAGCAATGCTGGAGATTGGAAGCGACAAGCTCACCGGTGACACCATCATAATCGACACAGCGGCATCACATCATATGGCACCCGCCGAATCTAAGCTTTGCCAACATGTGGTCAACAAGATCGACTGCTGCATGCGTGTCAGAGGATCTTGCGCCTAACTACCGCCAGGACAAAAAGTACCTTCGCATTTCGTGTACGGAATGACCGAGGCGAGTTGGTACCCATCCACCTGTAAGTGTGAATTGTTCCCAATCCGGGATCGAGTGTGCTTTCGGTCGGAGCGCTTCACGAGAAGGGAGTAAAGCTCAATCTAATGGCTAATCCTCCGCCAGTTCTCCTGTTTTACGCGACGGTAACAGCGCGTTTCCCGTGTCGACGGAACATCCACGGATGTTTGTCCAACGTATATTACTGAATGGGCAAGCTAAATCACGCGATAACATATTATCCCACACAGCGATGGACACTGACTCGTGCCACCAAAGGATGGATCCCTGTCGCCCTCGAGATTCGAAACAGCTAGCGGAGGAGCTTACAGCAGGTGCGAATGATATTATTGACAGCTCCGGAGCCGGAAAGCCGAGTGGAATCGGATATACGCCAGCTAAGCTGCGAACGGACGAGACGGTGGACCACGGAAGCGCGGAGCCCGCTACAGATAAGGGGATAAATCAAAACCTTCTCGCAGGTACACTTATTTTGACACCGGAAATGTCTACCAGAACGATGCCAGAAACGTATGGACTTGAGGTACATGCCTGACGGATTCGCCTACTGAAGGGAGAACCGTGCGGGTAGTGAAATATCCAATTTTGGCACTGCAGAATAACCCAGTTCATCAGCAGAGGACACTACGATATTCAGGTCTGCGACAGAATATCTTTCTTATCTCAACAGGTGCGCGGTGATGGAGCTAATTTACAGCGACGACGCAGAAGATGGAGTGGGCTGCTCTGCGACACGGATCGTTCCGTGTTCCGTATCTGGTAGCAGCAGGAGCACCCCCCGTAGATTGATGGAAGTTATTGAAAAATTGATATGCTTGTGTTGAAATGCATCTACTACTAACAATTCTGTAGAACTGGTATGTCATAGATGACTACTGTTGTTGGAGGCGTGTCTGCTGATACCACACCTCCTGTGATAATTAACCTTTGGCACTTGATCTAAACGAAACGTAGGGAGAAATCAAGGTCGACGTTGGCTTTGTGTGATAACTTGAGTGCCGCAACCACCAGTAACCAACAAGATTACGCCACGCACAACAAGATTACGCCACGCGCGGGGCACATTGACGTAAAATTTCACCATGCTACGTCCTTGGTTGTGCACAACGTAGTGGATGTAAAGTACATTGCAGCGATCTTACAAAAGACTGACATTCTCACGAAAAGCTTGGGCGTGCTAAAGTTTGGTTCAAGCCGCCTCATTGTTCTCGATGAATGATCGCCCCCCCCCATTTCGAAATCAGGCGTTAAGCCCAAAGGGTATAACGGAGTTCGTATAGAGGTTAATGGGGGGGGGGGTATGTTGCTGACGATATTTCATGCAATTAATTATTGTTGATGATGTCATTTTGTGCTTTTTTAAGATCGAAATGGATTACTGACGTAAATACGGAGTTGGTATGAAGTAGTTCTTGAGAGGACATGTCAGGATATTTGTAGTGCAAAAACGACTCAGTAAGACATTTGGGTTTTGTACACTATGGAAAGGCGGCTTACGATAAGAAACCGTTAGTACAGGCAGTTGCGACGCATGTGCTGTGAGAGATAAATTCACTCTGTTGTATCTCTACCCCAACCTCTGCTCAGCGCTAGCTACCGCATGATCTACTACTGCAGCGCCTCCAAGTTTCCCGACAGTACAGAGTGTACATTTCTGCACTCTGCACATCTGCACATCACTCGTTCGAAGCACGAGGTTGATATGCTGATCCTATGATACATGCTACATGACGTGCTGAGTGCTGATGCTATTGATGTATTGTTGGAAAAGGTATAACATCAGGCGTCTACGCATAGCTATTATGGCTATCTGGTATTTTATATAATTATTCTAACGTCAGCTGTGAGTACGACCGGTATTCTATAGAATTAAAATGACAACGTCAGCTGTGAGTTTAACAATTTAGGGTCGATACTCATCTTTACAAGCTGCGTGATACACCGGCCGCCCATTTTGCACATGGATCCAAGTTAAACGAGCATTGCATGATATGGTATAATAAGCGGAACATACCAGAAACATACTTACTGCTGCTGATGTGTTTTGTTACTCGAGGTTCAAAGGCGATCTCGGTCCGAGTAATCGTTCTGCGCGCTTGAGGCCACGGGAAGACCCAAGCGTCCCCTGGTCCCCGGTTTTCCGGTAACTCTAATATCTAGATGTTTTATCGGAACAGCAAAACACATGGCTAGGTCAACACGCTGCGTTTACAGTTTAGAGCTTCGGCAGGTTCGTGGAACACAGACCCGGACACCCATGAAAAAAAGGGCTTAATCCACAGATGCTGTGTGGGTTTCTTCCGATCAGCGTCCCTCTTGTTCTCAGCAGAGGTCCACACCTCGACTTTGAGGCACTCCAGTGGTCAAAAATTGGGGTACACAAAACAAAAACGACCCCCAACAGAACGTATGCACTTCACTAGCGGGCAGCTACAGCTCCCCACAACAACCGCGGCCCGCGAAATGGAGGGACGCTTCTGGTGGGGTGTATGACGACGTCGGGTGCGCCAGCCAGCAGTCGTAGGCAGCCAGAAGCGACTCACGAGATGTTTTCGTGAGTTCGAACTTGCGAGCAGCAACACCAATCGCTACCGAAATCGCTGAAATATTTCAATTTACGTGCGGGAGCCTAATACAATGGGTACATCACCGATGAAAAAACGGTTTTCACCGAAAGCTTGCTGCTCACCAGGCGGATGATATAACTCTGTAATGTGTGGGGATTAAGGGCTTACGAGAAAAGGAGAGGGAAACTCGAAAAAGGGGGTAGTTTTTGAGTCCAAAAAAGGACTAAAGCACCTGAAAAGCTCTGTATTATTGGATCGTTGCTGCATTCTTCCCAAAAATTCGAAACAAGGATGTTTGCAGATGCCATACTTATTTGCCAAGTGGTTTTATATGTATGCGAAATGCCCCCATACGAGCTCCTACTCAAAATATTCCAGTGCTTCTCCCGTGGCCTTAAGCCGTTACCTGGTACGCAAGAAGCTGCTGATATGATGCGGTACTGCTCCGTGCCAGGTACCCGTAGTTGGTCTACGAGTTAGCCTACAGACTACCTGCAGAGCGGTAATTAATCTAGTCTACAGCCTACATTCAGCTCACGGCAGTAGGAAAGGGACGTGTGAGAGCAAAGAGGGTACTTTTGGGGGTTGACGTAATCTTCGAGAGAGTATGGTAAGCAGTTGGCAGGTCCATGCTTCAAAATTTGAAAAAACTGTGCGCCCGAGTTGCGGACGACCCCACAGCACACCCGAACAGTCGGCCTAAAGCAGAGGGCAGAGGGTCGACGACGGAACAAACTGGGATGGCCTCGGAGAGAGAGGGAAGAGCCGACGGGGGGGGGTACTCGTATCTACAGCAGTCAACCAACGTGTATGGCATATCTGTTGTGATGTAGTGATGTGATACGCCTCTCTGCACGTACCGCGTACAGTGGGGGTCCCTCTGTAGTGCGGTTTATATAGTGCGGGGGCCCGGTATAATGCGGGTGATATCGCTTGGCACAACTTAGACCCCTCAATAGTGCGGGTGCTGCACTATTCGAGGCACGCCTGTATAGTGCGGGTTTGGTCGCTCTCAGAACCCTCTATAGTGTGGGTCTGACGTCGTAACGGCCTAGATGCGGTCAAACCCATAGACAAGTTCCCGACAGACATACACAAACCTACCCTACCGCATAGCAGCGGGATACCCCTACTGGCCACGAGAACAGCAACAGCAGAGGCACACGATGCCATGTGCAGCAGGCGAACTCTGCCATCTCAGCACCTGCACACCTAAAGCCCCCGACGGTCACCAATGCCGAGGAGGATGCGGCGGCAGACTGAATGGCATATGCGGCGAGGTGGAGGAGGAAGGCGAGAGCGAAATGAATCGCATCTGTCATGACTGAGAGAACCTCCATCTTCTGGTCCAGACTCAACCTCGTGCGCGGTGCACTTCGGTCCGCCTTTTGGCCTCCCACCGCTTTCGTGCGTTTTAGGATGCAGCCCGCTTCTTGCGCCTTGCGCTTGCCCGTGGCAGCCGTAGCGGCTTGTGATTCCCGTAGCGGCAAGTGCTTGAGAAGCACAAGCCGCTACGGCTGCCATGGGCAAGCGCAAGGCGCAAGAAGCGGGCTGCATCCTAAAACGCACGAAAGCGGTGGGAGGCGAAAAGGCGGACCGATGTGCACCGCGCACGAGGTTGAGTCTGGACCGGAAGATGGAGGTTCTCCCAGACCTCCATCAATCAGCTCAGACGTGGGCATCAATCGAAGACCAGAAGGATGTCGTCGAGGCGCAGCGGTTGGATCAGGCGGAAGGCGTGACGGCGGCCTTGAAGGGCTTGTCGGTGGAGGGGTGGGAGTCTTCGGACAGCGAGGAGGAGGAGGAGGAGGATGACGAGAACGGAAACATCGGAGGCGGGCGTGCTGAGCCACCGCCTTACACGGAACTTTCCAAACAATTCGCCCCCTAGAAAACTACGCGGCAGGGTGTGGTTTGGACGAGGCCAGCTACTTGCTCAAGAGGGCACGGATGCTGATGATCGAAGCGCATGCATCGAAGCCATCTCGCCAGACTGATGTCCGGGCGTATTTTGACGTGTAGATCAAGGAGAGCCGTTTTGCTGCACATGTGTTGAATGAGTCGCTATTTTTCGGGGTTTACTTCTCGGTGTTTCTCTTCGTAATAACTTCGAGCCAACCCCAATAACGTGGGTGGCGTTGTGTAGTGTGGGGTGTTCTTCGAGAAACTGAGGGAGAGCGTGCGGGAAGGACATTAGCTTGGGTCCTTATTGTGCCTGTGCTCTTTTTGTTGAAGGTGTTCCCCCCTGCTTTTTCTCTGTGCGTGTCTGGGTTTTGTTGAAAAGGTGTTTCTTTGTGTACGTGGACACCCGTGTTCGCTTTCGGAATGTTTTTTGGATAATTTCCTGTAGCTTTCATTGTACGGTGTTCCCTTGTGATTGTTTTTCTATTGTCCACGGAAGCGTCGATACATAATGAAACAACAACCATCGGGCTGTGCACAGACACACCTGTTGGGACACTCAGCGTTTATTGCGTAACATGTCGTGGACCAAATATCCTCTCGGCTGTCCAGGATTAGGTTTTCACCGCTGCGCAGTACACCAGTACTGCACCGCTGTATTTGCACCAACCTGCATGTTCTCTTCCTACTATTGAGCGGCCTCGGGCTTCTATCAGCGTGGCGGCACTGATATCTTTTCAACCCCTGGCTGGTTGCATACACTACAGACAGTACAGTAGAAGTGCCACCTTCATAACCGTCGTTGTTGCCTACGTCCGACTCTTTATCCTAGTGATATCGCGAATAGTGCGCATACCTGACAACCCCAATAGAGCGGTTATGCGCACTATTTAGGCGCTTATTTATATAGTGCGGGTGCCCGCTATAGTGCGGGCGAAATCGCCTGGCGCATACCCGCACTATAGAGGGACCCCCACTGTATCGTATATAGCAGCTGGTATATAGGGATTCTAGACATCATGTTGGTCGAATTTTAGCGACATTCAGACTTCCACTTGTACACCATCATGCCACGCGTGCAAGCGCAAGGGGGGTGGTCCATGTGCCCCGCCTAGCTATGTTGTACTATGTTACAGGGAGACACCGAGTCCATGGCAATTACAGCGGCCACGACGGCCCAGTCTATCCGCATCAAACTCAAAGCAACGTCATGATCGCATTTTGTTGTGTTTAGACGTTTAGACCTGCTCCTCCTCCGCTTACCGCTACGTCCCAGTTGAACCTTTCCAGCAGAGCCACACTCTGAATCTGTGTTGCTCCTACGAAGGAGCAGAGCTCGTTCGCTGCAGATCGGCGCGATGGGCTGAGTTTTTTCATGGCGGAAGCCATTCTCAAGCTTGTCTCTCCTGCAGGACTGGGCTGGCCCTGCAGCTGTGGCCACTTGCAGGGCCTCGGGGGCTCGGGGCATCATAAGACCATTGTGGTCCCCGGCATAGAAAAGCCTCCAAAGGTTAGGAGTTTGACAGTTCCGCTCGATCTGTCGATCTGCGACCTGCGACCTCTCTCGGTTTGCCGACAAACCGAACATATTTTGGGTTGACGGTTCGAGGCGGCTTCATTGAATGGCTCGCGGCTGACAGGCCATGTCCATCCTGATCTGTAGCAGCCTCAGGTGAGGGATTTCTCACTCTGTTCCAAGATTGCGATAAGCAGGAGGCACTTGCTAGCCGCGGTCCGAGTGTCTCCGTCTTTCGTGTACGTAAAAAGTCCACCATGAATGATCCCCCACGTTAGGTTCTGAATATTCGTGCCATCGCCATGCCGTACCGGTATGCTACGACCATGATGACGAGCTAGCTCATTTGGCTCGTGGGGAGCTGCTACTGATGCCCTCTCGTCTTTACGCTCTCGGGCGTTACCACAGGGCTGCAGCAAGGCGATGGCGACGTGTGGGACCTCCAGGTGTTGCTTCGATCGGATGTCGGCACCAATTCGCAGATCAGCCGCATCGGCGCGAAAGCACGGCTACGCCCGTGCGAGCCTCTCAGATCCTCGTCAAAACGGATCCAGTGCATGACAGGGGGGCTCGCAGGGTGGATATGGATATGGATGTGGATATGGACCTTGGTCGATTGGTTCGGAAGCGGGGGAAGCAGGTACGCGGTTGGTGGGGATGCTGGTTCAGTTACAGAACTGCTTGGCTGCTTGGTTGTACCTCGTACGAGTTTACGCGTTCATAATACCTGACTCTTATCAGTACCTGCTGTTTCGCTGTTGCTCGTGCTGTGATACTGCAGCCTGCTGTGACCAACTGTGTGTGTTCTTGGTATCATATGCACCAATTCACCGCGCTTCGTATTATACATGACCGTCCATTACCATGCCCTGAAAGGTACCAGGTATACCAGTAGTTTCTTGGCATGCTGCTGCATGAGTGTGCACGTACATTGTGTGCCTCGTAGCGTGGGTAGCTTGGCGTGTACGAAACGGCGGTGTGTTTACCACGAATCGAAATATGTTCACGGCGGTGTGCGACGTCGGGCTGGCTGCCCCACATGAGATCGTGCGTACGTAGCGGTCGTGAGTGATAGCTTAGACGGTCTTGGATTCGGGTGATCGGAATGAGTGTCGAGAATCGCGGAGAACACGATGACCTGCCACGAATGCTCGTACGGCCGCATGGACCTTTACACGTAATAACAAAATCCTTATCCTTATTATATAAAACGCTAAGATGGTCGTGACGTTTTTTTGGATCTTTGAAAATATCTTGGTTATAACCTCCCCCCAAAAAATCGGCGACTCCCGAGCTCCACTCGGCCTTCGGCGGCCTCGCGGTGCCGCCACGTCCCATCCGCACAGCAGCACTACGACGTGCCGGCGAAAGAACGGCCGTCAGTGCCCCACCTCGGCGAGGAGGGAACGTGGAAATCGCCCTCCCGGGGACGGCTCGCTTGCCCCCCCCCCGCTTTTTCTTCGTCGCTGCCCGTTTTTTTTTTTTTTAAACTCCAACTATATCAAACTTTCGAATTGCTTTTTGGCAGCTTGAGGCCATGGACAGAGCCATGGACGCGCGACTACAAGCCGCTGCGAGGAGCAAGCGCAGCGAGTCTGATGGTCTGGTGGTGATGGCGGTAGTGCTATTGCTGCTGCTGCTTCTTCTGCCTGCCACCATGTCTCCTGTCATTGGACCTGGACCGACGATTTGGGGACAAAATGACTTGGAATTAATGTTCCCCAGCTAAAACCGAAGATCCATCATGTTGCGTTTTCTTTGCGCTTTGTATTCACTGCGAACGACCTGACTGAGTTATACTGCACAGAAAGCAAGGATGCTGGTATGATACAGAGATAGAGCACGACAGTGCTCATAGTTATATTTTACCGTTTGCCGCACGCGCATATGGTGGTGTTGGTGTTGGTGGTGTTGGTGGTGGTGGTGACGCATGCCGAGGACCAGGCGTGGCAGCAGGCGGCAGAGCGAAGCTGGAAGGCGAAACTAAACATACCCGTGGTATACACCGATTTCCCGACAAACTCAAAGCACCGAACAAACAAGACACGGTTTGCTGCAACGTCATTTAGTCATACTCAAGACTAAACGACGTAGAATAAGCCCATAAAATTGCCAAGCAACAAGCGAACAGCATCATCAGTAGTAGCATAGTCAAATAGCTCGAAGCCTTCAGCTTAGTGCATACCCTGCCTGGTAGACTATACACAGGAGCAGCAAAATCAAGCGTTTTTTTGCCCAAACACACCGAAGTATGTCTTCGGAACAAAGCGCGGATCTCCTCGCATACGGTACGGTGCGCGCTGGCCAGAGAAACAGCCAACAAATCTTCTGCTTTCTGTCTAGCCCGCGCTCCTTACCTGTCCAGTCAAGCGTTGCGGAGAGTGTATGGGCGCTCCCCTCGAGATAGCTCCGGTACGTTCCGGCGTTCCAGCAACAACCGAACAAGTACTACTCTGCTTGTGAAATATTAATAGGAAAAAAAGGAAGAAACCGGAATAATTCTGGCCGAGGCTGAATTTCTTATTTGAGAAAGGGTGAGTTCTACACAATATCTTCAGCACAACGCCTCTCACTTGTCATCATATAATACGTATCATACCTCGTGAGGCACTCGCGCTCTTGGGTCTATGTAACTGACGTAATCTCTGAGAAGGCACAGGAAAAGAAACAAGAATCGGAGATTTTCGGTGGGACGGCGCGGATCTGTGCCTTCACCAAGCTCAGAAGCTCAGAAGAGGACCCCTATGTCTTTTGCGACGGCGTATGTTCAGCAACTCGCTCCCATTGCGAGAGTGTTTTAGAGCAACGGGTTGTGTTACGAAGGGTGGTACTGTTAGAAGTAGTCGGCGCTGGCCCTGGCAAACTCTGCGTAGGTGCACCCATGCCGCCGGTGCAAGAAGACATCCGAAGACGTCGAGCTACTCGACTCGTCCGATGGACGACTCTCGATCTCCATCCACTGCGCCGACTGCTTCCACCAGGAGCGCTCGGACCTCATGGCCGACGTCCGCGCCCTGCTCGTCGCGTCTACCATGAGGTCCGATTGCTCCTGGTAGGATCTACCAGGGCAGCAGTGGAGCCGAGTCGAGGAGTTCGACGTCTTTGGCTGTCTTCTTGCACCGGTGGTACGGGTGCACCGACTGCTTCTACCAGGAGCGTTCGGACCTCGTGGCAAACGTCGCGCTCTCTTCGTCAACAGGGCGCCGGCGTCCACCTTAAGGCCCGAGCTTTTCTGGTAAGAGCAGTTAGGAGCGCTGTCAGTGCGGTGGGTGAATATCGTGGAATCGGGTCCGGACAAGTCGAGGTAGCTCGACGTCTTGGAATGCTTTGTTGCACCGGTGGCACGGGTGCACCGACTGCTTCTACAAGGAGCGCTGGGATCTCGTGGTGGACGTCGCGCTCTGCTCGTCGTCAACAGGGCGTGGACGCCCACCCACCGTGGGGTTTGAGCACTCCTGATAGAGGTAGTGAGCGCAGTGGATGGATATCGCGGAGTCATCCCTGGTCTAATCGAGGAGTTCGATGTCTTCGGATGTCTTCTTGCACCGGTGGCACGGGTGCACTGACACGGAGTCTGCCGGAGCCGGGAGGCAAACGACGGGCAGCCTATGAGGTAGAGGAACAGACGCGATGGTGGCGGCGGGGAGGAAAAACGCCGGCAGCAGTTGGGAGGTGCAAAAAGGGGATGCGATGTGTGGGAATACAACGTCTTCGGATGTCTTCTTGCACCGGTGTCACGGATGCACCGACGCAGTAATGCCATGACCGGGAGGCAAGCCGTGTCGCCACCGCGCAGATACCGCATAACGGGTGCGCCCTTTTTTCGTTTTGCCACCCGCAGGGTCCGGCGGCCGCACGTACTTTCGAGTCCTTGGTGAGCTTTTTGTTGCAGCCGAGGCACGGAAGCGAGCGAGAGTTTTTACCGTTAGAATTTGTAGGCGTACGTGTCGTACTTGACGCGCCTGGAAGAGGTTTTTAGTCGCCGCACGAACGCACAGCAAACAGTGGACATAGTGCAAATACCCTGTGGTCGGGACAGGCCATCTACGGTGTTACGCCCCCGGAGTCACCACTGCCATCACGACGACCCCGTCACTGTGATCGCTGTGCTGCTGGGGAGAGTGTCGTTTATGCCGTCGTTGCTGTCGTTCGCCATCGCCGAACAAAATTCACGAGGATCCAAAGGAATGAGAAGGCACACACCATGTATGAAAAATGCCCTGCACATAGACAAGAACGTAGCGCAGCAGCAGATGGTTTAACAGCGTACCAGTGACCGCAGTAGCAGCCGGTAAATAGTAGAGCAGATCTAGAAGGGGAAACGTCGCTGGACGACGGTTAGATATCCTACCGCATTCCTCGTTTTGGACACGCCTCATCCATGTATGTGGAACTCCCAGACTTGATTGCCTTTCTCACACCGCTTCTGGTAGAGGGGTGGATAGGGCTGACTGACGGCTGCTGTTGTCCGCCTGAAACTCACACACGGGTTTTGGCCTTGGGCAGGCCGACACTCGATGCCGATCCATGTCAAAATATGTACAATCAATTTGGCGAAATCGCCGACGCATGGAAACGATCGATGGATGCAAGCCGCAAAATGCGCTGCTGCTGTACTCGGGAGCCCGGGAAGCCCCCAGTGGGCAGTCGGGAATACAGATTTTGTCGCACAATCTGCACCGCTGATGCTGTTGCCTGGCCGAAGCCATGAGATGATATGTGTTAGGCTGTCGAAGCATCCAACCATTGTCGTGATATTGCTGGTGTAACCGGAGAACGGGCTTTGAAAGTCGAAGGAACAAGGTGTATACCGCTTTCGCTGCTGTACTCGGGAGCTCGGGAATCTCCCAGAGGGCAGTCGGGAATAGGAGTTTTGTCGCATGCCCTGCACCGCTGATACGGATGTTTGACCGAGGCCGATGATATATGTTAAACAGCCGTCGATGTTGGCAAAAACTGTCGCGATGCTGCTGCTGTGGCCGGAGAACGAGCTTTGAGAATTAAGGGAACGAGTGGAGCCGTTTTGTTTTTTGACCGATTTTGATGCTTCACTACAAAGCCAATTTTGTCTTTTCATAAAAACGCCGAATTCGATGTTTCACTGCTGTAGTAAGCAACAGGAATGTTTAACGAAAATACGTTCCGTATATGATTCTCCAGCCTCAATGGACCTGGAGACTAGAGTACTATTGTATGGTGCTTGTACGCCGGGAGCGTCATGAATGAATGGTTAAACATTTAGCATATGTTGTGCTCATGCGGCCCGAGAAACGGCATAAAACTCCAATTATCGAACGCAACCACGTCAATAGCTTCGCTGTCGAGGACTCGTCAAATAACTTTTTACTGACTTCGACATTGCAACTCCTCGTCAAACAACCTCATACTGACGTCGACATTGGAACTCCTTTGTGTGTGTCTGGTCGACCAACCGCCTCTCAGGAACCAACGCCGGCGACGTCGCCACCGGCGACATCGCCACCGACTCCAGCTACACCGACGAACACCATGATCGCCGCGAAGTCCACCGAAACGAAGAAAAAAATGTCGGCGACGGAGCTAAAAAGACTCATGAAAGAGTACGGACCGGTCGCCGTCTCCTTCCACGCGTCCGTGTTCCTCACTACCTTGGGAGGGTTTTTCTCCCTCGTCGACTACGGCCTGGACGTCGCATCGCTCGTCAAAAACTTTCCGGTTATCGCCAACAATCTCCCACACAAGAGCGCCGGTAACCTCGCTCTCGCGTGGGCGTTGACTACCGTGACCGGCCCGGTACGAGGTCTCATGACGGTGACCCTAACTCCGCACGTGGCGAAGCTGTGGTGGGGGCGCGGGGCCAAGCGAAGGCTGACGGAACTGGCGAAGGATAAGAGAAATGAGGAATCTTCTTAGTGAGAGGAGGGAGTCTGCTGCTGCTGCTGCTGCTGTTGCTCGCAAGCCAGCGACTTGAGGGTTTGGGGGGGGGGGGTGTCGCATCGTTACGGCGCGAACCAGCAAGTTGAGGCCGTGCATTTGTGTGGCGCGCTGTAGTACACCTGTAGGGTGAAGTCTGCTTTCGCTCGTTTCTACATGGTTAACCTTGAGGGCTTACTCCTCGGGGTTGGTTGTAGGAAGGCGTTTGGTGTACGGGGGGGGGATGGCGGTATGTTTCATGCGCGAGAGCTGGGGGGCGATCTGGCGGTGTGCTTCCCGAGGGCGCCTTTTTTGTTTGCTTGTTTTTTGTTTGCAATGGTTCGTTGTGGGTTTGACTATTTTCGAGTAGTACGTAGTGTGTGTTTAATTTGTTTTATTTAATTGTTTATTTAATTATGTCCGTGATTTTTACGCTGCGTGTTGCGTTCACTGTTTACGACACCATGCACTTCCTGCCTCTAGTCTATAGTGTGAGATACAGTAGAAAAAGTCATATCGTGCCCGCAGTAGGTAGGAGTGCCTTCTGAGGTCTTCAGTAGGTTGCAGTAGAAATATCAAGTAGAGGTCAGTAGGGTCTGTGTTGGTATCCTTCGGGGGCTCAACACGTTGTTAGAGGTTCCGACGTTTCAACCGCGCGGTAAAGGTGGGTCACACGCCCAACCAGTCTTGTCTATTGCTCGTGCGCTACCGCCATTAATCGAGGTCCAGCCTCCGCTAACCCTGTTTGGACCCAGAGGCGTCGACAAACCACCCCGTATCAGTTTGATCTTACCAAGCGTCTGCGAGTGGCGTAAGCGCGCCGCAACTGGAGTTATACCACGCTGCGCCCGTGTGGCACGACCGCTGGTAATATGCTACGGCATCAAATTTATCACCCTCCAACTGAGCTGTGGAGAATGCTGTCTTGGTCAGTTTTTGTCATCATTTTTCCCCTTTCAAGTCTCAAAGCGCGGATAACACGTCGGCTGGGGTCTTCGTTGATTTCACCATCTTGATCAACTCGCTAAAAAGCGGGTGCAAAACGACGGATTGTCCAGCCTACTGTGGTGTCAACCTCTTGCCGGGCTGCGTAGCATCGAGAAAAGTTGCTTGTGTCCACTTGAAGCGTTGCAGTATATATCACCAAATATTAATATTCAAATTTTAGGAATACGTACAGACCAGCCGTTGGAAAGGCAAGGAGACCGCGGTGCTGGCGTGGTTTCGGTTGATGTTGATGCCATAGACACCGTGCGCAGCGTGATCCAGAGACACGTGGTACATAGGAAAACTGCTTTCAACCACACTTCAACAACAGGATTGGTTTGTTTGGCTTTAATACATCTGCCACTTGGTGCTCTTAGGCCTCGCTGCCACGAGCCGCGATGCCAACATGCCTGTGGCCATTCAATAACCAATAACTTTGCGGTATCGGGTAACGTAATGACCCTATCGGGCAGGCCGCTCCCATTGTACAACATCCCGTCGCGCGTCGAAGAAGTAGTCTCGCTCCTCGGGAGTAAAGAAAGCGAACCATTTGTCGGGAAGGGGCCAGCTGCCGACCCTGTTCGTCGCCGCTTCGCCGTCCGCCATCGGTATGCCATCACCTGTACAGATTATGTCGCTGCCCTCCTCAAAATACCCCTCGGATTCGCCTCCGGCACAATTAGCCCCCGACTGGGGCTGGGGTAATCCGCAACTGTGACGCTTTGCCCCCGCTCGACAGGCCACGTGCACTATTAGAGACATCGACGCTGTTGGTAGTAGCAACCTTTCCTATGCGGCGTTCCTTACTGAGGGCCGCGGACTCGCTAGTGCCTGGGCCCTAAGTTTCCCTCGTTCGCACACCACGTCTAGCGGTTAGGTCGGGCGCGAAGGTGCAGCCAGACATTTCCTTTTCGAGGCGAGCTTGGAGTTCCACGGCTTGTCTTCGTTCGTGGAGATGGGTGAGGGCGACGTTCGTGGGGAGAGGTGCGGGCGAGAAAACATGACTTCAAAACTGGGGCAAGTGTTGAAGGTGTACGGATGAGATCGCGAAGGTGGTGGCGTGGAATGTTGACAGTGGGAACAATTTTACTGTAGGACATGCTACCTGGTCTCTCGCTTTTACTGTAGGACATGTTGACACACAATGTGTGTGGGCCGCTCTATTAATAGTATTTCCTCGCAGCCCTGGGACGTTTGGACACGCCAATATGCTGTCTACTTGGCGTCCTGGCGGTCGATTAGTCCGTCCCGCAGCGAATAGTTGCGCGCAATTGGTGCTCGGGCAACGGAACTACAGTGCCCCACAACCAACACTACTCACGTATCTTGATCTGAAGTGCCAACACCTTTGAATAGCACGCTCTTGACTGAGTTAGGGGGGTCTGTCTGTCGTCTGCTAGCTCTGGCTCAACCCTCGTTCGTCACTTAGTGCGCCGGTTGAAACGATCAAACCGAGCATCGTGATAAAGTGCGTTTAGAGTCTACAGCACAATATTTTCCTGAAAACGTGTTCATCCACCATATGCTACCCTGCTCTAGAACTCGTGGTGTTCTGGGTACGGTCTTGTGAGTATGCAGGGGTTCCGCTTGTCTGTGGCTTTGTAGGATTTGGGCTCTATCACGTTGGATACCTTCTGCGTGATGCTTGGCGAAACCTGAAGGAGTCCGTCGCTGCAATAAGTGCGGGTCTTTTTGCGTTAGAGCAAACGTTTGCAAAGGGATAATACTTGGACTCGTTGCGCAATACCTTGACGACGACACTGCAACTGTAACCGCTCCTCCCGTGTTGTGAATATGCTGCAATGGGCCGATAATCTTTCATAAGGGGCGTCTCACCGTTTTTCCTTTCGCGCGTTGTTTTCGGTCGTCCTTTCGTATATATCACTGCTGACGCCAATATTTCCGGCAACGCCCACCGAGAGACATCGACGCGAGACTCGGTTCCCGCCGAACTGCTGAATAGAACTTTTCGCTGGGAAACCATCGTTTCCCTTTTCTTGTTCGACCGAATGTGCCCGTCGTTCAATGCGTTTCAACTCTCGTTCCTTGGCCCTCTGTGCCATGCTGGGAACTGAGCCCCCGTACCTGAGGGTAGGGTGGTGTGGTGGAAATATAAACCCCTTGAGTCATGGAGGCCATAGCGTCCTATGTTGTGTTCGTGGTACCCGGAAACGACTGCACGTTGTCGGTTGCTGCCGTGGTTAAACTAGCCAAATGTGTCGGTTTCGCGCGCACTTTCTGGTAGAAGATCTACCAATGCTATCTTACCGGTCGTCCAGCCGCTGCTAAAGTAAATCACGACAAAACTCCTGGTCCGATCGTGTAGGTAGTGAACGGCCTCACCAAACTTCGAACCTCACCGAGCCTCCAGCATCCTCTTCGACGCCTCTAACGCTTCGAGATTCGGTGTGAAGCCAGCCTGGTCCACGTTGACGGCAGCAGTTGGCTCCTCGGAATCTATGGACGTACTCCCTTGATTTAGATGAATAGGTTGTGTTCCGTTCGCGTTGTTTCTCCGTTCGAGCTCGAGCAAAAGTCTTTTCGAGTGGCGACTGGGTACAACACCCTGTCGTAGGACCTCGTCAAACTGCTCCTGACGCTCTTGCCGCTCCCGCCTCCGCCGCTCATAAATAGCCCCTTCAGCAAGCAAGGTCTCCTCGATCACCCCTCCTCTCCCCGATACCTCAACGCCCCCTAAGCCCCAGCCCTCCCTCCTTCTCCTGGCCAAGCGCTCGCTTCTTCGTGTGATCACAGGGCGAAACGTATCTCCTTCTGGATCGACCAGCGCCAAACGCTCACGTTCGAGCGCCTCCTCTCGACCTGAAAGCGCCTGTTCGTAGAGGCGCCGAGCTACATCCCCACGTTTCCGCGAAACCGTCCTCAGACCGGCTGAGAGCTTAGGGTTGGCGCGGCGTCGGGCGGCCATTTCGACCCGCGTCCGCCGATTTTCTTGCCGTTGACGATGTTCGAGAGCCTCACGGTGGAGACGCTGCGATGTTGACTCGTGGGCAAATTTTCTGTTCCGGCTCATGCGGTCCACCAGGAGCTTCGACCTCGTGTTCAACTCCTGGATAGACGGTGAGTGTCACGATTGATTGAAACGTCGGGGTTGCTTAGGCGGAACTGTTACGCCTCTTTCTTCTCCTCTTCCTCCTCCTCCTTCTCCTATTGCTGCCAGGTACCGCTACTAGATGAACTCTGCCATGAGCTAAAACGACGGCGGTAGTGGATCGTGTTCTTTAGTGACGTACACGATGAAACTAGCATTGTTGTGTGATACGTGTGCTAGACTACGCAAGAAGGATGGTGCACGACACGTTTGCTCACCGGCCGGCCAGTAATAATGGCATTATCCTGTAATTCTTTATCATCCTGATTTCGGCGTCGCGTAGTATCTACGTTGCGCTTAAACAAGAACAGGTCGTCCACGCTTCGCCTCTTGCTTCGCCCGAGCCGCGTGATTTCCGGCGTTCCCGTCATTTGCTCCTCGTCTCTACGTCGCGCTTCGCCCGCTGCCCATTCAGCGGCTGCCTTGCCACGAAGGCGTGCAGTGGCACCTTGCGTTTCGGGCTTCAGGGAACGAGCCTGGCTGCCGAGGGAGGTCTTTGATTGGCATAACGCGGTATCCTTACGGAGGTGTGTCGGTTTCGGAGGGCTGGTATTTCGGCTGGAGCCGTCGGCCCGACTTTGGAAACGCCCTCGTTTGCTTTCCGCAAGCCAATTTTCCGCTAGTATCAAACAATCGGCTATGCGCGAGCCACGTCGCGAAGGTGAGCCACGTCCCGAAGGTGCGCCTACTGGCGCGAAAGAGTTCGTACCAATGCTTTGACATGGTGGTCGCGGTAGGGTTGACTTTATCTGGCAATTTTGTTGAAAATCCACCAACGGCGCTTCTTTCGCACACATACCGATGTGTTGATTGCTCCTGGCATGCCTCTTAAAGTCCCCCCCAGACGCCTGCCGCCGGAGGTCGCCCCTCCTGCCGCAACCCCCGACTACTATAAGCGGATTGCAAGGACGCTTCATTTGGACAGCGGAGGTCGGACGTGTAAACGAAGGTCGGTAAGTTTCTGCACATGCGTCCTGCCGGGTATGCGCGTCAGGTCTTGCCATCTTGTCGCGGCACGGCAGCTTGGTTGTTGTGTAGCATGATTTGACTCCACAATTGGATTTCCCCCTACATCCGTTCCCAAGCACACCCGCTCGCAAACGCAAGGTGCCGTCGGCGGGATTGGCAGCTGTGGTATCCCCCCCTCGGCAGCATCGACATGAGGCGACGACAGGGTCATCTTGTAACTTATCGTGCGTCAAGAGCGTAGTGTTAGGTCTTGGTTTTCCCGGTGAAATTCGTTGTTTGGTATCGGCATAGTGATCAACGCGCGGGCGAGAGACTACCCGTCCTCCTTTTGAGCGTGGATGTGTCCAGCAGGTCTGTCCAGAGTTGAGGTTGCAAAAATAGTACTTCCCGTGGAACTCCGAGAAAATTTCGTGCCAGGTTATGACAGGAGGAGGACGAGGAAGAGGAGGGGGAGGAGGAGGATGATGAAAATATAGAGAGGGGTAAAGAGGAGGAGATGAAGGCGACGGTGGTTGTGGAAGTTGTGGTGGCGACCGGGCACGTCGCTTGCCATCTGTGCCTTGGTGACGGGGGTCGTGTTCCTTTGGAGTTGTCTCGTTTAAGGTTATCGGTGATTTTCGAACATGTTGCCGATCATGATAATGAGGAGGCCACAAAGGTACGTCAGCTTCCCCCGATCCATTGCTTTGGCCCAGGGCTCGACGGCGACGGTCTTCCAGGCTCGCGTCTAGTCCTGGAGAACGGACAAGAACAGTTAACGTCGTGGGTTGCGATACCACGTATCATAGGAGTGATATACTCTTGGCACACAAATTTGATGGAGTACGAAGAGCAGAGCAGAGCGGGGATGGATGTGACCTTCTTGCTGTGCAATCTTTCCAACTGGTATGAAAGAAGAGTCGAATTGTATGTTGCTGATTGAACCCATCGCATTTCGCGAACAGCGTGCAGCAGTACGCATCTCTCGCGAGCATGCAGTAGCATAGACACGATAATGCGTGTATTGCCCACCCATGCACTAGGCTGACGTCTTACTTAACCAAGAGCAAGCCATCGTTAAGTGTAACTTGGACGTCTGGCGGTTCCTGTCAAAGTACCACGTACCTGCCTGGTATGTTTTTCGACCGGTGTAAGATCGTACAAGGATCATGTCACTCCTACATTCGGATCCGTTTGCTGCTCAAGGCGCTGTGTTGTACACGGTATCTAACTGCTCCTAGCGTGTGTGCTCTTGACATTAAACTGATCTGCCCACCCGTATACGTCCAGCAAAACCAATGTCCGTGCTTATGCCTCATAGAGACGAGCTCTGCGGTGGTAAAGCACGAGACAGAGATACACATTGCAAATACAGCAAGGTGATTTGGCTATATTAATAAGGCTATAAAATTACAGGTCACTAAACTGACCTATCTTGGCGGTGTGCGACAATTCCATGGTGTCCACGCGTATCTCCGTCCAAGCCCTACCAATGGGAGGGCGTAGTAGAGCAGGCCGTAGCAGCAGCAGAGCGTTGTGGAATGCTCTTTGCGTCTGGTGGGTATGATATTGTCACCTTTATCTCCGTAGATCCTTCAAGTCAGTCCAACGAACGAAACGTTTCGTAGAAGCTTTCGCAAGTTTTTTGCCTTGCCTGTGGGCGGGGACAGGGGACGATAATCGCTCAATTCCAGACCTCCTTGCATCATCGTAGCTGCTATCTGCTGTCTGCTACCGCACCCGTACTTCGCACTCGACACCACAGGCGGACGTGTGGTGTGCAGCAGTGTATCCCAAGCATTCTAGGCATGTTTTCTGCGGTGACGAGACGCGTGGGAGTGGCCGCTAGTGCCGCAGCCATGCGACCCCGCCTCGCTGCCTCGCAGGCGTTCCGACAGCAGGCGGCATGCTTCAGCGATAAGACAGTCGGGAATGGGATAGTGGACACCCACGACACCGGCCGGCAAAGGGAGGAGCGAGAGGGGGGCGGCTTCAACCGCGAGCCCATCCACCCTCCCAAGGGTAGTGGTACCAAGGCGATGCCGTTTGAAGTGCCCTCGGAGCACCAGGAGCGAATCGTGGGCTTCGAACACCCTGAGTCGCACGCGATGTACTGGTTCCCCCTGGCTGCGGGCAAGCTGCATTACGTCGAGGAGATCGACAGGTACTTCAAACTCGTGCCGCTTTCATGACGCGGGGGGGTGGCAACTGGGAGGAGCTGGCGAGGCACTTGGGGTGGGAGCTGAGAGGAACGAGGGCAGCAGTGGGCCGTGGTGGATAATCTGGAACAAACTTCTGCACAATTGTATGCATGGGAAGGCAAGTCGTTTGTGCACGGAAGCAGACTGTCAGTGCAGAACAGCAGTAGCACACTTCCCCGCGCGGAGCAGGGCGGAACTTGGGGAGGGACAGGAGCAGGAGCTCATCAGAGCGTAAGGCGAGGGAGAGACGGAGGGGGGGAGGGAGGGAGGGATGTCTCGCGTGGGAAGCGTGGATGCCAGCTGGAGTTGAGGAGCCACAAAATCCTCCGATGCCTCACACCACGTTCGGAGTGTGGCAGTGGTGGGTAGAACCGTATATCGGGGGCGTTTTTTTTTTCTTCGTGTTTTTTCGTACCTGGTACGATTTTCAGCATTGCGCGGCGAAAGGCCGAAGGCGACGTACTTGTACGATATGCTACCAGAAGTAGAGGCATGGGGAAGCAAACAATTGCTCATCTTGAGTGCACGAAATTGCTGTATTAGTTCGCTGTCTCGCAGCAGCAGCAGTTAGCAGCCCCAACAGCGCAGATGCGTAATCAGTAGGGCGTGACTTTCGGTTTGTCGTTGTTCTCTCTTGTACCAGTACGTTTCCCCCTGCTTTTTTGCCTGTCATAGCAATGTTGAAACTAACTGCTGCTTCGGTCCGGCTTACGGGCTTGCGGGTGCTCCGTGCCCTTGTTTTCGGCTGTGCGAAGTTGTTGAGAGGGTGGATGGGCGAAACAGAGTGTTGCGGTGTTTGGGTTCGGTACGTCGTATCTGATTGCTCGGATGGTGTTGGTGTGCTGTTCTTTTTGGGTTGGTGTTAGTGTCACTCAGGCCTACGGACGGGTACAGGTTGACTCTCGTAGTTTTCGACCGAATACAGATGCAACGTATTATGCGTGCCGAGTACGACTCGCTGAATCGAGACCTTGTTCCACACCGAATGGCATGTCGCTGATTGTAGTACGTTCCTCGACAGTTTTCGTTGGTCAGGGCGTCATCCGATGTGCCTCCAGTAGAGCAACTTAATGCAGCGAGCGACCAGCCGCAGAAACGCCTCTGTACATACTTTCGATACGGAGGCGTTTTTTATATGTGCGAGCCACATATTTTCTTTTTCTGTGTTGTCGCGGGGCTTAGGCACCCGTGTTTGACCCGTCCGCTGTACTACATATCTATCTCGCGACCGCGGACTACAAATTGTGGCGATGAGTTAATGTCAGAAAATGATGAAAACACATGAATATCAGTGTGTATGTTGCTATGTATGACCTTCCACTGTACGTAGTACAGCTCGTAGCAGCGATGTTACATCGTTTGCTGAGTGAACGCGTCACACCCCAGGCTCGCCGTCGATGCATGTCAGTCCTTCACAAGATTTGCTGCAGATTGCCTGTGGTATTGCACGTCGCCCCAGACTAACCCGACCCCAGGCATAACCGAGGCAGGGGCGGTCGCGCGGCTCCGCACCGTGTTTTGGTGGAGTTTTCTCTTAAAAGCCCGGACAGCTGAAACGCCAGCCTCGGCCAATCAAACGAATGTCCTGCGCGAAGTTTTGGTGGGACCGTCTAGCATTTCGATAGAGTCCGCGCCCCAACAGGGAAGCGTATGCCATCGTTTCATGTCCGCGCAGCTGCATTAAAGTCCCTTATGCTTGCCGCAATGTGTCTCTTGAAAGCGGCTGCTTCTCAGCTCGTCTCTGCTGCCCCTCCAATACTTTGGTCTTTTCATAATTTCCCAGTCGCTCTGAAGAAGTGAAGATATCCATCTTGAGCCGTTTTGGAGTCCGAGTAGTCACCAAAAATACGTGGCAGTTAGTGGTGCGATGTTCAATGCAATTATTCTGACAACGTCAGCTGTGAGTTCGACAAATTTTGGGTCGATACTCAAAACTCATCTCTGCAAGCTGCGCAATTCACCGCCGTCTCCGTCAGTGCGCAGCAGCACGAGTACGACTATGCCGTACAACGTGTTGCATTGCTGCAGTTGTAAAAAGACATGCATCAACCTCCTGGCCAAGGTGCGCACGTTGCTTCTATTGCCCCCGATGCTGCAAGCGTGAGTTTTCTTTGTCTATTTTTCCCTCTCAAGTTACCAACCCCAAGAGGGTGTACACTTTCATGAGTTTTTTTTTAGAGCCAGTGCATGCGCCGACGAAGAGCATTATGCTACGTCTGCGGTGATCTCTCGAGGCACCAGGGTATCGCGTGTCGCGGAGACAGCTCACCGACGGTTTCGGGTGTTCTTCCAACCAAACCCTTGCAACATTTCGACGTTTTGAAGAAATTGCACATTGAATGAAAATTGAAACGATGCTCCCATGCGTCGCGCTGGGGAGAAGCCCCCCGTTTCCCCCCACCCACAGGCCATTTACTCAACATGGTGTACTCTTTTAACACTGTGACCTTTTTTTGCAGGCAGGAGATCCATGTCGATGGTAGCATCCGATGCCAATACTAGTGCATCCTCTGAATTCAATGCTGTTGCCATGTCTGGAAGCACGTTCGTTCACACCTTAGCCGCCCGCAAGCAACACGCCGTTCACGAGTCCACGATAAAATGTAGCTGGCCCGCAGCCCGAGAGGTGTACACCAGGGTTGACAGGGAGAAAACGCCGGACGCATCTAAACACCCTGCGCGCTATTAGCCCCTTTGGGCTTCACAGGGAATACATGATGAAACATAATGAAATACACTGATCTTTCTAGAATTCGTCACACCAAGCAGCCCGGAACGCTGGGTAGCTGGGTAGAGGGAAGGTTCACTAGTGTGTCCAAAGCGTAACGGTAGGAGCTGTACGACACGCGCACCCCATTCTCACACTAGTTTAATACTATGGTTTGTACCACTGCAGACTCTTGAACGATTGAAAATATCGCCAATCTCTTGCTTTTGGTCGATACAAACGGGCCTCTAAGGGGTTGATTTAGCCTATTGGGCCCATACACACGGCCTCTAAAGGGTTAATTAAGCCTATTGGGCCCATACACACCGACCAAGAAGGCGAAGAGTGCGATCTAATCAAGCATCTAGAAATAACCTGCAGTGCGACTATCACCATACTGCGTCCGTGCCTTACAGGTAGGTAGCTCCTTGCTTTGAAGTCCGGACACACCCGCTGCCGCAGTAGCCGGACTGGCCCCGCGTTGCTGATTCGGTATCATAGTAATACCATTTTTTCGACATGTTCTCCCTCTCAAGCACAAAAAAAGGCTTAAACGAGTGGGTGCCCGCTGTTGTCCGATTGGACAACTTTCCATGAAAGGACAACTGTGATTGATTCAAGTTGCTGCTGCCTGTACCTAAAACGCGAATGCCACTACTGCCAGATAACTGGATCCCGAGGACCATGAAAAAACGGCGCCCTATGTTAAGAAACGGCCAATAGAAAGTCCAGACTAGCAGCGGAGGCCACTTTTCTCCCAAACACAACGATCCATCTCCATCTCGGCACCCACGTGCACCCACGTGCACCTCTCCCGGCGGGGAAGAGCACTCTTCATACAATAGTTACCACGTGTATCGGTTAATTTTCAACGCCGATCCTTTTCAGGCTTGTGCTTTCGCAGAACCGCCGCGGCCGTCAAGACTCTTGCACATACAACACACCTCGTACACTAGTACAGTAATAGTAGGAATTTAAAACAACGCACCCTCATCTCCAACAAACCAAAAATTACGCACCCTCGCCTCCGTCGCGCACGCGGACCCCACGTACGATACTTTGATAAGAGCACCCTGCGTACTATAACACCAACAGCCTACCCGAGCGGCAAACGCGGTTCAGGTGCGTTAAATACCGCAGGCGCGAGGACGAGCGGCAGCTTCTGCCTCGTTTTCTGTAACGGTCGCATATGCGTGCAGAAAAAGCCGCCATCTCAATCCTTCCGCGGTGTAAACCGCCCGACACCCCACACCACTCACACACACTGCTGTCGCTAGGCCTATCTGTTGTGCCGGCCACCTGTCTCTTCCTAAGCTTGCCGACACTCCAGACCACTCACAAATACTGCTACCGCCACCGTCGGCTAGTCTGTAGCGCTGGCCATCTGCATCCATTATCTGGAGTCACTCATTGCGGCAACCACAGAGGTATTTGATTGCCTCGTCAACAACTAGATCTTCTATTGCCCGTGATCGCCAAAATTCAGCTGCGGTAGTACTCGGTCGTCTATTGTCCGCGCTCGCCAAAGTGAAGCTGCGGTGACACCCCGAACGAATCACGCCTTCGTTGGTGACAACTCCGACACTACCGCTGTGGCAACCCCGGCTATCATCGCTGATACTCCGAACAACAACATGAATATGGGCAGGTAGAATTTTCGCATGGCCCATAGCCGCTCCGTTAGCGCGGGGTCGTACTCCGCAGAACCTTTCCGCCACACCGCGACGGCTCTTCGGAGCTGCCCCCGGTTTGACTTCATGAAGAGCAGTGGCGGCATGATGTAACCGACAGCCTGCACAAAAAATTATGTAGCGGGAGGGGGTGTTATATCGGGTGTGCTCAAATGTATACCTGGTATTTTAAGTTGACAACAACGTTTAAGCCACTTTTACCAATATACATTTCTAGTAATTACTATTATACAGCACTCAACATGTTAAAAAAGAAGCTGCAAGCGCGATATCTTCGCCGTTGTAAGCTACCTGGTAGCTCGCTGGGTTGGAATTTTGTGGGAAAATAGGCTATTAATAGAATGGCTCATGTAATAGTAGCGGGGAAAGCTCGTGGCCACGGATCAGTGTTTGATAAGGCGTGTGCATTGCGCGTTTGGGTCTGTAAATGATGGTTGCAAGTTGTGGATGATTGCATAAACCTCCGGAGACGTTCTTGTGGAGCTTGAATTATTGGGTGACATTTTGGCCAGGGAGAAGAGGCGCTCTGGCTCTAGCTCCTTCTCCCTCGCTCTGTCCTTTAATACAACAAACATAAATTTTCTCATTCGGACGCGGGCGGTCAGGCCACCCGGGTTTGGAACGTACGAATAAGCAGTCACGAAACCGCTGCATACATAACAACGTAAACATGAGAAACAGTAAGAAACACAAGGACACTGCCTCGCCCGGCTTGGCACTTACGCTGGCACCGAAGGCCCCGAAAATCTCCAAGATTGACCCCAGGTCATCGGTGGAAGAAGCCAGGATGACGCTGAGCCCCCAGAGCACGATAGTTATCCCGTAGTGACGCAAGGAGGATATCGGCCCCATCCCTAGGAAAGTCTGGAATATGGAGACGTCTACGACGTGTCTTACCACGTACATCTCCATCGGGTACGTGAAAATCTGTCCCATTGGGAAAAACGGCCACGAAAGCGTGAAAAAAACACGTTGAATATATTCGTAGCCAAAAAAAGCACGCGATGGTGGTATGATACGAATGCTCGTAGTGCGTGATATTTTACGTGATTTTGCTACCGGTTGATGCGAGAACAAAATACGCGAACGCGATTTCTGGTCGGTAGGCGCTCGGCTGCCGATCGTCTGATGGCGCAATCGCACACAGCTATTATACTGTACGAAAAGTAGTAGCTTTCATGCACCCCGGTTTCTCACTCGCGACTTCACAGGTGTCTTTCCTTCTCCCCAAGTAAATAAAATGCTCCGGAAACCCTCTACGAGTTTAGCCGCTGCAGCTTTTACTAGACCTCTTGTAGAACGCAAAAGTTGTTTCACGCTAAATTGGCTTTCGCGCGAGCGGCTCTGCACCTCGCCCAAAGCTCAAAAACATACTTAATACATTTTGGCGCAGCGAAACAAACATCATGAACATTGCCACGGCCGCGGTGCAAATCGCGACATTCGTCGAAAATCACCAGAACTTCAAGATTGCAAATAAATAGGGTATCATACGAGTAGCCACTCGCCACTGGCGCTAGCCAGCCACAAAAGTGTCGTATAGCGGTATAGCCTCCGTAGTCGTCATCTACTTCGTATTGGATTTGCAACGAGATCAACAGGCAGGCTGCGGCTCACCATCGTCACCGCCAAAAACGCTCTTGCAACGCTCGCAGCTTTGTGCTCCGTCGAGAAATTGTTGAGAATATTCCCCTGCGTCTCGTTGACGAAGTTGAGGTACCCGCCGAGGGCAAGCGTTAGCCCCATCACTAAGGCGATGGACACGGACCAGCGCGTCACGCAGGCCCAGCGGTCCACGCCTGACTTAGACATGCTCCTGTACACGAGGAAAGACGAACTCTGGCAAACAAAAGCGAAAGAAATCGCCCCGAAGCCGGCGAATATGGTCGGTCGGATGAAAGTGTTGACCTGCGACCGGTCGATGTCAGGGTCGTCCCTTTTCGGCACCATCGCGCGAGGATGGTGTCACGGCAGCGTGAGAAACAGGCCAAGAAAAGTGTGAGAAAGAGAGAGGAGAAAAGCATGTGAGTGTTACATTTATAACTCTGCCTTACTGAAACGAAAACTTGACCCGACCATAAGTCCACGTAGTGTGAAACCCCTCTAGTAATATTCCAAGCAGTTTGACATACAGACAGTCAATCGCACAGACAGACACACAGACATAACATACGTGATATTGCAGACCGACCAACCGACTAACAGACACAGAAAGCAGACACGGACAGACCAAGTGACACGCAGACAGACAAGACAGGCCAACCGGTTGCCAGCCAGGCCGACTGGCAGACAGGCAGACCCACCACAGACGAAAACATTTGACAGAGGCACGTTGGCACTTTTGGTTTTGTACATACCTGGCCTCAGCAGCTCCAGCGGACAGGACAATGAGCGTCAGCAGCACATCCGCCAAGATGCTGATGAACGACGTGTAGGAGAGCTTGCTCATGTCCTTCAGCAACGACACGGGCAGCATGCAAAAGATGCCGAACAAGAGGATCACCGAGGTCCTATCGGCGAACGCTCCGGTAGTACTCCCAGAAGCTAACAGAATCTCCGGAACCGTATCTCCCACGATAACGAGGTACGCGGCCATGGCCCCGAACGCCAGGACGCCGACGAAGAGGCTCAAGAAGTAGATGCCGGCGTTGCCAAACACGTCCGCCATGAGCTCCTCGTAGTTAAGTCGCCCGGTCTTCTCCCCTATCGCGATGAGCATGGTGCTCGATTGGATGTTCAGGAACGCCGCCAAACACATCATGAAGATGCCCATCCACAGACCGCTCTGAAAGTCGTGTGAGTAAAGGTTTCAGTTTTCCGTAGGTGTCACGCGAAGATGGGGCGGGGGGGGGGAGGGGGGTGGCGTCAACAAGGCATGACGCGGGGGGGCTACTCTTTACTCATTCCATGCATGGCCGTAGTCGTATAACCACAGACGCTCGCGGGAGGGGGATGTGGGGGGTCAGCCGTTTGGCACGGCAGGCTATGGAAACCGACGCTATTGTGTTCGTTTCGCAATTGGTCGCGCCATCTGGAATGAACGTGGAAAGAGAAGAGCCCACCGTACAGGCTCTACTGTAAAAAAGGAAAGAGAAAATCAACCGTTGACGAAAACTCAAGTCAACTGAGGACATACTTTTAATAACCGCTCGCCCGTGTTATGTTGCGCCTTAGACCAGACTTGGTAATATATTCAGCTTCGAACGAATACCGGTATACGAACGTTCCTTTCCTCCTCTCAAAATACCGTGAGGGGCTGTGTGAGGTGTTTGTGGTTCTTGCCGGACAATTTATTATGCTCCGCCTTGAGGCCGAAAGCCAATGGGCCGACAGCGAAGGGCGGGGAATCCCGAGGCCTACCGCTATTTCTGTTGCTACTTGAAAAAAGTAAGGGTCTAACTCTGGGGATATAAGAATACGTATACATGCACAAGGTATTGCGTCGCCCGCTTTGCTTCGCTCCCACCTGTCCACTCCGAAGAGATATCGTGTACCAGGTACGAGTTATCATATGATATGAAATACAGCTCGCAAACCTGCTCGTACCAGCATGACACGTACCGGTACTATGTATATGCCTGGGACAACACTACAACCCCAAATGTTTACATCCATCTCCATACCTCCATTTCTCGTGAGGTCTTGAGCTACGGAGTCACAGAAAGCTTTCATGTTTCCATTTTCAGGCAGTATAACTGTATTAAGCCTTTTCGAGCTCTTATCCTAACAGGAGGTGTGGCATGATGCAAGCAGGGTTACTACTGCGGTTGGGGACACGTCGGACATATCACATCACTCACGGATCTGCATTATCCGTGCAAGTTTTCACATCGAACATATTCGATCCCTCTTCATGACCCATGCGTTGAAGGGCAGACAGATCCCTGGTCTAGATATCTGTATGGCCTACAGATCATGTAAAACCTATATATCATATCGCCGGGTGAGAGCCGGATGATCCAGCACATATGTCATGTTTTCTGGGAAGGATCTGCGCTGTGCACGGCGGTGAAGGATCAAGGGTACTCTTTGCGTCAAAACTAAAGATGAGTATCGACCCTAAATTCGTCGAACTCACAGCTGACGTCGTTAGAATACTTTTATAAAACAAGAGGGCAAGTTCTAACTTCTCAACACGGCGGAGATATCACATAACTCACCGGTCTGAATAGTCTGCGCAGGTTTCCACACATCGGACAGATCAGACCCCAATTAAATGTTAATGATCTGTCTTGTACGGCAGACAGATCCCTGGTCTATATATCTGCATTCCTTACAGATCATGTCAGACCTACATATTATGTTGCCGGGGGAGACCCGGACGATCTGCATGGTCCAGCACGTGTTTTCTGGGTTGGATCTGCACTACATAGATCCTGCACAACATATCAATGCGACATATAGATGATCTACATGATGTAGATCGTGATCTGTCCGATGTGTGCAAGTTTCCACAACGCCGATCTACGACAGGATCTGAATGATCTGTACCAGGCACATGTTTCCCCGGTGTGCATGAACAGCGGAAGTGATGACCTACAGGGTGTGATGACGTTTGTCATGCGCTTGCCCTGGTTTATAAACACGTTCAACTCTGCTTTGAGGCACGATCTGTGTGATATTTGTATGCTTCCGCGGGGTGATCTGCTGGATACGCATGGTCTTACACACATATATACTTGTTGGTTATATATAACCAACAATACTCCTCTCGGCTAATCCCCGGCCGGGGTGGTGCTCGGGCCTGAGGCTTCCTCAACACGTGCCAGAGCCCCTGAGGGGGAGTGTGGCGTAAAATAGAGCTCGGGTATGGCCGGGCCGGCGGTGACAGCCAGCGACAAGGCAAAAAACTTCCTCGCGGAATTTTAACCGCAGCAGTCTTGCCTGCGGACGCTATGTCGCGTCACCGCCGCGGAAAGCGTGGGGCTCGTATCGAGCAGAGAGGAGAGGATCGAACCCACGTGAGTAAGCACCAAAGTCGGGAAGGAGATGGACGTGGCGTGTCGGGACAGCTGCCCCCTTCGCGTTGGCATTTAGGCGAGAACCGGGCAGGGCGGAGGGAGACAGAGAGGGGGAAACACTCTGACTGACAAAAACGGAGGGTGGAAGGGAGAAAATCGGACGCTCGGAAGAAGAGGAGACGTAGGACGATTCGAAGGGATGCTCAGAAACTACGCACAGATGCAAGGGCTAGGTCCAGAGCGGGGGAACTCGTCGTGGGTACGTTCAACGTTCGCACACTCGCTTTCAAGGGCAAGAACGGCATAGGTCACGCCGAGATGATACTGAAGACTTGTGAGGACGCAGGTTGTGACGTCATAGGATTGCAGGAGGTGAGGCGCGATGGACAAAGTGCTTCTACGGCGGCGGGGTATGTTGTGCTTTTCTCGGGAGCAGACGGAAGAAAGCACGAGAAGAAGGGGAACACGGGGTAGGCCTAGCTCAGTCTATCGTGGCAGGGATGGAAAAGGGCGACGTCGCGGTTGAGTGCATCAGTGCTAGATTGATGAAGGTTGGCATCCAACTCAAAGGTAAATCTAACGATGTCTTTTATTGCAGGCTATGCTCCCTCTCTCGATAAGAGCACCAGAGAAGAAGACCACTTTTGGCGCTCAATTGACGAGGTGGTCAAGGGGGTACGCAGTAGGAACCATTTCCTTGTCCTGATGGACGCGAGTGCTCGCACCGCCATGAGAGGGATTGGGTGGACTGACAGTAAGGTGATGGGTGCATACGGACGTGATGGACTGAACGACGACGGAGAGCGACTATGGATCCACCCAACAGACAACAAACTCGCCCTCCTCCACACGTACTATGCTCCACCCGCTCGCGGAATATCGTACACTTTCTAGAGTCCTAACCGAGGAAAATCCCAGTACAGGCTTGACTACATACTGACACGGCAAGTGCATAGACGGTTGGTACGTAGTATCACTGTACGGACCCCGCCCAAGGAGAGCGCTGAGTCGGACCACAATCTTGTGCTTGGAAATATTCGTCTATTGGATCGCATCGCACCAAATCGCTCAAAGAGAGTCAAGAACCCGCGGGCTATTGATCTACCAAGGTTGATGGCGGGCCCGCATCTCCGGATGAATCTCCAAGAAGCGATAGCCGCCAACTTTTTCTCCACGATACCCGGTACTAACACCGGAAGCGTTGATGGCACGACCTCAGTATTAACCAAGACCCTACTGTCGAATGCGGCCGACATAGCACCCCCTATTCGGCGCAAGCAAGCACCGAGGGGTTGGTGTGCGACCGAGGAGACGAAATCGGAGTTGGATGCACGATGGCAGGATAGGGAAGACGCGTGGAAACGGCTTCGTTCTACTCCAAATTATCGGGGTCTACGGCGAGCCTTGAAGGCGAGCAGCAAACAGCTCAAACGCACGCGGACGGAAGCTGCAGAGAGGTTCTTCGAGCATTACGTCAGCCAAATCGAAGGGTGTCACCGAAAAGGTGATCAGTTTGGCTTCTACAAACATCAAAAGGGGATGGATGTGGAATGGAAGAGGACGTTTAATTTGTAGTACATCAAGGACGAGGAAGGTCGATTGCTGCGAGATAATACCCTCATCCGGGAGCAGTGGGTGAGGTGGTTTCATAAAATGCTTAACACAAAGTCGCCGACCCATGATCCAAGCATTGTGGACGAGCTTAAGCAGTGGCCCCCGTGCAGACCACTGGACGATGTCTCGTCTAGGTACGAGGTAAAGGAGGCAATCCGTGCGTTAGCGAACCGAAAGGCGGTAGGCCCGATGGCCTCCTGGCCGAGCTCCTGAAGGTCTTGGCCGACGAAGGAAAAATGAACACGCTCGGAAAGTTCCACGATATCATCGTCGCTGTGTGGAGGGGAGGTGGCGTGCCGCAACAATGGAAATATGCAACGATTAAGGTGCTGCACAAGAGCAAATATCGGATAGAGTGTGACAACTATCGTGGCATCTCCCTCGTGGCTCACGCAGGCAAAGTACTCCTCAAAGTTATAGCGGATCGCCTCAGTGACTACTGCGAACGCGATAACATTTGGCCGGAGGAACAGTGTGGATTTAGACCCCAGCGCTCGACGGTTAACACGATGTTCGTAGTACGATGACTGCAGTAACTGGTGCGGAATAAGGACACCCCCTTGTACTTGTGCTTTATCGACCTCACCAAAGCATGACTCCGTCGACCAAACCCTTCTTAGGGTGTCCTTTCTCGTTGAGGCGCGCCACCGAGAATGCTCGCCGCCATCCGCCAATTCTACGACGGCATACAAGCTTGCGTGCGGTTGGATTATGGGTAGTGCCCGGATAAGTTCGACGTGGGGCAAGGTCTCAGGAAAGGGTGCGTGCTCGCGCCACTGCTTTTCAACATGTTTTCAACGGCGGTACTGCGTGTGGCCGAGAAACGCTTCCTCTCTGATGCGGCCGTCGCGGACAACATGGTGCGGCTCCAACGAAAGAAGGAGAAAGGGGAGAAGAGGGGCACACCACGCACAGGCAAAGTCGACGGGCGGGAGGGGAAGGAGGAGGAGGAGGTGCAGGAGTTGTGGGGTATGCTGTACGATGACGATGCGGGCATCGTATCGCGATCAGCTGAAGTGCTGGAGAGGATGATGACGGTGATCGTGACTGCGTGCTCGGCGTTCGGGCTTATGGTCTCTATTGTCAAAACGGAGATCATATGCCTGCAGACTAAAAGTGGCGGGGAGGTGTTGTTCGCCATCAATGCAGCCGGTCAGGTATACAAACAAACGATCGAGTTTGTGTACTTGGGCGGGGCTATCAGCGCACACAAAGACCTCAGCATCGAGATCACGCGGCGCCTTCAGAGAGCCTGGGCGTGCTGCGAGCGGTACAAGATGGAAATCTATGATCGCCCGGGTGTGCGCTTACAGTTGAAGGTGCGGTTACTGAAAGCCGAGGTGGTCGAGACTCTACTCTACGGTTACACGACGTGGAGCCCGAACAAGCCTGACTATGACAGGCTACGACGGGTTCACCATTCCATGCTCCTCCGATGCCTAGGATGGCGGAAACGGAAGCGTGTCGACCACACCCTATCGTACGCCGACGCGCTTGCCAAGATAGCTTCCGAGAGCATAGAGGCGATAGTGCGCAAACGGAGGACTTGTTTGCGGGATTCGTAGCACGCATGAGGGAGGAGCGTCTACCACAGAGGGTGATGTTTGGGGAGCTTGTTGGGAGTAAGGGCTACTCAGGGGAGCAAGAGAAGGACTGGATGGGCACCTGAAGGAGGATGTGTCGGTCTTTGGAATGAAGTTCGAAGGGTGGCAAAATAATGCACAGAAGACCGGCAAATGGTTTCGACGGGTAGGGGAGAGAGTAGAGTCATTCATACGGAAATAGCATGACGCGAAGAGATGCAAAGCTGCAGAGCGACACGCAAAGGCCGCGGCAGCGGCATCCACCGTCGGCATCTCCGAGCGGCCGGGGGGAGGAGGGCGGGGGGGGGAGGGGGGGAAGGGGGGGCGTCCTGCCCAAGAGAGTGAAGTCTGAGTCTGGCCATCATCGTCCTGAAGCTTGTGGGCCTTCCAATGGCCGTCACAAGTTATCGTAACGCCGGTCTGACTTCTTCGCCTTGCTGCGTTCTCCCCCCGGTGCCATTGATGCACTTCATACCCTCTATGAGCCGAATGCCGCATTTAGTCAGTTTCTAGTATCTGCTAGTATTGTGTTGTTTTTTTCTTTCCTTTCCTCGCTTCCTCTTCTTGTCTTTTTTTTTTTTTTTTTCCCGTTTTGCTTTCTTTTCTTTTCTTTTCTTATTTTTTCAATTGGCTTGAGTCTGACGTGCGTATGCGTAGTGATAGGTACCACGTGTAATATTTGTTTTCAAAATATACACTTGTACGTGGTAGTCTTTTCTGGGTGGCAAGCAGTGTAGTCGGGCCTTTTCTGGCGCGAGTAGTGAGACGTATGTACCAGCAGTATGAACCTGGCACGTCGTGGGCTGACTCCCGATTTCATTTTCATCTTTTTCTGGCGGAAGTATTAGTTGCGTCAGCTGTGATATATGCGTGTACCACTTTTGGTTTTGTTTGTGTTTTTTTCCGTGGGGTATTCCTCCGCTCCAGAGTGACTGGAACCTGTCCTGTGATCACGGACTTGATTATGCGAGTTAATGCGACAACATGTCCCGATGTTCCGACCCACTCATCTGTACGAACGGTATGATCCACTTTACGCACAGATCATCTGCTCGACGTCTTTTCTCCCGACAAAGGTCACTTTGAATACTGCTGTACGACTACCTGTACAGCGCATCTAATAAGAAACAAGGTAGCAAGAAGTCCAGGTCGAGATTGCCAGGAAAATGCCAGGTAAGAAATTCGGGAGGTGTTATGCTGAAGTTGGTGAGCCATCCTACGGTAGGGTTGCAGCATCATCGATTAGTCCCTGAGCTCCTCACGTGAGGAGCTCAATATCTCACCCGAAAAATGACTTCGAAGGCATTCGGTTGCACAACCCGACCAAGCTTTTATGCCTTAGTCCATAAATAAAATTTACTCTTGAAATTACTTCATTGACCGGCAGTTCCTCACATGAGGAACTCAATCGCCCAGAGACTTTCTGGCGCAAAACGCGCAACCCCTACCGTGGGATGACTCTGGTGTAGTTTACTACACCCTGGGCAATAGGTTCCAGGTCAATAGGCAATCGATAGGATCCTATTCCAATACGAGACCTATTGTTGCCCGCGATAGGTATCGATGGGTACTTTTCGTAGCCTATTGGGGCTGACCATGGGTATCGATTGGCATCTTCAATGATCTACTGTTTGGTCAATAGCCTGTTGCACCTATTTATCTGAACATATTGATAAAACAAGTAGGTATCGATCGACATTTTCAGGGCGGTACTGTTTGGGCGATAGGATACTGGCGCTGAGAGACGGAACCTATGGGTTTGTCCGATAGGTATCGATATATCGTACCTTTCACCAATATACCTTTCACCAAACCTATTGTTTCGGAAAATAGGTATCGATAGACCTTTCACAAATCTTTTGTTTCGGACGATGGGTATTGGCAGACCATTCACCATTATTTTGTTTCGGATGATAGGTATCCGTACGAAGACCTTTTGCCATTTTACTGTTTCAGTGTTGGAGAGCATAGACGCTCGAAGACAGCCCGTCTAAGTACAATTAACTTGAGTTCGCCATTCATCATCCACGCCGCACGCCCCTCCAGCCCAGCGGAGAATCCCCGAAAACGGCCACTGTCTGTCTTTGTTGTGCCATAAGAAGCTCAAGGTGGGTGGTCTCAATAACAAGGTGGTATTACTACGTGTGTGTTCGATGCGAAGCTTAAACCTGCAGTGTTCTAAAGCGACCTACAGTCAAACCCCGCTTAAAGACGCACTTCTTAAGTCAACTCCCCGCTATAAAGACGAAAAAAAATCTGAACCAGGGTGCCCCGCAGATGTACAAGTTTAAGGGGGGGTGTATTGTTTACGCTGCGGGGCCCCCCAAAAAATGGTGCAGCACACCTGTAGACTGCCAGAGAGCGGTCTGCTGCTGCTGCTGCTGCTGCTGCTGCTGCGTGGACATGGATAGATTCCTTTCGTCTGCTGACGGTCCGTCTGCCTCCCACACGAAAGCGTGTGGTGAACCAACATGCAAGATGAAATCTGTCCCGGTCTCAGCGATTCACCAGTGCCCTTGCGGGCGAGCCATGCATGGGTTTTGTGGTGTGGGGGCGGTAGTTTTTTTTTTTTTGTGGAGGGCATATAGCAATGGGCCTGTTTGTGATGTACGGTTCTCTTGTTGTTGTCTAGCGTTGTTTATCTTCACCGTTTTTCTGAGTTGATGTCCATCTGTGTCCTTATCAGGTAGGATTTGACATGTCAAAGTTGGAACAGAGGTGGTGAACGATATATCGGCGAGGTTTCCAACATGAGGACGAGAAGATAATAAGAAAAACACAGTCGACACCAACCGAGAGAGAGAGTTCACTGCAGTCATAATAACCTTCATCCTGCAACATTGAACCCACTTCTCGGAGCATTTTATTTCGGGCGGTGGGGTGCGGCAACTACTGTATAAACTTGGTTTTTAAGTACATTCCACTCAACCACGGCAACGTTGTGACGGTCAGATTTGTGGATTCTCGTTTCGTTATAGTATACCTGCTGCAACGGCGCGTCTTTTGATGTATGTTATGCCTCCATCGGCCCCGGGGATGGTGCGTTATCGTCCCCGGAATCTTAAAGACGATTCCCCGCGTTAAAGACGCCTTGAAAAAAAGTACCGATATGCGTCTTTAAGCGGGGTTTGACTGTATTTGTGTGCCGTTTAGTTTCTTCTTATACCCTGGATAATACCCTATCGAATAGGTTATTGGGCCAACAATAGGTCGGCAACTATGAGGATCGATACCTATCGCGGGACACAATAGCTCGGCTTCGGGGTCTATCGATAGGTATTGTAAGCAACATTAGGGTTTGGGCAGTGGCCACAATAGCCTATTGTGCGACCGATAATTTATTTGCGAAGGTGAATATCGATAGGTATCTTGGGCACCAACGTATTTTGAAAATGACTCCAAACAGGCTATCGTTCGAACAAGACCTTTTTATCGCCACCAATCAATACCTATTGGTTAAAGAGATAGGTGTGCGATAATATCGATCGATACCTATTGATCAATGTAATAGGTTTGCAAGGGTATCGATCGATGCCCATTGACCAATTTAACAGGTTCTCAAGGGTATCGATCGATACCTACTGACAATTTAATAGATATATTTGAAAGGGTTTCGATCGATACCTACTGCTTGTAAATGTGTACCCTCGTACTGCTTAGAACATACCTATACCCACCGTATAACCCAGGCTATTGTTTGAATGGATACCTTGGATGATATATAGACGGTATAGCAATATGTACCTTGATATACTTCTTGCCTGTCAAAACAGCAGATTTACGATAATCACTGGTACTAAAATAAATTTTAATCGATATAGGCTCGAGAGGATTTCAATCGATAGCTGCTGCTGCCGTTGAACAACTCAGAAACACCTCTCACTACTTTTCTTTGAGGTCATCAATCATACCATTTCCTCTGGACCTTGTGGGCATAGAAATAGGTATCCATCGACAACTTTACCCTCGTATTTCACCCTTCTATTACGTACAAGTTACAAAACGTATCGATATTCAACTAATAATCGATAATCGATACACCAACTTGTGGACAGACCAACAGGCGTACTCAATACATAGTATATTGACAGACCAATAGGCGCACTCAATGTGGTATATGCCGGTCGCCCCGGTGGCGTATCAGGTTATCCTCGAGCCTGGTATAGGTCAGTTTCGTGAGTTCGAGCCCCGCCGAGTGCATACTCGTACAAAATTCGTTGGGACTTTTTCTTGTGCACAAATTGACTTGCGGAAAGCGCGAGAGCGTGAGTTAGCAACACTCGATGTAAAGTCGACGACCAGTGGGATTGCTGAACCCTATGCGCGACAAAAACAGAAGGCAAGAACCGGGGGGAAGAAGGGACGACACCTGTGACCACGGCTTGTCCAGAAGCTGGAGAGTAAAGTGTGGGTATAAAAAAAAAAAAAAAAAAAAATGGTATATTGTATAGATACCTACTGGTCTTCGCAATATATATCGGTCGACAAAATTTCACATACCCATTGGTCAAACAATAGGTATCGATCGACACTTTCGCGTACCTATTGGCCACAGTAATAGGTATCGATCGACAGCGTGACATAACTATTGTAATAGCAATAGCCTATTGTGCCGATTTATCAGATCTTATTGGTTGGAGAAATAGGTGTTGATAGACAGATTCACACACCCACATTGAGAACAATAGCCTATTGCACCAATTTCTCTGGACCTATCGGTCCAAGCAACGGGTATCGATCGACAAATTCCCATACCTATCGAAGGTTAAAATAGGTATCGATATGCAATACCCCAACCTATTGACATGCTATAGACATATTCAATAGACTATTGTCCGGGGTGTGGTGTATAGAACGCACCCTTTTTCAAAATAAGAAATCCATGAACCAGTGTCCGTTTCTTGGCGTCCTGTGTAGTACTGCTTGCTGTAGCTTGTACCAGGTACCAGATATTGTTTGTGCCAGAAAACATGCGACAAAGCGTGGCAACGTCATCACCAACATGCCCCCCTCTCGCAAAAACCCAGCACTTATGTCGCGCATTACGCTGTTGCTTGCGCTGCGCTGCTCAAGCTGCTGCCTGCTCACGAGGTGGCGCCTGAAGCTCACACGTTGTTACGAAAAAAGTGCCTCTGGTAAACATCACAGCCTTTATGTACAATGTACGGCAGCAGCAGCACATTTGTGCAGTACCACAGGGACTGTCAAATTCTACGAAACGAATCTGTTGTGTACAGAGAGAACGGGAAATTACCGACAGTCAAACGGATCGATGACCAAGAGAGCAAGCTGGTAATGTTCCCCGCGAATGCATCCTGGTTGACCATTACTACTGCCTGTAATGAATCCCAGCACAGCAGCAGCAGTCAAGTAGATGGAGTTTCGTACGTCGTGCGACTGCCCTGTTCGTACAGAAGTAGTGAGAGAGACAGTCGACACAAGCAGTGGTTTACGTCGAGTGAAACCCTGCTTCTGCGCTGCTGCTGTCGCTGCTGTTGCTGCTTCTTGGCTCCTGTGATCATTCGTTTTGTTCCATGGCTTGTGGAAGCCACTACCGGTACACCACCATCGAAGCCGCACGCACCTGAGCTAACGCGAACGGCAAACCCACGATTCCAGCTCCGACGATGGTGTTCACGAAGTTAGAGACCGCCCCAGCGGCCGAGCTGTTCCCCGCCGGGTACCTCAGCGCCCTCTCTGCCATCTCATCGCGGTCTCCATGACCTATTCCCCCGCCCACATCTGTACCAGTAGTCGCCGTCGCTGGGAACACGATACCCTCCGGTCTACCGGTCATCTCGAATTCTCCTTCGACTCCATTGCTTTGCGCCCCCACGACTGTAGCGCCGCATTGCTGTCGCATGATTAACCCCTTGAGGAAGAGGCACAGACATATGCTGTGGAATGGGTGTGTTGTTGTCTGCTGCCTGCTCTGGAGCCGCTACGAGTAGATGGAGGCGGTCTGCTGGTTTGAGTTCCCTTTTCTTGTGGTTGGCCAATCATTATGGAGAACATAAAACAGCACCCAATCATTTTCGTCTAAAAACCTTCCGTGGAAATTTCGGAGCCTCGGCATTTGATTGGCGCACACAATCAAGAACCTCTTGTACGGCCGTTGGTATGTATTGTTTTCGCCTCTCGCATCCAGCCTGTCTGCTGTTCTGTGGTGTATCCTGCTGTGAAAGAGAAGGGCGAACGCAGGCAGTTAGTTGCGAGGAAGCGCGTACCAGGTAGAAAAATTTAGAGCGTAAATACGCGCGCGACCGGCCAACAACGCAGCTTGCAACGCGCACAGCTTGCAAAGCTGGGCATCAATCGATTTGTTTCCACCCAGATATGATAGCAGCAGCAGGCGACGAGGTAGCAAAACGGAACAAAGCCGCGGGGGGTGGGCGTACTCATTTGTTTTGCTCTCGCCTTTTTTATTTTTTGAAGTTCTGTTATTAGTGCACTCACACTTTCGAGTCAGAGCACTACTTACTACCTGGTATAGAAATCGGTTACGACTGCTCCTATTAATATATACGTCTCTCCGACGTTTGGGCGCTCAATAATAATACCTCTGTGTTCCGCATAATAATACTCCGTAGATACCTGGTACATTTTAGCACATTTTTATGTTGGCTCATCTTTTACCCGGGGTATAACCATATACCACGCACCAAGGACAGGGTACTCCTGCTGTACACCAGGGTGCTCTTTTTATGTTTTTTTTTGGTGATTTTTGTTGATGCTTTTTTTAATGAAAACGGAACAGACCAGACAAAAGTCGATGTAAGTCGACAACGGAAGAAAGGGCTGAAGACGTCTTTTCGCGATGAAAAAATAGATGAAGGCGTGTACCGTAGTGGGGAGGGGGGAGAAGAGGCTGCTTAGTGACCCTGGGCTGAGTTACGTCTAGTGAGGGAGAAAGAGAAGAAAAATAGTGCGAAGCTAATAGATGGGTGAGCAAACAAAGAGAGAGCGCGACGGGCGGGTGAGGGTACCGGTACTTGTATCTGGTGCAGAACGTTAATTGTCTCATGCAATTCGCCATTTTTTGGAGCGTTTCCTGTTGTCTCACAACCTAACAGTCAGTAGAAGTGACACTTCTCGCCCTTTCTTTGATGTCCCGTGTGTGGGTCAAAGCAGCGTCATCGGCATCATCGTTGCATACCATCGCATCCGTTCTCTGTGCTAGCGAAGGAAGTCAACGAAGAGGGCTCGACCAAGATCTGGTCGTCCCAAAATGGCAAACAAACCTCGGTCGTTCATCCCCGATCAATCCCCATCATACGAGAGGAGGGTCGATATTTTCAAAAAGAATGTCGAAACAATGTCAAAACACTGTTACCACTTTCAACTTCAACTTCAAAACTGAGGAGCGTGTCACCCCTCCATCATTTCCACTCAATACACCAATGCAATGTCAACTATTATTATCAGACAAAATCGTAAAATCCTCCAGCATCCCCCCCCCACCGTTCCAGGTGTTCCTTCCCGGCATTGTAGACATGCAAGGATCGCCTATGGTCATATGACTAGGGCTATGCCTGGAATGAGTACACCCCCCCTTGCGGTTCTGCAAGAGCGAGGAGCGTCAATCCAACAAACCTTTCACACCCCCATCACGAACACCATTATATACCAACATGCAATGTAAAATAAAATATAACGCGAAATAGTAAAAACCTCCTGCAACGCCCCCCCCCCCCCCCCCTCCCTCCCTCTTCAATGAAAATACGACGCATTCCACGAGTCGAACTAAAGCCGTTGTTGACGATCTGCGGTCGTCGCACTCTTTCACTTTTAGTGTTGCGTTGTGTCATGTCTACACAGCTGAAACAATTTGTCAGCTGATCGCGACAACAGAGAGCGGAACCATCAGGTCAAAACCGACGACGTAGCTACAAGTTTGAACCCTCAAACACAATATCAATCCAGCGTTCACGCACGATAGGCAGCAGCTCGACTTCACCCGGTAGTTGACCCATATACCACTGCAAAAATATCCTACACTATTTGCAAGTAGTCTAGCCCCGAAACGTGGGAGCAACAATACTGAACGAGTTACATTACATCCAAAGACAACAACGCACCAGAGTCACGATGCCACAATACACAGCAGCAGGAGAAACTACGACCGTACAGCGCAGTGATACACCCACTCCTATCCTACGTGTGGCTCCCCAGCCTTAGACTCACTCGCCCGTGTCTATCCTACTGGTACCACTCACCGCCTGTGCGTTCAACAAAAACAACGCACAAGTGCCTCTCCCCGTCCTCCAGGGGAGGAAGTCGAACACCAACACCACCACCACAATTGCCGGGCATCCCTTCCAGCGGACGAACGTGCATCCCCATTCTTCGTCCTCGACAACGGTCAACGAGGAACCCGACCGTTACATATGGCCTACCCACCGGCAAGAGCAATAAGGCTTAGTTCGGGTAAACACAGTGGACTAATGCCCTCTAATACCGTAACCAGTACTGTCTACTGCAGGACAGGAAGCTGCGTGTAAAATCACATCTGATTCAAACATATTGGCACGTGTGGTTTTTCACAACGACGCATGATGCCTTCGGCGCAACCATCACACGTGGCGGTCATCAATGAAAATAGCAATGGTTTATTTAGTATACAGGGTACATATTCCCGAGGGTACCGTGGTACCTCATCTGATAGATATTGGTGATACTCGAGTAGGTACTCGGGTACCCGCAGAGCATATGCCCTACCAAGCACACCCTTGAAAAAATGTTAGAGTCTCGTCGGCGACAGTTCGAACAATATCGCTGTGCCGACCCCTGCAAACATCATGACGACCCCGAATACCATCATGAACACGGGAAAGCAGAATTTGCTTGCGACCCGCAGCCGTCCTCCAAGCGCCGGGTTATATTCCGGGGAATCTTTGCTCCACATGGCTAGCGCTTCTCGAATCTCCGCTTCAAGTAGTTTAATGTGAGCTGCTGCCGGCAAGATGTACCCGATCGCCTGGTTTATCGTCGGCAAGAGTTGAAAAAAAAAGTGGGAAGGGGACATGGAACGTGAAAAGGCGAGAACGGGACAACCAACGCTAACAGCTGGGCATGGGGCAAGCAATGCGGCGGTAGCTGTGGGGGGGGAGGGGCGCAACAAGCTCCCGAAAACTCAGCTGCCGCGTCAGCCATGTGGAGAACGTTTTAGACAAGAGCACCTATGATATCATTTCCACGCAAAACCACACAGGGTAACAATCTCCAACGCACATGACGCGCCACATTTACAACGCTGCACCCCCCTCTCAACATTTTTTTCTTCTCCCAAACCACCTCCTTGTCGCCCCAACAAAAATCAGGAGCCCCAACAGGTACGAGTGAATCATTGAGCTGGTAACATGCGTTCTCGACTATTACTGTTGGGAGTAGTATTAACAATCAAAACCAAAGATGGTTCGAACAAAACAGGGGGATACAAAAGTTTTTGGGCCCGTTGAAGTTTTAGCTTACTACGGTTCCACGTAGCAGCTGTCGACGATCATTCGATATCGGCTAGGCCTGCCAAGAGGTCACCTACACGCATGCGGTGTGACGTTCCATCGCCATCAACACTCACACTGCCGCCGAGAGCACCGAAAACTTCCATGATTGACCCGAGGTTCCTCGTAGCTAAAGCCAAGGTCATCGTGCCAAACCAGACCGCCACGGTTATCCCGTAATGGCGACATGACGTCCTTGGCCCCTTGCCGAGCAAGGTCTGGAAAATCGCCACGTCTGCGACGTGCCTTGCCACGTACATCTCTACAGGGTAGGTGAAGATCTGTTAAGGAAAACAAAAACAGCAAAACATCGAAGGCAAACCACACCACAGACAAGAGCGCACGTGAGAGCATGTGAAAAAATTGGCATTTGTTGAGAAACGCCTGCTATACGTTGTACATCTCCCATAATTTTTCACCGCAGCAGGACAATGCCGAGATCGGTTATCGATTAAAAGTCAACCACGTGCTGTTCCATTTCTTGGTGCGCCCCCTCTTTCTCGTGCGAAACGGATAGAATTTGATGGGATGCAAGGATTTTAACGGGATGGATGGATTTTGACGGGACGTATGGCGTTTGACGGGACGGGTGAATTCTGATGCGAAGAATGGACTTTGACAGTACAACGCACACATCGGATGGGTCAGTTGCCTGTTAGTGGTCTACATGATCTACATTATCTGTGTCTTTCAGGGAAAACATATTCCTTGTCCATATGATCTGCGTGGTCTAGATCATGTAGCTGGGTGGGAGCCGGTTGATCCGCATAATCTCGCGCGTGTTTCCTGGGTTAGATCTGTACTGTACAGATCCCCGCACAACGTATCATGATGACACGTGTAGGATCTAGATGATCAATAAATAGATCGCGATCTTTTCCACGTGTGGAACAATGGATTTCGACGCGAAGCATGGATTTCGACGGGATGGATGGGTTTGGACGGAATCTTCCTTGAAACGGGGGTGGCTGGCTAGTCCCCGCAGTACTACAATTTGCATTGTGAAATGCAAAGGCAGCAAAGAGCGTGCCGCAATCTCTCTTGTTGCAGCCGCCGAAAGAGAAAATCCCCAAAAAACACGCGGTGAATGACGCGAAGAGAAAGAAGCAACATACGAGTATCCCGCCCAAGCTTCTTGCTTACGTGCGCGCCGGCCGATACGTTATCGCAGCAGCGTCCGCAGACATCGCCGTCACAGTTAACTACACCGAAATGAATATATTAATAGTTAAAATAACGACATCAGCACGCCGCGGCTCACCATCGACAACGCCAGAAACGCTCGTGCACCGTTGGCAGGCTTGTGCACCGGCGAGAAATTGTTGAGAATATTCCCCTGTGTCTCGTTCGCGAAGATCAGATACCCGCCGAGAGCAAGCGTTAGCCCCATCACCAAGGCGATGGACACGGACCACCGTGACACGCCAGCCCAGCGCTCCGCGCCAGACTTGGACATGCTCCGGTACACAAGGAAGGACGAGTGCTGGCAAACAAACGCGAACGATATCGCCCCGAAGCCGGCGAACACGGTGGGTCGAACGAAGTCGTAAACGTCCGACCGATCGATGCTCGGGTTTTCACTGCGAACGTAGCATTCGACGGTGAGAAGAGCACACAGCAGACAGCAGCGAACAGCAGAGGAAAGGAGAGGGGTCAAAATTGAAGCCAAGTCGGGGAGAATAAGAGCTACGACGGGGGGGGGGATTTTATGTCAAGGGCGGAGAAGCCACAACAGTTTCTCTCGAGGCAACAAAACGACCAACGCCAGGAGCATCTGATCATCTATTTCAGAGCGCGCGCCAATCTGTTTAACACGGCACACTGCACGACTCATAACATTACGCCCGCACGTAGCACGGTACACCTATGCGGGGTTGACTGTTGTATAACGGTAGACTGTCACCCCTGAAGGCGGTTGCGTTAGGGTTCAAACCTCGGCTATGTACACATGGCAAAACAGATTTTTCTGAGCCTGGTTTCGTCGCCGAAAAGTGCGAGGGTGCGAGTTGGCGAAGTTCATCGAAAAAAGATAAGCAGTGAGAAAGCTGAACCCTACGAGTATGTGCGAAAAACGAAGGCAACTATCGGTGGGGAGAAGGGAATACACCAGTGGTCACGGTTTGTCCACAACGTCGCAGAGGGTAACTTTAGCCTGTCGCGAGTTGAGCTGGAACGTAAAGGTGACTTATCAAAAACCACAAGAAAAAACACTGCAAAGGTCCTACCTCGTGTCCCACTGCAAGACAAGAAAAAGAAAATTAGGCTCCACCCAATCTACATGATGCTCCCTTGTCCAACGCAGTCACGAAATCCGGCAGCAAACGATTAACCCTCTTGCTACTGCAGAAGGTGTCCTATACTATTTCCAAGTATTTTGTCCCCAGAAACGTGGCAAATCTCTCTACGGGATAAACAAAGGGTGCCAACCGGTGTTCCACAGGGCTCAAAATCGCCGTTTGGCCGTCCACGGAGAGGGCACCTCTTTTTTTAACCATGCCAGGAGATAAACGCTAGCCTGCCCCCCCCCCAGCCCTTCCAATTCAAACACATTTAACACGTGGCAAAAAGCTACCAACTAGTTAGTACGTACACAATCCCTCCGTTTCTCCATCTACCCATTGTGTGTGCCTTGTTATGCCTTGTGTGTTTGACAGGTACCTGGCCTCGCTGCTTCCGGCGACGAGGACAATCAACGTCAGTAGCAGGTCTGCCAGGACGCTGATGAAAGACGTGTAGGAAAGCTTGCCCAGGTCCTTGAGAAGACACAAAGGCAGCACGCAAAAAAATCCGACCACGACGATCGTCCAGTTCCGGTCAGCAAGCGTCCTTCCCATTACTCCGGCAGCAAAAAGTATCTCCGGAATGGTATCGCCCACGACGATGAGGTAGGCGGTCATAGCCCCGAACGCCAACACGCCCGCGAAGAAGCAAAACAAGTAGCTGCCCGCGTTACCGAACAGACTGGCGATGAGCTCCTCATAGTTAAGCCGCCCCGTCTTTTCGCCTGCGTTGATGAGCATGGTGGTAGACTTGTAGGTAAGGAGGGCGGCCGTACACAGCATGACCACGCCCATAACCAGCCCGCTCTGTCGAAGTAAGGCACCACAAGAGGGGCGGGGGGGGATGGCGCAAGGTTCAGTAGGGGTTGCTTCAGCTGGGGAGCTTCGTTCGAAGTCAATGTAAGGGCACGGATAAGTAAAGACATTGCATCAGGCGGGCATCCGTCCGCGCCAAAGGGGTAGACAAGCGCCGACAGCAGGGGCAGTTGAGGGCACACCCGTCGGTGACACAAGAAAAAAGTTGGCCGAGGGCGCCGGTACAGGTATCTTCCGAACGTTATCGAACCTTGAGCGGTGGCGGTGTCAGAGCGGCCGGCTCTCTGCCGCCGAGCAGCGTTGCAACGCCATGGCCTAGGAGCGAGAGCCCACGGTTTGGAGGAGGGGAGGGGTCTTGGCTTTCCAAGTGGAGCGCTGACGGTAGCTGGTTCGAGTTGCACGGCACAACTTCAGCACAGCGGAGGCTGCCATGGTAGCTCGGGTCGGCAAGAGAGCACCTGCAAGCGCGGAGTTTAGGGCGTGCGGCGGTGCGCGGGCGCACATTTTTCGCGAGAATTCTGCTTAGCGCACCATGTGCCGGAGTCAACGTGCAGCTTGCCTGTTGTCGTTTTTTTTGTGCCGCGCCATTTTTCGCCGCAGGCCAAAAAGTTGTGCGCCACCCCTTTCGCCGCAGGCGAGAAAAAAATGGATCCGTTTTCGACGTAGGCGCTTTTTTTTCCCCGATCATTTCGCCGTATGAAATGCGAGTAGGATGCCAGAAAACCCGAGTTAAGCGGAAGAAATTTCGAGATTACCGGGTATTGGGTAAAAATCTACACCCCCCCTACTAGACAATTGCCGTTGTTCCAACCGAGCCCACTCAGGGCAAAGACAACGATAAATACGTCTATGAGGAGGCCTCTTGACTTCCCCTAGAGCTCAAAAGGCATTGAAACGCTTGGAACCTGCAACGGAAAATAATTCGGCTTGCTGTTGATTGGTTATCAAATCGAATAGATTCAAATGCTTTCTTCATTATCTTGCCTATTCTTCGCCAGGCACGTGTTAGGCACGCTTTCAGGAAATTTCAGCCAATTTCAGGCATTCAGATATAACGCCGTTAGTCGGGTAGTAAAATCAAAGGGAAAGGCGATAGGCCCTAGCCTTTTAAGGCATGTCTGGAATAATACTTGAACAACCTTTTCTGAAAAGAAATGCCTGAGCTGCTGTTTTCATGCCAATCTTGCCTATGTTTCGCCAGGCACGTGTTGGAACGCTTTCAGCCAATTCAGGTATTCAGATAGAACGCCGTTAGTCCGGAGCTCCCATAAACAGGGGAAAGGGGATATATTTTGTAGGCCACAGCAGTACGAGACTGGTGATATCGTCGCAGTGTGATTAGAGGTAGGGACCAACCCTGGGGCTGGATTTTTCTCGCCCCTGCATGCACACATACATGATGCACACGTTGGGGTTTGTTGAACTGCTATTTGTGGTGCGAATCGAGGCTCGTCTGTTTTTGCTTCTATGCAGAGTGCCTGCGGCACACGCACGGAAACACAGCACCTCGTGACATTTTTTTTGCATGATTGGGTATTCAAACCCGGGACCGGATCCAGCCAAATGGCGCTGCACGAGAACGGAGATGTGACTGCACGCATATGATATGTACATACTACCTGGCGAGGTACGTGGTAGTCGACGATCTATGCTTATGCTACGTCTACCAGGCGTTTATATGAATTTGTGCTGCTGCTGTTGTGCTGTTCTACATGAATGACAGAGTGCATGCAACGCACACACAGTCACACCGCGGCTTCTTTCACACCAGTACATAACAAACACGCTACGTACGTATAGTCCGTGCAACTTTTTTTTTCACGTGCGTTTTCCCCAGCACTTAAGGACATGCTTCTCCTGGTATAGATAACCGATTAATCTTTCAAAAAAACGCCAAGGTGTTTGTGGAAAAAAAAAATGCTAGTCCCTGCATATCTAGACTATTTCCAAATAATCATAAATAAGTATACTTCAATGTCACAGCAGTTTCTGTACCTGAGCGGTCTTATCGACGCAAACGCCGACATCATGCCAGAGATCAAACGACGGATCCGACTCGCGTGGGCATGCTACGATCGTTTCAAGTGCAAGCTGTACGATATGGAGGATGCCCCGTTCATGTTAAAGGTGCGCCTGCTAAAGACCGACGTGATGGAGACCCTGCTGTACGGGTGTGTGACTTGGGCTCTCGGCCTGGAGCACTTCGCTAAACTCCGAACGGCACACCACAACCTCCTCCAAAGGATCATTAGCTTTCAGCGCCGGCAGCGCACCGACCACTGCATGTCGTACGCCAAGGCTCTCAAGAAGGCACAATGTGATAACGTTGAGACGACTATTCGCAAACGACGCCTCCTCTTTGCGGGAGCCGTACAGCGGACGACCAATAAGCGACTGACCCATCGCGTGATGTTCGGGACGATGGCTGGTGGGGTGAACCGGGACGAGGCCGATCAGAAAAGAACTGGGCCCAGTGTCTGGCAGGCGACATGAGGGTATTCGAAGTCAAAGAGGGGTCCACGGTTGGCTCCCCTTTGCTGTTCGGAGTAGAGACTGTACCATGGCCGAGGGCGGCTAAGAAAAGTGGGAGCTGGCACCGGGGGATCGTCGACGCGGCAGACCACCTCATGACGAGATGGCACAGGGGCGAGGCGGAGAAGAGCTGACAACGCCTCACAGCAGAGGACGCCAATAACAGCAACCAAGGGAAGCCGGGGGGATGGGGCGGGGGAAGCAGCCGTACTAATACAGCTGTAGGTGAACGCAGAAACGAAATGTTAGATCGTGTGGCAAGGCACTAGTTCGACTAATAAGTGGAGCGTGTGGTACTACTACTAGCAGACTGAACCCCGTGCAGTAAGTGGCAGTTTCTGCTTCGTGTGTTTTCGCTGAGTTCAATGGGGGGAGCGCCAAAGCGACAGCATTATTTTTTGCTCCCTTATTTCCCTCCCCACCGGCCTTATGCCGGTATCTTCTTGCTCTTCTTCGTGTTGTTTCCGTCCGTGCAACAGGTATCTGTTCCTCTTCAGCACGTATGTTGTTCTTGCAGCATTTCCTTTCCGATCTTCTCGCATCACATTGTTCAGAACACCTGTCGTTTGTTTTGCTTTTCTTTACGTAGGCGGCCCCGTCCGATCCTTGCGCGATATATCGGATTTTTTCGTGACAAGTGACAAGCCAAGTTCTCTTATATCCGTTCTTTCTCTTACAAGGTACATCGATTCTCTTATATCGTACCTGGTAGCCTCTACTGCTACTAGTAAAAACTGTCCATCTGTGGTTGACTAGCAGTAAGCGCGATATTGCGCCGCTTGTTGTCCATCACATGTCGAGGGAACAAACACCACCAACCAGAAAAACTACGCACCTGCGCCATACTGAAGGGAAGCCCGATGATACCCGCGCCGATTATGGTGTTTACAAAGTTGGCCACGGCGCCAGCTGCCGAGCTGTTTCCAGCAGGGTATCTGGCTTCTCGGTCTTGTGGATCGGTTGCATCCCCAAAGCCGTCAAGGTCGTCGTGCACGGCTTCAGGTCCCGCCGTTGTTGAGAATTCCAGCTCATGACGACTGCCACCTGGCACCCTTGCGAAGTTAGGAGCTTCCTCTCCCATTTGCCAGGGCTACGGAGAGAGGCGTAGCTCAACTTTCCTTCGTCCTGCCCCACGGAGTATGTTGTTCTACGTACTTGTTCTGTTTGGTGGGATCGAGGTCAGGGGTCACTTGTGTTATCCACCCCTCACGAAATTCCCGAATTCTGAAAAATTGGGACTCATTTCAGATACTGGAACCACACCGCATTCCTTAGGGAAAATCTGTAATTCCGCGACACACACTGCTGTACTTGGCCCAGGGAATTTTGCAGGGTGCAGGCGTGTACCTTAGTGCTGCCACTAGAGCTCATCAAAACGGCAGATATTTTCATGTCGATTGAGGGACGCGACCACGTCGCTGAACGTTGGAGTTGTGGTTCCAGGGTTTTTGGTTTGCTCAGCTTTTTTCAAGTTTTGAGCCTGGATTTTTTTACGAATTTGTTTCGCCGCGCTGCCGCTGCTGCTGTCTCGCAACCGCTAGTCATTCCAGCAATCCACTATGTAGGCCGAGTCCTTGGTCACGAGTCCGGTCGTGGGTAGGAAATACCAACCCAACGAATCCACAGCATTCCACGCTGCGCAAGGATTGCGGCCCCACGGGCATGGCACACGTATGAGCTTTTTGCTCAGCAAAGACGTAAATGACACGTCGCGAGTACGTGGTCGAATGCTGCGAGGAAGAACATATGATCGTGGCAATGTGTCACGAAGGACGCCGGGTAGACGGTGTACGTGATCTTGGGAGGGTACACCAAAGGACGGTAATTCCCTGTGCTGTATCCAGGGTAATGCCCGGTGCAGTATTTCAGGCAAGCTCCGCCGACGTCACTGCGCAGACCATCTTAAGTTTGCTGCATATTTCGCGCTTGTACGACATAGAAAGTTGAAGTAAGTGTTGAAAGTGACAAAAATACAGAGTACTCGTAGCGCGTCGCGTGCAGTACCTAACACCTAATAAGAAACATAAATGTTAAGATACGGCCTCGAAAGGCCTGTAGGTATCCGAATTTGAGATCATTTGGATGGGTTTCGTATGATAAGGTTGGCGGTTTATATTCGGGGAAGTTAGGAATTAGATCGGAGGCACGCGCCTCCGATCTCAGAAGCTATCCCGGGCTCTGGTGGAAACGAATAAAGCTACATCTCTACGAAGGAACGAAAGTGAGTACTCTCCGAGGACCTACCCAATTGGCAGACCTGCAGGGGGCACTCTGTGTCCCCACCTATTAATTTAACAAGTGGCGTCGTCGGCAGGTTTCTACTGCTTTTCTTCGCGTGTTCCTGGCTCCGTAGCCAGACGGTTAGAGGTGTGGGAGTGAGTTTTGAGGAGCCGCATCTTCGACTCATGGTCTAGTTCGTAGAACCGGAGTTTCCCCGAATCTCTCATATTTCTGCATATGCGACTCATCAGGGTGGGCTAGTGTTAAGATACGGCCTCGAAAGGCCTGTAGGTATCCGAATTTGAGATCATTTGGATGGGTTTCGTATGATAAGGTTGGCGGTTTATATTCGGGGAAGTTAGGAATTAGATCGGAGGCACGCGCCTCCGATCTCAGAAGCTATCCCGGGCTCTGGTGGAAACGAATAAAGCTACATCTCTACGAAGGAACGAAAGTGAGTACTCTCCGAGGACCTACCCAATTGGCAGACCTGCAGGGGGCACTCTGTGTCCCCACCTATTAATTTAACATAAACATGATCCCAGGCTGAGTTTCTTATTTTCGACAGGGTGCGTTTTGCACTAACTTTTGCGTAAAGGTTCCCGCTTTTCTTATACTCTGTAAAAATCAAGCTGCCTTTCTTATAACCCTGTTGCTTATTTTATATATATAACCCTGTTTCTTGTTATTTATATACCAAGTACCTGGTATTATTTACTACATTGTTCAGGTGTCCTGCACTGCACACGTACAACACAGGAGACCTACTGCATTAAGAAACATAATCACTCACCCAGCCTGGGCTTCTTATTTGGGAGCGGGTGCATTCTACACTAACTTCATTAGAACGGCTCCAGGATTCCATATTTTCCTGTAAATATCAGGCTGCCGTTCTTCTTGCCCTGTTTCTTATCGGATGTGTCCCCCTGTTTCTTATTGGGTGTCCCCCTGTTTCTTATAGGATGTCCCCGTTTCTTGTTGGGTGTCCTGTGTTTTTGGCCTGCTTCTTATTGGGTGTCCTATGTCGTATGGGTGTAGGCTCATGATACCTGTAACAGCAAATACCAGATAGATCCTTGTTTCTTATTCTGTGTCATGTGCTGTATCAGTAGAGGCTCATGACATTTTTAACGACAATACCAGGTACGTGGAGTGTTTTATCAGCAACAATAAGTACACAGCTGCAGCACCCCCAATAGGAAACAAGGGCAACAACTTTCTAGGAGCAGCCTCATACTTACAGGAAAATGATAAATTCGGGAGTCGTTATAATGAAAGTGGTGCGGAACCCACATCTCCCAAAAAATACGAACCCCAATATGGGACAGTACCTCTGTTTCTTACTTGGTGTCCTGTCGCCGTGTGATGCATGTACACCAGGTTCTAATGCTATATGTAAGCCGAAAAAGCGGTGAGGGGAGGGCGGAGTTTTGAAGGACGTCGGGGCCTGATTTTGATCAAAAGGGGGGCGGGAGGGGGGGAGGGGGGGGGGAGGGGACGGGTGGGGCAGGCCAATTTGTGCGTGGAAACCATAAATCCTTCTTGTGGAGGAGGGGGGGGGGGAGTGCCGGGGGGGGAGGGCTTTAGGTCGCATATATGTAGGGGTTTGCTATACGCGTGGTGCTAGGTCTAGGCGATGGTGCGGGTGGTGGGGAAGGAGGGGGCGTTGGGGGCGGGGGTGGGTGGGAATTGCAGCAGCGGCATGGACGGCTCTGAAACGATAACGAGGCGATATCCAGGGCGTGGAGAAGTGTTTATTACTCTGGCGGTTTCGATATTAGGTGGGGCGTTTAAGCAAGAGAAAGCAAGGAGAAAAGAAAAAATATATACGGAGTATATATTAAACTGTGCTGCGTGCTTTTGTTGTATTTTGAAGTTGAAATGAATACCAAGCAGGAATTATCCTTCGTTCTCACGGCATGATACACAAAATCACCTTTCGGCGTCGTGTTATAGGGCCTTAACAGTCGCATATCATGGACACCAACATTGAACAGGAGCAGAATCCTTCAGCACGCCCGATGGAAATCATCACCGTTGAAATAATGTTTTGTGGCCAGCCATCTGTGGCCCCGGAGCAGCCTGCTGCCGCGACACGCCCCGGTGATGCGCCACACGCCACGAGTGGAGCCACGGCCGCATTTTTGTTTCGATCGTCCTCAAGTCATCCTTATGCTGCACCTGCGCCTCAAGATCCGAGAGATGATATGCAAACTATACGGGCATTACACTACACGTTTCTATGACCCCCCCTGGCTCTGCCAATTCAAAGTACTTCTACCCGATGCTAGCAACCCCTTGATACCACACCCCCTGGTACCCGTCTGAAAGCGCGTAAAGGTCCCAACCACCCCGGCTGGCGGTATCACCCCCTCTGCTACAATCGCCTTCGGCTACCTGGGTGGGTGTTCTACGTGCGCCAAATCTTACCACTGCTGTACTGCTATCACCTCCTAGACATCAACTCCCCCCATAGGGAAGGAAGAACGGCGGGGGCCCTGGGGTCGGGCCGGGACACAGGATGCAAAGGATATACAACCATCGGGTCGAGGTGGGAGGGGGGGGGTGCACAGCGCAAGGGTGTCGACGATTGAGGCATCAGATTTTTCAGAAGTCCTTGGTTTATTCGACGGGGAAAGCGACCACGACTCTGATGGTGACGATGTACTGCCAAGTCTATCCGCGTTTCGGACCAGCTGAGAGATGAAATTGGGTTTAGCGAGGCCGTCACGGCAGAGTACATCAATGTTTTGGCCGGCTGAGGCTGAGAGGGAGTCACTGCGGTTCACCGTGTGGGATGTCAACGTTGCTCATTTCAGCCAAGCTATGTAGTGTTGCAGCGCGTGGATCGTTGAGACCAAAAGATACTGCGATGCGTGGCCATTGTCCAGGCCAATGCCACACGGAGGGTCTATCTGTATGAACGGGGATCTAGCTGCCGAGAATCTCCCGTCTTCTGCAACTAGAGGGGATATATAGGAAATTTCCCGGCAAGGGGGTTTTCCGTTGAGGCGTGGAAACCCACGACAGAAACAAGCCCAGTAAATACCTCGTGTCTACTCGACACGACCCAAAAAGAACAAAGATCAAAGTTATACGACCATGTCAAGTGCCAATCGATACCCCCCCGCGCAACGCGTCCATCCATCGTGCCTACATATCGCCCGTGATTGTCCCCTGGTTTTACTTTAATCGATCGAGTTGCGCGTTCGAACAACGGCAATCAAGGAGTTGATGTCTGTCAGAGAGCCAAAGCCCAATTCCTCCTCTAGCGACCTCAAGACAGTCAGGTGCGACCAGTTTCGGGCGTAGTGACCCAAGCCCGAGGGCGCCACCGTGCTAAAACTACAAGTAGTGCTTCTCCGGATTCGTTTTTTTTTATCGGAGTCTGTCGTGTGATTACGGAGTCACTACTCACAAAAGAATTAGCGTGAGAACAACACTGGTAAGCTCAGGACTAGGAGCGTCATTTCTACCACGATTGACGGAGGCCGTGCACAAAAACATGTGCAGCACACCAGACTCTCAAGAATTTTCAGTCTCATCGCCTTTTCGTTGGTAGCGTGTTCATTCCAATTTTCGCTACGACGGTGTCTTGCGACAGGCTCAAGGTCTCCCTAGCGTCGTTCCATTCTACCAGCGAGGAAATCTGCTCCGGCTGTTTTTTTTTGTGTACTTCCTTTGAATACACAGGGGCGAAACCCAAAAATTTTCTCGCTCGCACTATCTACCACCATGTACAGCACCACACCTCCCGAAATTCGCTGAGCGTGAGCGTATATAGCCTTCTACTGAGAAACAACGCGCACAGCCGGGGAACCGTGGGGGGTCGCTCGCTGACATGTTCCCAGGAAACCAGCTTCACCGTCGGGACGTCGTTGTCAGTGGCCGAGAAGGACGCCTGGACAAAAAAATTGACGGAATATACAGCCGGCGAAGGCCTCCTTCCGAAACGTAGTGGGACGGCGTCCATGTTGGTGTCCGGCGCCAGCATCACATATGTTGAAGCAAAAGCAGAAGAGTGTCGCGCAACGAGAAAGAGTACCGTTAAGGCGGGTCGTGAAACTCTAGATATACGAGCGTGCACGTCTAGAGCGAGCATTCTAAGTGGTTACCACCGTACTTTGGCGGAAAAAAAGAAATTAGCTACATCGTATTAATAGCGGCCCTCTGACTGTTATGATTGAAGGTTGATACAATATCGAGTCCCCAACCGACCTCGCCTTTGATGTTGATAAAATTCGTCACCAGCGTCCGGCACAACAGTTCGCCGGGGCCTCCTCGCGTGCCCACCGCCCTTCCCTTGATTTCAACCGCGCCAAGCAAAGCCGCGATTACTTCCGGCGTAGTTCATCTGTTTTGGCGATTTATAACCAGGGGGCCTGCGAGTCAGTTGCTTCGCCGGTCGACGAATTGGGACTAATCCCTCCCGGGGTGCGCCTTTTGGTTGAGTGCTGCATTTTACTCTGTAATTTCGTTAATTGGCTGGTTGAATCAGTCGGTATCGACTACACTGTCAAAACGATCAATCAGCATACTGGATTGCAGCAGAACACTGACTGAGCGAAGCGATTAACGCCGAGCTGCGCCCGGCCAGTCGCCCCCCCCCGTCGGCGAGGGGGCCCGCTGGAGGTGCCTCCGGAGGGGACAAAAAAATCGGGTTTTCGGCCATTTCCCATCACATTTGGTGCTCAAAACTGCATTTATCCGGGGTGGTTGTGGTCATGGACACAGAAAAAGTTAATAAAAAAACTGAACGAGAATGCATGAAACGTGTGCCGATGATGTGACGACCTTCATGGTTTTGGTTTTCGCGAAAGCACGTTATGAATCGCTCTGATACAAATGTGTAATATTGCTGATAGGTTCTCACCAACAAATGAAATACCAGAAAGCACAAAACAAAACAAAAAACAAAACAAAAAATAACCCAAAAAAAACGAAGGAACGCTGAATGGTATCAGGAATCAGATACCTGATACTCAATGCCGAGATAAAAAGACCGAACATGACAAAATGAAACGCGGAAGGAACGCGCCACACGGCCCTCCTCTCTCCTCCTTTCTCTCTCCTCTTTCCTCCCGAAACGCAAATTGTGTGTTGTCGTACCATAATATGACGTTTTTCTTGGACGTACGTACTATAACGCCCAGCCCTATGACATCGGGTATTACTACCCGTATAATTGCTTGGCTCGGACAAGGGTAACGTGTGTATTTTCTGCTATTTTTGGCGTTCATTCACATGCCGAATTTGGAACAAAATCTCCGTTGAAGGGAAATGATACAGGGTGTGCAAGTCTTCCCTTGGTATACATCTCTGCGGTACCGGAGTACAACTCGATTTCATGAAGGTTGAATGACGCGACTACTCGCGTGGAGTTCGCTCCACCGGGTACTATTGCCGGAGGTCCACGGTAGTAACGTAGATATATTCTGTTTTTTTCTTGCGTATTTTTACGTAAGTCTTCCCTGGGTATACATCTCTGCAGTACCGGAGTACCACTCGATTTCATGAAGGTTTAATGACGCGACTACTCGCGTGAAGTTCGAAGTTCGCTCCCCCGGGTACTATTGCCGGAGGTCCACGGTAACGTAGGTATGTTCTGTTTTTTTCTTGCGTACTTTACCATGAGGAATGTGAAAAAAATCTCCATTGAACGGAAAAGATGCAGGGTGTTCAAGTCTTCCCTAGGTAAACATCTCTGCGGTACCAGAGTACCCCGCGATTTCATGAAGGATTAGGGACGTGACTACTCGCGTGAAGTTCGCTCCACCGTGCGAAGAAGCTCATGACGCCTACCAATATTACCGGTACGTAAATGCAGGGAAACGTATGGATATTTTGCTATTTTGGCGTACTTTAACATGCCGAATGTGAGAAAAATATCCATTGAACGGAAATTAAAATTATGTAGGGTGTGGAAGTCTTCCCTGGGTATACATCTCTGCGGTGCGGGAGTACCACGCGGTTTCATGAAGGTTTAGGGACGCGACTGCTCGCGTGAAGTTCGCTCCGCCGGGTACTATTGCCGGAGGTCCACGTTGTTAACGTACGTGCGTATATTCTGCTATTTTTGGCGTACTTTCACATGCCGAATGTGACAATACATCTCCATTGAACGGAAATTATGCAGGGTGTGCAAGTCTTCCCTGGGTATACATCTCTGCGGTACCGGAGTACTGTGTACCGCGCGATTTCATGAAGGTTTAGGGACGCGACTACTCGCGTGAAGTTCGCTCCACCGTGCGAAGAAGCTGATGCCGGGTAACTACTCCTATTACCGGTAGGTACATGCAGGGTAACGTACGTATTTTCTGCTATTTTTGGCGTACTTTCACATGTCGAATGTGAAAAATATCTCGCATGAACGGAAATTATACAGGGTGTGGAAGTCTACTCTGGGTATACACCTCTGCGGTACCGGAGTACCGCGCGATTTCATGAAGGTTTAGGGACGCGACCACTCGCGTGAAGTTCGCTCCACCATGCGGCGCAATTGCGTCTACCGAAGAGGGCTCATAGCTTTCAGCTCGGGCCGTGGCACATTTCTGTTGCTGCAAGGTACGTAAAGACTCAAAGACAACTCACCAGGGTAGACGATGGGATAGGCCAGTCACCCAGCTTGTCTCGTGCCAATCCGAGTTACCTACCGCTAAGCAGCGCGCAGTGAAGTACTGAACAAAACAGGCCATGACTACCATAAACACGGGGTTGCAAACAATATTTCCCCGTCGACACCAGAAAGCCTTCCATTTTGAAGCGCCGTTTTTTCAATTTGTGAGGGGTGCATTTGGCAAGTACCGGGCCAGATCTGCTTTGCATTGACCAATCATAGAGCTTTATTTGCTTTGCATCGTAATGCACCCATTGTATCGAAACCCCATTCTGCTTTGCACTGACCAATCAGAAGGCTCTATTCTGCTTTGCATTTGCTTTGCATCGCGCCGCAATTCAAACTGCTCTGCACGCTCCCCACTCGAACACTACCCACATTTTAGAAGCTCGAATGCCCTTCTACACACATTCCTGGAATGTCATGAGCTGGGTATCACCGTGCACATACCGGTAGACCCTAATAAGCCAACGTTTTCGGTGAGGATGGCCCCCTGCGTCGACAACCACCACCGCCAAAAAAGCGATACAGATCGGGTCTAGTTGGAGCGACACTGGAGCCTTGACCTGACCGGGCGAGTCTGTTTTCCGTGCCGTACGCGCAGCAGCAAGGCCAGCAACATGCAGCAATATCGTGAGTAGAAGGGTGATGCTTTCGCTGGTACTTTCATGCGCTTGATTGGTTGTGTATCGTTGTCTCGTAGGCTTCGTTTGACTAGATTCTGGTCAGGTTTGTAGGCGGTGTCTTCGTACGCTCCATTGCACGAATACATAGCGCACGGATACAACCAGTGCACGAAACAGCAGCTACCAACTAACTGCTGTGTTGCAACAACAATAGGCCGCGGACAGCGGCGGTAACAGTACTAGGTACACCGCAGAGGGTAACAGACTGCTGGGGTTGCTACTGTACAGTGGTAGGGGTAATGCACATTGCTTTGAGCGACTGCTGCGGCGGTCGCGGCTGCTGTCTGCGGCATCCTATTATTGCACGCGTTGAGCACAGTCATCGCGTAGTCACATGTGGAGGATATTGGCGGAAAAGGTCCACCATCAACAGCAACGTGTGACAGCGGCAGCAGCGGCAACTGGGTTGCTACATGTATAGAGTGATAGAAGCTGTGTCAATTACTTTTTTAGACCTCTGCTGCTGCTGCTGCTACTGCTGCTACTGCTACTGCTGCTGCTGTCCTTCTTCTACGGCTACTGCTGCTGCTGCCCGCGGCTCCCCAACGCACGTACCGTATTGCCGGGCAACATGCACACCGCGCACGTAGTCGATATACTGTTTTCCCAGGTGTGGAATAACAGCGGCAGTGATAGGCATGGCAACAGCAACTGTCACATGAAGCAGCAGTAGCCGCTGCAAAAGCTGGGGTTTATGCTGTACAGTATCAGTAGTAGCTGTGTCGGTTCCGCTAGCTGTTGAGGATGTTGTTGCTGTTGTTTACGATGTCCTGCTGTTCGTATCGCCGAGCAACTGTCGCCGTATACTTACGTACACTTACACAGATTGTCCAAGTACACAGGTTGTTAAGTGCACAGGTACTGTACTCTGGTTGGTAGGAACCTCAAGTCATCCAAGATAGGAGTCAGCAGCATCTGTACAGCACCGTTTATCTCTTCGCCCTTGCTTCTTGAAAAAAAATGCTCATAGATTGATGGGATCCTCAACGCCGAAGCATCCATCGGGAGCACAATATGGCCTTTGGCAGGAGTGAGAAACGCGGACAAGGGGAAAGGATTCCGCCACGTTAAGGTGAGGTTGACTGGTTGTCGAGTAGATGGCGCGGAGGGACGATTCGTTCATGTCTCGTTCAGGCTTGAGCAACGTGCACCGCAACGCGTGTGATGCGTCACGTTCTACCGTGGACGTTCATCTCTTGAACTTGTTTCCATCCCATACCTCACATCCTTTCACGTTCTTCCCCTCCTCAGATGTACAGTATTGGCGTAATGGCGTCCAGACTATTTCTGCCTGCTGACGTGTGACTGGTGATGCTGTTCCCTACCACTCTTTTAGGACGTTGCGCGGTGGGCGTGAAGGCCACCACGCGCACCGATCATGCACCTGTTCGTGGAGTGGGGCTCAGAGCCGTGACGGACGACATCGGCGCAAAACCATGCATAGCATTCCCAGGGAGAACGATGCGGTGAGAGTCAGTTGTAAATGTTCATGTGCTCTGCCCATGTAATACACTTCTACGTTCAGTTTTCAATTTTGGTGCTTGAATCCAAAACCGCCCCGTCAGTGTGAAATATGCATTGATGAGCATACCGCCGTTGGCCCCTTAATGTTTTCTACTTTCTTTGTGGTCGAATCTGTCCGGCCGCCACTGTTTTGGTATGACAAGTCAGCGAGTCAAGCAGAAGACGCCCGTTGGGCCGGAAGAAAATGATACTTCGCGCAGTCGTTCTGTCCTAGCAAGCACAGTGATACGTTAGGTTGTGCTGGTAAGTTTCAAACCCTCCGGCGTGTCATATATCGTGTCGGGGTTGAGTACCAATTTACTCAAAAAACACTTGAAGAATCACAGGTGACAAAGATAAAGATTGCGCTTGGAGTGCGAACCATGTGAGCGAGTACAATGAGGTCGCGTCTCAGGCGCCTTTTTTTTCCTTGTTTCGTGCGTGTACCTGGGATTGCAAACAATTGCTTGCCTCGTACGCCATGACCGGCTGGCGGAAATGTCGCCTTGCTGCTTATCGCCCGTCCCCAAAATCTGTCTTCCTATCATCCCAATTTCCAGCGCCCCAGACGGCGAGTCTCAGTTGGAGCCCCCGACAAAATTAAGCCGGGTGCGGAAGACCTTGGCCTATTGGATCCGGCCTTCGATTTTATCTCATCAAGGTGAGTTTAGACGTGCTTGCGCCGGGGGGGACGGGGGGGGGCTGCATAGCTATGGGTAGACAATACAAAGAAATATCTTGGACAGGGCGGCTCGATTGCTTCGTAGATCATTGGGGCTATACCGTTGTACGGCGCCACTCAAAGTTTGACCGCATTGACTATAATTGGCTCACTGTCACGACCGCAATAAAAATGCGACTTCGGTATGGTTGGGATCTTTGGAGATCGTCAATTAATAACTCAACTCACCTGGGCGCAGTCAGCATCGCCGAAAACTATTGTTTGCGTGCCATCGCGTATGATGTCTTCATATTTAGCGAAGTAGTACAGTAGGCATATGCCGGAGGGGGGCGTGCTAAGCACAACGGAGAGTTGCAATGTACCAAGTAGGCAGCACTATTTATGGGTCGCTTTCGCTCGTAATTCAATTACAGTCGCTCGCTCTGCGTCCAAACCAGCCGCAGTGAACTCTAGTTCTGGCCACCCCTCTCAAGGATCGTTGTCGACGCTAAAATCCCCAGTAATTCCAACGACGGCACAGGGACACGGACTCGGAGTTGCTAGCGTTTGCTAGGGGTTTACGCTCTCTGCTGATAGACAATTTTCTGGAGATACAGCCTCGTGGTAGTCGACCCCACTTTTCAATGGTGGGATTGAAGAAGATATCACATGCCGTGGATTTTTTCTGGGCTAGTGGCCGCGCAGATTGTTAGCGAGACCAGCGTGGGGTTTGCATTTTTTTCGCTACATCTGGAGGTGACGGTTGAACACCAGCTGCTCTGTATGGAGCTGCATTCGTGCATCGTTCTTTGGACTCAATGTATACTGCCTGCCTTTATTCCGTTGCCACTTCGAATTGCGGCGTTATGATAGCATTGAGTTTTCAGTGACAGATAACCCTCGTGTTGCCATCCCCTGTGTCCTCCCTGCTGTTTGATCTGTTCGCGCCGTTAGCAGGATGTCTGCCGGGACACTATCGTCAAGCCTTTCGCCACCTTAGTATCTCGAAAGGGAAAACTCCGCAGGTACTGCACTTCACTGCCTTTGCGGCGAGCCGGAATGAAGCTGTAGCAATTCCAGAACGAGGTGCTGGCCGACCGACTAGAGGTGGAAGGCTGCGAGTGCAACTTTTTCGCAGGAATTCAAGAAAGACGTTGACGCGAAGCGGGCAATATAGCAACAACACCAGCAAGAACACCACTCTTCCGAGGGTCCCTGCGTCGCAAACAGCTCAAGCATGACCAGAACCGTCTGGCTTCGCTTGTGCTGTAAACGGGGTAGAGGTGGAGGGGGCAGTCTACCTTTTGTTATGGGGTGTTGGTGTTAGGGAGGGGAGTGGGTGATGTGACGACCGAGGGACTAGAGAAGACGGTGACGTTGGCAACACTGACGTGAGAGGTGGAATTGTGGGCGGAGTACCGCCAAAGGTAAGATAGAACGCTTAAGTGGGAGGCTGCCGTTTGATATCCCTACGCAGACGTGTAGCACGTGCCAACCAGTAGCGCCCAGGTTTGGCTAGGGTGGACCCACGGCTGATGGGCAGGAGGTCTGAGCAGGAATAATTTTCAGATACAAATATGATTCCAGTCAAGCTTTGACACGTCGAGGCCGCGTCGTCGCTGTCTGTGCATGCGCGCAAAGCAAGCGATACCTACAGGGGGCAATGCCGAAGGTAGAAAGGCGAAGTGTGTTTAGTATGGCATGAGGAGCGTACACAGGCAGCTAATCCAGGCTGCGGTATAAGCCAGTGCAAGCCTCGCACATACATGCGTATTCGTACGTGCGTTGTATGGGCCCATGTCTCGTCTCAGTGGTGTGGCCCACGAAAGGCCGCATGCACACGTACGGATTGCAACTGAAGATTATTACTATCGGTACTCGTACTATACTGCACCTGCTACACACCAGGCTATATGGTAGGACAATATGTACTCTCCGTCCGGAATTCAGCATGCTGCTGTATTTATTCGTGAACCTTCCGCATGCTGTACGTCTCGAGTCCCTAGGTGCCACATCTTCCGCGTATCCTACCAAACGGTAAAAAAGATATCGCCAGACTATAGCACTCTACAGCAGCATTGCACTCGTTGCATAGACGACTACCACGGCCGTGCGTGACATTCTGATGGACAGGCAACCTAGTCAACACCCGTTCCACACTCGTAGTCGACACAATAAGGGATATGGCGGCACAGAGCGGCTTTAATCCCTTGCGGCATCGCACCCAAAACTCTGTTTTTTTTCCCTTTAGACTTGTCTACATACGATAGGGGTTTCCACAAAAATTCCACGGGCTTCGCCCGCGGAATTAAATTATAAAAAGCTGGCCCGGTACATCCCAAATTTGCCGTGCAGCACCGCCGTCTCCTGGTTCCCGCCGGACAAAAAAGACCAATCTACTGCTGGATTGGATCCCGATAGAAAAATGCCGTTATTTCTGTTGGAACGCCAGACATCGTGGGATCGCGGGATCCCAGATCGCAGCTGTACTCTTCTACTGCTACGCAGCTGGACAAGAGTGCTCCATAGAGCGTGTTTTGTGGTGTGTGATTATCAGCTGCAGATATGGCTCAAGGAAGCTTCAAGAAAAGTGCCGGAGCGCCCAAGGTAAAGGGAAAGGCTGGCAGAGGAAACGTGGCGGCGAAATCAAAGCGATTGGTCAACAAAGGCAAAACTGCTGTCAAGAAGGGCGGTGAGTGGCGGCAGGCGGCATAGCGGCATGAGGTTGGTGGTGCGGTACTGCTGGATACCTGGTACATATATTATTAAAATAAAAATACACTCCAGCAAGCTGTGTGTGATACTCCGATCACGCGTATTACAGTGTGTGTCCTCATTAAGGATATAGGTCGGCGACTCCCCTTGGAACTACAGCAGTGTAGCTTGTAGGCTTGTACCAGGGTCAACAGGGTGAAATTAGTCAGTCTGATTTCGTGTGTCGTTGGGCCCGTGTGGGTGTTTGTTGTGTACGTTCGTTCCGAGTCGCCCAAGAACATCGATGCGCTACTGCGGTAGTGATGGTAGTAGAGACGGTGTGACTATTTAGCAGGCGCTTTAGGTCTTCCGGGCGACTCACGAACATGTGTTGACTCTGTGAAGATGCGCACGCGCACCAACATCCGAGCCTCAGTTTCGACATCGGCGTTCTCCGACGAGGCATCTCCATTCTCACTGCTGTCTTGCGTGCGCGACGTTGTTGCCCACGTTTCTTCGTTCTTGATTCTTCATGCTCTGCCCTGCCTGAAGAAAAACACGATCAAGGAAAACAAGCATGTAACGAGGAACTCCCTTTTTGGTAAAAGCTCGATATGTTGTTCCCTGCCACTACTGTGTCTAGCTGTGTTTACGCTCCCAACCTCCCACCTCCCTCGTCGTCTCACAAATGCCTGTCGTTGTCATCTGCCATTCTGCCCTGTCCCCGCGACGCCCCACAGCATGGGCCATGCCGCCAAAACAACATAAACAACGAGAGGCCGCCAAGGAAGACATGGTGAGTCAAGAATCAGTAGTAGTCAACATCCTTGTGTGTACCAACTTTAATATGTTCAAATTTGGTGGCTGCACACTCAGATGAGTGACTGGTGACGGTCTTCAGAGGCTAACACAGAGTCGTGGCGAGACGAGCACGAGCTCGAGCCTAACGGCTTAACCGATAATGATTTAGACCATGGTGAATCACTTGAAATGGGCGCTAGTTGGGCCTACAGAAACCTTTGTCGCGACGAAGTGTCAAAAGTTCAGATGCAGGTGTGAAGAGCGAACTTGGTGTATAATCACCCCTGTTCTGCTCCTCTTCCTTCTTATGGTAATGGAGATTTTCGGAAAATAGAAGAACTATTAACAACCTTGATCAGGGATAGCGTTGCTCTTGGGCTGACGAAGTATCTCCCCCGCAAGAAACGGTAGCGGTTTATTTTCACCCTGAGCAATGTTCTTGCTCAGGGTAAGGTCTACCCTGAGCAAACGAAAGGCACAGGGTTGCATGGAACAGAGCGCAGACGATATCAGGGTGCCTGCACCGCCGCGAAAGTAGCCTGGGGCGGACGCCGACTAGCCGCCATACTGTAGGGCGACGCGCCATCTCCTCAAACCAGACATCGGTTGTTGATGCCATGGCGGCTAAATTGTTGTGTTGTACTCGTGCCATCTCGCAGCAAACAAAACCTGTATTCACAATCAAGAGTACAGCAAGCAACCTTACGCTGGGTGACGTCGGGGAGGAGGGTCGAGGCGCACGCCCACTCGCCGCCAAAGGGGAGAGCGACAGGGCGCACTACCTCCTCCAACCAGTGGTCGCTTGGTGATACTGCTGTGGCGGCGAAAGCAACACAGCAGATCGACCTAGGCGCACAAAATGAGGAGATTACGTGGATGGAGAATGGATGTGTCCACGACGCGACGCAGCCCGATATGCTAACTACCAGTGCAGCCTCGAGCTGACTGACGGCAAAGAGGACGGCGACGATGGCGACACTATGTGATAGGGGATAAGAATCGGGGGCAGCAGGTCGCGGTGGAAGGTAGTGGAGCACCGTGCGTGCTAGACCGGCACGACGGTCGATACTCGTCGCTATTCGGGCGCACGTCCTATCTTTCTCACGCGGGAGCACAGCCTGCTCGCTCATCATATTTTTGACAGCTTACCCGATACTCTGCATACACGTATTGACTACAATGAACATCTACCTTTGACGGTTGGATATCTCGAGGGTTGTACTTTTTTAACATATGTTTGTAGCGTTCGACGGTAGGTCTAGATATCTGGCCTATACGAAGCTCTAGAGTTACCCTTGAAGCTAACCGCTCGTGCGTGTGCATCTGCTGCCCGCGCCGCTGATCGCCCCAACGAATGCGCAGGTGGTGCCCTTGCGCTGTACGAATTGCTCACGCGTAAGCTTTGCGTTAGAACCGTCAAGCTTGCCATTCCAGAAGCACTTCAACCGTAGTAGCAGAAGTCGAGGCAGCAGGAGATAACTCCCGCACGAGAAATACTGACGAATATCGTATGCCATCCCTGAAGCTCTTCCGAATTGGGTGCTGTACCACAAGTTTTTTTCCACCCAAGTATTCTGTCGTTTTTGCATCGCTTGAACGCGTCGTTTCACTCGCTGGCTCCTTCATAACACAGGCAAGAACGAAGATGATTAACGCCACGAACGAAAAGCAAGCGGCGGCGAAGTGTTTCCAGAACCAAGAGAAGCTCTTCCTCACCGACGTCAAGGTGAGTACCGGTCGCATCCGCCACTTACTGAGGCGTTCGTGTCTGGCGCTCTTGTCAATATCGAGCTAAGGAAGTCTCTGCTGGCCTTGCGGATGCGGTCCCGTAGCAGTTGTGGCGTGCCTGGGGTGCGAAGCACTCAACACCAGCCGTCGCCATGTATTGCTGCTATCCCTTCAAGAGTGGTGGACTCAAGACACTGACGCCTGGAAAACGAATTTGATTGGAAAAGCTGGAGGAAAAAATGGGCACCTTTTTTTTTTTAGCATGTCAATAACTGAGCGGTGGCTGTACTTGATGCAACCGTCCCGGAATAAAGATCAGCACCCGCTTGGCCCCGACCGTGCTTCTTGTCAGGGGGTAACAGATCGGACTTGCAAAACGAAGGAGGTAATGGGTGCACGATTCCATCGTAGTGTACCTTCGGCCAGAGTGTGAGCTGCCCCAGCTCTATACCAAACCGTGTAATCTAGAGAGTGGATACCGTTGCTTTATAGAAAGTACGGTCCGTATTCTTCATGAAACACGCAATTGTGCCGTTCGACGTGTTCGCCCACTACCTGGCGAGAACGTTTGACGAGGCCCGCCTATACCCGCCTCTTTTCGGCTGACAGGAAAGCGGCCGCGAGTTGGCGCGCGACATCAAGCGAAAAGCGCTCAAGCGGAAGAAGTCGCGCATCGAAGAGAAGCTTGACATTGCAAAAGAGAAGGTGATGAGACACGAAACATTGTCGGTGCTCCTTATTGTATTACACGGAGAGCGAAGAAATGTCATATATCACACGGCCCCAGTTTTGTTTTGCTCACCTTCGGCCTTTTGCACGCGATGGAGCGACTTCAGCTAGTTTTTTGTTGCACGCTGGCTGAGCGGTAAACTGTAAAATACCGTCGGTCTTGCACCGGTGCACGCTGTTCTCCTCGATGGCTACCCACTGCCCATTGACGCGTTTCTGCGAAAAGACGCCGCTACGTCCAACTTTTGTTTTATGGTATGTTTTGTCGTCTCTTTCGTCTGTTCAAGAGACACCGCATGGATTTCCTCTCTTCCTACTCCAGTGTCCGTGCGTACGTTGTATTTTTGTCACGCGTTGGGTTTGTCCATTGACACAGCGTATGGCAGACGCACGGCAGGCGCTTCAGCTTGATTATGTGTTATGTGTTTTTTATGTATGTCGTTTTTTTCTAAATTCTGGCGTCCGTCGTCCTGAAGCAACCTGTTTAGCTGCATGCGATCGATTGCCGGGGGCCTTTACGCACGCATTCCCTGCAGCGCTTTCACCCAACATTACGTTGTTTTCACGTTAAACTGTTATTTCTACCTAAACACATCAGCACGCCCAGTGCAAGTCCTGATTCTTCACCCTTTAATACTACAGAAATTGGCAAATTCTGTGTAACCGTGAGACGTAGAAAACTTCACAAACGCAGCGCATAATGCACTGCAGTGTCTCAAGTCTACAAGAAATCGGACAGCTTTTATGCGGCAAACGCGTTAAACTGTTTTCGACATTCGAAACACGCGGGAAACGCCGCCTCGGGAGTGATATTCTATCGTGGGTCCTTCTTTTCTGTTAGATCCACCGCCCGTGCCATCTCCCCCTTGTTCTCCCAACCTCGTCCGTGTTGGCGTCTGAGCGACTCGCTCGTTCCAAATTTCGAAACTAATTGCAACCGCCGTGCGCTCCCGCCCCCTCCCGCCCCCTCTTTGCTTCGCTCCCGCCCCCTTCGCGCAGCTCGAACGCGTAGAAAAGAAGCACGCATAGTACCGTTTGCCTCGCTTGGACGGAGCTTCTCCACCATTTGTTTGCGGAGTTCGCGACGGGTGGTGACGATCGCTTCGTCGGGGCGTTGGATGACGTTTGGGAGTCATGGTTGTATTTTACGTAGCGTTCAGGAAACGTGTATCGTACATTCTGGCGTGTACGATCCACGTTCACGTTGTGCTTTTATGGCGTAGCGTGTTTTTGAAACCTTTTAATTGAGATGCGGAGGAACTCGGTGTTCGCTCGGCTTGGGCGTGCTTGAGGGGGTGCCTCTGCATCCCGTTCAGCTTGGGAATGCTTATGGTGTTTTGGGGGATGCGAAAAACTTGCGACTGGACCTCTTCTGAGGTTGTGATGCAAGAGCGTCGGTAGTGTGCGCAAAGGTCGGGCCCATGTGGTCCTGCGTTTTTTTGCTTTTTTTTTCCGGTAGTGGATGGCGTTCTTTTTTTTATTTCCGCCCACGCTTCTTACTCGTTTTCTAATCGATATGGAGAACAGTATAATGTCGTTAAGCTCGTGGACACAGTTACGTCGATCAAATGTGGAGGCGGGAAGTGCTCAGGTATCCCCTGACCCATTGCCGGCGAACACGGAGAAGAAAGAAGCTCGCGAGGAATGCATCCCGCCGCAGAGCAAGTTGAGCGCAAACGTGAGCGATCCATCGGCACATTTAGTCGCTCTGTATATTTCTCTCGCTCTCCTGAACAAAACAATGTCCATTGTTACATTATTACTAGTGATTATATTTTGCGTCATGAAAAACTTACTAAAAAAATGAGCGACCGGTGTATGACGCAGCTTGCAAAGATGAGTAGCGACTAAATTTTTCGAACTATCAGCAGACGCTAGAATAATTTTATAGGACACATGCGCGTGTTTTTTTTTGTACACGGTGACACCTTAACGGGTGTAGAGAAAGCACGCGCGAGGGTGAACTGCTGTGCAATATATCGCCCTCGCTTCTGCCCTCGCGACTCAAAGTGTTCGCGCCAATTTTTGATGAAGCAGCAAAGGATTTTTGGCTTATTTTCGACAGCAGTTTCGAAACTCGCTGCTTGTATTTTTTATAATACCACCGTGCAGACTTTCTTGCCCCACTCGTTGACTTTGCAGTCTGCAGTGTATCACAATGTTGTAGACATGGGCACGTACCGGATCGTGTGTTGTTCGGCTCTGGTTCAAGTGGCATGCCAGGTCAGAATATCGTAGCGTTCCGCAGTTTCGGTTGCGTGTCAATTGTGAATGTTCCTCGGTGTAGCGGGTGGTGCAACCGTGACCGCATTTTTATAAGCAACCAGAAACTATCTTACGACGTGTACAGCAGTGCTACACTGACGTGCGTGGTAATACTGCTGTGGCACAAGACACACCGATTAGACTGCAGTTCCAAGGAAGGTATAATGCAGGGACTGCGCTATCGATATAGTCTATACACGCTTCCGAACAACATCGCGAGCCAAGGCGTGTATTGCAGTTGTTTCATGATTCACGAAGAAGATCCAAACGAAACGGCGAGACTCCCAAAACCGTTCCTCGCGCGGCGCACTTTTGCACTTCGCTTAGTATCGGCATGAGGTAGCTTGTCCTCTCAAGATGCTGTCTAGGCCGCGTCTATGCACCAGGGAGAGGAGTTCCATTGCCTCAGTCTCTCTTGCAACCGTCACATGTTAAACCCTCCCCATAAAATAACAACACTCGGCCAAGCACAGAAACACAAAAAATGACGACCCCACCCGACGCGCGAAACACGAAACATGCGATCATGAAAAATTTACTCGTAAAGAATCTTTGGTCGATTGTCCCCTATTCCCTCTCCACACAAACCAAGTAGAAGGCCATCCAGTCAACTATAAACCCACTTTTTTTTATCGTGATCTACGATCTATGTATACCACCAACAAGCGTTGCATTCCTCGTTCCACTGCGGGCAAAGCAGACACAAGTCGCTGACCGTGGCACCAGCGAGGAATATGGAAGAGACGGCCGTTATAGACGAGGATAACGATCAGTCGAAACCGCTGCTGGGAGATGATTACCTGAGGAATGACGAGGCCGCAAAAACGGTTTCGAAAGCCAAGGTGGCGGAATATCTGCCCAAACAGGAAGAAAGCTTGGGCATAGGACTCCGGTTGCTTCGCGGACTCTATGGGCATCTGCCGAGAGAGGACGTGCCTCGAATATTCTGGGTGAGCACAGCCACTGCTTGGGTATCAAGGTCCTCCCTCGGAGAGTTGCGTTTTCACGGCCGGGACAGTCGCGAATTCTTGCCGTGGATGAAATGTTCTCTAATTTCCAATTGCTAATTTCTAATTTCATGACATTGCGTGCCGCAGCAGAGCGAGTACGTAGCGTATCGGCAGAGATTCACAAAAGCAGCGCCGGAGTGGAGTCACTTCTCACCACGACAGCTGAGGGGATGCGTGGTTCGTTGCATTTCTCCGTTAGCTATTGAAGCCTGCTCCTCCGTCCATCCTTACCCGGTGTTGGCCTCGCTCCGTGGCGGCATCTCTTCGCCTCTCCCGTTGGGCATCGCGATATGCCACCTCTTGTCACCAAAACCAGACTAAAAAGGCCTCGATTACAGTTTACGGCGGCACGTAATTCGACTGAGATGCACCTAACTCCGTAGCAGACGTGCGGTGTGCACTCACGCGTTCACGCACAGCACCAGTGATGTTTCATCTTGACTCCGCCTGCGATCGTTATGGAGAGATCCAACCCAATCCACCGACCAAGCTCACCTACGAGTGCACTACTACCCGATACTGCTGCTGTTGCAATGGCCTTGTTGCGTATCTCAGGCATGATGACATACCTTACCAGGTAACATCTGCATCGCTCTACTATCGCCGTGCAATCCCCCCCCAAGCCTGCCTCCCTCCCGCCCCGCGCTCTCCCACCCCCACCCCTCAATCCTGCCCTTTTGTCGAAACCCTTGCTTGCAGCTGTCATTAACCCTCTTCTCCATCATCGGCGGCTTCTGGATGCTCGACTCCTTGAAAGATACGGTCTTGGAAGGGACCGTTGGGCTAGAATGCCAACCTACAGCCAAGCTCGTGTCAGTGGCCGTGACTTTGCTTCTCGTGATCCAGTACAATCGCCTCGTCGATTCCTGCAGCAAGCCCACGGTGAGAGTTGGTCTGAATCTGCGTCCTTGACGTGCGTGAGTCTCACTACGAACTTCCTCCCTTTCAGCATCCGAGATTCGAGGGGGGTGGAAAGAACATGCCGGGTACCCGGTATCAAATTTTTGTTGTGGGCTGAGGCCATCTCTTAACTTGCCAGGTACCTCGTATCAATTTTGTTTTGGGCTGAGACCATCTCTTTTAATAGCGTATCCGAAACAGAAAATGAACGTTTTCGGATCGCAAATCCTGTTTGGCTATCTTTTAGACCCGAAAATGGCGATTGTTCAGGCTTCCATTTTCGGATATCGTTCTCGGATCGGCCTCCAGCAGAGAAAGGGAGTCCACTTTCTGATGAAATCCCCATCCGAAAATGACATCCGGATTTTGTTTTACACATGTCATGGGAGGCAACAAGCGTGGTAACAAGTCGAAAACAGGGAGGTAGTTCTTCTGTATAGTATTAATACTAGTATTTCAAAACAGTACAAGACACAAGACACACGCATCAGACACATCGATCTTTCTGCTGAGCATGCATTACGTATCCTAGGGGTACTCGCACTACTGCTGCTGTATTCCACTATCCGCTGGCACACACCTCGGGCCTCACACTACTTGTACTACTACGTACTCGTATTTGTCGAGGACGAGGACAGCCAGCCACCGTCTGCGACACATGTCATTTTTGATGCACGAGATCGACGGGAGCGAGGGGGAAAACACCCCTCCTCGAGTGAAGCGCACACGGCTTGTTTTCCCTCGGCCCACCTACAAAGCTTCATCTGCGTGTGCGCTGAGATGCTTTGGTGGGGCGAACTCGTGGAAGCAGGTAGTCGAGCGATCGCCGTTGTTGATAATTTTCACGAGGGCTTTCTTCAAAAACCAATCTGTAAATCCCTGTTTCATTGTAAGGGTCGTCGATCCGATTCTGCCCGTCTGATTCTGCCATCCGAAAATCAGGCTCATTTTTTGTTTCGGGTGCACTACTATTATAAGAGATGGCATGAGCTTGGGAACTAGTGTCTGGTTTGCTTTGTTTTAGCGTTTTAGCGGGCTTGTCATGTTTTGGTTGTTTTGGATTTGTGTTCGTGCCGCGGAGTAACTGGATTTTTTCCTTGTCAAGCAGAGGCACGTATTGTAACGAACGTGCGCAGAGTTCGGTCGCTTTCTCGAACTTAAGAGACTACAGGCTACAGTACTTGGAACAACAATATATCACCTGGCGGTACAGTTCGAATAATATATTATGTGCAGGGTAGGGGTTAGCATTTACTGGTATACCATAGGGTAGAGTCTTTATGCCTCCTGTTCTATCCAGAGAGTACGACGTATCAGGTATGACACCTTGTACGTTTTGTTGATTGTGAGTTTTGGACTACCCAAGGGCTGTTCGTTGCAGGCCGATATCGGATATCGATTTCTCAATTGAAAAACTATTCAACGTTGTCGCCGCCGCCTTCCCCTCCCCCCTTGCCCCGTCTCCCCTCCCCCGTCTCCCCTCCCCCGTCTCCCCTCCCCTTCTATCGCCCGAACCCCTCCCGCCGACACGTATTGTGGGTGAGTTCAGTTATTTTACATATTGGGGGCAGTCTACACCGTCCTTTTTTTGGCCGTGAGCTTGGTTCTTCGAACCGCCCCTCTCGGGTTGGCCAATTGGGAGTCAAACCCCGCAAGGATCGTAGGCTGGGTGTCCTTTGTGGCGATCGAATCGTACGGCTCGCTGGCGGTCGCGCTGTTCTGGGCATTCACTAATTCTACCGTCGATTTAGAAGGGGCAAAGGCGTCGTATGGGCTGATCATAGCCGGGGCCCAGATCGGGGCTATTTTAGGTGAGAGGCGTTTTTTTGGACCGTGGGTTTTGTTTAGCAGGTTTGCTGATGTAGGGTAGGGTAAGGTAGGGTAAGGTAAGGTAAGGTAAGGTATGGTAAGGTAAGGTAAGGTAAGGTAAGGTAAGGCAAGGTAACGTAACGTAACGTAACGTAACGTAACGTAAGGTGAGGTATGGCAAGGTAACGTAAGGTAAGGTATGGCAAGGTAACGTAAGGTAAAGTATGGCAAGGTGAAGTAAGGTAAGGCAAGGTAAGGCAAGGTAAGGCAAGGTGAAGTAAGGTAAGGTGAGGTGAGGTGAGGTGCGGTGCGGTGCGCAGGAAGCGAGACTGTGCCTTTCTGTGGTGTCTTCGCATCCAAGCAGTTTCTCCCTCGGCTGTGCTTGTGCATGCACTGCGGCGCAGTACAACTACTACTTGTGAGAGGGATTGTACCAGTGCGCTGTTTGGCTTTTGTTGTTGTTGTTGTCGTTGTTGTTGTTGCTGTTGTTTTTTATGTTGTTGTTTCTGTTGTTTTGTTGTTTTGTTGTTGTGGTGGTGTTGTCGTCGTTATTGTTGTTGCTTCGTGTTGTTATGCACTCGTTTCATGTGTATTTTGTTTGTTTTATTCGCGTGGTGCTTGTCCACTCGCAGGCTCGACAGCCGCGACGCTGCCGATGCACCGTGAGCACCTCCACGTGTGGCATCTCTACGCCGCGGCAGGCTTATGTCCAGCGGTGATGGCGTTGCTCGTGCGCGGCTACGTCCACTTGTTCGGGAAGAACCTGCCACGGGAACATCTAACCAACGTCCAAGGGTGAGAAAGAAGTAGTACAAATCGCAACAATGATATTTAATATTTGACATTTGGTAATATCGTGATAGGACACGAGCACAGCATGTCGGTACATGTATTGTTGCACGCTCTATATAGGAAAATAATCACACCGCACTTGGCGCCGTGCAGATCTTTATCCCTGGGTGACGACAGTCGGTGCGGGTTGTGGGTGCAGACTTGTGCCGTGACCTCTGTGCAAGTACACCCATGAGACCAATAAACTGCTGTGCCCGTGTCTGCTGAACGCCCCCCCCCCCCCGCCGGCTTCGTGCCCCTGAATACTTCTACCGCCCTTATCCAGAACTGTGGACAGCGCCCTCAACGGTCTCAAGCTGGTGCTAAGGCACCAATATGTTGGCCTTCTTTTCGGAATCAGCTGCCTGTATGAGGTCGTGCTGACGATCCTCGACTACCAGATGAAGGTGGGTTTGGGGTTTCGAACAGTATAGGCGGTGATTGCGCCGCTGCCAATTTTCGGCCAATAGGTCCCTCTTTTGATCAACGGCGTGTGTTGTATAGGCCGCGTGGTAGTGCCCGTCCGTTTTCTAGGCCTCTCACTGCTGAGTCGTACTTTGAATCGTACTTTCTGTCGATGGACAGAATTGCATCAGTGGTACCTGTATAGCGCCGGTATAGAAGAAAATACCGGCACTACAGCGGCAACCGGCACTACTCCGCATGCTGCCACTGCTGGTAGTTCCTGTCTTTGCCAAACAATTTCGACGGCAATATAGCGAGCAACCGGCACTACTCAACCGGCACTGCCGGGAGACCCCCTTTGTACCGGTTTAACGTGAAGAACAACAGATTACACTGCATACCCGAGCAACCCTTACAAATGATACCGACGCTTTTGTTTTTGCCGCGCCGGTGAGCAGCTGTTGGGGGTAGAAGGCTTTCGCGCAACGGCGGGAGAGGAGGCGGACGAGCACATGGCGAGTTTGATGGGCCACTTCGGGCAGGCGACAAACTCACTGTCGCTCCTCATGTCCCTCTTCGGAACGAGTCTCTGCGTGCGCCTCTTGGGGCTGAGGAGAACGCTGAGAATTTTCCCGACGTTGTTGTTGGTGGCGGTGGTGTCGTCGTTCTTCGCACCGTCGCTGCGGTTCCTGTTCATAGCGGTGGCCATCTTGAAGGTGCGGCGTAAGAGCCGCGCTACGGTAAAAAAGGCGTTTTTTAGGCGAAAGGTTTATCGATCACGGGGCTTCTCAACGGCAGAGCTACCCGGTATCAAGGGATCCGATGTGTAATCCATATCAGTTACCTTTTTTCGGTACATGCCTAGCCCTGTTTACGTGTATGACGTGCTTTTTTTCGGTAGATTATTAGCCCTTTGGATTGTGTAGTTGGGTCGACATACTCACGCATCTGTATACCACGGCAGCTCGCGCTGCTGTAGTAGTAACGGCGACCGTCGGCAGGGACAGGATAGCTTGCGCCGCCGGTCCCACGGAGACTGAAGGATACGCCAGCTAGCGCTGGGTTGCAAAAACAATTGAGATAAATTGGCACACGACACGCATGAAAATACGTCGAAGTGTGGTGAGATTAAGCTTTATGTTTCCCCATCCGCCGGACGATAAAAATATAAATAATTAAATGTACACGTTGGGCTCACAGTACTGTATGCCTCAAAGTTGTTTGTTGGCTGAGCCTTCTAGAGTTGCTCAATCGAAGACCCTCACAAAATGTAGGTGCCCCCCCTAGTGTACCAATTGCCGCAAGTTGGCATAGACCAACCTGGCGGCGGCAAGAGTCGGACAGCACAAGATAAGACGCTCGCGCTTCCATGGTATCTGCTAACGAATGTATAAACAATTTGCCCGAGAGGTTGCTGGATCAACGATTAACTGTTTTACAGCTGCAGAAACGACCCTGCAATTCATATTACGACTTACTTGTCCCCCGTAACGCGATTTGGTCAGCAAATTGCTGCTGTCAGCGAAAATCGCCAGCGAATTTTGTCAGCGATTAAGGCAACTATTAGGCCAGCGTTTTGCGTCCGACAGTAGTGCGCCAGCGATTAAGACAGCAGCTTCGTGAGCGGTTGTAGCGCAGCATGGAAGTCCAGGCACGCGACCCGTCCACCAAACGATTCGCCCCTCCTCACCCCTCCTCCCCACCTCCCTCCCCCTCCTCCCCCGCCCCACCCTCCCCTTCCCCCAGCCCCGAGAGACGCTCCACATAGCCACACCCGTTCCGCATTGGTGGGAAATGTCAAGAAAGTGATGTTCTTGTAGGTATTCGGTTGTAACTTTGCTGCGTTGTGTGTTTCGGGGAGCATGGCGACGAAAGCAGTTTACAGTTGTTGTTGCTTGGCCACCGCTTCAAAACTCACGATAATATCGCCGATGATCCAGCGGAGGATGTAGTTCATGAAATACCCCAACCATGGATCTAGCTGACCATGCTTGCGCGTCGGAATTCGCCCCCTCACCCCCCCCTCACTCCCCCTTCCCCTCCCGACCAGGGTCTGACGTACGCTTTGAACGAGCCCTGCAAAGAGATGCTCTATCTGCCGACCTCGGACGCTATCAAGTTTAAGGCTAAGGGCTGGATAGACGTCTTCGGCTCGCGGTGTGCCAAGGGGGTGGGGTCTTTCGTGACGCTCAGCAGCAGAGGGGACCCGCGAAGACTAGCGACGTACGGTGGTGTGGCCAGCTTCTTGATCAGGTTCGTCCTTAACCCCTTTAGAGCCCCAGACTCCCTAGACTAATCCAAATAAATTGTCTCCCCAAACGGGTTTCCATGTAGCGAGGGGGCTTTATCCATTTCACCACTCTGTTTCCCCCCCCCCCCGCCATTTCCTGGTGTTTTTCTCTTTTAAATGGGGCAGAAGTTCTAAGGGTACGACCTCTTCGCGTCCCATTAAAATTCTGCGTCCATCTCACTCTTTCGCTTGCCATTTTGCCCTTTTGGCGTTGATTCGATTCGCTGGTGGTGTTCTCGCTACCTTCATGCATGCGCGTGTTTTTCTGCTGAAAGGATAGGTAGCGGTGGTGGAGCACTTCTGTGGCGTAACCTTCTTGGAGCTTTGAGAGGGAAGAGACTTGACGAAAAAAATGATGTTTTGCAGCACGTGTCCGTTTCCAAGTGTAAGCAGTTTGACCCAAGAAGTGTGTGCACTTCTATACGGGTGAATTGTCCTTGTAGGGTGAGTGTGGGCGTTTGGTGGTATCTGCCTTCCCACACCGTACCGAGCCCATGTGCTAGTTTGTGTAACCTGAAACCGGCCGCTCCGTGCCCTTGTTGCGGCATAACCTCTGTCGCTTCCGGTGTAACGCCAGCCTTATCCTGCTCGGGATTTCTTTCGTCATGGGGAGGCATTTCGAAGCGTTGGTTGCAAGTGGGGAAATTGTAGGAGACGATGAAGATGATGCTGGCAATAGGTGAGCTCTGGCTTTTTTTTGGTTTTTTCTTTGCGACTTTTGGGATGCGCTGCGGTGATTTTTTCGGTGGTGATCGACGCCTACGTTCGCCAGGTGACTGATTGCTCGACTATTCGATTGGTTGGTTGGTTGGGTTGGTGGGGGGGGTGGATCGGTCGCTGGGCGGGTGGTGGGTAGGTGGGTGTTTGGGTGGGTGGATGGAGAAGTGCGCCATTCGTAGATTGGTTGGCTGATTGGCCGAGCGGGTGGGAGTTGGCTGAATACCTTGTTGCTTTTTTTAAAGAGGTTATCGTAAGGCGATGGTGTCGGTCGGTTGAAACGTCTTGATGCATGCTACGGAGCAACTCTGACCGCCGCTGCCACCCCCTAGGCGATGGCGGCCGGCTGGTGCCCCGCGAGTGAACGATGGGGGTATGACAAGTGCAGAAATAGAGGTACCTGCTTTCTTGAATTCGAACGATTTATGGTCAGTGTTTTCTCATCCGAGATTGCACCCCACTATGGCTGCGGTATGATCGTATTATCGCCCCATTTTGACTACCGAATATTGACTGCTCGCACCAGCGGCTCTGCCCCTCACTCACCCACGAACTTTGTGATATATACACTGTTGGCGCGGTGCAACAAATCAGCACACGGCCGCGGTGCATATCTTGCTAAACCGAAGAGTACAAAAGGCCAAGATTATAAAGATGATGGGTATCCATTCGCCCCACCCTAACCCTCAAAGCGAAGAAACTACCATACATAGCCTTGGTCAACCTTAACCCTGTTAAAAAAAATCCCACATGAATTCTAAGTAAAGCCGTCGCCAAAAACGTGCGTGCACTTCTGAAGGGGTGGATCTTTTTCTTCTTACCGAACATTCGGTCCGTAGAGCTGAAATTCCACCCGAATTGTTAATTTTACCGCGACCTTTAGTATATTTTTTTTACAGGAAGCATTTGTTATTCAAACTGAGTATGACTGTCCGTTTCTGCTCTCATGTCCCCTTCTGCTCCTATGCGCGCCACCGAAATTCTTAGGAAAACTGTGCTACCTCACTCGCAAGATGCAAGGGCGGGAGAGAGAGCCGAGATAGAGTTGCTCCCATCGCCGGAAGACGAAAGTGGTGAAATAGCATCAGATAAGGGGGAAGGGGGTGGAGCTACGAGTAGGCATGGAAGGCGTTACGAGGAAGGGGACTCCGGAGAAAGAGAAGGGAATGGCTTGACACGGTCTAATTCTAGCAGGCGGACGATGAACATATAGGCCCCGCGATCGCAGTGTCGCGGGCTGGCATGGTCGGTCGTTCGTCGGGTAGGAGTGAGTTTTTGTATTTTTGCTGGCACGTGTGGAGTGTCTGCTCCGTGGCTATCCGGCCGTTCGGCCGTGCATGGTTGCGCATGTTCCCCCTGGAGGGTAGCTATTTTCAGTGGCGTTTTGTGTGTGTATGTGGTGGGAGTTTTTTTTTGGTGGTTTTGTAACGGTCGCGTTATCGGACTTGTCAATAGGACAAGCCCGTTTTCGCGGCACATCTTCGACCGCTTGACAGAATCTGTCGGTCTGACAAATAGGTGGAGCCCATAAGTTTTGGCGTATCGTTGGCCGCTTGACAGAAGCAGTGGTCTCCGATTTTTGTTTTGTGTTCTGTAAAATCCGTTTTTGGTGTTTTGTAATGCTAGCGACGGCGTGCTGTACCGTTGCCATCAGTCCAGTGCTCGGAGGAAACGCCTTCAGAGGTGGAAGTAAGCGTGGAGATAGGCCTTGTATTTTGACGAGCGTACAGGTTGTTGGCTCTTGTGTGCGGACGTCGATGTAAGCTTGGGGATAACTAAAACCGGGGGCGGAGACAAGCTCCGTAAATCCCTACATCAGTCACAAGTAGCCCCGCGGCGCGCGCGATCAAAGTATCACACGCAGCCTGCAAAATATGAGTTTCGCGACGAAGATCTCAATCTCGCATTTTTTTTTTTTTTTTGATGAAAAAATCATTTGGAAACATGCTATTAATAGTGCGCCAGAGGTGCACCCTTCTATTTCTGCCTTCTGAGGGTTCTCACGTGATAAACTACTCTAGATAGAGGTATACCTTTTTTGGCTATTTTGTTTTCTGAATGACGGGGCTCCTTGACCTGCTAATACTATCGTCGGAAAAAAAAAAAATATACTGTTGTAGGTCATTTTTTTGCATGATCTTCTCGTCGCGTACCTCGGCCGTCGGATTATTCATCCGGTAGCAGTCTTATTTTTTCTCGGAAGCAGTTTGCGGGGGGAGGTCTCTTAAGCTCCGAAGTTGTGGAGCTTCAGAAAAAAGTGGCCATGTCATCTCTATTGTAAGCAGGCGTCGTACCTGTACCCCTCTCAGGGAAAAAAAAAAAATCTCGAGAAAAAGGAAAGTGCAACACCCGATGAACAAGAAACATCGCCTTGGTACGGTAGAGGTACACCTTTTTTTTGCAAACAAGAATGGCATTATTCCGACGAAATTGGGTTAAGGAGCCCCACGGCGTCAAATTCAGAAAAGCTTTTGGCCAAGAAGTGGTATGCCTTGTGTAATACATCCATCGTAGCACGGGTCCACTGCTGTGATCGTGACTCGTCGGCAAGGGATCGAGAGCCGGCTGGAGCCATCAAACGGTTAGCGGATGGCGGAGATCATCGAGCGTCGCGGCTGCCACGGTGACGTTTTTAGTCCCAGCGGAGAGGTCCTCGCTTTCCGTGTCGCGAACAAACTCGTAGGTGGACGCACCGCATGCGTTCGTTCGTGTAAGGACTTAAAATAACGTAGAGCATTGCAAAACTGATGTGCAGTTCCTAAATTAAAACCCGTCAGATACGTTTATTCGGGCCAAAATAACCAGCCGGAATACCGCCAAGTCCTTCAGGAGACGAAATCGGAAAACAAAACGGGGTTTCCCTTGATCGTATGGAAACACCAGAGAGCAGTGCGCGCCATTTCCTATCGCTGCCCAAACACAAAAAAAAAAACTGTGCTTTCCAGCGCCTGTGTGGGTTTCAATACCCCGTAAAGGGGAACTCCTGTTTAGTTTTCCGACTTCGTCTCCCATAAGAAATGGCCTAACGTGACATGGCTGGCAAATGAAAGAACAAACGTTTTTGGCCGCCCTACGATGCGCTCTAAAGTTGCTACGGCAGCTCTGATTGGACAGAGTGCATGCGACTTGGAGCAAAAAAGAGAACAAGCACTCTTAGCCCACCGTTTGACTGTGTACTCGACAGTTGAACAACGTGACCCCTATAAAAAATAGTAATACTTGTGCTCCGCAGCCGTGTGATATTCGTGCAAGGCTAGCACGGGAGGCCACGAGACACAAAAACAAAAGGACCAAAGACAAAAATAGGTACACCGAGGTCTTCAAGTCCGTAACGTGGCCTTTGGCGCGATATGGGCTGGCGCCCTACCATCCCTCGCACCCGCATGGGCCCGCAGCTCTGTTACCTGTTGACCCTTTTGGAGCCCAGTTATAGCGACCTAACGCACAGGAGGTTTGGTCTTGTCCAACCGCTCAATAACAAAAAGGGCGTACAGCAGAGCAACTATCGCAACGCTGCGCGCGCGTGCCGCAGAGTCCTTAAATCGCACTTCCGACGCATGCCCTATCGCAGCGGGTCGGGCTGCTTCGTATAGCCGATGCCGTAATCATCATAACACCATTTCGACATGTGTGTTCCCTCTGAAGTATCCAAGGGGTTGTAATAGCTGTCCCATCGCGTGGGTGCCTTGCCCCCGTACGGCTATAACGTCGACGACCTACCCCGCACCATGAACCGCGGAAATCCTATCAATCCTGACCCTTCTGATACACCCGGGAATATCGAACACATCAATGACTCATACTTGTTTGCTGAAAAATGGTAACCCATTCTCGGGCGACCGTCCGACCTACCTAAGTAATTGATCAACCTGAATCAACCCGACTGGGTAATCAAGCAGCGAGGCAACGCCTATCGTTGACTTCATTACAGTCAATACCAAGTCAATACCAAGTGCAGTATCAAACTTCTCTTACCCCATTTCAGGGACCCTGATACAGCCACCAAAAACGTCGACGAGGGTGCTCTCATGAAGTTTTTCTAAGAGCGCGCTACATTCAACCAAAACAATACAAGCATCAAAATAGCACTCGCATGTCACACATCTCCTTCCGCAGTGCTGCGCTTTGGGCGCATCCCGGCCATTCCCTAGCAGCCCGAGGCTGTTTCGCGCTGCCGATGCCTTAATCATCATATATCTTCCGCGTGACTTCCCTCTGAAGTTCGACAGACGGAAATAATAAATACCCTCGGGGAGTGTTGACCCTCAATTATACATCTCTTTTCCCTTCTCAAGTCTCGAAAGGTTTACTAGCTCTGACACTGCGCAGAACTTTCCGTTACATTATTCGCCAACAATTGGACTTCTGGGATACCCAGCAGCGGTCAGCGGTTACCTCGGCTGCTAATCGAACTGCTTTCGGTGCGCCTGGCAAAAAAAAAGACGACCACGAAAAAAAATGTAGACGGGGCCGCGGGTGGGTGGGGGGCATCAGACGGCGGTTGTGTTGATTAGCGGCCATGGCGTTCCAGGTACACAGCCTTCGGGACGGGCACTCGCCCGCTATTGAACGGCGGTTGTGTTTTTCGCGATAATTATGCACGCTGGTCCTACCATGTTTTGAAACCATCGCCCGCCCCCCCCTCTCTCTCGGGAGGCTGTATAAACCTTGGGCCGACTCCGACGCAACGATTGCAATATACTTGACATAAACCCTCAACCAACCAACCCCGACCGCTTGGGAAAACTCTCGCGATAAACATGTAACAAGGAGTTACTAAAGTGTTGACTACCGAACCAAACCCTTTTTTCGAAGCTGGACCAAGACCAAAATACTGCTGATGTCTCTCTCTAGCCCCCGCCTGCGCGTATAGTCATCTTGATCAATTCTAGGCACAGCCGAAGCTCTAGCGAAATACGTACCGGTACGCAACGAAGAGTTATTATGGTATGGGCCATCCAATAATACCATTTTAGTGAAGGCTAGGCCATGTAGTAAATAAACACTACGGCCCTCTCTCCCGCATTTTGTTCGAGGTTAGGCTAAATCGTAAAACACTTCTGATCTTCTGATCTCTCTAGCCCCGTCTCCATGTATTATAATTTCGACCAACTCCAAGCACAGCCCAATAACTCAATAAATATGTACCAGGAATCTATGTACTGACGAGTTATAATGGTGTGGGATATCAAACCAAATATTTGTCAAAGCTAGGCCACGTCGTAAACACCACCGCTGTTTCTTTCGTTCTCGCATGTTGTCGAGGTTAGGCCAAGACGTGAAGCACTACGGCTCGCTCTCTTGCTCCGCCTCCACGAATCCTCACGCTTACCAACTCCAAGCACAGCCGAAGCACTTATTCAATCAATGTGTAACCACAAGTTAACAATAGTATGCGTTATAACACCAAACCATTTGATCGAAGTTGGGCGAAGCTCTGAACACTTATTATCCTTTCTCTCGCCCAGCCTCTGTGCGTCATCACCTCGATAAACTCCAAGCAAATCCGAAGCACTCGTTCCTCCCCACTCCGCACGAGTTCCGCCGCCCTCTTCCTGTCCTCCGATGACACCCATCGCGCCACCGCCTCTGGCTCATGCACCTTCCCGCCGCCTTCTCGGGCGGCGGAGGGGGAGGATTCGCTGGCCGGGCCGTTGCACTCCACGTGCTTCGAGGAGGGCCCTTCCCGGTCCTTTAGCATTCCCGCGAGGGCGGCGCAGAGAACGTCGCAAACCTCCGCCTCGTTCTAAAGAAACGAAAAAACAAAACCCCGAAATACGACAAGACATGAAATAAAACGAAACGGTGGTTGTCCGGGGAGGGAAAGGCTGTCATACAAAGTAGGACTGTTGGCTTATTCTCTAGCTGGGTGGTAGCGAAGTAAGGCGACGATTTGACTTTCGGCTTTACCGATATAAAACATATTGCGAGCCACAAACGCATCAGTCAGGTACAACAGCGCAAAACAATAATTGACCCTTTTGGCACTGCACTCCCGAAAAAGGGACAGAACGCTTGGAATTAGACTACCGCACGCAACCAACTGTAACACCTACGTACTCAACCACCAAATAGTCAGCGGCTTACTGTCAGCATAATCAGCCAAGTCACAGTCCTGGTCACGATGCGTGCTACGATATAGGCATTATTAACGTATTAAGGCACACCACTTTTTTGGCTGAAATGTTTTCTGAATGACGAGACTCCTCAACCCAAAATTGTCGGAAGTGCACTCTGGGGTTTGCAATATTTTTCGTTGGATACCTGGCCACGGGATGGATTGTTTATCGGATATTGTATCACTTTTTTTTTCACTCGAAGTCACATTTTGGCCTACGATAGAGGGGAGTAGACCGACTCAACTGATAAGCCACAGAAGAACGCTATTAATAGTGCGCAGATCGCTATCGTAGCATGCGTCTCATAGAGGCACGCGAGTGATGCATTGGGTCGGTCATGGCCGCGCGCGCGCGTGCGTGCGGATGGTGCACACGTGCGCATCGATAGCATTGATGTACATTGGCGTACATTGGTGTACATCGTCTGCACGGGTAGTGGAGAACATTTAGCAAAGTCTGTAAACGTAGTCGAAAGCGTCGGAGGCATCTGCGCACGTACAGCAGTGGATGTCATTAAACACACAGGACGGGGACAAACGCATAAATAAAGAACAAGCTTATTTTGATAACGTAAGTGTTTGTCTCACCCTTGCCCCCAAGGGCTCTCCCCAGGGAGACTCCGCCGCAATCTTGAGCTCGCTCTCGGTCGCCCTCTGCACTCGAAGTACCGCTAGCAGCGCCGCGTCAAAACCATTCCTAGTCAGGGTGAACGGCCGCTTCGAAGTGTCCACACCATTCTCCTCAAGCATCTAGCGGTCAAGAAGAGGGGGAAACACAATCGCGATTTTTGTCTTTTCCGGGGAGAAGGGGGATATGGGCACGCCAATCTCCAAGCGCTGTGAATAGAACGCCCGGCTTCACTCGAAGACACGACGAAAAAAACTGGCGAACGGAATAAAACCATTTTGCGTTTCAGAGGGAAAACACGGTAGTTAAATTTTACGAACCTACCGTGTCAGTCCCACGAAACAACCCGGGCTGCTGTGGCAGAAGATTGCATTGTAAGGAGCTCGGAGGCACTCGCGCAACTTAGTGATACTCCCACTGCTGCGCGCTTTTTCTAGATGCTTGAAAATACCGCACCCCGCCGCTAGGTTGATCGGTATACATGGGTTCCGAGAGGAACTGAAGCGGAAAACATATTTGCAAGGTGGTTGGGTCCAAAAATTACCTTGCGCTTGACGGCGTAATCGGGCGCCCCTTCTTCCATCTTCGCCCACAGCTCCACCGCATCGAACAAGTTATCCGGCAGGCAAAACCCGTGCAGCAGCAGCAGCCGAGAGTTGGACAGAGGGCCGTAGTTGAACCTGACCTCGCTCCCCGACTCCCACGCCTGTAGGGTGACGAGATGAAGGCACTCGTTCGTCTCCTGGAACCCATGCACCGTTGACGCGGAGGGGTCGTGATTAAACATGTCAAAAACTGGGGCCATAGCCTTCAGCTTTTTTCCCTGCCGCTCCACCGTTACGAAGCGACTCCATACCTACTCGGATGAAGGTGGGGGTCGAAGTGCGGGCAGGGGTCGGGGTGGGAGGGGGGGGTGGGGGCGTGGGTCGGGGTTGGGGAGGGGGAGGCAGTCTGGCGTTATGCATCGGTCATTAATCATTGACCCGATGCCATCTGTCTGTGTTGACCTCCGCTTCATTTTTCCGTTTGCGTGGGAGTGGACGGGGGGGTGGAGGTGAGGGTGGGGGGTGGGGGTGAGGGTAGGTGGGGGGTGGGGTAAGGATCGTAGCATACCTCTTTTTTCGCGCAAAAAAAGGAAGCAGTTCGTCCCCAAAAACGTAGGTCGACTTCAAAAGAGAGTAATTCCCCCAACTATGTTAATTTCGTCTCCGCGCTCACCGTGGCGAGAGCCCATTGGTATCGCTCCTTCGTAAGAAATCCGTCCAGGGCGCTTTGTGCGGTCGACGAACCATGAGAGGGGAGCTCCAACTCTTGCAGTTCAAGAAAATCATTCGCGACCTGGGACTTCCATACCGTCGTCAAGGCATGCAGAGTCGTACCCCGTAGCAGCTCTAGCTCTTCGTCTTTAGGACATAAAAAAATGCACATCAAAACACGCGAGGAGGGGGGAGGGGAGCGGGGAGGGGAGAGGGGGGGGGCGCGTAGATTTGCTATTAACAGCCATTACCACATGGAACCGATGAAAAATCTGCCGCAATCTTGAACCCGACATTTGCCACACCCGCCATCCGCCACCTCCGTAACGCCACTTTGAGGTAACACCCATCGATTCTGACACGCCCCTCTGAAGCACGTGCACACTCACCGGAGTAGAATATAGTCTGGTGGTACTCCCGAGGAAGCGCGTCTATGTGCCTATTCAGCGGCGAGCGCTCTTTCAGAACGTGGCGGTGGTAGAGAAGAAGCAGGCACAGTATGTCATCTTCCCTAGCACCCGCTTCAGGTAAGCCCTCGAACGGCGTTCCTTTGGCATTCTCGACTGTCATCAGCGCCTGCCGCGGGAGTTGCAAGGAGGGGGGGAAGGGGAAGGTGAAGGTGGATAGGAGGAGGGGTGGGGAAGGGGAATGGGAAAGGGCGGGGGGGGGAGGAAGGGAACGGAGAGGGAAAGGGAGTGGATTAGGCGGAGGGAAGGGAGGAGGGGAACGGGAAATGGGACAGAAGGAGGAGGGAAAGGGAGGAGGGGAAGGGGGGCGGAGAGGGAGGGAAGGCGAGGAAGGAAAGGGGTACGGCGTAGAAACAAAAGGGCAACGTGAAGGGGGAGGGGGAGGAAGAGAAATCGGTCCCCCTCGGCAGCAAACGATGCCATCAAATAGTAGAGAGTGCATGAGCTCATCACCCACACCCAAGGTACAGCAGCAGTGGATTCATCTGGAGTGCAGCCTCCCAACACAGAGTTTAGCTAAATCAGGACCGAGACCCGAAACGGGATCGCCCGCCCCCGTTTCTCCGTTGTCACTGCCCAAGCACTGAGGTCGTAAGCGCTGCGAGCAATGCAGTCTATTTTGGAGTCAGCATACTACCCCTGCGGCGTCGTACTGCTACGTCAAACCCACATCCAAGGTGCTTTACGCGCGGGTGTTGCCAACAGCACACGACTCTACCCTCGTTTCCATTGCGCCGGGTAACGCACAGGCTTTCCAGCTGTTTCGCGGGCTGCACAGAGCTTGACACAGCCTCCACAAAAAGGTTGAAGTGCACGCGACCCTAACCCTGACCCTAACGCCGACCGTGTGGGAAGTATATCTCAGAACAAAGGTGCAACGAGGAGCTAGTGTGGACCATCAACCACTGTGTTGAACCCGGGTCAACTCGTACAGTTAACACTATTGCTGTTCGTTTGTCCACTCGAAGTTGCACTTGGCTGGGCTCGGTCTAGCGAGGCCCGGGTGTCTCTGGAGGGGTGGGCACCCGCTGTGAAGAGATGATTCGTACCGGTGCGCTAGCGCTGAAACTTGCGAACACCCTCGGACTTTTGCCCACCTACGGCAATACTGTTGCGGCAGACTGCCGCGGCGAAACAGCAGCGGCAATGGTAGTGACAGCTGTGGACGTAGCGCCCGCTAGGGATCCACCCGCCCTTGAGGCAGGAGATCGCAGCGCCGCGTCGTTGTTTATTTAGGTCGTGAGAAATGTGAGCGGCACGACCCAGAAATGTAGCTGAAGCTCTGGTTATTACGCATTCCGATTGCGGTCTGTCGCCGTGTTCTCAGTCTTACGCTTGGAAGAGGAGCGGTTACAGATATGAAGAACCCAGACCGGTTCCTCGAGACTGTTTTTTTTTTTTAAATCCTCCAGGAGATTCGGGTAAAACACGCTCAAGCTCCATACGCTTTCGTTTGTGTACCAGTTTTTGTCCATCTGCAAAACGCAGACGTGGTGTTAACCTCGCCCCTTCGGTTTAGTCGAGACAGAATGTCCGCATCTTTCATTTCCCCTTCACTTCTATCCCTACGCACAGGAACCAACTTCATGAAGCACAGCACTGCAGCCGTTTGGCCAGCCAACCAGGGAGCTGCCGCTACAGGCCGGGCATCTCTAAACGCTGCGCTACGAAATCCATTCGAAAGGCAGCCTACTATTATCCGGGCTTTGCTGCTGCTGTTGTACTCGTTACTCGTACGTGACTGGCTGTGCAACAAGCGACATGTAGCTGCAACCCTCCCAAAAAATGACCTTTGGCCCAACCAGAAATGATTGGGCATCAAGGTCAACAAGCCAGCGCCGGGCAAAGCATAACAAGGCACCACCTGTCAGGTACGATGCTAGTGGCTGCTTTTGGGGGGCTTCACCTCCGTGGGACTAACTACAGCTGATATATCACACAGAATACACGAGGCAGTCCATGGTCTATTAATACTATTAATAGGTCGTACAGGTACAGTACTTATACGAGTGTCAGGTGGTAGGTTGCCACTCTATACTCCACCTGATACACTACTAATCGTCCAACATGAAGTGAATTTCAATTTTCGGAGATCTTGCATGTCTAACGATTGTGTATATTTTCACCCACCTCCCAAGGCACCGAGACGACGATCGACTCTGCAGGAATGTCTTCTTCGCAGTAGACGCCTCTCTCCGCCCTGCCAGGCGCGGGTGATATCGTCAGCGGGTGGTGCACGACCACGCCAAGGCTTTCTTGAGCCCACTCAAGGTATCCTTCGGCTGGTGTGGTGGTAGCACCAGAATCAGTCATTTTGCTGCAGATCTACGAAGAAAACGATTTTTAGATTTTTTTCAGTGCGCTGGTACGCTGGCGTGTTACAAAGATATGCTGCACGCTCCTATGGCCCAGCCGTAGGAGTGAAAGCAGAAAGCAGGTGCTTGATGGGAGGTGTAGACCACAGCAGTACCTCGTGCACAGCTCCAAAACGGTAGCAACGTGTATGTGGTTGAAGTCTTTCTAAGGAGTTCCAGTATTGTTGAGGCGTTTTCTCCATTCGTCGCTTTTAGCTGAGATCCCCCGCACCTTCTTGCTTCCTTCGAGCACCCACTGCGCGGCAGAGTTCCTGCTGCAGTGTGAACTTTCCCGTCTGTTCTCGCAGCCGTGCTCGGGGAAAAGCAAGAGTACAATGACGACCATGCCAGGCCCTTCGCTCGGGGCAGGCGAAGAGATCCTCGTCACCGCTCACGCAGCGCACAAGAAAACGCCAGGAACAGCTTGGTTCACTACGAGGAGGGCCTTGTGGAGAGCGGCGGACGGGAGGGCGGCTGTCCAGCGCGCAGAGGTGCCTTGGGCAGCAGTCAAAAGCTTCCAGGTGAGTGTTGGTCACAGCAGCAGAAGCAGCAGCAGCTGGACTCTGCCAGACATCCTCTGCATGGTGTTGGAGGGATTGAAGCAGCAGCAGTGCCAGTTTTGATATTCTTGGAACGTCCACGGTTCGCCGGACTGCACTGCCGCTACGAGGTACTGCTGCTGCTGCTGCACTCCTGCCAGTGTCATGTTAGCGGTACAGCAGCAGCAGTGCAGTTTCAATGTGAGCGGTAGCCAGCGGCCGTTCGTCTCGCAATTTGACCTCTAGCTTTGAAGCGCATGATACAGCGGATGCGTAAGTTTGATTGCACTACTTGTACGTATTACCTGTATACAGTGGATGGTGTCAAGTGATTTGATCAACGCCACTTGACACAGCATGAGTCGCGTTTATCTATAGCCGTAGCGTTAGCGACAAGAGCCTCGCTACGAATGATGCCCGCGTGCGTACACAGGGCACGCTGCGCATCCCCAGTAGTTACACCGCTACCCAACCAAGCTACGCAACGAAGCCGGCAGCAGTGCGTGCGATCAAGCTGTCACCTTCAGCCGTCGTGATTGTACAAACGCTTCTAGATTCGGCCACGGGGATCGCGTTTACTGCGGGGTACTGCCGCCAATTCGCGTGTAACTCCCGCGCCTCTCGCAGCAGATAATGATTTGCCTAGTTTTTAATTTTCGGCTATAATATAGGGGCCCGCCCTATGTGCAGGTGCGACCTGCACACAAGCCGTGCAGGTCGCGACAGGTCAACTTCAAACTTGCACGTTGGCCCACACCCACCCGACCCATGACGTAACCCTAGCCCTAACCTCAACCCTTTGGGCGCTCGAGGGCGGCAGGGGCAGCCGCGCGGCTCCACCGCGTGGTTTAGTCGCGTTTTGTACAAAAAACGGGCGACCGACAGGCCAGCCTCGACCAGTAAGACCAACGAACTGCGCAGTAGTGTTGTGTGCAGGCCGATCCTGCGCGTATGGCGGGTCTAATGGGGGCTATGACCTATAATGTGCCCCTATGTGAAACTCTTTCGTTGAGTCATAGCCCACAGATTTGCAGTTTACAGTCAACGTTGATGTAACCTCTGCCCCCCGTTTGCAGCGTAGTCTGTTGGCTGCAGCCTCTCGGCAGCCGGTATCGCTGACGGGCATATATATAGTCACGCGGGGTTTTGGTGTTTTGGTATGTCTTTTGTTGTTTTGCTGTCTTCACGTGAAACAGATACTCCTACCCCCTGGCGACATCCAGCACACCCAGTTCCGCGTGATTATTCTTCTTAATATCATAGCAGATAGACATTTTGTCGGGTGTAGGTCGGTCACGATCACGACCTACACGATCTACACGACCTACGAGACAGAGCACATCTACGCCACATATCGCACAATTCCAATTTTGCGCATCCCATGTTATATGATCTCCTTTCCTGGTTTACAGGGAGGCGTCCTCGACCAGGTCAATCCCTGCACCACATCCTATTCACGCCACGAAAGAAAAAGCAAAAACAGAGTCCCTTGCCCCGCCCTCTCCTCCCCCCCCCTCGTAATATCTTCAAATCAAACCCTCTCAGTGCTCCCCAGCAAGCGAGCCCCGAGCCATGCTCCGCCTCCTCAGGGTTTCCGAAGGCCAGCCTCCCATTATCCTCCGCTTCTCCGAAACGGAGGCAGACACGCCGCGGGAGGTCTTAGAGAGGGCGCAGGCGGCCATAAAGAAGGCCATGAAAGGAGACGTGGAAGGCCACGGAGCAAAGGGTGGGAGTGGAGCGGGGGCGGGGGCTGCTGCTGGAGGAGGCGGCAGCAGCAAGGGGAAAGGGAAAGATAAGGGCGGCGGGAAGGATGTTGGGTGAGTTGCGGCAGGGGATGGAGTGGAAGGGCCTAGGGGGAGGGGGGCGGGAGTGCAGGGAGATTGGGGGCGAAAAGGGGAGGGAAAGGTGAGGTGGTGTGTTTTCGGGAGCTTCCACCGCGATTGTGTTTGCTCGGGAAGCGTTTCCCGCGGCGTACTTCGCATATTTGCCTTGGAAGAGAAGCATATTTAGCTTTTCGTTGTTGCGATCTAAATATGTCATGTAAACAATGCGCTTTTTTGGGGCATGCTGTTCTCCGCGGCCGAGTTCTTTCTCGTGCTTTCGGCTGCGGGGCAAGCAAGGGAAGCATCGGTAAGTTACGCCGCATGTCTGGATCCCGGCCGAGCTTCGTGGAGACGCTCTGAGCATTCAACATCGCTGAGCTGTTGCGTTCCGCCTTGCTGAATCGCGTAGGTACAGATGGAAAACCCCACATTTTTAGTTACTTTTCAATAACCCGCTCCGCTCTTCCATCAGTCCAGTTGTTTTTACCCCTTCTGCTGTCTGCTACGACGCCGCTACATATTTAGTAAAACTGTTTTAAATACGTCAGCTGTGAGTTCGATCATGTTACGGGTGTATACCCATCTTTTGCAAGCTCCGTGATACCGCGTCCGTGCGTTTTTATACGTGTATTATTCTTTGAAGATATATTACTTCTGTGCATGGTGCCAGGCTACATATTTATGCAGCTACCAGGCACATACTCAGTATTATACAGCCAGTGGCAACAGCAGCACATCTGTCCAACATCGTACGTATGCATTGCCCCTAGCCCTGTGACTTCTTCGGTCGTACACTTCGCACTGGACACGTGACACACCTTGCCTGACAAAACTACCTCCCTTCGTCCGTCTACCTGGGAGATTTGCGCCTAGCTATTAATCCTCGAGTGATTGTGCCCCTCGCACCTGGGAGCTAGTCGCACCTGGAAAGACCCACTAAGCAAGGTCTGTAGTGCCGTCTGCCTCGTTTCGCCGAGCCCATACAAACCCATACCGCTCTATCTCTGTTTTTTTTCCAACTCTGCTGATGTGCTACTGCATCACGCATGGCCCTCAAAACTCTCTACTTGTGGCAGTCATTGTACAACAGCACCCGTGCTGTGGGCAGCTCTCTCCTTTGTGACAGTCACAGACGGTGCTTCTGCGTGTGTTTATGCGTGCGCTTCTGTGTGTACCAGGTATGTGTGAGCAGACAGTGTGTTGTCATAGGCTCACTACACAATCAAGAGGGGCGGCGGATAGTGTTTTTCATGGCAGCCGCTCAGCCTCGCAGTGAGCTATCATAGGCACACAACACGATCAGAAGTAGCGGTGGGTTGTTCTTTCAACAGCAGCCGTTAAGGCCCTTAGCCGTAAAATCAGTACTGCTGTACCAGCTATACAGCAGCAGCACAGCAGCAGCAGTAAAGCAGTACATGGACAGCCGTGTTTATAAACACTTGCCTTCGTGCCAGTAGTGCACGGTGTACGTCCGTGGTTGGTGAACAGAAGGAGATCGAACCACAAAGTTTTTTTCGCCTCCAATGCAACGACCAAGCACACTATCGTCGAACCTGATGCCAGGTATACGAAGCATACAGCAGGCAGCTCATGCATATCATTGTAACGCCTTTGTTCCCGGGATATCGAGATGAAAGATAAACCCCACCCCAAGTGGGAACCTTGTACTACTGTATACACTTCGAAACATGGAATTTGAAGGGAGGTGGGCGTTCCTTGTAAATAGAATATGCATATCTGAGAGCAGTCACCAGCATTTAAAGCCCCTAGACAGCAGGTGACAGCGGCCGCAGTAGCAATGCACACCTGCGATTAGCGGAGCGGAATGTTATGATCTGCGAATGCTTCGGATGTATTTTGTGTATGGAACGTTTCGTCGAGCGTAAACGCCGCCTTGGTTGTTCTTCTGCGATCTCGAGGACCCTTGTGGCCGCCTTCCTTCCTTACCCGGATTGGTCGTCGGCCTGCACGAGGCAACTCTCTTGCGCGCGAGATGGCGTTGTGCTGTGAGCCAGTTTTCGTGGTGAATTTTATCATTTCTGAACTCGCAAGGCCTGGAAGCAAAGTATCTAATGTACGTTTGTTTCGTTTTGCGCTCTCCTTCCCCTCCCCTCTCCGACAACGCTGCCCTGCCTCCCTTCGCCGCGTCGACTGATGTACGACATGGCCGTCCCAATTTCACACGTGCGGCGTTTCAACGCCTGGCAAACACGCCGCACGGGGTGCTAATGGACGAATGGACGGGTGGGTGGTGGTGGTGGTGGTGTTGGTGTTGGTGATGATGGTGGTGGCGGTGGTGGCGGTGGTGGGTTTGGACGAACGGATTAACCTGCTTGGCTTGATGCGACAGTAAGGCTGCCCTTAAGAATATGAAGTGGAAGACACGGGGTGGCTTGCTGGGCACTGCATCGGGGGGGCAGACGCTTCGCCACAGGTGCGGAAAACTCCACGAGGTTGGGCCTGCTACCCCACTAGTCGACGGTTGCCGCGTTCTCGTACCACCCTTTCCCTGCCCGCCCTTGTACGCGCGGTCGGTTCCTTGTGGTTGTTTTTGCTTGTGATTTTCTTCCAATGGGGTGCTGAGCCTGATTTGTAAAACACGGGCTACACGTCTCTTATCACTTCGCTTTCCGCGTTTCTTACCCTCCCACTTGGCGTACCGTTGCGCTTGGGTTGCTTCCCGCGGCAATGGCGACATAGGGACAGCATGCCGGGGGGACGAATGCGCGACGTTCACGACGCGAGGCAGAGGGCGGCACTCCTTGCGGGGGATGACGTGCTGACCACGCAGTACCGCGAGATGGTTGACGGAGGCGTCGTCACGGAGGAGGTGGGAAGCATCTCGATGCCGTGCCCACCGCTCCTCTTACTGTTTCTCTTGCGTGGTTTTTGTATAGTTGAGCGCATGCGCTGATGGCGCGTCGATGATTTGGTCAGTAAAATTTCGAGACAACCCCTCACCGGCGGCCCCGGCCTCCCGCCCTCTTCGCCCCGACCTCCGCCTCCCGGGGTTTCCAGGAGTTCTGGGAGTCTAGGAGGCGTACCCTTGCAGAGGAAGACGCTAAGGCGGCGTCGAGGCACACCGGTACCCCGAGCGAAATGCCGAGCGACCTCGTTGGCGAGACGACTTCCTCGGGGACCCTCAAGTTCAAGTTGAATGCGCGCACCATTCACAGCATCTTCACTATGTATCCCATCGTCTTCAAGTGAGAGAGGAGATAATGTTGTTTGGAGGATATGGAATAGAAATAGCTAAGGCGGCGGGATGGAAATTAAATTGATGGGCGTTATGCTAGAGGTTTTGATTGGAGGAGGAGGGAGGGGGGAGGGGGGGAGTTGGCGATGTATTCCCATCGTGTTGAAGTGACGGAAGGGAGGTGGATGGAAAATTAATAGAACCAGTGATTGCGCGGTGGGGCAGGGGAGGGAGGGATATTTAATGAACTTGATGGGCGGTGTGCTGGGAGGTTCGATGAGAGGAAGGATTGGGGGTTCATCATGTATCCCGAGGTGCTCTAGTGAGGGATGAACAGAGCGTTGGGGGGGGGAAGGACTTGGGTGTAAACGATGGGCGGTGCGCTGGGACTTCGATGAGGACAGGGGGAGGAGGCAGGGGGGGGGCATGCCGTTGTTCCCCTGAGCCTTGAACGGTAAAAAGAGTACGAGTATCGCTTATTATAGGTATAATTCAGCTGTTTCGTCCTGCTGTATATTTGTTTTCCGAAGAAGCCAAGTGTGATATTTCAAGACAGCCAATCCGCATATTCGCCCTCGACAGGGCGTACCAAGCAAACGTGCCGACCGAAATGACCGAAAAGGAGTTTTGGACGAAGTATATCCAGAGCGCGTACTTCAACAGGGACCGGGGGGGAGGCGACGCCTCCTCGAGCGGCGGGCCCAACGGTACTTCGTCCGCCATCAGCGGCAACAAGCGGAGAGCCGTTGAGGCCGGGGGCGGCCAGGACGACATGTTTCTTCGCTTTGCCGCGCAGGAGGCTGAGAGGGAGAAGAAGGCCAAAGAGGGGAGGGAAGGGGGGGGAGCGGCGGGGGGGGGCGAAAAGGGGGAGGAGCGGGGGAGCGGGGGTTGAGGGAACGGAGGGGGGCAACAGGCTTGAGGCTGGCAGCGTTGATCCCATGGTTGACCTGACGCTGCAGTGGGGGGACCACCACGCGGGGGAGGTGAGGAGAAGGCGCGCGCCCTCTGGGCGCAAGGGTGGGGCGTGAGCGTAGTGGGTTTGGTTGTGGGGTTGTGTGAACTCAATCTGTGCATGGCCGTAGTCGTATGACCATAGACCCTCGCATCCCTACTATGCCGGGACGAGGCACGTCGGATTTTCACCATCCAGGCAGACATTGTTTGCACCAAGCGCGGAGCGCCGTGAGGTTTTCGGCGAGTCGCATGAAGGGTGAACTCCATCCTTCCAAGAACCACTCGTAAGACTGACTTCGGCACCTTGTGCCTACTTTCTTGCTTATGGATGACAGCGCCAATGAATTACTTTTTTTTCTGGTGTGGCCACTCCAGAGACAGCATTGGGTATTACTTTGCAACTGCTTCGTGGGTGCCTTGCCATATCCACACTACGTGATGCGATCATTCCCCTTGTGCGGAGTTAGGGTTCTTCGCCCCCACAAAATGATCTACTCGATAACCATCATGGTGACCGCCAAAAAAAAAAGACGGCACGCTGGTTGTCTAGCTCACGCAGTGATTGGCATGTTTTACAGCGTCGTTGCCAACCAACGCCAACCCCAATATACATATAATGTTCAGGCGGGGGGGGGTTGTTATGGGGAGGCGTACTCGCTTTTTGCTTGCCTTAGACATTTGACCATACCATTGACCACGATTCCCTTTCGAGACGGAGCACCGTTCCTACTCCTAATAGAGACACCTCCAATATTTGGGCGCTCATTACGCTTCTTCTATATATTACATAGAAACTGTTTGCTTATCCTATCCCCGTCCTGTTTCGCCGTCTGCGGCCACCAGCTATCTCCTAGGATAGCGATCGTTTTCTCGCTACTCTCTAGTCTACCAAACTCTTCCATGTCACGTACGTCTAATTTCCTCATCTCCTCTAACGCATTCCGTTCCTCCTTGGTTATTGGGCAGGGAGAGGGGAGGGGGGGTCGCTCGCACTGCTTCTCGCGCGCAATGGTAGCGATATTTCCTGCTACTTCGTTGAAACGGAAGCTTACCCCCCCCCCTTTCCGCCGCCTGCCCTTCACCCGGCCGTCACTGCTGTCACTATCGCTGCCGCTGACGCCGCTGCCGCTACTTCAGCTTTCGCCCTGTCTTGTAGTCTGTCCGTATTTTGTCTGAATATGGTCGGCGTGTTCTTGTCCCGATCGTTTTTGTTCGTGTGTCTGGGCGTTGGTGTCGGGTGTCGTCGGTGTGGGTGCCTGATCCCCGTATATAGGTAGATGACAGCGACCCGGTGGAAGAGGTTACGGAAGCGGCCACGAAGCGCAAGGAGGTCGTTGGAAAATTCAACCGTCATGCAAGGTAATGCAACGTAACGCGGTTGGCGTAAAAGGTGGCGCGGTTTTCCTGGTTTGTAGAAGGTGGCACCGTTTTCCTGGTTTGGTGGCCTAAAAAAAGACAAACAAAAAAAAACACAGTATTAATATGCAAAGTAAGTAAAAAAAGCTGTTTGGTTGAGTTCTGGCGAAAATTCCAATTCAAAATACGGTTTTCGGCTCATTTCGGCTCGCATATAGAAAAAACACGGTGGACTCCCAAACGCCGATTTTTAGTTTATTTATCAGGCTGATTTGGCCCGTTTTTTTCGTCTGAATATTGGTTTGCTCACACAGGAGCGAGGTTGCTGTGTGGGGTGCATGCTCGATTACTATGGCTCACTTTCGCTCGACGTGTAACATTAGCCGTCGATGTAAAGTCGACCAATTTGTTAAAGGGTTTTTTTGTTCGTGTGTTTTCATTCATTGATTTGTTCGTTGGTTTTGTTCGTTTTCTTTTGGTTCGTTTGTTTTTGTTTTGGACGAACGCCAGACTGGTGATGCAGCCACCGGATGCAACTGGGTCTGGTCGACGACCGGCGGTTGTGGATAGCGCGGCGTCGGCGACGGACATGCCCGAGCTGAGGCAGCACGAAGCAGTCGTTCGGGAAAAGGTGAGGACGATGTTTGTTGTTTGTTGTTTGTGGTTTGGAGATTATTGTTTTGTTTTTTGTTTCTGTTTTCGTTTATGTTTTCGTTGTTTTTGTTCTTCTGTCGTTTGGTTTTGTTTTGGTCGTTTAGCGTGTTGTTTCCTGTATTGTTTCGTATGTTGTTTCGTTTGTTTGATTTTGTTCGGTGTTTCGTATTTGTTTTGGTTTCTGTTTTACATTTTTTGTTGTTGTTTTGTTCGTTCCTTGGTTTGGCTAGTGTTTTCACTTGTTTCACTCCGTTTCTTGTTTTTTTTTGTTTCGCTTCTTGTGTCCCGTTTATTTTATTTTTCTTGGTTTTTGTTTCTGGTGTCTTGGTTGTGGTTTCGTTTTGTTGTTTCGTTCGGCGTTTTATACTTGTTTTGGTTTCTGTTTTCCTTTGTTGTTGTTGTTGTTGTTGTTGTTGTTGTTTCACTCCGTTTCTTGTTTTTTTTTGTTTCGCTTCTTGCGAAGTTCCGTTTACTCCCTTGTCTTGGTTGTTGTTGTTTCGTTTGTTGTTTTGTTCGGTGTTTCGTACTTGTTTTGGTTTCTTTTTTCAATTCTTCCTTTGTTGTTTGCTTTTCGTCCCTTGACTTGATTGTTGTTTTCGCGTATTTCATTCCGTTTATTATTTTCTTTTTGTTTCGCTTCTTGCGTTGTTCCGTTTTTTTTTTTGTTGGTTTTTGTTTCTGGTGTCTTGTTTTGTTGTTCCTTGTTTCGGTTCTGGTTCCGTTTCGCTTCAGATTTTGTGGTTGCCGTTATTTCCCCTTGAACATATCCTGCCGGCGATTAGACCCTTCTTCCTAAACGCGCATAGCGTCAGTTGTCAACGCCAAGTCAACTATTAATCACTGTTAATCTTTATAGTATTATATCACTATTAATAGCTGAAGGTTTCGTTTTTTGTTCAACCGCTCCCCGGCAACGAAACCACGCCTAGAATATGCCGAATGCGGTGTGCAACTCCCATCAATGTAAACGTTGTATACAGCACTGGTGTATATTTGCTTTCTCCTCCCTGCCCGGGGTCGAATCTCGCGCAGTACAGCAGCGGTAGCAACAGCAGCAGCACGGCACGGCCATCTCCACCCTCTCCCCCCGTCCGCTTTCCGGCCTCCTTTTGAAGAACCCTTGCTCCTCCGGCTTCACCTCTTTTGCCGCCCCACACGGCCCGCTTCCGGCCTTGTTTCTACGAAACCCCTTGTCCTTCCACCTTCACGCCTGATGTCGCCATCGCCACCCCCCCTCCCTGCCAGCTTTCATGCCTCATTTTTACGAAACCCTCGCCCCTCCGCCTTCACCTTCTGTTCCGCTACCCCCTCCCCTCGTCCGTCTGTCTGTCTGTCGGTCCGTTTCTCCACCTCATTGTTACGAAACTCCTCCTTCGTCGGCCTTCACTTTTTCCACCGCGCCACCGCCTCCGCCGCCGGCGACGCCTGTAGCTGGAAATTGCGCACAAGAGCAGGTACCACGGAGGCAGCACAACCTTGCTGCCAGATCGAAGCGGCGCAAAGGATGCCGGTTCGCTCGCGCGGCCCCAGGCCCCTCGAGTTGTCGGGACGGTTTCGTTGGCGGAGGCCAAGGAGCAGCTAGGCCCTGGGTTTTCTATATTGGGCGGAAGGCCTAAAGTGTCGAGGGCTGTGGCGGAGCCTGGGCGGGCTTTGTTGGCGCTCAAGGAGTGCACCAGGGAGACGGATAAGGGCATCGGAAGTGCCTTCCATCTTCAGGAGTGAGTCTGGGGGGGAGGGGGAGGGGGGGGAGGGGGAGAGGGGGGGGAGGGGCGTACTCATTTGTTGCTTACCTTAGTCATTTGACCATTGACCACGCATCCCTTTCGAGACGGAGCAGCATTCCTACTCCTAATAGAGACACCTCCAACATTTGGACGCTCATTACGCTTCTTCCATATATTATAAAGACTGTTCGCTTATCCTGTTCCCGTCCTGTTTCGCCGTCTGCGGCCACCATCCATCTCCTAGGATAGCGATCGTTTTCTCGCTGCTCTCTAGTCTGCCAAACTCTTCCATGTCACACGGAGGGGGAGGGGGGGGAATCTTATCATAGCTTGAAAAACGTGACTTGGACCACTACTACCAAAAGCTCAGACTGAAATATACATGGGCAACTGTTCGCTATTGAAAACTTATTTGGGCTCGCCTCTTCTACACGAAGGCTGAGGCGGCAGCAGTATGAAATCGCTTTCGGTATGCCCACATCTACGGCGTCTGCCCCCCCCCTCCCCCCCCCCTCCCGGTCTGTGGTGCCCCCCGCCCTCCCCGTTCCTTGAGTACACTGAATGTTTTCGCATTTCTCTCCCGTCGTAACACCGTACTGTGCCGCCCCGCCCTGCCTCGGCCTTGAAGGTACCCGGAGAACTTCATCGGGGGCATGCATAGACATTTCCAGATCGTCGGAGAGCTCCTCAGGTGACGCCCTTTGGTTTCGTCGATTCTAGTCGGGGGGGGGGTCTGTTGGTACCGAGTTACCTGGTATTATACGAGCGTTCTTGCTCTTTATGGTCAGTTTTGAGCATGAGTAGTAGTAGTGTTGTTGTTTTTCTTATGTTTCGAAAACGTCAGCTGCAAGTTCGATCAATTAAAGGGTCGGTACTCGTCTTTGCGTATTTTGTTCGTCTGCAATGCTACCGTATGCTAGTCACGGCATATGTGCGTGTAGTTGGTGCACAGCAGCAGGAGGATATCGAACCACAACCACATTTTCGCGTCAAGCACATCAGTGAAATACACGTAGTCGGACCTTATACCAGGTATACGAAAAACATAACAGCATCAACGAAAAAAAAATAACCCGTACATATCATTGGAACACCTGTGTTCCCCCTTTTCGGCTTGCAACCCCCCCCGAGAATCAAGCTAATCGACCCCGCACCCCGAAGGGGAACCTTGCACTACAGTACAGTACGAGCGTGTCTTGTCTTCACTGTTGTGCGTACTGGACGGTCAATGCGTACTCGATAAGGTAAGGTAAGGTAGCATGCTTTCGCCTAAAGTAGCACGAAGATCCACTGCTGTTATCAGGATGGATTATGAACCGAAAAAAGGAGGGGGGGGTAAGCACCCGGCTTTGTTTACTAGCGTTTCAATCAAGTTTAGTTTGTTGACCGGTCTTTTCTTCCGTTGGAATGACGTTTATTTACTCACATCACGCTGGTCGCTCCGGTGGTCTATTAATAGTGGTTACTTGCAGTAGCGTGGATGACGTTTTTTTCCCCTCATGGCGTTGTTGATGGGGCTGCACCCTCTGATTAATAACTTATTAATAACTCGGAATCATTTTTTTTTGTTGGTATTTTTGTAGCACCCAAGGGCCCAGAAAAGGTGAGGGTGCGCGCAGCTACTGCTGTAGCGTGCGGCACTCATTTTCTTTTTGTCTTCATTTTTCAGCCTTTTTGCTGTGTTCTCAATCCACGAAACATACCAGATATGAACGTACCATGTGTAGTTCGATTTTTGAGGTGGCCCGCATATTTTTCTTCATCAGATTTTTCAGCACGCTCGGGGAAGCCGCGCTCGGGTCGGAACCTGAGCCTGGGCTAGGGTTAGGGTTAGGGCTGGGTTGGGCCGGTGCCCTCTAGTAAATCGTAAAAAAAATAACTCGACACAAGAACAAAAAATTGCCTTGAGAAGAGTGTAAAGCGAATTGTTTTTGGTACTTTGTCTAGTACTCCCTATGATTTTTTTGTGTGGAGACAGGTAAATGCGTCTAATTTTTTTCGTCATTTTGACCTCCAGCACCGCTGCTTTTACGGTCTGTGGCGGATGCTGTCGGCGCATGGTATGGTAGGGCTTTTTGTTTTGTTTTGTTGGGTCTTGTTTTATTTTATTTTATTTTATTTTATTTTATTTTATTTTATTTTATTTTTATATTATTTTTTTATTTTTTTTATTTTTAGTTTGTCCCGAGATTAAATGTTTGTAAATTCCAATTAATTGTTGATCAAGTCACACATCCCTACCTTGCGGACCTGTACACTTCATACATAACGCCCCTGCATCCCGCGTCGATCACGCCAACTTACAACCCCCCCCCCCCCCATGTCCTCAGGCATTTCTACGCCAGCCTCGATCGGCCAAAGACAGACATCGCAGCGGCGGCGAAACTAGCACGCCTAGAGACCCGCATGAACGCAAAATATACGGAGCTCAATGAAGAGAGAAAGCGGCTTCCCCGAAGTGCCACGGGAAACCGCCTCTCCGCGGTTATAAAACCCCTCACCGACTGTCTGGACCATGCTTTCGAGAAGCTCGAGGAGAGCAGGAGCCGAAAAGGGAGTGGAGGTGCTAGGAAGCCGGGGCCGGCCAAGGGGGGATGGGTTGTTGCCGGAGAGGATGACGACGACGAGGAGGAGGAGGAGGACGAGGAGGAGGACGAGGAAGAGCGAGAAATGCGCGGGGGGTGGTCTGTTGTGAGATGAGGGGGAGGGGGTTGTCTCCTTTCTCCCCCCTCTCCTCCTACCGCCCTAGGTTTACGGCTGTTTAGGAGTTTTTAACGCAGGGTGGCCTGAGATAGGGGAAGGGGGGTTGCCTGTTGCGCCCTCCCCCCCCCCGCCTATCCTTCTGTCGCCACCCCTAAGTTGCGGCCTGTGTTGTTACCACCCCCACAGTCCGGCCTGTATTAGGTTTCCAACGGAGGCTGGTCTTTTTTGGGTTTCCAACACAAGGTGGTCTATCGTTAGATCAGTGGGGAGGGTACCGCCCCCCCCTGGTGTGCGGGTGTTAGGAGTGTTTCAACGGCAAAAATCGTCGGTGTTGTGCGCGGTTTTATTGACTAGTTTTGTTTTTGGAAAAAGTTCGTATGAGACTTCGGCTGTTTACTCAAGGTGTGGAGGGTGGGGGGCGAGGTGTCCCCTCTGTTGATGGTTTGGTGGCTAGATGGGTTGTGCCAAGGGCGGGTGGCATCTAAAATCATATTTTTTTATTCTCTCTTGAAGATAATCGCTCTTATGGGGCCACGCACGCTAGGAGTGCAGCAGATTCTAATTTTATGAGTTCTTAACGTGAGGAGCTCAATATCTGGCCCGAAACGTGGCGTTCGACGCGTTCTACGATCGAGGTGCGCCATTTTTTTCCTGAAGTTCCACCACTTCGGAGCTTAAGACCTCCCCCAAAAACTGATATGCAGAAGAAATAAGACTGGTACCGGATGAATAACCCGACGGCCGAGGTACGCGACGAGAATATCATGCAACAAAATGGCCTATTATTATTTTTTTTCCCGACGATTTTGGGTCAAGGAGCCGGGGCCGTCATTCAGAAAACGGTTTCAGCCAAACAACGGTATACCTCTATCGAACACATTCGGTCGTGCAACCCGTCCCACCTTTTTATGCGCTCTAGTTCTATCAATACAACAAGTATGCTCGTAAAATTGGCATGCTTACAATAGTTAACCAATAGTTGGACACGTGGGAAACGTTTGCCCCCCAAAGTGCTAGTCAGGACTGCCATGGGACATCTGACTCCCACATGCACACGAGATGTGACGATGTGCTTTGACAGTCGACGGATAAGGATTGGCAGGAAAATGATGAATGTTAAAAACAAGCGACGGATACAGCGTTGGCGGGATCGCACGAGGCGTGCGGTTGTGCTATACATCCAGCAGCAAGCGATCCCAGTTCAACCTTTCGAAGGGGCAAATCTAACAGGGCTTTTCACGAGTCATCACCCGGCTCGCTGATCGGGTCAGGAGGTTATTAAAAACTCGCGAGTTGAGTCGGGTCCGGGTCGGGTCGGGTCGGGTCGGGTCGGGTCGGGTCGGGTCGGGTCGGGTCGGGTCGGGTCGGGTCGGGTCGGGTCGGGTCGGGTCGGATCGGGTCGGGTCGGGTCGGGTCGAGTCGAGTCGAGTCGAGTCCGGTCGAGTCGGGTCGAGTCCGGGTCGGATCAGGAGACTTGCATATCTTACGGGTGGAGTCACGGGTCACCCTGACCCGATGTGATTGAGCCGGGTTACCCTGACCCGATGTGACCTTAATAAGACTACTGTAAGTTATCTGACCCGTGAAAAGCCCTGCACGAAAGTGTCGAACAAAACATGAGCACCACAATCAGTATTGCCGGGATCTCCGCAAGAGGCAAGCGCTGAGTGTCAGTCGGGGGGAGCAGCGACTGGTTGGTTGCGCTGTGTGAGCTCAGCTCCGGAGAGCGTGCTAAAAAATGAAACTATGGCGCTTCGAGGCCAAGTTTGTTAATTGATTATCATCGGTCTTGCGAGCACCGCCATAACAAGCCCAGGCTAAGGTTTACAGGGAAACAATTGAAATTCGGGGGTCGGTCGTGTTACCGAAGTCAAGGGTAAAACGCATACCGTTTCTTCCAATAAAAAGTCGAGCCTGAGCCAGCAATAATCGTGTTTCTGGCTACTGTAGGCGCCCTCTGTTATTGCTGTCGGCGCTAATGGTATACCGCTAAAAATCCCAACCGATCCGCCCAATACATTACACTACGCCCCACGGCAAAAAAAGAAGTGCAAGGGTGTGCTTCCTAGAGTTTATACTTCCGGGTATCTGGGTAGCGTTTATACTTCCGGGTATCCGGGTACCGTACCTGGTTGTTTAGGTCACATCAGATACTCGTGTATCCGGGTACCCCCCAGAGTATCCGCTCCGGGTACCCTCCGGTACTCCCAAGAGTATCAGGGGGGTACCCCCGGTACTCCCCAGAGTATCAGGGGGGTACCCCCAGCACTTCCCAGAGTATCCGGGTACCCCCAGGCTTTAGACTTCGAAGTCCCCTACTTGACAGTCCTTGATATTCTTGATAAGGCTGCTGAAATACACCAGGTGTGTCGTTCCACCTTGGTGTTGCCATTACGCAAATAACGTGAACCAGGTAAATCGGTCAACAGCAGACGATCAACAGCAAAAGGAAAGGCGTTCTCTTTGTGCCAGGGCCGAAGCTAAAATCGCCCCTCATTGGGTACTCGTACGGCCGCAGTCCGATAGTATACTCATTTAAAGTAGCCGAAAAAAAGGGGTAGGGGGTTTCCCCAGACCATACATGGTACATGATAATTCGACAATCGTGTGGTGTCTCTGTCCAATATTTCAATATCCAGACACGGCCAGATACTTCCAGCTGTTTCCAGATACTGCTTTGTTCAGATAGTTCCAGCTATATCCAGCTATATCCAGCTACTAGATCACTTTATTTTTAGGGAGCTTGAAGTTCAACTTGCAGCGCCTAAGCTCACACCTATTAATAGTAGTATATTTACCGATCCTAAAAACAGAGTTTGTGCTGTCGATCAGTTAGCCGTGTGGACTCAGTTCTCCAAAATTCGAAGGGGAGTGTGTGGCGTACCCAGGCAAGAAAACGCCCCCAGAAAAACATTGTATACCCCTAAAAGACGTCAAAATTAGTTATGGGGAGGGAGTGGAGGGGGGGGGGGGGGGGGGGTTTCGGCGAACACCCCACATTTTCGGAGAAGCGACCAACAGCCAAGCCAAAAGGGGTTGCAAATGAAACCATAGACACGAAAATCGACAACAAAACCCCGCCACAATATTCCGCAGTCTATGGCATGCCGCAAACTGACGTTCGTACCGAGAGCGAACGATGGGTCAATTACAAGCCGTTTCCGCGATCTAATTGGCTTTCCGCCCCGAAATATTGCCAGGGTGTTCAGTCAGACGGTATATTCCCAGGGTGTAGTACTTAGTTTACCATGGGTACCTACACCTGGGTATAGAAATCCGAGTATGATCAATTGTCAAGTAGTCCTTGAGGGGGAACAGGATAGCCCATGTTGGGAAGCGCTCTCCTCATGGTTCAAGGTGCCCCATTTATCTCTCCTTTGGCTCGCTGTTTAGAACCAACAAGGCAGACAGCATCAAGACTCCGTGGAACAGCAACATACAACAGTGACTCGAGGGGGGACGTGTCCTGCTTGGACCATCACCGTCACCTACGTTATCTCCTGGCCATGACGTGACCCACCATATAGGCCATCATACGGCGATTTGCACAGTTTCACACCAACTATGACATGGTGCCACATCAACCTAAAGACCATCCGTCTACGTAAGGCATTATCACACATATCAACCAGGTTTGTACCGGGGTGCTCAACAGGATATGCTCTGCCAAGCACACCCTTGCAATCTTCGGAGTGAACAACTAGTCAATATCTAGCAACTCTAGCTGCCATGCAACTAACTTCTCGTCTGAAGTTTGACGTGTCCTCTAACTGTACAATCGGACTAAATCATACACAAAAGACTTGCGCTAAAAAAAAAAAGAGGACAACCGCACCCCCTCCCCCCCCTCTGTTTCGCGAAACAAACGACACAACGAACCAACACCACTACCCCCAAAGCCCCAACATCTAGCGACTACAGCACAGAAACAACAAGAAACAATCCCCACAACTGCCAAACTATTAGTGTGGTGCGTAAAAGCACACGCATGCACGACGCACTAACAGTCCTACCCATGATCTCTGCGGCGAATAATTTGTCCCCTCCAACAAAAAAAATGGTCCCCTGTCCCCCCCCCCGCCCCACCATCCCCACCCCCCGCCTTTTCCCGAAGTTGTCAGAAAAATGGCGATCGACACGCCTGCCAAGGATGACAAAAACGACAGCGTTCAGAAAAAAAAAAAAACGACACCTACTACCGCCACGTACACATCTCCACCAGAGACAGTTATTAATATTAAACATCCATCGCAGCTATTAACATACGATAGCGCGTCGATTTATGGTCGCGGCGGGATGAACTGCTCTGCTCGACCGTCGGCGTATGCGACGCACAGAAGAGCACCAACGCACACGTGCTGCGTGCGCGCGCTCTATTCTGCCCTCTAGCTTCTATAAATAGTTGAGCTCGTCCTCTAATTCAGCGAGGCTACGGCAGCAGCAGCGGCAGCGGCAACAGCAGCCGCAGCAGCCGCAGCAGCAGCAGCGGCGTTCAGCACGAAAGGTCGCGTGCGACTAACGGCCCTCCGCCGTGGTGGAGTCCAGAAACTCCCCCCCTTACACCTCGGAGTAGCAGCAGCACCAGTAGCAGCAGCAGCAGCGTCCAGCGCAACAGATCGCGAGCGCCTGCCGATCCCTCACCACCGTTGAGCCCTGCGGTAACCCCGCCCCCCTCCCGCCTCCCTGTCTCTGGAGTGGCCACACCAGAAACCAAAGTAACTCATTGGCGCTGTCATCCATAAGCAAGAAAGTAGGCACAAGGTGCCGAAGTCCGTCTTACGACCGGTTCTTGAAAGGATGCAGTTCACCCTTCATGCGACTCGCCTAAAACCTCACGGCACTTGGCGCTTTTGGTGCAAGCAATGTCTGCCTGGTTGGTGAAAACCCAACGTGCTCCGTCCCGGCATAGTAGGGATGCGAGGGTCTTATGGCCATACGACTACGGCCATGCACAAACTGAGTACCCCCTTCTCCCCCCTCCCTCCACCCCTATTCACCCTCTCCCACCTCGTAAGCCTCCAGTGAAACCAGCGCCACGGATAAATTAATTTCCCCGGTTCCACCATTCCCCGTGCTCCGAAAACAGTAAATAACCACGAAAGCCCGCCACCCCTCCGCCCCCCCCCCTCCCCCCACCGCTGCCGCCTCCACCACAACCGTCGTACAGCCCTGCAGTGCCCGCCCCCCCCCCCCCTCTTCCTCTCGCAGCAACAGCCTCCCCCCCCCCCCCCTCCCCGCCGCCAAAACGCCTTCCTACAGAGCTCCATTACGTAGCAGTGTTTTTCATCTTCTATCTCTAGACAAGCTCCACCATCGAGGACAAATCTTCCCCGTGCCCTTGCGGAGTGTGCCCGTGGGAAAGCCCGTGCCCATTCGCAAGCCCCTCTCCGTCCTCATGCCCCTCTCCACCCCCCTGTGAGTGCGCGTGCGCATGAGAATGCCCACCATGCGAACTATTATGGGCACAGGGCTTGTGAGCGTGGGCGTGCCCACCATTAGCCAACGGCTCCCCGCCGCTTTCCCCAGCGCTTGCAGTGCCGTGCCCGCGCCCATGCCCGTGTCTTCGCTCCCCTCCCTCCGAAATAACGCGTAGCGCCTCGTCGGAACTCCAGCGCGGCGGCTCCTGCCCCTGAGACAATATTTCTACGGTACTGCGGCCGATGTTGTGCTTGGATAGGACGGCCTTGACCGACTCGAGGATTGCCATTGCGGCCGCTGCCGCTAGTCGCCCAGCACCGTTCCCACTATCTCTAGGACTAGGAACACCGTTGGCGGAGGTGGCGGTGTTGAGGGTGATGGCGGCGACGAAAGGCTCCTCGCTGTTCAGCTGCGTCACGCTCAAGCTTTGGATGGAGGACACGCCCGGCACCTGCCGAATTTGGCAACACATCGCGGGGAAAGTAATACGAGCGGGTACGCAAACACAAGGTCAGACCAGACGAAAAAAGGATAACTCATACAAGATACACATGCACACGCAAACACGCTCATACGTGTATACACGTATGCATGCACTGATATACGCCTACGCACAAAATACACATATAACACAAGCAAACACCGCTCGCAAGAAGTAGGCAGCATTACGCACCTCTCTCTTTTTGTTCTCTCACTTTCTCCGGCTGAATCTCTCTCTCTCTCTCTCTCTCTCTCTCTCTCTCTCTCCCTCTGGCTGTACTCCTCTCTCCCACTCTCTGTCCCTACCATTGTCGGTCTCTCTCTTTCTCTCTCTCTCCCCCTCTCCCCCCCCTCCCTCCCCCTCTTTCTCTATCCCCCCCTCCATCTTTCTCTCTCCCACTTTCTCTCTCTCTCTCTCTCTCTCCCCCCCCCCCTCTCTCACCCTGAGCAGCTCCTTCCTTAGTCGAGGCATGTCCGCCCCCCGGGGAGTGCCCTCCAAAAGCACGTGGGAGCACTCCTAAAAAACGACACACATGAAAGCATCAACACAAAAAGAAGAAGAAAAAAACGAACACGAGGTAGAAACGCACACGGAGTGAGTCCATGGAGTCACGCGTTTTCGCAGGCGGTACGGGCCAGCGGGGAGTGGGGTGGGGGGGGGGGGGGGGGGCAGGGGAGGGTTATGACTATTATTAGCAGCTACCAGGAAGCTGTGACTAACCCCACTCAACGTTGTCGCTAAGGGGCACATTTTTTTTCAGGCGAACTTCGACAGCAGGGAAGAGGAGGGGAGGGGAAGGGAGGGGAGGGTCCCAGGGGAGGGGAGGGGGGGGATAGGGGGGCGGAGTCTCCTGGAGCAGTTCCAACTCACCACGATGACCGGCAGGGCGCAGTACACGATGAAAAAGGACAGCGCAATGCTGGTGAGCGGGTCTAGGTAGTCGGTCCAGTCCACAACCCCGGGCTGGCCGAAGTGAAACGCCAAAACGCCTGCCAGAGAAAGCGGGAGGGGGGGGGAAGCGGGGGGGAGGGGGGCAAACAGCGAGCGTCGGTGGCGAGAAAGCGCAAAACAAAATGGCGGAAACAACTGCCAGAGGGGACTGTACTCAAAAGGGGGAGTGTACCGGTATATAGGGTGCAGCGATAATCATTGCCAAAGTCGCGCGCTTCTCTCGCGAGATGGGAAGGACCGACGTCGCTGTAGTTACATCTGATCAACACGGCGTAGCGCTCGCGCAGGAATGCACACACACACGGAAACGACCGCGCGGTCGACAAAAACCAATATAGGGCTGCGGACCGGCTGGCTTGACGGCTACCGTAGGCGTTAGTTTGGTAGCCAAGCAAAGTCATGCAACTGAGTTTAAGGCTCTCCGTGTAAAACACATTACGAGCCACAAAACGCTGTCGTGAAAAAAAAAACGTAGACCAGGTACGATACTCCGCAAATGACTGCAAGCAACCAAACTATCGTAATGAATTGTAATACCTAGCCAAAGGTTGACTAGTCCGCCACTTACTACTGAGGTATTAGTATGCCAACTACTACAGTAGTATAGTCAGCCAACTCACCAACCCACAGCCCAAACAACTGTTAATAGATTAAAGCAAAGGCCAAGTACCTTGAGCGCACACGATACCCGACGAAATAGCGTCCGCAATCGCGTGAACCAGCACGGCCCAAAGGTTCATGCTCTTTCCCCCGCCACATCCCCCATGGCCATGCCCACGACAGCCCCCCCCCTCCCCCGTGTCGTGTCCATGCCCATGGTCATGCCCATGATCATGCCCATGCCCATGCCCCTGATCATCATCACCATGGTGTGCATGAACGTGGTGCTCGTGACCATGCTCTTCTTCCCCGCCGCCCACAGCAGCCGCGCCGTGGCTAGCCGCCTTCCCGACAACCGAGTGGCCGTTGCTCGCATGCTTGCGCGATTTACCGTTACAACCGCCGTTGCTGGTACCCTTGTGCCTGTGCAACAAGCCGGTATCATGGTGCCTCTGATCGTGGGAGCGCACGTGCCCCCCATCCCCCGACCACTCGCCGATCTCTAACGGTTTCGAGCCGGCCATCCCCCCGTTCCCTATCAAAAACGCCTCATCTTGTGGCGGGGTGCCGCCGCACACACCGACTCGCCCGATGGGGTCCGACCCCGCCAGCACTACTGATACTTCCTCATCCCCCTTCCCTCCTGAAAGATCGCTCAGCGGGACTTCGTAGGGGTCTACTAGCGTAAGGAGGCCCATCGAGTCAGGCTCGGAAGACGGGATTTCGTGCCTGGAGAAGGGCAGAACAGTCAGCACACAAGCACCGGGGGAGCGGGGGGGTGGGGGAGGGGGTGGGCAGAGCAAGGGGACGGGGTAGATGAGAAGGGTGAACACAAGCACCGAGAAGGGGCGGCTGGAGAAGGTGAGAAGGGCGGGCACAAGCACCGGCGGGGGGGGGGGGAAGGGTGCAGAAATATAGAAACAAAAAAGAAACTACCGTGAGAGGGCAAAGAAAAGTAACAGAAAGCAGACAACAAAAACAGAGACAAAAACAAACGCATACACAAAAGGTCGCACACACACCGCAGAGTCCGGCCACTGCCCCGATACGATGATACGCGCGCAGGCGTTTCCAAGCGAGAAAAAAAAACACAAAACACAAAACACAACAAAAAAATAAAACACAAACATACAAAATACAAGACATAAAATAAAAAACACGCGACTAACCCGTGGTCGTGACTGTGGTTGTGCGCGTGCAAAAATCCGCCGCCGTGGTGGTCATGCCCATCCTCCCCAGCCGCCAGGAAAAAAAGAACCCCCACCAGGTTAACAAGGACCCCACCAAAGGCCAGGGTGATGTACAACCACCCCGTCGTTACCTGGGTTGGGTATACCAGCCTTGGGACGGCGTTGAGGATTATCTGCAGGAGGGGGGGGGGGGGGGCGGGCGGGGAGGGTGACGGTAACGTTACATCTCGAGGAAAGTGCCCATGGAGCCACGCATAAGCGAGAGGGACGGGGATGATGTCGCAGGATTTTCGAGAAGTGTGGAGGCTTTTCGAACAGTACCAACAGGCACGAGTGCATGCATCGGTCCCACCGGGTTTCAACAAACGTGCTGGCCTCTTTTACCGCTTAGTGACCCAGCACGTCTGGCAGATCACCGATCCCCACTTGATGATCCTACATATTTCACGGAAGATCTGCACGGTCTAGATCTTGTTACCATGTTATCATGTTACCATGTTATCATGTTACCATGTTATCATGTTACCATGTTACCGGCTGGGAGCCGTACGATCTGCACGATCTATTGATATAAATAGCACATGTTTCTTTCTTGGGGCAGATCCGTACTGTCTGCGTAAAGATCCTGCACAATACACCACAACGGCAGGTACAGAATATAATCTTGATCTATACGATACATGTGGTCTGTATGATCTATATAATAGCTATACGATATCTACATGATCTGTATGATCTATATGATCTGTATGATCTATATGATCTGTATGATCTATATGATCTGTATGATCTATATGATCTGTATGATCTGTGTTATCTATATGATCTAGATCGTGATCTCCCGAGAACACGGCCAAAACTCCCGCATGTATGGTTCTACTCATCCGTCTACGAGCATCATGCCGTTTGGACACCAAACGTTATTGCCCCCAACCAAGAAAGAGCTAAACGACATCGTCCTTTTTATTATTCACTTTTCCCCTCTCAAGCCCTAAATTAGTGAACAGTTAACAGCACCAACAGGCACGAGCTCATACACCGACCCTCCCCCCTCCCTCCCCCGTCCTCGCCGCCTCCGTCACGCGATTCACATACCCATACCGACAGAGAAGCGAGCAAAACGCTGGTTTTCATACACCGACCCCCCCCCCCCCCACCCCTTCCCCCCCGGCCTCCCCGCCTCCGTGACCCGACTCACATACGCAGAGAGAGAAACAAGCGCAACGCTGTTAATCAAGCCGCCGATGACCTCGGCGCGCTTGTAGCCGTAGGGGAGGACATCGTTGCCTCCCGGTACATTCTCCGGACAACGTCTCCGCTGCAGCTTGTGGATGTACAGGGCCATGCCGATAGCCGCCCTGAGAGTTAAGGTACAGGTATGATGGTATGATGGTATGATGGGTATGATGGTATGGTATGGTATGGTATGGTATGGTATGGTATGGTATGGTATGGTGTGGTATGGTACGGTATGGTATGATGGTATGGTATGGTATGATACGACGCGAACCCCAGGGCGACGGGCAGGTAATGCGGAAAGTACATCTTAAGAAACTGACCCAGCAGATAGTACAGCATAGGGAAATGTTTAGATTGATGTTGCGATGGATGCAACTAAACCAGTAGGTATTACAACATAGTGAAATACTTAGATTGTTGTTGTTGTTGTTGTTGTTGTTGTTGTTGTTGTTGTTGTTGTTGTTGTTGTTGTTGTTGTTGTTGCTGTTGTTCATGTTGTTGTTGTTGTTGTTGTTGTTGTTGTTGTTGTTGTTGTTGTTGTTGTTGCTGTTGTTCATGTTGTTGTTGTTGTTGTTGTTGTTGCTGTTGTTCATGTTGTTGTTGTTGTTGTTGTTGTTGTTGTTGTTGTTGTTGTTGTTGTTGTTGTTGTTGTTGTTGTCCCAATAACTCATCGACAAACCGGAATCAAAACATGTCGGTACACGGCATCATTGTCCGTTGCTTCAAGGGACAACCGCCAAGCTGTGATACACATCATTCGACATTTCCAAGCATACCCGTATCATATGGGTTAGTTAGGGTTTGGATTAGCTCCATGGTTTTGAAAAACACCCGCCAAGGAGCCTCCCAACACTAAACTACGATACTATTAATACATTATGTACTAAAGAAAAGAGGTCTCTTGAAGGGTCAAAAGTAGACCGTCAATCGACGCATACACCACACACCAGCACTTTATTATGCCAGAAATATGATTCGTATCAAAGCCAGGCGCAGACGCAATTCCCACTGAGAGCTTTCGAGGTACTCGCCGGTAGCGTCGGGGCTACTACAGTGGTTTACCAGGTAGCTTTCACCAGGTACCAGGTATTCACGAAGCTCGACCCTATCGTTTTGTGGGGGCTACCACAGTGGTTTACCAGGTAGCTTTCACCAGGTACCAGGTATTCACGAAGCTCGACCCTATCGTTATTGACTGCTGTACCTAGTAATGCTTACCTTGTGGTTATGGTGTATCTGTAACAATGTTTTCGACACTCTTTCTCATTCGAACTCCGAATTTGTGCACTCTTTCTCATTCGAACTCCGAATTGTGCTCTTTGTTGTAAATAAACCACAACCACTGAGCTACGAACAGTCAGCAACATAACCACTGAGATAACAGTCAGCAGCTAACAGTCAGCAGCGCTGGCTGCTAGCTCAGTGGATATGGAGTGTCTCTGAACAATGTTTCCGACACTTTTTCTACTTCGAATTCCGGATTGGCTTTTTCATTAGAGACACACCCCTACCACTGAGCTATAATAACAGGCAGCGCTGCTGACTGCATAGGTCCTCAGTGGGTATGGCGTATCTGTGCTAAGGTTTTCGACATTTTTTTCCGATTCGAAACCCAAACGGATCAAAACGATATACACCAAAGCAAAACTGCACGCCCATTTTTTGGCAGAAACTACTTGAAATTAGTGTAGGAGTCATCCACCGGTGTTTTTTTTTTGGGCGGGGGGAGGGGGCAAAATGTAATGACCGGTTGAGCTCCCAACTGTTGAACTACCGGTTAATATAACAATCTCACGCGTACATCTGCTGTAGGACTGGTGCAAGGAAATCTTGCCCGGGTTGCGCAAACGAATGTCTTCGAAGTCACGTTTCGGGTGATGATGGGATGATGATAAGATATTGAGGTCCTCATGTGAGGAGCTCAGAAACTTCTAGGAATAATCTGATACACCCCTAGCGCGGTATGGCTCTTTACTTCGTACCTGGTATAAAATACTATGAATAACACGAATTTTCAGCCCCTGCCGGTCTGACGCAAGTGCAAGGAGGTTGCCGGGGCGGAAATCGGCAATCTTAGCGCCCGAATTTGTTGCGTTTTTTCTTTTGTTTGCCCGTGGCCGTGGTGAGACCTGAGCGAAGCTTTCAGCAACCAAACTACCGCTGCTGTAAAACGTATACCCTTTAGTACGTACAGAGTAGAGTGGTCGTGTCATACCGATCAGGATTTCAGAGCTTCAACGACAAACGCACGCAGCACCAACCATGATCACCGCCACACCACCACCATATCCACCAGCAATAACCAACAACTAAGCTACCGGCAAAAACCAATACCAGCAGCCACACCCACCACCAACAACAAATACAACAAACACAAACCACCGCCTTATTAACATCAACACCAAAAAACAGTTGCAACACCAAAAAAACAGAAAAACACCAAGACCACCAAAAAAAGACACCAAGACCAACAACAGCCACCACCGCTATGGGCACAACCACGCCGAAAGCGCGAGACAGTCCCAGTCAGAAGTCCTCGTAATAATTAAGAAGCCAGTCCATCACCCAGTCCGCCAAACTGTCAAGCCCACTATCCTATCCCTCTAACCCACTAGTCTAGCCCACCAGCCGGCGGCGAATCAACCTCGCGGAGGGGCACAGACAAGACAACAACCAATCAGAACATCAGGACACGAAAGACACAGTTTGCCCGAAAGCAGCGAGCAAATAGCGAATGAAGAATCTCCTCCAACTCCTGCTGTACCAATTAGACTGTACCCGTAGTACGTAGTATTTTATAGCTGTAACCGTGCTCAACCCTATAAAAATGCATGTTTTTACGCACAGCACTGCTGTAGTTAGTACTGCCATGATATAACTATTAGACCAACACATTTACCTTCGACTTCCTGTTTCCCCAAATAAAGAAGATGCGAACTTACAGGAATAACTACTCTGACCATGCTTGGTGCCGTGCTCTCAGCCATCCTCCGGTTTTCATTTTTAAAAATTAGGATGATAAGGTTTGGTCCTGTGCTGTCAGCCATTCTCAGGTTTCCATTTCCGAGTATTAGTATGATAATGTTTGGTCCTGTGCTGTCAGCCATTCTCAGGTTTTCATTTTCAAGTATTAGTATGATAAGGTTTGGTGCTGTGCTGTCAGCCATTCTCAGGTTTTCATTTTCGAGTATTAGTATGACAAGGTTTGGTGCTGTGCTGTCAGTCATCCTCAGGTTTTCATTTTCTTCATCTTTCGGTCCAGAAACGCTCTATGCTGGAATGCCTCCCTCGCCGACTTCAACGTGGGCTTGCGCTGCGCTGTCATAGCTCGCAACACAACGATCAGGTGGTAGAGGGACTTCGTGTCTTCCCGAGCTTCTTCTCTACTAATCGATATATGGTTGGGAGACTTGGAGATTTTGTGGTGTGTGGCTAGGAGGTGCTGTTTTTCCTGATTATGTGACGTACTTCTTCGGTGCCAAGCGGAAGAGCCACCGGAACACTACTATGCCCCTTTCTTCCCTCTCCATTCTCCATCTATGGTATGTTGAGTATATTACGAGTATGTCTAACGCCCTTCACTTCTTTCCCGCAAACGCGGTCAACGGCGTCAATAGCGCCTGCAAGGTTCTTTTTTGGGGCATGTTTTTACATCGGGCAGGGAACTGATAATCACGACTACATAGTCGTGATTTTAACCACGACTACGGGGGCGTTTAGGAGCCATCCCCGGGATTCAAGCCTTGCATTTCGCATGTTTCTGCCGCACACATCCTCTCTAGCGCACCAGCCAGTTCCCACAGGCCAACTTGCAACGACAGCGAAGCCCCGCAGCAGCGTTTCTACACGCTAACCCCAGGCATACATGACTAAAAAACACTAGATATCACTAACACTAGATATCACTAGATACCACTAGGTATTCACTATATATCACTAGATATCACTAGATATAACTAGATAGCACTAGATATCACTAGATATCATTAGATAGCACTAGATAGCACTAGATATCACGCTAAAAACTCGGCAAATTTGGTCGCTACAGCTCTCACAACCCTCGAAACAGGCACCAATAGCCTTATAATCCTAACCTTCCCCCATCTCTAACCCCAACCCAAAGCCAAAATGCAAGGTCTGAAACCCGGGGATGGGTCCTAAACGTCCCCGCAGTCGTGATTCAAACCACGACCACCACTGTATGTACTGTGTAGTCGTTCTTATCAGTCCCCTTTCACATCTACTAGAGGCGTGGTCTGAAATACGCTGTGGTGTGGTCTACTACTTGTACTAGTAACTCTTTGGGGGCTTGAGAGGGAACAATACAACGGACCAATAAAACTGACCAAGATTGCAGCATCCTTCACGCGAAGCAACCCTCGGGCTGCTGGATTAGCTGACGAAGATTTTCCAGTCGAAGTCCAACGCAAGTACTTCTAAGACACGTGCACAGCCAGCACTGCTGCCGCGTGCTGCATGCTCGCACCATGGTAACAACAACGCGTGAGTAGTTTGTGTTTTGTCGCTGTATCACATAGCACATGGGCCCTAACAAGGTATTTGAATGATAACGTGGTAAGGTTATTTCTTATACAGTCGGATTTGTCAGTCGAAAATAAGCCCAAATCGAGCTTTCTTATACAGTCGAAAAAGGGCTTTTTCGACTCAATTTTTTTCCACTGAGTTTTCCGACTGGGGGATCCAGTCGAAAAACTTGACTTTTTCGACTGGATCTGTCAGTCGAAAAACCCAGTCGAAAAAGTTTTTCACCTGTTTTTTTAACCCATCGCATCGCTCATCCCACCACAAAACACACACACACGTCCACACACCCATACCAGGTACCACACAGCAGTATCATACAATAGCGCCGACGCTGCCTTGGCTATGACTGCTGTTGCTTCTCCCCGCAAGTCAGCGCGGTGCACACCTAGCTCCGCTCGCCAGCAGCGTGTATCACACGACGGCAGTAGCGCGCGTTATCGATGCCATTTTGCCAACAACGGCTACGCCTGCTGTAGCTTTGGCGGCTCTCGGCTGAGTGCAACGCCACGAACGTAGCCTCGGCGGCTTTCGGCTAAGTCCAACACCAACAACCCGCTTGAACGAAGGTTCGTCGCGCGTCAAGCACGCGTTGCTCGCGAAGAACGCGCGAAGCACAAAGCTGCCAACCGATTTTCGAGTGCCATACAGCAGTACTCCCTCACACCAACCGCCTCTAGCAAGAGCACAAAAACTATAAAATCGACTCGACTGACGATAAGAAGGACCAGAAGAATACAGTCGAAAAAAAGCCCAGTCGAAAAGGGCCGTTTTCGGCTGGCGGAATCCGACTGTATAAGAAATGGCCTAAGAGTTTGTTTTATTGTTTCCTTGTTATTTTTTCTCTAATCGATTTATGGTTGCTGTAGCCTCAATAAGATATCTTGTTTATCGTAATATTGCATGATGAAATGGTTGTTTAAAATATACCGGTATATGTTTCCGACCTTCTGCTCTAATCGATCACGGTGTGGCTCGGGACCTTTTCGTTTTAGCTTTTCACTGCTTTTAACGTCATTTTGTGATGTTTTCGCGGTACTAAAATCTGTGACGTAATCCTTCGTGTCAACCTACCCTAAACATTATACTTCGAAGTATAAAATTAATCTATTCTAAATACGTCAGCTGTGCGCTCAACAAATTTAGGTACAGCAGTATGTACATCGAGCTCGTGTCTGCGGACCGTTGCATTTGGCAACTGAATTCGACAATTTTAGGTATGCACATCGACCTTGTGTCCCCGGGTCGTTGCATTTGGCAACCACGTTCCCAAATTCGGGCAAGAACGGCGTGTGGGGCTTCGTCGGACGGAGAAAAAGCGAGGAGATATGTAAAAGCGAGGGAGTCTGTTGCGACTGTAGCTGAGCACTTTTGTTGGCAGGCCACGACACCATTTTTACCGCTTGATTCATGGTACAGCTCTGTTTGGTTTTGTATTATTGTGGTTGGGCATAGTCCTGCTTCGAACCGGGTTGGAATGAATTTCTCTTGGTGGTGTGGAGTGTTATTCTATTTCCCTCTATTTTTTGCGGGCAAGGCTTGTTTGTCTTCTTTTCGAGGGGTATCTGCTGTTGACAGTGTTCGGTCTATTTGATGTCTTGCTCCGTTCGATACTCTCACATGGACGTCGCATCCACCTCTCCTATCATACAGCAGTCGCTTCTTCATGTTTGCTTTTAGGAAAGGTTTGTCTTCCACTTTCCCATTAAAAGGACAAACCAGCCGGCCGAGTGGGACGGATTACGTTGCCCTGTTCTCCTCGCGTATGATATGCTCGGGCGGTTAGTTCCTTAGTTATATCGTATAGGGAGAAGTGATGTATTTACGTTGTTGACGGTGTACTTCCAAGTACTGTATTGCATCTTGAGGATTAATCTGTTCATTTAGTTGAAGACGTTAAACGATGCATCTTCGTCGTTTTTCGCTTTTTGTCATTTTTGTTGGCTGGGGTTTGACTGCTGTTTCGTATAATCGCTGGAGAGCGCGTAGGGTGGGTTTTCAGCTTCCTGCCGCATTTGCTTTATATCCATATCCATCCGTAGTTGATGTCGTAGTTGATCGAGTACTCTGTTTCTCGTCGAATTCGTCAAAGTCTTCGGGTGTTCCAGGTTCATCGCTAGAGAGCGGTCAAAACGGTTCGTAAGACACCTGGCGTTAGTTTCTCGTCGAATTCGTCAAAGTCTTCGGGTGTTCCAGGTTCATCGCTAGAGAGCGGTTAAAACGGTTTGTAAGACACCTGGCGTTAGTTGTCGGAGACAACAAGAAGAGGAGTAGCTGCCAGGGCATACCATACGACGTATAGATCTTTCTCCCAAGATCGGTTTACCAGCCCCAGCACTTATTGGCGTGCGAATTGGGGCGAGGGGGAGACAGAGGCTTGATCGGCGGGCATGGAACGGGTCGTTGGCATGGCATATCATCAACCACTATGTATCTACTGTTATTTCGGTGACTATTTATTGAGTTCGGGTTTAATCGGGCTTTTTTTCCAGGGCCTTGGTTGGCATCGGAAACTGCCGGTTGCGGTACGAGTACACGATGGGTTACTCTTAAATCTGCGGGTCTAAGCTTGGTTGACTTGGCCGCCGGCGAAACCCCCGTGTACACATTGTTGTTTTGTTGTTCTTGGTTCGTGTTTTTTTTAATCTTGTTGCGCTTGCGAAAAACCTCCGGACAAAAAAAGTCCCGTCAACGCCACATCATTATCAGACTACTACTACTATTGCCTGCAGGTATAGACTATGCATGCCTGGTACAATGGTCTATATTGTAAAAAATGAAGATGTATACCAGGTACAATTTATTATAAAAATGAAAATGTATACAATTTATTATGAAAATGAAAATACACTCCAGCTGTGAGATCGAAGATTTCGTCGAAACTCATCTTTGCAAGCTGTGTGTGATACTCCGAGGTTGAATATGTTATACAAGGGCTCCTATCCGCGGGCGGCTGACGCCGCCCGCTACGCTCGCGCGAGGCAAGAAAGAATGCAACTAAAAGCATGTAACGGAGGCAGAAAGAAGAGACCCATGATTTGGTGCGAACAGCGATTTGATAATGCCAAGAGCTGCTTGTGCAGAACAAATTGCCCTGATGTGCTCAGCTGTGCTGTGTGATCTTGTTACCGGTGTTATACGTTCTGATCGGCAGTAAGGGGGTAATTTGCGTGGGGGGAAAAACAGGGGGCCGTGAAAGGTTAATTACATATAGAAAAAGAAAAAATAAGAAAAGTGGTACACAACACGTTTTATACCCGGTACTGCGCCATGTTCGAAAGAAAGCACGCAGTGCAGCACGACACAGCACCGCAGCGAAGGGCACGTCAGCTGTGAGTACGAACGATTGAATGGTTGAAACTCAACTTTGCAAGATGCGTGGTACGTCTATGTTTCGCTAATATACAGTAGTAGTTGCAAATAAAAAAATAGTACTGGTAGATACCACTGCTGCTGTGACATTGTGGTCTAGTAGATAGACTGTCCGTTTATAATCCTGACCTTCGCTGGTTCGAATCCGGGTGTCATCGGAAAGTAAAATGATCCTCAAGAAAAATCGATACTTGGTAGTATTTATTTATCAATTTTATTCGTAAAAATAAAATAGATATATTATAAAAAATGAAAATACACTCCAGCTGTGAGATCGAAGATTTCGTCGAAACTCATCTTTGCAAGCTGTGCGTGATACTCCGATCGCGCGTATTACGAGTTGTGTGTCCTCATTAAGGATATAGGTCGGCGACTCCCCTTACAACTACAGTGTAGCTATCAGGGTCAACAGGGTGATTTTAGTCAGTCTGTGCGCGGAAACTATAAAACCCGTTACTGAGGGGGACAAAATCTGACAGCTGTGGAGGGAAATGTATCCTTTTATCAAGTGAATCCTGTAAGTCGAACAACCATGTCAATGTGACGTTGTGGTCTAGTAGATAAACCGTCCGCCTACAAGCTTCGTAATCCGTGGTTCGAATCTGGGTGTCACCGGAAAAAAAAACTGACCCATAAAAAAATCGATACGTATATACTCGTGAAGATAAAATAGATTAACAATGTGACGTTGTGGATTAGTAGATAGACTATCCGCTTATAAGCGTCGTCTTCGGTGGTTCGAATGCGGGTGCCATCGGAAAAAAAAAGTGATCCCCATAAAAAGAAAGATATATATTTTCAAGAAAAATAGCCCAGGTGGAGCACAAAATCAAAGAAAAGCTGGACCGTTCCGCAAATAATAAGCTGGACCGTCCGACCTCGGAGATGCCAGGGAAGCACCAACCGAGCGCTTTCAGCACAAAGAAATTCGTACGTAAGTCTATGTACCAGGCATACGGATATCATAGCGGTATTTTGTTATTTACTGCCGGTGCAGCTCTGCTATTGCCTACGCTTGTCTCCTTTATTGTCTCTCTCCTACCCTCTCACTCTATGTCGCTCTCTCAGGGTAGGGCTACGCGTATTACGCTTCGCATCCTAGGTGGTGGTCGCGCTGTAGTCGAGGCGCAAGAGCAGACTTCCATACATGAAAAAATAAAAATACACTCCAGCTGTGAGCTCATCTCTGCAAGCTGTGTGTGATACTCCGATCGCGCGTATTACGGGTTGTGTGTCCTCATTAAGGATATAGGTCGGCGACTCCCCTTGGAACTACAGTGCAGCTATCAGGGTCATTCTGTATATATATATATATCACATTGGGAAAAACAAACACGGTACTCCATACGCGTAACAGGTACTTACACAGGACTTCAGCGCATAAGAGTGAGGGACAATGCGCGCCGACGCATGATTGGAGCTGTCTAACACAACAAAACAATCGCGAGCTTATTTTTGTCCATGTTGCTGCTGCTGCTTGTTATGGGATTGCTCCAGAAAGCCTGTGTAGACATGCGATTTAAAACACAAGTGAGTGGCACCGTGGGATCTGTTTAACCCCTTTGAAACTGGAAACCCGTTTTTGGGGACAAAATTACTTGGATTTAGTATAGGGAGGGGTTCGGGGGCTCTAAAGGGGTTAACGGACAGACCTGCAACGGGGTACGTCCGTGTCCCAGGCATCTCTTCTTTGCATGCTGCTGAACACGACCGAAAAAGTCGTCAATAGCGAACCAAACACGGCGGAAGCTATTTGAGGCCGGGATCACTACAACAAAGAAAGCCCGAACTCGAATCACGTTTTTTTTTGTTATTCTTTAATATCACCATATAAAGACCCCATTCCTGCTTCATCCGCCCACGTGCTGCAAGAACCATCGGGAACCATAAACTGTGAACCATAAACTATGACATGGACGTGGAATCCCGATTCGAGAGGTGAAGAGACTTTTTTGCTTTTTTTTTTGTCCAGCCGCCCCCCCCCCAAGTGCTCACTTGCGCATATGCATATGATGAGACTACCGTATTATAAGGACAGAAGACTCTTTAGAGGGATTCCGAATAGTTTCGATCCGGGTCCACGTTTTTTTGGGGCAAACGACAACTTATACGGAATTGGCGTCGGATATTGCTTACCGATGAAACAGAGGGAAGGGGGGGGGGGGGGGGGGGGGGGGGGGGGGGGGGGGGAAGGTAACACCCCGCACCGACGAGATTTCCGGGTTCGCCTTGTCCCTTGCAGGGATCCAAACAAAAAACGTGTGACTAATCGTATACTCTGTACAGTCCCGCTTTCCGTGGGGAAACTGCCCCTGTTTTATGTCGGGCAGCAAGTAACCGCTGCGCACGCTTTCCATGGAGAAACTGCCGGGAGAGTCGGAGAGACAGGTGTGCGCCATTTGCGTAAATGTTTCAACACTGGTACGCTGGCCGCCACCCTTGCCTGGCGAGGGTTTGCTTTTCCGTTTTTGCACAATTGCGGCCACTTGTGTGTAGGGGAAATATTATTTCGGACAATTTTTTTCAGTGTTTCGGCCCGATTGGGCAGGAGCGGGCGGGTCTAGCACGTGGTGTACGGTACGATAACAGGTGCGTACATGTACACAATATGTCCGTATGAAGCATATCATATCATATCGTATGATAGCATACCAGGTACCAGGGTGTAAAACAACAAAATAAAACAACAAATGTAGCATACATGTACCAGGAATTACGTGTGTGATATCATACCAGGTACACGAAATACCGATATGTATAGACACCAGCATATAATACAAATCAAACCCGTCCGATGACGTATTCCGAGTAAGGTTTTACTCGTAGGTCGTGTTATATCATATAATATCATATCATATCATACATTCCGCGTACCCAGAGGGTGTACCCTACCAGTGCGAATCGGTTCTTGCGTTGCACATTGAGCAATGCTGCAAGAAGGCAACACAGGAGTATTCTACCGGGTACACATGAAAAAAAATGTTAGATTTGTTCCTGCGGTTGTATAATATGATACATAAGTCTACCGGCACATTGGCCACGTAAAACTGATTAGTGCACGAGATTTACATAGAGCACGAATCAAACGAGTGCCAGTGGAATACGCACCAGGTACGTCGAAGCTGGTCCCATGGAGTTTGCGGCTGGCTTTACTATACGTGGACAGCAGCACTTATTGTCGGTCGCTGCACTAGGCAGTAGGAGTGAGCGGATTCTCAGCATTACCGGGCGATTTTCGACATTATTATGGTTTCTTCAACGAGCAGATGCAACCAAGATGTCCCTGCGTAGTCACTGTTCTTGCTGGCGTCTTCAACCATACTTTGTACAGTATATACAGCAGTACCAGCTTGTATGATCAACTACCAGTTGCATATATAAACGACATGTGCAGAGTTTGGGGGAGACGAGACGGAGTCGGGGAGATAGAGGAAGAGGGCATGGGCTTCGATGCACCCCCCCCCCAGTTTTACACCACCCTTCATTCTGTACCATACTCGAACAAAGAAAACCTCGGTATGCCAGTAACACAGGAAACATGAATACTTCATACAGGTATATTATTTATGTTGTCAACACTTCTAATTTCCAGCCACTTCTACTTTCCAGGAGAACTCGTAGGAATTTTAACCTCGCCCGGCCTTGTGGACAATCCGTGGCCACAGGTGGTGCCACCTCTTCTCCCCCTCGGTAAAATACGTGTCATGAATTTTACCACGCAAAGGGTTAAATACCTCTGCTCGTTCATTTGTTTCGATTTTTGCTCTAGTTTCGCTCACAGAACCAAGACCCAGAAAAACTTTACGTTCTCAAGTACTCCACCCGAGACTCGAGCCCCGGCGCAAAGAAGCCAAGGAAGTAGTAAAAAAACATCGTTTTTAGTGTTTGGCTGCTGTCGTACAGGCGTGGTCCCTGCCTTTCCAGGCGACACCAACCGCACTGTAGCGGGACAACGCACTATTCCGGGCTGATGCGGTACTCGGTAGGACGAAGTCGCCTAGTCGGGACAAGTTATTTTCATCGCATAAAAGTGGGGGCCCGCACTAAAGGGTACCGTACTTAACGAGGTACCAAGATGCAGTACCAGGTACGTCGGTAGGTCATACGTGACATACTGTATATGTATAGCCCATGTAAGCCCCATCGCTACCGCCAGCAAGGATCACAATCAGTCTACCACCGCTAACCCAAAGCAAAGCAGTCAAACTTGCTGATGTGTGTGTTCTTCACATGAAATACGCTGATAATTGCACCCATTTACATTCGGCACAACCAGTGCCCGTGCCGGTGCCTCCTGGAGAGACGAGGTCTGCTACTGCTGTGTTCGCAAACTGTAAGACAGAGGTCACATGGCAAATACATCAGTAAGGTGATGTGACCACGCAAGGCCGAACGCAATGAATACCAAGGCGGAAAAAAAGCAAGCCAGCACTCCAGACATTTTGTAAGGAAAAAAGAAGAAAAAAAAAAAGTAAGGAAGAAAAAAAAAACAGTAAGAAGAAAAAAACAAACCAGAACACAAAGAGGCAGAAAAAAGAGACAAGGAACGCAAGGAGCGGTGGGCGGCTTTGGTTTGACGTATTATTTGGTCCCTCGGAAAGATCGTGCGCATTGTCCGTCGGCAATATACAATTGTCGAACCATGTGTGTGTTGTCTTCAATATAAATCGGAGGACCAACGCCCGAATGCGTACGGTGGAGCGGAACCGGAACAAGTCCGGCGGAAGACATTTCTGGCCGGGGGTTTTGCTAGTAGGCGAGCTTGCGCAAGTCCCACACTACTGGGAGGGAAGACTTTGCGGGTGGCATCTCCACCGCGCCTGGTCCCCAGGGATCGAGTCGGGTCGACATACTCACGCATCCTTATACAACGGCAGCTTGCGCTGCTGGAGTAGTAAGTTCAACCGCCGATAGGGACAGCTCGCGCTATTATCGCTACCACGGAAACTAAAGGACACAACTCCACCTAGCGCTGGATTGCGAATACACTTGAGTTAAATTGACACACCACACGTTATGTACGAAAATACGTGAAAGTGTGGTGAGCTTGACCCCTTTAGAGCCCCAGAACCCCTCCCTATACAAAAGCCAAGTAATTTTGTCCCCCCAAACGGGTTTCCAGTTGTAAAAGGGTTACCCTTTAGAACCCCAAACCGCTCTCTATATTAATTCCAGGTGATTTTGTCCCCAAAACGGCTTTCCAGCTGTAAATGCGTTAAGCTTTAGTTTCCCCCATCCGCCGGAGGACATGAAATATTATATTTTTCAATTTCCCACCGAACGTTGCTACTACTCGTACAAGTACTTGTACCATTTTCTTTATAATCATCACTTACTCTCCATCTCAACCCGTGAGGGGTTTACCCTCAACGATCTTCTGGACAAGCTGTGGTCACAGCTGTCTTCCCTTTCTCCCCCGCCGGCACTTGCCTTCATTTTATCGCGCATAGGGTTCGGCATTCCCACTTTTGATCTTATAACGCTAGGCGATTTCCATCGATTTTTGCCAACGCACGCTTTCCTCTCGTGCTTTCTGCTCGTCACTTTTTCGCATGAAAAAGCCCCTACGATCACCACGAACTAGTATACACGTGCCCTCGGCGACACCTGAACCCAGGACCATTGACTCGAGCACGGACGAGCTTCACCTAGTACTCCACCGGGACGCCGACACATTTACATTATCAAATACTTATTATATACGGAGTAATACGTCAGCTGCGCGTTCGACAATTGTAGGGTCGATACTCATCTTTGCAAGCTGCGTGATACACCGGCCGCTGGTTTTGCAGACGTCTTTAAAATGTAAACGGATAACTACTTCTTCGAATTATAGGACTGGTACGAATATTCAACATTTTTCAATTTTTCAACCAATATTGCAATAGAAGAACCGAGAATATTCTGTGAAACCCTCCGCAAGCGACGCGTCGAAGCTGAAACTTCGAAATCCTATGTACGAGTACTACTGCTTCCCCCATTGTTTAACCTGATGTGAGACGGAGAACATCACAGGACAACTGCAAAACCCAAAAATTCAAAGGTCACTGACTGCTGTCTGCCGGCCTGGCCTGTAATGTAAACCTCTGCATGTATACGAGTATACACGTCATAAGACAAGTACAAACTACTGCAATGCTGCTCATAAACGCGCAAACCACTCCTGTGCATAAAAACATGTACCTCGTACCAGGTACCTGATATATAACACTATGAATAATTAATACCTATGTCACTACGTACGTACTGCTGCTGCTGTGTGCACTACATCAGTAGAAAGATGTGACGACGTTTTCATTGCGGGCGGTCCGAAAACTTGTGCACTCCTGTGCATAAAAACATGTACCTCGTACCAGGTACCTGATATATAACACTATGAATAATTAATACCTTTGTCACTACGTACGTACTGCTGCTGCTGTGTGCACTACAACAGTAGAAAGATGTGACGACCTTTTCATTGCGGGCGGTCCGAAAAACGAAAAACTTCTCAGTTACTTGTGCGTGGACGGCTGATGTTGCACCTTTTCTTTTTCATAGTAACACATATGATATCAATGATACCAGGTACGCACGTATCATGACCAGGTACATATACGTATGTTGACCCTGGTCCAAGCTATTAAATAGTTCCAAAGGGGGGCGCCGACCCATATCCTTGATGAGGACACACACCCAGTAACACGCGCGATCGGAGAAACAGACACAGCTTGCCAAGACGAGTTTCGACGAAATCTTCGATTTCACAGCTGGTGTTTGTTTATAATATATTTACGAACAAAAATCACGCCCTAAGAAACTACTGACGGTCGCCCCGGTGGCTAGTGATTAACCCCGAAAACTCCCAACGCACCAAGGTTGGAGTGTTGCTAAAATCTCGGTATGGGCATGTTTATCTTCTAGAAGAGACGCCAACTGCCGAGATAGCTTTATAGCGTGGGTAGTAGGCAAATGTGGACGCGAGTCGACGAGGAAAGAAAGTACTGAATTATTCTCGCGGTAAAACAAAGGCGCGTACCGGAGTGAAGAGGGGGAAGAAAAGCCTGCTTAGTGACCTGACCCCGGCTCTGAAATACGTCTAGGAAGAAAGGAGCAAAAAAAAGTGCGGAGAAAATATGTGGGGTGAGCCAACTTGGGTGAGCAACAAAAAAAATGTACATCAAAACCGCAATCCTTCACTCACACGTCTGAGAGGTTGTGAAATCCGTCCGACATCAGCGCCAGCGAGCTAAACGCCAACGCGCCAGCGAGCTGGAAAACCACGTAGATGAGGTTCAGCACGCCGAAGATTAACAGGTGTCGGGAAGTCTTCTCCGCTTCCGCCCCCTCCGCCTCCTCGGCTGCAACCCTCTCCCCCCCCTCTTTCCCGTGGCTGTGGTCGTGGTCATCGCCATGCTCCCCATCCCCTTCATCCCCGGCATCGGCGTCCAGGCCGATGTATGAGTTTTTCTTCGCTCTTCGTCGGTCACCTGCGGCTCCTAGAGCCCCCACGAACCCCCCCCCTGCCTCCTCTACTTGTTCTCCCTCGGCCATAACTGTTGCTGCTGTGCTTGTCAGTACGCTGTTAAAGTACCCCCCCTGGCGCAAGGCGCAGGAGGAGGGCAGCGGGATCTCGCGCCTCCCTCTGCCACTGCTGCTGCTTATGATGATAGTGTTGGTGTTGTAGGTGTTGCTACCCGCTTTGTGGCTGTCTTCGTCTGAGCGTGGCGCTTTCGTGACGCCTGCTCGTGCGCAGATAGGCCCCCCTTGAAACATTTTTGGGTCAAGCATTGATTGTTTAAGTCAAGTCAGTCAGGTCACGTGCTTGAGTCAGAGCTCTCGTCCAAGTGTGTGCGTGATTTATGGTGGCGATACTGACTAGTATTAGCGCTACAGAAGTTGCTGCAGCTGTGCAACACCATAAACCAAAAACAAGACCAACAACATTTCAAATGAAATCATGATACGAACAATTCCCATAACATTTCAGGTACGACGCTTGCCGGTATCGTTCACCACCAACACGGCTGTGGTGCCAATTACAATACGAGTACATGTTGTATCATACCAGGTACGTACGAAGGGAAAAATTGTCTACTATAAATACAAGGAGTAGTATTAATAGTACTCGTAGTAATTCCTGTCCCCAAAACGTACCAGGTAGGTGCAAGACCGCTTCGACTCGAGCCACGATATACGCATATACGAACATATTAGTCCAAGGAATCGTACCACAAGCACAATCAGTGGCGCAGCCTAACGATCACACCAGGTGATCGTTAGGGCGCCCATCAACAGCAGCAGTTGGTTTGGTCACGTTTCGTTGGTTTGCTATGTCCCAAATACCAGTACGTGTTACCTTCTGACGAAACATGATGCCGGTATAATTTATACCAGGTAAAGTATAACACCGGTATGATACGAGGGCGAGGCTTTTGGGTGGGTCGTGGTGGATGAAGTGAGAGTGTCAGGAAGTGAGGGTGTCAGGCACATTCGTTCACGACCCTGAGTGAGTGATCGACGGAACCAACCACGTTCAACCTGCGATAAAGGTCCACTAGCTCGCGAGAACCCTCGCCAAACAGTTTTTCCGTCGAGATAGCAACCTGCCGCCACCGGACTCCTGGGTAAGTCCAGGTCAAGCGAGTACCAGCAAGTACACAGAAAAGTCCGATAAAACTCGTACGATCAGAGGAATGTATTGAAACCGAAGACAAGACGAGCGGAGATCGGTCCGAGTCCAAGCCGCCGGTCGTGGTGCAGCGAACTGGCGGGACAGAAGAGGCCACCTCAAGCACCTACCTGCCGAGTCGCCAAGTACAGGAAGCGCGCGCAAGCCCAGTGGGGATCCAACAACGCAGCTCCTGTAAAGCGTCCGTTCTCGTTCTATTTTTTTGCGTATCGAGGGTAGCTAACAGCTAATCGAGGGCGCCATGGGTTTCGAACATTTCTTTGAGCGTTACGAGTCTGGGGACCGGGGTAACTGACAGAGATCGGAGGGGGAGGGCGAGATTATGGCACTGTTGTTCAGGGTCACTTTTACAGGTTTCTGGTGGAGGCATGAATTGCGTCAGCTGTGATATACAGTACTTGTATGCGTGTACCACTTTTGGTTTTTTTTGTTTTTTTTCCCTGGGGTATTCCTCAGCTCCAGAGTGACTGGAGCCTGTCCTGTGACCGCGGACTTGAATATGCCACTTTCAACCGCAAGTTTTTTTGTTTTTTTTCTTCCTCCGGCGGATGGGGAAAAAATAAAGCTCACTGTCACGAATCGTGTCCTTGGCAGTGAGGTCTAGAGTCAAGGTGAGACAGGCGAGGATATTCGCGGCGAAGCAGATGAGGATATCTAGCCTACTAGCATCGCAAGGTCCACATATGGGCTATGTCTGTGGCACGCCTCAGATATTCATAATGACTGACCTCCGAAGGACCGATACGACCGAGTTCAGAAGGCGTTTGTGCGTTTCTCGGAGAAAGAGAGCAAGTCCCCTGTGCAGGTGCTCAAGATGTGAAGCCTCCCAAGAAAGTAGTGTGTAAATGGTAACTTGATTGCTTATTCGAAGGGTTTACGTATGAACGTGAACCCAAGGTATTGATAGATGTTTGGTTGGTTGGTTGATTGTGTCCGGGTGAGGCAGCCACACCCGACTTAGGGAGGGGGCGTAAATACCGCAGCCCCTACTATCACGAAAACGCCTCCATCATAGTAACTCTTGAAATTGTCACGGAACCGTAACATCCCCCCTAGCATACTGCGATGACAAGAGCAATATGCTACAGCAATCCTGTGACTGTATAGCCAAGGGTAAAGAGCCGCAAAGCTCTTTCCAGAAATAATGACCTCGAGGATAGTTATTATAGTCTAACAAACCGAAAACACAGGGGCCATAAGAGGGAAATCCTCGATAAAAACCCTCCCCCCTGCCTTTTCACTACGTATTTGATCGCCTGACCACTATTCAATGGCTAAAAAGTCCGTATGTGAACGAAATTAACGTGCACGAAAGCAGCACGCAACTCCACGGAACTGACTCGTCTACTCCTTTTTGGTTCTGCCCACATACAAATATAATTCTCCACCAAAATGCAACGTCGGCAGCTCAATAACATACCGCAAAAGGAACAAAAGCACGGCGGGCAAAGAAATCCTAAGCCTTCGGCAAAAGCGGAACTCCGATCCCAGGTATCAAAGCACGAAAAGGAAGAATCTGACACAATAAACCTCAAACAAAATAAACGGCCGAAGGTCGAGGATAAGTATGTAGCCCTCACCAAACACCCATTTAATAGTCCATTCAAATTCAACTTATACCCAACTAGTAAACACGACCCCGTCACTGCTCAAGAGACTGTACACAACAAGCCTCAAACAAAATAAACGGCCCAAGGTCGACGATAAGTATGTAGCCCTCACCAAAAAAACATTTAATAGTCCATTCGAATTCAACTCATACCCAACTAGTAAACACGACCCCGTCACTGCTCAAGAGACTGTACCAACAGCCTATCCGACTCTTCACAAAGCAGTGCCGATCCTAGAAGCAGGGCATACCCCCCATGAGCTGTGAAATAGAATCAACGCAGATGCCCAGGGGAAACCCATACAACGAGCAAAAAACCCGATGAAATCCCATTCGTAACTCCGAAACGACGCCATTACAATCGCAGAAAGATTGTATCAACAGTTGCGCTTCCTAAGTAACAACTGAGTCGAAAAAGGCAAAAAGCAAAACGAGATAACACGGCCAACAACAATCAACACCACCAGAAAATTGAAGAATTCAGACTGGCAAATCAAGACCGGCCAAGAAGACACAATACTATGACCAAACACGTAAACATACGCCTCGCACACCAGAGTAAATTTCCTAGATACAGATAACCACACATAACATTCACTCCGCTATAGCAACAAAGCATCATAAAAATTTTTCACCGAACTACCCCACTCCAAATCAAACAGCTACCTCCAACTGGATGCATCATTCTTCCCCCAACAACTTCTCAACCGGACTCGTGGTCAAAGGGTAACTGTTAAATTAATACGAGAAGCAGAAACAGGGTAAGAAACTCTTCGCCTTGTCGGCGGACCCAGTTATGGTCGCTCTAGCGCAGTCGCCAGTAGCCGGTGTTGTAGTCCGGCACGTGACTCTTGCAGTCTAAACAAGTAACTCAGGTCCTTACACATGGCGCAGACACCTATTTGGCGGACAGAGACGAGGCGTCGCGACGAGAAGGAGGCACGGGCAAGGGCTCGGGGCGAAGGAAAGGCGTAACAGCGCACGGGCGAGGGTTCGGAGCGAAGGAACGGTGGAACAGCGCACGCGCCAGATTTCAGAGCGAGCGATCGGTGCACGGGCAAGGCTTCGGAACGAAGGAGCATCGCGCGGGCAAATCTTCGGGGCGAGGGAACAGCGCGCGGACAGGGGTTCGGAACGGGAGAGTGCGCACAAGCCAGGGTTCGACGCGAGGGAACGCGCGCGGGAAAGGGCTGGTCTTCTAGATTGGTGTCCTTCCATCGCCTTCGCGTTAGAGATGCAGGCTTGGTAGCCGTCGCTTGGTGTCGGGTGATTCCGTGCCGTGGCAGGCTTCTGACGAAGGCGGCACCTCCCCCCCTTCACGAGTGAAATTCATGGAAAGAAAGGAACAGAGGAACAAGTGTAACAATTGTGGGCACGGACGTTAACGGGACGGCGGTAAATAATGATGAACCCACGCAGCCGAACAAGGGCCGGGCTGCCGTCTCCTTTAGAATTGGAGACGGCAACAAAGGTCCCAACAACAAGTGCGGAGCCATCTTTAAAAGACGTCCCTCTCCTGCCAAACAAACATATCATATCGAACAGAAGCAACACAATCACGAAAAAAACAAAACGAAAAGAAAAACAAGCGCACGTCCCATGGCAAGGCAGCAACCGCGGCAGAAAGCAACAGCAGAACAGCAGCGGAAAGCAACACAAGGAATGAGTGAACGACAGCTAGCTGAGGAATATAGCGCAGTATGCGAGTCTTTGTACAACTAAAGGAGCGCAAACTATGTGCGCAATCATGCTCTTCTGCTTAATTGATAAGGACATGCGAAACAAAACAACCAACAGTAGAGACAGGCGGAGGCGGTCAGACAGCAACGACACCAGAAAACAGCGGCCTAGCAGCAGAATACATTGCTTGAGAGATGAGTGCAAACGGGTGGAGTTGACAAATACAGCGGAGCATGCGAGCCTTTCAATATATACGAAGGAACGAAACTATGCGTGCGCACATGACATCCGGTTCAATGAAAAAGAACAAGATACATCATCAAGCGGCTCTAGTATCCGTGTCGTTGCCTCATCCTAGAGAGAGCCCACTATGTGGTCACTGCTTGCTGTGTCTGACGACAGCGACGCCCACACCGCAATCATCGCCTGCATCCAAAACAGAACACTAATTAATGGGGAAAAGGAACAAAGAAAGGAGTTGAAAAACAGGAGGGCGGTTCAGCAACGACTGCACACAGAAACGATGTCGCGGTAGCCACAACTGCAACAAAAACCCGACAAGGCAGCAGTAACAACAGTGGAACTCTTCCCGGCAAAATGAAATGACAGATGAAAGTAGGCATGAATAGCGTACGTAACAAATTGACAAGCGTCATATTTTTATTGATCAACAGCGACCACCTCCGGCTTGATCACGAGCAAACGTGGAGTTGGATTTGATCACGGGCAAACGTGCGTGATCATAGGCAAACGTGTTTGCTCGGGAGCAAACATCGCCGGTTTGATCACGAACGAAGTAGAGCAAAAACAGGGAAACATCAACATTAGCGGGAGAGCAAGTGAAAACATCACAAGAAAACCGTGCTCAGCAGTCAGTCATGTGTACCCGGTACACTAATGAATCCGCAAGCGATAACAGAGAGCAATCGAGCAAAACAACACTGATAACAGACTGAAGTAAGATCAGCGTACCACAGCGCCAACAATTAAATTAAATTAAATTAAATTAAATTAATTGAGTGACACAGCTCCTAAAGTGGGAAGACGAGGAGAATGTTAGCACATACAGCAGTAGTAGTATAGCATTATGGCGCGGGAAGGCGCAGACCCAAAGGAGACTGGTTGCTGTCCCCCTCAACATAGACGACAACGACACGGCTCGACCAGGCGCAGAACCTCCCATTGTAGGCTATATAGCAGCAATGGGAAGTGGGGCATGTGAACATACAGCAGTAGTAGTATAGCATTACGGCGCGGGAAGGCACAGACCCAGAGGAGACTGATTGCTGTCCCCCTCAACCTAGGAGACAACAATACGGCTCGACCAGGCGCAGACCCTCCCATTGTAGGCTGTATAACAGCAATGGGACGAGGGGCATGTGAACGTACAGCAGTGGTAGTATGTATAGCGTTACGGCGCGGGAAGGCGCAGACCCAGAGGAGACTGGTTGCCGTCTCCCTCAACATGGGAGACGACAACACGGCTCGACCAGGCGCAGACCCTCCCATTGTGCCTTTGTGGCCGGGGAACAAATCTCAAGTACGTCAGGCGTGGGTTCAATGGTTTCAAAAGTCGAGAGTCTCCCCTCTTATCAACACAGACACATACATCACTGCTGTCCAATTTCTCAGCGCAAGGTACTGCTGTTGTTGTGAGTGTAAAAATTCATACATACAGACTATAGGACACCGTACTACCTTGGGCCTCTCCTGCTGTAGGCAGTGCTCACGGGGCACCCCAAGCAGTGGAGGAACGAGCAGCGCAAGCAACAACGCGCGGCAACAGCAACGGCAGCGACGGCAGAGACACACGCGCGGATAAAAGGCCTGGGAGTTTCCGCAGCCAGTACACCCGTGGCGCGCACTCTAACCACTATCCAGCATCACTTCGGACTTATGCTTCTTGCTTCTCTTTTCTCATTTTTCAGCTGGCTGCCGGAAATTGCAAGGAAGGGCGGTGGCATAACCGGGTGTACTGCTGTTTAACTCCCACCTGTGCCATCCGACAACGCCAGAGAGGGCAAGCGGAACTGGAGGGAGCCATGGTGAGAGCAACGATACAGACACACTCCAGGGTAGCGTGCTCCTCTGATTGTGCCGTGGACCCAAAAGATCAGCGGATACCGGTCGAAATAGTACAGTCTACAGCAGCAATACTACTGCGTTGTGATATGGGATCAACTCGCAAAAAAGTTGAAGACAACGTTCAAGTGAAAAAACGAAGAAACAAACACACAAAAAAGACTAAAAAATAACTTCTTGAAAGCGACGCCATTGGGTATCGATGCGGGACGCGTGCAAGCGCGGCACCGTGCCCACCTAACTGTTGCAATGCACCGTGCCCACCTAACTGCTGCTGGGCAGGCTGGGCTCCCAGGAGCGCACGCTAAAAATCGTGCGCACGCGCTCTGAAAAAAAAGGGACAAAATGATTGATGCGCTCGGAGCACAAAAGATACAGCAGCAGAAGAAGAGCACAAAAAAACAGCAGCAGAAGAAGCAGCAAACAGAAACACGACGAGAAACCCAAAACCAGAGAGAGATACGCAGGGTGATCCCCCGCGAGGGCAAGCGCGTATCTGGGGTGGACACCATGTCACGAATCTTGTCCTAGGCAGTGAGGTCTAGAGTCAGGGCGAAGCAGACGAGGATATCTAGCCTACTAGCATCGCAGGGTCCCCATGTGGGCTATGTCTGTAGCACGCCTCAGATATTCATAATGACTGACCTCCGAAGGACCGATACGACCGAGTTTAGAAGGCGTAGGCCAGTACACCACATTGTCGCTGTGGAAACCTGAGTTCGGTTCTCGGATTGGACACCTTGTCACGAATCGTGTCCTTGGCAGTGAGGTCTAGAGTCAGGGTGAGACAGGCGAGGATATTACGGCGAAGCAGACGAGGATATCTAGCCTACTAGCATCGCAAGGTCCACATATTGGGCTATGTCTGTAGCACACCTCAGATATTCATAAAGACTGACCTCCGAAGGACCGATACGACCGAGTTCAGAAGGCGCTTGTACGTCCCCCGGACCAAAAGAGCGAGTCCTGTGTGCACGTGCTCAAGATATGAAGTCTCCCAAGAAAGTAGTGTGTAGATGGTAACTTGATTGCTTATTCGAAGGGTTCATGAACGTGAACCCAAGGAATTAATAGGTTGGTTGATTGTGTTCGGGTGGGGCAACCACACCCGACTTAGGGAGGGGGCGTAAATAGCGCAGCCCCTACTATCACGAAAATGCCTCTATCATACCAGGTAGTAACTCTTGAAATTGTCACGGAACCGTAACATCACCACACTTCCACGTATTTTCATACGCGTCGTGTGTCGATCTAACTCAGTTGCTTTCGCATCCCAGCGCTAGCTGGCGCGTCCTTCGGATCCCACTATAGCGATAGCGTGAGCTGTCCCTATCAGCGGTCCTCGTTACAACCCCAGCAGCGCAAGCTGCCGTTGTATACGCATGCGTGGGTATGTCGACCCGGCCTGGCCCCTGAGGGTCAGGTTCGGTGGAGATAGCCACCCGGAACGTCATCTTACCGGGTAGTGTGGGACTTGCACAAGCTCACCCACTAACAAACCCCCTGCCATGGGAGACGGCCTTCCGCCGGACTTGGTCCAGTTGCGGTCCACCCTACCAATTCGGGCGCAAGGTCCAAGTTCTCCACTCCATACACTTCCGAAGAGGCATCGAACGGCAACCCGCTATATCCATAAAAATGGCTGGTTTGTAACTGCTACGCGCAGAAGGTTGTGCGGTATTATTGCTGTTTAATACTGGTATCGGTCGTGGCAGGGAAAGAGTCCCCGCCGTCTTGCTCTCTCTGTGACCCTGCCCTCTTCACCCCCTCCTCAAAAAGACTACCTCTCCCACCCTTAAGCTTGCCACTTCCAACCGCAAGGGCCAAATCCTGTTGGTGATAGCGGCAGTGTGTATCGGCCGAGCTGCTGTAGATCATCTGATTGGATAGTTTGAATATTGAATTGTCAATTGTAGTAAGTTGATGCTGGATATTCTGGGAGTATTCTTTGTGGTACTTCGGTAGGTTGTACACAAGTACGAGCTATACAATGGACCGTAGGTGTGTGTGTCGGTACATTGGTATGCGGTACATTGGACACTTATCCAGTAGGAAGGTTCAGGCATTGTTGCTGTAGGTCTGACTATCAGGCTATTGTCATGTTAGGGGTATTGTTTGTGGTACGGGCAACAACCCGAGGGTTTTGTGGCACGTCTGAAAGTACATTAGGCCGTGTTCTGTGTTATGCGTGATCGGGTAGTTGCATAGCGTGATCCTGAGGGTGAGGTTGTGCGCGCCCACGAGCGCCCTCACCCTGCTCACTCCACCTTGCCTACCTGTCTCAGAAGAGCAATTGCTCAATAATACAACATCTTTTCCCCAGAAGCCACGAGTTTACCGACGCTATAGCGTCAAAGGTGTCTACTGCTCCGTCGTCCCCTTGGACTACACTAGACTGCTGTACGAGAGAGGCCTGATCAACCTGTCTCATCATGGCTGAACCGGGGACACCTGCGGGTGGCCGAGTTCAGAGTAATCCGCAGGATGTTGGTGAGAGGATGGTTTCCCTAGAGACGCAGTTGTCCCAACTTACGACTCTAGTCACGTCGCTTGTTGATCAACAGAAGGAGCAAGTGGAGTCCTCTGTGTCTGCTGTCGCGCCGGGAGGCGGCGGAACAGAGTATGCTGGTGGTACGCATTCTACCGATGATGCTACTGGCAGGACCGCGGGAGGTACGGGCGGCGATGCCCAAGGCCTTGGCGTGCCCAGCATGGGGGTTGGGAGTAGTAGCCTTGCTGGCTCAGGCTTGAACCCTAATGTATTCGCCGTTAATCGTTCCTCTGCTGGTGCTGCAAGCTTTGGTTCGATTGGGATTGGAAGTGGGGCTGTAGGTAGCCAGTCTTTCGTTCCCGGGACTGTAGGTAGGGCTCTCGGAATCCAGTCCTCTGTTCCTCCCGAACCTACTCCGTCGAGCAGGTGGTGGGAAAGTGTCGCCAGTGGAAACAATCTGATTCCTGGGGCCGGCATTACTGATACAGGAGAGAAGTTGGGTGGGGGTCCTTTCAAAGTTCCCAAGGCTCCTGTTTTCGATGGGACAGACGTGTCTTACCCCTCATGGTCGCAGAATTTTCTGCTAAGTGCCCGGCACAACAATCTGTATGAGGCGTTTGTTTCCGAGACTGAGATTCCGATTGCTGACATTGGTTTCGACTTGACCCCCTGGGTAGAGAAAGGGTTCAGTGTGGGTGTGCTGCGTCAGGCTGAGATGGCATGGTGGTTTCTGTTCGACTGCTTGAAGAAGGATAGTCTGAAAACTATGGTTCGCCACGCTGGTTCTTCCAGCAAGGGTTTTCGAGTGCTGAAAGATCATTTTCTGCCGTTGAGCCAGAGTCAGATTCGTGTGCAGGAGGAGAAACTCAAATCACTGCGCATGCGTTCGAATGAGAATCCCTCGATCTTCTCTGCATGTGTGAGAGAGACGCTTGGTGTGCTTCAAATGCTAGAAGTCAAGAAAGATGACAGAGAGGTGTGCAACCTGATGCTCGAGGGGCTGTCGCATGAATATAACACTCTGCGTGAAACTCTGGTGGTGTTCTGCCCGAATGACCCGTCGTTCATAGAGACTAAAGTGCGTGAACGGTACCTCGACTTGCAGACTCAAGGTGGTCCGAAGAAACACAGTGTTGCTCTGATGTCTAGGCCTGAGAAGAAGAGTGCGAAGAAGCAGAACTACAAGTCAAGGTCTAACTCCGAGGCTGATTCATCTAAGAAAACGGCGTTTCAAGGGAAGTGTTTCAAGTGTGGGGAGGTCGGTCACGTGAAGAAGGACTGTCTGGCTCGTGTGATCGCTCATCCCTCCCAGACCGGATCATCCAAGGACGCCAAGAATGAAAACGGTGAGATATCTGAGTTGTTAGTGCTTCTGTCCCAAACTGACTCGGACATGAGGGATACCTGGAATGATACCATGGTGTTTCTGTCCCAAAATCTCTCAAACGATTGGAGTGATGACACGTATCTTGCATCGTGGTATGACTCTGTACTGGTGAATTGGGTGAATTCTTATGGTGCTGATATTTCAACGCTGTATAGTGAAGTGGCGGACAGGATAAGGAACGGTGTCGGTAGTGATCGTGTTATTCGTGATTCTATTCGTAAATATGCCACTCTCACCAAAAAGAGGTGTTTCGAAGATTGGTATGCAGACACAGGTACCGCTTTCCACATGACAGATTATCTCTCGTGTATGAAGGATGTGAAGCCTTGCCACAAGAATGTAAAGGGAATTGGTGGCGTGACTTGTGAGGTAGCTCTTTCAGGAACTCTGGAATTGGTTTTCGTGTCTGCTGACAACGAGTTTTTGGTAGAGTTGAAGAATGTGCTGTACTGTCCCAAATTGGGGTACAACCTTTTTTCCCCCAGCGCAGAATTTGATGGCGAGTCATGGAATGGTCTTGGTGGTCCTCGTGGTGTGATGACTGCTTTCCACGGACATGTGACTTGTGAGAATTTCGATGACATGCTTGTTGCGACTGCGTATCGTGTGGGTGATGACTCTATTGGATCCGTGTTGGGTGCCCTCACTCCTTCAAACCCCAAGCACGAAACGAGTATGGATGTGAATGACTTTCATAACATTTATGCTCACTCACATGAAGGATTGCTTCGTACTACTGCAAAGCGACTGGGTATCAAGTTGACTGGTAGCCTAGATGCTTGTACGGGATGTTCGATGTCGAAGGCAATTAGAAAAGGGATTGCTCGTGAAACTAAATGTAGATCAGATAAAAAGTTAGGGAGAGTTTATGTTGACCTGGGAGGGAAGAAGGCCGTTGTGTCCATAAGGGTAAAGTATTACCCCATGATTGTGAAGGATGATTTCACAAGGCGTGCATGGATCTATTTCCTGAGAAGTAAATCAGACGCTGCGAGTGCTTTCCGGAGTTTTCTTGCTAGTGTGCGTGTTGATGGAATCCCATCATTGGTTGAGATTGTTAGATCTGACAATGGAGGGGAGTTTTTCGGTGGAGAATTTGCATAGGTGTGCAATGAGCTCTTGATTAAGCAAGAGTTCACCCCAGCTAACAGTCCTCAATACAACGGTGTTGCAGAGCGTGGCTTGAGATTGATAGAGGAGGCCGCAATGGCGGCTCGTGTTCAGGCGAAAGTTCTTTTTGGGCATGTACAGTTACCTAAGACTGACAGACTCTGGGCTGAGGCAATGCACTGGGCTTGCGAGGCACTTAATCACACGGCTTGTTCTGCTAACCCCGATTCCAAGTCGCCGTATGAAATATGGTATGGGGAAGCTCGTCCTGCTAAACCTTATCAATTTTTGAAACCGGTGTACCGCAAGTGGCAGCGACCGTCGAAGCTGTTTCCGAAGGGTGAGAGTTGCTTTATGTCGGTCCTTCGAGAGACCACCCGCGTGATTGTCATAGAGTACTTACGAGGGCTGGGACTATTCAGGAAACGAGGGATGTAACGTGGGAGGCGTTGCCGTCACAACTCCCTCCACCGCAACCTCCGTTGCCGATAGAGATCGCGGAGGAGGGAGGAGAGGAAAGTGACAACGATGTAGAAGCCGAGGTATGGCCGCTTGTAGGGAGGGGGGTTGCCCACACACTGTTGCGAAATAACGCGGCAGTGGTCCCCTCTGGTGCAGCAACGAACGAGGTAGTGGTCCCCCCTGGTGAAGCAGTCGATGTGGTTGAAAGTGTTGACGCAGAAAGTGTAGGTCGATCGCCGTTTGCCCCCTCTGTGCCATCTTCGCCCGTTCCCTCTGTGTCGTCTCCAGCACCTGAGTTCACCGATGGTGAGGGGCAGGGAGGGCAAGATGTGGGGGAACTAGAGTCGGTGGGTCCTGAAGAGCAGGATACAGAGTCTGTAGGGCCGGGAGGGCAGGAGGCAGAGGCAGAGGCATCTCCTCCAGTTGCTCGTCGTCCGCGGCATGTAGCTGAGCTAGCTGATTTCAACAACCCTGCGCGTGAGAATGATGAAGTAAGAGAAGGTAGAACTCGCGCGCAAACCCGTGCAGTTAACCAGTAGAATGTATCTGGCCTTGTGGCCACTCTAGGGCCCGTCTGCGCAACAGAGATAATATATGCGCTGTTGGCGGAGCAGAGATCAGGTGACGCAGTGGAATTGCCGAAAGAACTAGTGCAGGACGTAGAGTCTGAGCCTGATAGCTATCAAGAAGCCCGGCAATCGAAGTACGCCACGATTTGGGATGGAGCTATGTCTGCAGAAGTTGAAGGCTTGATAAGGGCAGGAACGTTCACGTTAGCGGTAAAGATCCCAATAGGCTGTAACGTGATAGATGCTAGATGGGTTTTCAAATGGAAAGCAGACGAAACAGGAAAGATAGTGAAGGCCAAGGCTAGGCTTGTCGCGAAGGGCTTCAGGCAGAAGTATGGTGTAAACTATCTTGAGACTTTCTCGCCTACTGCAAATCCTGCATCAATTCGATTGTTGGTAGCATTGGCGTGCAAGTATGATTTGGAATTACTCCACTGGGACATTGAGCAGGCGTTTGTTCAGTCGAAGTTGGATCACGAGGTGTCCATGAAGTTGCCTCCTGGCTGTGGTTCGATGTCAGGAAAGGTTGTCCGTCTGAACAAGAGTTTGTACGGATTGAAGCAGGCATCTTGAACATTTTACAAGAGACTAGTATCGGATCTAAAGAGGATTGGTTTCGAGCAGTCTCTGTGTGACCCCTGTGTGCTGCGTTTCATGATGGGAGACGAGGTGATAGGGATGGTCGCGATTCACGTGGATGACATTCTGTATGCAGGAACTAAGAGTCTTGCCAAGGTGGTTGTAGAAGCTCTAGGCGATTCTCTTCCTACGAAGAATTTGGGTGAGGTCAAGTTCTTTCTTGGTTGCGCATTTATTCGCGACCGCGAGGCTGGCACGATTGAGATTTCTCAGGAGAGTTACATCAGGAGTGTGCTTGAGAGATTCAAAATTTGTCGCACCAGCCCGATCCCTGCTTCCCCTGCTAACGATAACAGGTCCGTGATGGAGGATGAGGAGGCAGGAGATGTGCCGTTCCGAGAGGTGGTGGGGTGCCTGATGTGGGTCGCCAATGGGACGAGGCCCGACATCTCGAATGCTGTGTGGGCGGTGGCGAGGCACTCTCATGAGCCAAAGAAGAGAGACTGGAAGGCAGCTCAAAAGATTCTGAACTATCTTCTGGAAACGGCACATCTAACTCTGAAGTACAAGAGAGACAGTACGGTTGATGACGTAGGCACGTTGGTGTACGTAGATGCAGACTTTGCCAGCAAGGCCACTGATCGCAGATCAGTTTCGGGAGCACTAGTTATTGTGGCTGCCTGCCTTGTAGCTTGGCTTTCTTGGACGCAGAAATGCGTTTCGCAGTCGACTTCTGAGGCAAAGTATCTTGCGATGGGCGATGGTGTGAAGGAGTCTCTGTTTGTAAACGGAATGCTTCAGTTCTTGAGGCCTAGTGTGGAGCCTCGTAAAATTGACGTCCTTGAGGACAACGAGGGAGCGATTGCGCTTGCAGAGAATCCGCTTAGCTCGAGCAGGAGTAAGCACATCGACGTAAGGCACCACTTTCTTAGAAATCTGACCGAGGAGGGTGTGATCGAGATCACGCATGTTCCCAGCGAAAAACAACATGCGGACATCCTCACGAAGGCTCTGCCGAGAAGTATTGTTGAACTTCACCGTGACTTTGCATTGGGCTCTAGGAAGTAGGAGTCTGAATTATTTTTGTTTGTCATACTGCATGTTGTGGGTCTGGTAGATACAACAGCCCCTAGGGAGGGTGTTGGTGATAGCGGCAGTGTGTATCGGCCGAGCTGCTGTAGATCATCTGATTGGATAGTTTGAATATTGAATTGTCAGTTGTAGTAAGTTGATGCTGGATATTCTGGGAATATTCTTTGTGGTACTTCGGTAGGTTGTACACAAGTACGAGCTATACAATGGACCGTAGGTGTGTGTGTCGGTACATTGGTATGTGGTACATTGGACACTTATCCAGTAGGAAGGTTCAGGCATTGTTGCTGTAGGTCTGACTATCAGGCTATTGTCATGTTAGGGGTATTGTTTGTGGTACGGGCAACAACCCGAGGGTTTTGTGGCACGTCTGAAAGTACATTAGGCCGTGTTCTGCGTTATGCGTGATCGGGTAGTTGCATAGCGTGATCCTGAGGGTGAGGTTGTGCGCGCCCACGAGCGCCCTCACCCTGCTCACTCCACCTTGCCTACCTGTCTCAGAAGAGCAATTGCTCAATAATACAACATCTTTTCCCCAGAAGCCACGAGTTTACCAACAAGTCCTCCCACCCATACACTTCCAAACAAGCATCGAACGACAACCCGCTATCCATATAAATGGCTGGTTTGTAACTGTTGCGTGTATGTTTCAACGCGCAGAAAGCTGTGCGGTATTGCCGCTTAATGCTATATCGGTTGTGGCAGGGAAAGATTCCCCGTCGTCTTGCTCTCTCTGTGGCCCTGCCCTCTTAACTTCTCTCCCAAACGCACTACTGCTCCCACCCCTAACCCAACCGCAAGGGCCAAGTCCTCCCCCCCATACACTTCTGAGAAGGCATCGATCGACAACCCGCTGTCCATATTATTAATGGCTGGTTTGTAACTGCTACATTTATTCTTATTATTTTTGCCCTCCGACAATGTAGCGTAGATGCCGTTCCTATGTAAATCGAATACCCTTCCATACAGCAGCAGTAGTACCTAATATGAAGCCGAATGATCGCACCATAATGCAGTGGTATATATTCCGTCAGCCATTTGCCCATTTCCTTCCCCTACATCTTCTCCTTCTATCTACTGTTTCCTTCCCCTATATATCTTTTAGCTGAGAGTCAACCTTAATCCTCATCAACATTATTACCACCCCAGGCCAGTGGCCGTAGTCCTCCCGCTTCTTCTTTCTGTCCCCTCGCGGCCTGGCAGTCCGTCAGAGATAACCTATCTATATCGATGAACTCAGCGCGAAATCGCGACCTGAGTGGTCACAGAGATCATTTGGAATAAGCGCGCCTTGCACACGCCTTTCCGCGCTAGGGACGATGCGTCCGCCCCTCCAACGATGCTTGCCGCCACCTGATCGATCAGGTCGCTGCCTTCTTTACCGAGCGCCCAAAGCTTTCCACTGCGAGGGTGGCGAGTTTGTAGCTGCGCTCGTCGAAGGAAACCTGTCCCAGACGAGTGTAGTGGTTGCGCTTGCGCGCCTCGGAAGTGGAAGCCGCTGATCCGTTTCGATCCGCGCTGCCTGCCCGCATGTGGACCCCCTCTTGTGGGTCCGCATACGTGACGTCGAGGAGTATCGATTTGTCGCGATACTCCGATGCCGTGGCATCTCGTAGTCCACCCGCCTCAATCACGATGTCCATTCGCAAATCCCTGTCTGCGTGGAACGGGGCTCCGCTTTCCACCTGGTGGCGGATGGACATTCTCTCAAGGGTGCGAGAGAGCGCGTGCGCAAGGGGTTGGTGCTGGTTCACTTGCCCGCCCGATCGGTGGCACAATCATGCATGCCGCGTATTAATCTCCGCTTCACCGCAGCATGGGCACCTTGCCGCCAGGAATTCCTCTATCCCCAGAAACCTCTTCCCCGCAGTCACGAACTCTGATGCAGGGATGGTTCTAGCTGAGTCTACAGGCCTCGCCCTTAGGAAGGCGGTAACCCCTGATCCCGATTGACTCTGCTGCCGGGCCTTGGGCAAGTCTTGCGTCTCCTTCTCGCCTTGAGAGTCGCCTGTGTCTCGCTAGGGCCTCGTCTTGGGGAGCGAAGAGACGTACCTCTCATAACGTACTCGGTTTACCTGTTTACCCAGTCTATGCTGCGCTTTGCTGGAGTTGATTGTTTCGGCGTCGTGTGCAGGTAACACGTCTGCAACTGATTGCCTCGAGGGACCTTGCTCTCCTGCTCTAAAGGCTCTGTCCCGCCAGCTTTCTGGCACGATGTTCGCCATGGCCTCCTCTGCAGGTCCCTGACGCTGTTCCAGATAAAATCGCCGCACGAGGTCAGAATCAGGCAGTTCCCTCCGGACTTTGTTCCCTATTGCGCCGGACAGATCAGCAAGCACCTCTGGCACCGTCACCACCAAGCTCCCAACGGATGCTGACATCCTCCGGGCTTCAGCCGACGACAGCCCAAACCCTCCGGCCCCCGTGGACAGGCTCGCCCGCGCCTGTTGATGGGGTTGCAGGGTCATTGTGTTTGTCGGGCACCCGTCCGCGAAGAACGACGATTCTTCTGCTGCCCCCGGGAGATCGAGCAGGTTCTCCAGCATCCACAAGGCGTTGCCACCTGCTTTTTTGCATGCAGCCAGCGATAGTTCTGGGTCCATCACGCGTTCAAGGTAGGAGGTCCGTTGAACCATAGAGCCGGTGGCAATCAGGTTGGCTGATTGCTTGTCCGGCATGCGCGACAACATCCGCGCGAGTTGCTCCGCTCCCCCGTTTCGGACTATCTTCATTGCGCTCTCCCTCGCGTAGTCATCTGTGCTTATGGGCACCCCCACCACCTTATAACCCCGCCACGTTCGGCGATGCTGACGCCAATGCCTTCAAGAAGGGCGATTTGTTCTGGCGTAGGTACGTGCCCCTTCGGGGGCAGGGCAACCGTTTTGCCCGGGTTGATCGCAATTCCGATGTTGGACAGCTCACGCTGGAGGACAACTTCCACAGTATCGGGTGTGATCTCCATCATTCCGATGCTAATGTCATCTAGGTAGGCGAATGCCTCTACACCTCTTGGCTCAAACTCCGCCCGTGTCCGCTTCAGCACCGGCAGGAGCGGCATGCAGAACAACGCCGGCCCCATGGCATCCCCATGTTGCACCCCGCTGGAGCAGTCGATCTTCCGTCTTTCTCCAGATTCCATCTAAAGAACACGGACGCAAACATCTCACAGTAACATTTGGACACCAGCGGTGTAAGCGCCGGCACGCAAGTGGCTGCCTCCGCCAACATAGCAGTCCGCTTCAATGTGTTGAATGCGTTGGAGCAATCATTGAGGATCAGCCAGCTTTTTGCCTCGTGGTGTACTCTTGCGCGCAGCGCTACCTGTTCCACCCCGCCTCGTACTCCGACTCCAAACTGTCTCGCTTCGTGGTTGGCCTCCTCCAGCCGTGGTCGCCACTGCCGCATGGTTCCGGCCGCTATAAGCCGCCTCCACGTCATCCCCACGCACACGGGACGGCATTTTGCACCCAGGGCAGTGAGGTTGGATTGCAAGAAAGGCTGCCAGAATTCAGGCGGGGAGGCGTTTGAATCATCGATAATTCTTCTCCAGAAGGCTTCAATGCCAGCTCCGAATTTTTCGCGCCCAAAACCAGTCCTGATTATTGACATATTAGAGAGTTTCGGGAAAAAAAATGGAAAACGAAGTGAAAATGCTCATGAGGCATTGAAGGGGCGGTTGCTCATGGTCGGGGCGTGCTTCCAGGATGTTTAATTTGAAAGTATGAAAAACAAAAATGCTCAGGGGTTCTTCGCCGTGCTCTATCTATAGTCTACAGAGAGCTCGAACGTAAGACCTGCGCTTGATATGCAACGAGCTTCGAGCTTCCTGCCGGTCTACCACACACGGCGCTCCACTACCTTTCGCCGCGAACTGCCCCCTCCGCCTCTCTAACCCAATGTCACAATGGCCAGGTGTCGTCGCCGTCCTCCTTGCCGTCACCCAACTCGAGGATGCGTTGCTTGCTTAGCTATTTGCGTTGCGTTGCGAAGGGAACACAACAACAACAGCATCCACTTCCCCTCCTCTCATCATGCAGCCTGCCTAGATTGAACCTGTGCGCTGCTTAAGCCGCCACAGCAGTATCACCAAGCGACGATGGTTGGAGAAGCTGACAGGCTCTGATACTCTACGCTTTGGCAGCGAGTGGGCGTCCACCCCGGCAACCTTCCTCGCCGTGACCAAGCTTGAGAGGCTGCATGCCATACCTGTTTCTCTCGTACTCGTACGAGTCTAAAAAGTATCTGCCTGCTGGGATTGATCGTGAAACACTGCTACATCTGATTTCGTCCCCAAAGCGTCACGAAATCAGTTCTGCTTCGAGGAGATGGCGAGCCCTGCCATGCTTCGCATTGGCGGCGCATCAGCGTTCGTTTTTGTAGTGGTGGTGCAGGCAACCTTATACGGTGTGTGATCTGTTCCCTGACCATAGCCGATTGCAGTTTGTTGCTCAGGGTTGGGAGCAATTTTTGAAGCCTTCCTCATGATCAAGCAGGTTGCTCAGGTGTTTTTTGAGCCGTTAACGCCATTTATGCGACTAAACTTTGACAAACCCTGAGCAACGGTACCCCTGACCATTTCATTTTTCACTTTTTCTTTTTCCGAAACTCACTATTCAAGCTCGTCGCATTGTTGTTGTTGGAACTGATCGCTGCGATACTGATAGTATAAATTCAAGCTCGTCGCATTGTTGCTGTTGCTGTTGTTCATGTTGTTGTTGTTGTTGTTGTTGTTGTTGTTGTTGTTGTTGTTGTTGTTGTTGTTGTTGTTGTTGTTGTTGTTGTTGTTGTTGTTGTTGTTGTTGTTGTTGTTGTTGTTGTTGTTGTTGTTGTTGTTGTTGTTGTTGTTGTTGTTGTTGTTGTTGTTGTTGTTGTTGTTGTTGTTGCTGTTGTTGTTGTTGTTGTTGTTGTTGTTGTTGTTGTTGTTGTTGCTGTTGTTGTTGTTGTTGTTGTTGTTGTTGTTGTTGTTGTTGTTGTTGTTGCTGTTGTTGTTGTTGTTGTTGTTGTTGCTGTTGTTGCTGTTGTTGTTGTTTGTTAAGATACGGCCTCGAAAGGCCTGTAACAATGGGAATCACATGCTTTGCTATTCCCATTGGCCTGTAATTATCCGTATTGAGATAATTGTGAGGAAGTAGACTATAAATGTTGCACAACCAATGCTACTCGAGTTGTTTCCTTCTAAACTCGTTCTTTCACCACATTCTCCCCCACTAAGCCTGACATATTTCCCAGATTATGTCAGGAACCCCGATGAGATACCCAGTCTCCAATGCGACTTTTTCGGTAATATTGGAGTGACTTGCAACGATCCTATACATTGCTCTCATCGTTGTTTTCAAGTGGCTGAGTTTTACAGGTTCTTGAACTTGAGAAAATCCTTTTTTTTCTGTTTTTCTGGGAAAGACGGTGAGAATCGAACCAGCGACCTCACTGTTCATAATCTCACATCCTGTCTGCGACGCCATTGTGAGGAAGTAGACTATAAATGTTGCGCAACAAATGCTACTCGAGTTATTTCCTTCTAAACTCGTTTTTCCACCACATAATTTGGAGGGGTTTCGTATGATAAGGTTGGCGTTTTATGTTCGGGATAGTCAGGAAATAGATCGGAGACACGTGCCTCTGTTCTCAGAAGCCATCCGGGGCTCTGGTGGAATCGAATAAAGCTACGTCTCTGCGAAGGCTAAGAAAATGAGTATTCTCCGAGGACCTGCTCAATTGGCAGACCTGCAGGGGACACTTTGTGTCCCCGCCCAATACTCTTACATTATATCGTCGTCTTCGACTTGACTTGCTATTGTGGCAGCGTTTCTCCAATCTCTCCGATAGTTGTTTTCGTAGCGATTTTTTTTTGCTTTTCTATCGAACCCAAAATCCCTGTTCCTTCACGGGTGGCTTCTCAATGGAGGGAGCGCCCTTCCTCCTCCAACGGCGACCACAACGGCAGTGAGATGGCAGGGGCCCCTCCTGTTTGTCGCCGGGCACGTACCACACGGACGACACCTTCTGACTACGTGCGGACGACACTGCTCTTCGAAACACACTTCTCGTCTCAGCTTTTATTCGCATCAGCTCCCCGCGGCACTTTCAATCGTTAGCAAAGCTATTCGCATCAGCGAGACCGGGTCGGCGCACCCGGCCTCCCCTAGTCGGTTCCTCACCTGCACTGCGAATGCAAGGACCAAGAAATCTCGTCCGCGCCGCGGCCGGGCCGTTAACATCGGCCAGCGCTCGCAAAGCTTCCCCTTCGGAGTTTCCGACTTATTTCTCGGGCGCGTTGGCAAACTAAAAGCCGTGAAGGTTTGGAGATAGCCTCTGGCGTCGGCCCTGACCTTGCGCTGTCAGAACACGGCCCCTGTTTCGTCGGGGGTTCTGTGACGCTGAACGACGTTTCGTTCTCTATGAAAATCGCGTATATCAGTCGAGCAACGCTCGACTCGGAGAGGCACTGGACTCCTTTAAATTTGGAGACCGGCAGCATTGTTTGGACTCCCAAACGCCTCCGAGGGTACTGTGGGAAACAGAGTTCCGCCTATCGTCCGGCCACAAGACACAGGAGAGCATTGGCAAAGTGGGGACCCTCAATGCACGAGTCCAGCGGTAGCTTGAGTTCGTCACCGCGTTAGATTGCACACTCGAGTACCGCAAAGGCAGCGCCAAACAGCATCACCAATTTTGTGGCCCGATTTCCAGAGCCTGCTATGGAGTACGACCGCAGTGGCTTCACAAACTTCAACGCCGTGAGGTTGACAAGCAACAACCCCGTTGGAGATAGCGGTATCTACTTCCTACGGACTGGCGGGCTGCTCGCTCCCTCCTCGCCGATCCCAGGGGTCGGTTTGGGTGGACTCGCGCCCCACACCGAAAGCACTGCTTTGGGTGGACTCGTACCCCTCGCCAAAAGCACTGTCTTGGGTGGGCTCGTGCCCCGCACTGAACATGCTGCCTTGGGTGGGCTCCCTCTCACCTCTGCCGCATTTCATGATTTTCGCACACACGAGCCACGTATAAGGATTGACGGCCTTTCTGCTCCCCCGGGGAGATTCGTCGCTCGTGTTTCTGCCTCCGTCGCCACTACCGCAGGCGTAACCGGCCGCGGGTCGATTTCGCCTGCCGCTGACACCGTTTTCACTTCGATTTTTGTCATACCCATCGAGGGCAGCACGGGCTCCGCGGAAGCCCTGGCTGCAGCCACGCCCATCGCACAGCCGACTCCTCTATCAAGGAGTTCTACACAGGAGACGGCCTCCACCGCAATTACCGGTTCGACTGCGTCCGTCTCTGCCTTGCTTGGCACTCCAGCCCCTCCGTCGTCGACGACGCACCGACGAACAGCGACAGCAACGGGTAATGCACCCCCGCTGTAGATTATGGATTCGGGCCCGGCGGGGCCCCTCGGCCATTTTCCAGACGAGGTGCAACCCCGCCGCGAGTCCCAGGGCTGCGGCCGGCTCCGCCCACGGCCGCGACCCCTGCTCTTTCTGACTCGCCGGTCCGCACGGTGCCACTACCGTCCAAACGTGACCACGCAGAACCTATGGGAACTCCTCTCTTACGGCTCACGCTTTATTCTGGTAACACGCCGACTGCACATACAAGATCGGACGCCCTCGGCGACGCTGCTGAAGTGCGATTCGCTGATTCCGTCGCGTGTTATTAGCATGCCGATTGGAAGCGAGAGCAGCACGCTGAGCTGATGTGCCACGCCATGATGCGTTACATCTCTATTGGCCGGCCATCGGTCCTGCCACCTTATTTGTTTTGGCGTGCTACCCCCCGCACACACGTCCATCCCTCTCAGACATTCAGGAGCTGGCGGATAAGGGTCGACTAGATACAACCGACGACGACATCGTCCTACTCGTCCGTAACCCGACACTGCCACCGACAACATCTGACAAACCCAACTCTGTGGGGCGAGCTGCTTGCCTGATGAACGACGAGCCGGTTCGCATCTACGCCCCGCTGCTCACGCGCCCTTTGATCGTGCAAGCTTGTCATTCGACGGCATGTTGCCAACTTGGCACCACGCGCACATTGCGCATGCTAGAGCGGTTTTATTGGTGGATTGGCATGAACATGTGCACCCGGTGGTGGCTTCGCCACTGCTTGAAGTGCTAAGCGCGGAAAATCCCACGGCTGACTGTCCTCTGGCCAATCATCTCAATGCCTCTACTGGAAGGTCTAGGTGTTGCCGTCAGTGTTGACTACTTGGGGCCCCGCCCGTTCACACAACGAGGCAACATCTACATCTTGCTGTTCACCGATCGCTTCAGCCGTCGGGCCGACATGTTCCCCGTCACTGCCGCTGAGTTCACCGCGGAGGTACAGCCAATATCTTGGTGAACCAATACATCCCCTTGTGGAGGTGCCCGCGCACCATACTCTCGGACAACGGCCTGCAGTTCTGCTCCAAGCTTTCACAAGCTGTATATCAGCTGTTGAGCGTGCGCAAGCTTGCTACAAGCTCCTATCATCCCAACTGTAACGGGGGCGTTGAGCGGGTGAACCACACTCTGGCCCAAATGCTGGCTATGGTCGTTTACGAGCGACAAGACGATTGGGACTTGCATCTGCGTCATGTCCAATTCGCTTACAACAATTCCGTCAGCGCGGCGACGGGTCTGGCACCCAACGAGGTCCACATGGGCAGGCTCCCACGTCTCCCGCTGACGGTTTTCGACCGCACTGGCGTCGTGGGACACCAGACTCTGGCCCGTGACCACCTGGTCTATTGCGACTTGGCCACCGATCGGCAAAAGCGCGCGTACGGCATTGTCCGCGCACACCACGCCCTCACTGTTTCTCGTGTTAACCGCAGAAACTCCGCCCTCGCCGACGCGCTGCGTCCAGCACCAAACTTCGCTACGGGTGGTTGGGCATGGGTGTACAACTCTGCCTACACCATCGGCCATGGTGTGAAGGCGAACACCGACGCCAAGGTACTCAAGGCCAAGCTCGCGCTTAACTGGACGAGCCCGTACAAGATCCTGGCAGTCGGTCCCTGCTCCGCCGCCGAGACCCCAGACGGTTCGCCGCTCGGGAACAACCTCCTCTATTTGGATCTCCCTTCCGACCTGCCCGATTCGGACGCTCGTCGGCGTGCGGCCATCGAGCGCTACAAATCTTGCGCCAACCCCCACGACAGCGGGGACATGCCCAAATACCCACAGGCGAGGCTGACGCAGTAGGTGCTCAACAATTTTTCCAAGAAGTCCCCGCCGTACCACGTCACTCAAGACGACGTTTCGACCCCTCCAACGGCTGGAGGTGGAGCAGATCACCGGTCATCAGTCGGTACGGGGGCGAGGTGGCGTCATCGCCATGCTATACAAGACGCATTGGGCGGGACTCGTTAAAGCTTCCTGGGAGCGGGAAATGGGCCTCAACCTCTCCCGCTCCCACGTCTTGCGTTATTAGGCCGGAACCCCGGACCAGCACCGCCAAACCAACCGCCTCTACCGCCGAATGCGGATCGGGGCGGCACAGCGCGAGCTCTCCCGCAACAACGGGGAACGTTTCCTAGCGCCGGGCTACGCTTGTGTTCCACGCGCCGATTGACTCCGTCGCTACCACGACACGGTACTTCCGAAGGACGCCCACTTTTGGTACAAGGGAGACGATGGGTTATGGTGGCTTGGAAAAATCAGCGCGAGCACTACCAAGGACAAGGTATACCTGGTCCGCTTTCTGGAAGACCCGGGACCGATTAAACTTCCTCTTCCCCCGGCGCGCTACACGACTTCGACCGGAGCCGTACGAGGCTTGGTGCCTGCAAGTTCACATCGCCAGTGCGTTTCCTCGAGGGATCCAACGTAACGTAGATTAATCTCGAGGTGTGGCCGTGGCCAGTTGACTTTCAAGCCGCCACCGCCCCTCGATAGTTCTCCATTTTGTTTGGGTTGTGAGGTTTGAGTCTTTGTCTTTGGGTTGTTTGTGGTCTGGTTTTGGGGTGGTTCTTTCCATTTTTTCTTATTTTCGTCCTGCCGAACCCCCTGCTCAGTGCCGGACCAGGGTTCGGGTAAAACGCCGCCATTTGAGGCGCAAGGCTGTCGCTTTTTCGTCATTGTTCAATTTTGCCCTGCCGACGGCCTCCTCAACCCAGAACCGGGGGGCGACCAGGGTACCCTGTTTGCGTGTAACGTGGCACAGGGCTATGTACGGGCCTTTGTGTCATATTTTACTTGTGTGTTTGTTGTATTTGTTCTACTTTGCTTTGTAAACACTTACCCCCCTCGTGGGGCTGTAGGTGCGGCCCCCTTCTATCCCGGGTACTTGTCGTTTCTTCGTCTAACCCCCCGCCATGCCGATGGCCCGCGGGAGGTTTTTCGTATGACTTCTCCCTTGTGTTAGCGCCTGTGTTCCCCTCCATATTGACGATGGCTCGCCTCGCCATAGTACCTTTTCTGTGGTTATTTGCCGCAGAGCCTTTTCTGCCCCCCCCCCGCCACACCGGCGGTATGCGGCAGGTTCTAGAGCCTTTTCTGCCCCCCCCCCCGCCACACCGGCGGTACGCGGCAGGTTTTTGATGGGTAGCTTTTGCTTTGTTGCAGGGTCTGCGTTTCCTTCAACTGTCTTTCTTCGCGTGTTCCTGGCTCCATAGCCAGACCGTTAGAGGTGTTGGAGTGGGTTTTGAGAAGCCGCATCTTCGACTCGTGGCCTAGTTCGTAGAACCGGAGTTTCCTCGAATCTCCCATATTTCTGCATATGCGGCTCATCAGGATGGGCTAGTGTTAAAAGATACGGCCTCGAAAGGCCTGTTATTATCCGTATTGAGATAATTTTGATGGGTTTCGTATGATAAGGTTGGCGTTATATATTCAAGGTAGTCAGGAAATAGTGCCCCAGAAGCGGATGTAATCGAATAAAGCTACGTCTCTGCGAAGGCTAAGAAGGTGAGTACTCTCCGAAGACCTGCTCAATTGGAGACCTGCAGGAGACACTCTTGTGTCCCGCCCAATACTCCTACATGTAGTTTTTGTTGTTGTTGTTGTTGTTGTTGTTGTTGTTGTTGTCGTTGTTGTTGCCGCCGTTGTTGTTGTTTTTTTTTTGTTGTTGTTGCTTTTGCTGCTGTTGTTGTTGTTCTTGTTTTGTTGTTTTTTATAAATTCAAGGTCGTTGTTGTTTGTAAATTCAAGGTCGTTGTTTTTAAGTTCAAGCTCGTTGTTGTTTTTAAACAAGACAACAACAATACGACGCGCTTGAATTTATACTATCAGTATCGCAGCGATCAGTTTCATACTCAGGAATATGATATAACACGGAAGAAGCATCATATGATATATACCACGGGTAAAATACACCAGATACGGAAGTTTATTTGTACAAACATAATCGTTCAATACTTGGCAACTGGCAACAAACGCTGGATGTTACCGGTGTTATTATACAGTTAGTAACAACTAGATAGCAACAGCAGAAACATTTTCAAACATTGCTGCCGAACGCATTAGAATGTTTTGTGCCACATGTGATGTGCCTGATACCAACGCCACAAAGGCACAACCGGGGCCGGACAACCCCCGCGCTTCATCTGGATCTCCGGACTTCCCGCCCGAAAAAAAGCGCACGCAAAACTCTAGCCATCGTCACCGAGCACAAAAGGCGGCCGGACCAACTATTGGCCGCGCCCCCCGGGTTACCTGGTATATATATCATACGCGTAAATAGCTCACACAGCTATTAATCGCGCATTCAAACACCCCCTAACCCTAAGTTAGGCAATATACGCGTCACGCGCTGGCCCCGATGACAAGACCGCAGGTATATTGAGGGAAATAATGGTAATCATATCACAGCCTAATCGCTTTCTTCGTCATCATCCTCGTCGCTATCACTATCCAAATCGTCGAGATCAAGGGAAATCTTTGGCCGCTTCGGCGGAGACACCCGCGCAAAGCTCGCGGCCGGCGACTGCGACACCTTGCCCTTGCCCGTCTCCTCCCCCCCCGCCGCTCGCTTCCCGCTACCCTTGCCCCCCTTCGGCGCCTCGTTGCCTTTCCCGCTTTGCCTATCCTCTCCACCCTGAGAGTCGCTCGAAGAAACGTCCTCATCCACAGCAACACCCCCGGCCGACCCCTTTCCTTTCTGGGTTTCATCTGAGGGCTTGTCCAAGTCCTGCGCCATTCTTAATAGACCAGCGGCGGGAAGCGAGGCGCCTGACAAGTGCCGAACCAGGTTGGCGTAATAAGGCAAGGTGAAGCAAAGGGATGATCGACAGCTATCAGCCAGTGCATCACGGGACCACCAAGGGAACAGGATCCACTGTGTATCGTACGATGACACGCACGCAAGATATCGTCCGCCTACAACAAATACTAAATCACTTCGTACCTGGTATAAATTAGGTCCATGCTAATACCAATAAGAACAACATCTCAATTGTTAGAACCCCCTTAAAAAACGTCATATCTTCAACGGACGTCGGCGGTGATTTCAATTTGCGTACCTAACATGGTCGATCTGTTCTTTCGAGTTTCTAATGACATTTTCTTACCTTCTGGTATGGCATTTCCCTATTTGCCGAACCCAGTTTCAGCTATATATTCTGCATTACTTGGTGTATGCTTTGGGCGGAGACAAAAAGGTACCTTCGTGTCAACCTCGTACATACAAGCGAGAATTATATCAATATAACGTTCGTAATCTTGTGCCGGTTGTCGTTTGTTGGTCTTCGTTCTAAAAAGAGAATGATAGATCCTTTCTTGTGAGGAGTATATGCGCAGCAGCACGTGAAGAAACAACCCAAACAGGCTTGCTTTGACACCCTTTTTAGCCCGACTAGCCCAAGCAGGCTTGCTTCTGGCTGACAGCAGGCGACAACAGGCGACGTACGCAACGGACTAAGAGCTTGGAAGCAGGTGACGTAGGCATCTGCAATTCCGGCGTGACTACAAGTAGCCCGTAGTATTGACAGCACACGGCAGAAAGCGTACGAACATCGTAAGCAATTTAGGTCAGCTGACAGCATGCGACACCTTCCGCAACACCCAACTCGCCACACAACAGAAGGGGGAAGTGTCCTGCTCTGCTCTGCCTGCCTGCTGTTCTTGCTCCTATTGCTGCTCTGCTGCTGCTTCTTCACTGTGATGCACGGTGCCCGTGTGTGTTTTCGGCATTCAGCGTGTACCAGAATACAACGAAGACTCGTATACATACTCTATCTACAGTGAGTGGGGTACTCCCAAACAGTGACGGTACGTGCCACTCCAAAATACCCGCGATGTTGGGAATAGAAGTTGCCATACATAAATGCTGTAGAGTTCCAGTCGTACCAAGATATGTTCTCCGCATTGTAGAGAGCAGCTGCACTATTCAACAGGCTCTCACTACAGATAGCCGGTACTTCGTCAGCAATGACAGCTAGCGCATATATTCAAGAAAAACTCGACCTTGGCACAACGCCAGACATCATCACAGAAAGAAAGGAACACGGGGGAACGGGGTATATACGGTCCTGCTCTGCTCTGCTCTTCTGTTCTCTGCCTGCCTGCTGCTACTGCTGCTTTACTTGTCTGCAACTCTATCTGCTGCTCTCAGTGGTTTTTGTGTGGTTTTTAAGCATCTACTCGTCGTATTTTATCTACATGGGGCTCCCAATAATGTCGCTACGCGCCAGCCCAAACACCGGCAATGGGTAGGATACCTGCACTGTTGGAAAGGGTTGCCATACATAGTTACTATCATTGAGAGTCGCAGTCGTGCCTGGCGAACCTACCGGCACAATAGACAGCAGTAGTGACACTATTACCAACCGGCACGCGATAGACTCGAACCCTACTTATTATTGTATGAGTACGTAATACTATCGGTCAATGTTTCGCCGTAAAAGAGTCGCCGTATTTGTGACGTTTTACTTTTCCCCTCCTTTTCGTTTCGTTTGTGGCTTTCTGCAGCATCACGCACTGACTGCTTCTTCTGTTTTCCGCAGGACGTATTTTTTGCTGCTGTACGTCGCTGTAGGGTATGATAGCTATACGACTACATTCCCGCTCTGTTGGCGAAAACGCTCTCAGTGCTTTGCTCGTAGCTTTTTACTTTTCAGCACTGCTTCGCTGCTGCTGCTGTGGTCTGTCTGTAGCAGGAACTAAATGTGTTACGCTGCTTTGTTTGGCGCTTTTTTTTTCGCCAGCTGCTCTTCTCTCCTCGCACTTTTCGCGTTCTGTGTAACCACCATTATTAACACAGGTCCCCAGCGTTATGAGGTAAAGCGTGTCTTACACGTACAAAAGACCATCGAGTCAGGGTGATTTGGGTTTTCTTATTTCTTGCGTCGCCCTCGTTATTATAACACGATTCCGAAGGGAAATCTCGTATAAATGTGCTTGCACCGTAGAAAAATACTATTCCGCAACCACATCCCGACACCGCCCTTGGATACACAATAGGGCGGCGAAATGGCTAATATCCTGGCACCCTGTCTGGGTTTTCGTTTGTTTGTTTTTTTCCTTGACCTACCTATCGAAAACTTGCGCCATCTTGACCACTGGCTAGATTGTTGACAACGATATCATGCGAAGACCACAACGACAACATCAACACAACAACCAGTACCAAGATCAGCACCAAATACCAACACCAACACCAGCAACAATACTAACACCCACACCAACACCGATACCAACAACACCAACACCAACAACGGCACCAATACCAACCATCAACACAAACACCGCTAAAACCCCAACACCAACATCAACAACAAGACCAACAGCACTGCCGACAACAACCACTTTGACAAAACACCAACGGTGATACAGCACTAGCACCCGTACACAAACCTACAAACCTCACACAAAGCACAAAGTTTATCATATCACACGAAAGGCTTGCACAAACCCACCTGGTGCCAATGCGGCGAACGCGCTGAGAGCCCCCGCGCGCATCATCTCCGGCCGTGGCGCGGGAGGCGCAAAACCCACCATCGCCATGCCGGGCTTCCAATATGAAGGCGCTGAGGTAATTCCGCTGATGCGCTGGGCGTAGTCAACCACATCATGAATTTCGATTTCCGCTGTTGTGCACAGAACATGCGCCAGAGAAACGGGGAGGAGGGGGAGGACAGAGCCGAATCGAGGGGTGCAGGCAACGGCAACGACGGCAATAGTCAGCTCGATTATTCATATCAAAGGAGGGAACTTCATAGTGTATCAAGGTCGCGGGTAATCTCTGTGAGATCGCTTCCGGCGTCGACAATGACCCCCGCAGGGAAAACGCCTGGCGTCGGGAGTAAAACCAATGCGTGACAAAAAAAAGGAGGGGCCGATACTAGGGTGGGCCACGGGGGATGAGAGACAGGATCACCTTTGTGCCTTCGCGTTAGAGTGCGTACTAAAAGTGGCTACTTCTTTACACATATAACTCAAACAAGATAGTATATGAAATATCGGTATATGCCAATGGTATAAAGAGGACAACCGATGCGTGCAGTACAAGACCCCTCGTAGTCGGTGTAATCTTGGCGTGTACGTAAAGCGCCTTGTGCCTTTGTGATCAACTGAAAATCGCCTCGACTATCACTATGTTTCTTGCAGCCGTTACACAAGACTCATAAATGGGAGCCGGCGGTATTGTGTCATCGAAGTTCAATGAAATCCATTCATGCACTCACTGTCACTCATACTTCGAAGTATTATACTATATACAGCGCTGTAGCGTGAGATGCGTCAGCATTATGTACCATAACGTCAGCGTTTAATCACCAGTGGCATCACCAGTGGCATCCGACGCGTGCTACGATAGAGGTGACATGGCCACTTTTTTTTCTGAGGTTCCTCAGTTTGGGAGCTTAAGACCTCTCCCAAAAAAATGATTTGGAGAAAAAGAAACTGCTTCCGGATGAAAAAACACATGGCCTAGGTACACAACGAGAATCATGCAAAACACAATGGCCTATTATTTTATTTTTTCCGGACAATTTTGGGTTAAGGAGCACCGTTGTGAAGAAAACATTGCAGACGAAAAAAGTGGTATGTCTATCGTAGCACGCGTCATCCTCTCAGTCAAATGGGGCCCGTCATTAACATAAAAAATCAGCAACAATGAGGGACCGGCAAGACCCCGTATTTGTATGTCTTCGACGGTATCCCCATCTTTGTCGGGCGCTCTTCGCTCAATTCTCCCCAACACCACGCCCAGGAAGGTGTCTGGGACACGTCAAAACCCTAATAACAGCCATCCTTTAGTACAGTAACCAAATTAAGGATCTCCAACTTAATTGCTAAGAGGCCTTGCTTGAACGGCTGCGCTCGAGTGCGGTAGAAATTACACCTCGTCAACGACAGACAACGCATGCCGTTCACCTGTGTACGGCATTCTGTGTTTTGCGCCCCTCTTATTATTGTTGTATGTGTTATGTTTAGGTAAAGGTTTTAGTGTTGGTGTCGTTTGGAGACGGGTGCAGGGTAAAGTGCGGTACGGTGCCTTCTCCGCGGCTCGCGGCTTGGGCTCTGTTTTCAAAACACTCGGGGCGATGAGCTACACACACAAACAGACAAACGCAAAAAAACGCAGCTTTCTTTCATCTCAGAATCCACGCCAACGCGTAAACCACGAACCAATAACATCGTACCTATACTAGTGCGAGAGTGCAAGGAACCAAAGTAACATGCAAAACACAGTCAGCAGTCTACCTACAACGGCGTGATGGAAGCACTTGCTACTAGTATTAGTAGCAGCACGAGCAGTAGTAGTACTATTTTATACGCTGCAGCAAAGTGGCGCTCACAGCCAACTGCCAGTAGCGCCCACACATTCATACGGCTCGAGCCTTTCTGACGCCAACATTAGCCACTTCTGACGCGCGTGCGGCGCGATTGGCGGCGTTACTCACCAGCCTCAGCTTTCCGCCCCGCCTCGAGGAGGCGCTTGGCGTCCCTCAGCGGCCCACGCAATACGGCGTCCGCCTCGGTGAGCAACTTCGCGCAGTCCTGAACGCGCCTCTCGCCAGCTCTGACTGCGCGTCGGAGGGTCTCCACCTCCGAATGTAGCTGCTGATGGGCGCGAACTTGATAAGGCAAGAGGATTAAGATGGTTTGTGGGAGAGGCGGTGGGGGTGGGGGCGGAGGTGAGTGGAAGGAGGCATGGTAAGGTGGTAATGGCGCAAGCATTTGTCGAGGCCTCGGGAGGGGGGGGGGGGCGTACTCATTTGTTGCTTGCCTTAGTCATTTGACCATTAACCACGCATCCTTTTTGAGACGGGGCACCGTCCCTACTCCTAATAGAGACACTCTAACGTTTGGGCGATCATCACGCTTTTTCCATATATTACATAAAAACTGTTTGCTTATCCTATCCCCGGCCTGTTTCGCCGTCTGTGGCCATCATCTATCTCCTAGGATAGCGATCTTTTCCTCACTAATCTCTATTAATAGTCTACCAAGCTCTTCCATGTCGCATTCGTCTAATTTCATCATCTCCTCCTCTAACGCCTTAGGGGGGGGGGGAGGCTGTACTCAGTTTGTGCATGGCCGTAGTCGTATGACCACAGACCCTCGCATCCCTACTATGCCGGGACGGAGCACGTCGGGTTTTCACAAACCAGGCAGACATCGCTTGCACCAAGCGCGAAGCGCCGCGAGGTGTTCGGCGAGTTGCATGAAGGGTGAACTTCATCCTTCCAAGAATCGCTCGTAAGACGGACTTCGGCACCTTGTGCCTACCTTCTTGCGTATGGATGACAGCGTCAATGAGTAATGCTTCGTTTTCTGGTGTGGCCACTCCAGAGACAGCAATGGTTATTACTATGTAGCTGCCTCGTAGATGCCTTACCTTATTCACACCACGTGATGCGATAATTCCCCTTGTGCGGAGTTAGGGTTCTTCGCCCCGCAAAATATTATCTAACTCGATAACCATCATGGTGACCGCCAAAAAAAAAAAAAATGGTACCCTGGTTGTCTAGCTCGCGCAATGGTTGGCATGTTTTACAGCGTCGTTGCCAACCAACGCCAACGGCAATATACATATAATGTTTTACAGCATCGGTGCCAACCGAGGCCAACTATAATATATCTCTATATATATTAAGCGGGGCTCAGGGGGAGGGGAAAGCAAGAGGAGGGGGGGGAGGTCGGTACAAGGGAACTACTACCAGCTGTTTTTGGCTTGTGAGAGTTCATCGATGCGCATCGCATCCTAAGAGGGCACAGACTGAATGTTCCTCAAGGACTAGTATTTCAGGGGACTACGTCCAACCCGCTTCACGAGACCTTTCGTGTCGCACGACAGGGAGCACCCTTGGCGAGCAACATACACGCCAGAATAGACAACGCCAACACCTATTGCTGCGTTGCACGTAGCACCAACTCACAAGTATGGGACGTTCAAAACTGCTGTAGATTTGATGTGTTTTTACAACCTTGTGATCAGGCTCGTCAACACTCACGAATGCTCGTCCGCACAAGTGCAGGGAGGCCATGCCTTGCACAATGTAGACCAGCCTGGGTGGTCGACAACGCTCTCATTTCCTCGCTAGCCAGTTCGTCGTGGTATCGACGAGCTCTGCACCAGTCCATAACGCGTTGATTTTTTTGTCGAACTCTGGGCACTGGACAGCAGCTTAATGTGATACCCCCGAAGGACAATGGTACGCTTGCCGGAGGAACGATTTCACCTCGTGCAACTACAATAAAAGGCTGGCTTTAAAACCACGCAAATATTTGATGTATTGGAACGACACCACCATGGTTGAGCGTGCCGACAACGGCAGCGCTATCTCTGCTGTGACGAATCAGCCTCGTCGCACATCAACAACAAAAGCGGAAGAGAACAGCAGCTGTGCCCCAAGGCCGACGCCAGAGGGTTTCCGATGTACTGTAGATCGTTGGACGGACGAGCCCGACAACGAACACCCAAAACTCTTTTTGGCGTACCAGGTACGAGGTGTACATACCACTCTGCTAATGCTGCTGTGCTCCAGCTATATCACAGTTACGTTGCTCACGTGCTTGACCAGCCTCGGCGAGTTTGTCCTCCTTCCCCTCGAGGAGCACGAGCGCCTTCTTGATGGCTCCTCGAGCGTTAGCGTCGAGTTCTGTTCCACTGTTCGGGGTTGGAGCAGATAGGTGATAACACAGCAGACACAGCAGCAAAGCAGGGAGCTTTCGTTAGAAAGAGCACGTCTGCTGGGCTACTTCGTCAGCCCAATGGGAGGGACTATTGCAAAACAGAGAGAGCGAGGGGTCAACTACACCGAAAGAGACCAAGAGAGCACAACGTCAGGGGCATTCGGAGGTGGGGGTGAGAGGTGGGTTGGATCATGCTCCGGCGTGAAATACAGCAGCAGTCCCGTTATCCCATGGCGAAAACATCGGGAAAACACAAGACATCAGAAAAGATTATATACTCTACTTTGTCTTCTCGATGCCTAGCTCTTACCTTCGACATCGGTTCAGTGCACCCAGCACCTCATCTGCGATATAGATCTCCTGCCGCAACAGGGACAGCACATTCGAAACTTCCGCCATGTGGCCAGCGACGTGCGGAAAGGTGGATCAAACGGGTGCTGATGAAGGAGCTCCTGAGATATTCCTCCCCTGAAACAAAACGCAAACATTGTTGATGGAAACCCATAATCAGTTTAGTACACACAGAGACACAGAGAGAGGCAGAGAGACCTCCAACACACAGCCTCGCTGTGCCCGTGACACTGCCGCCACATGACCGCAATGAAGAGATCTCTAGACGAGATAAGCCAGCCTCCGGCATCCGGCCTGAGTAAGACAGAGAGAAGAAGGTGAGACACCATACTCATCACTTCTACGGCCGCTTGCCACAGCCGTGACTTGACCTTTTTTTTCTTTATTTTTTCACACACACTTACTTTCCAGCTTCTGGACAAGCGGTGGTCATAGGTGTCGTCCCTTCTTCCCCCCGGTTCTTGCCTTCAATTTTTGTCGCGCATAGGGTTCAGCAATCCCACTGCAATTCCACTGCTCGTCGATTTTTCATCGAGTGTTGCTAACTCACGCTCTCGCCCTTTCCGCAAGTCAATTTGTGCACAAGAAGAAGTCCCTACGATTTTATACGAGCACGAGAATGCACTCGGCGGGGCTCGAACTCACGAAACTGACCTATGCCAGGCACGAGGATAACCTGATACGCCACCGGGGCGACCGGTCACCTATTACAATAGTACGACGTTACCAGTTACCACCACCGCTAACTGGCTGACGCTGGCTGTTGGAGGCTACGGACTCGCTGGCCAGCAACTGCCACCTGTTGGCCCCACGAATACAACCTCCAGCAGTCAACCACACTCCGTCAGCAAGAGCTGACAACACTCCCCCTCCCCACGCGGCTCCAACCCTCCATTCCACTCAAAATGTTTCAGGGCCGCCAAGCAAGCAAAGAAGGAACGCCTGGGAAAGGGAGATGGCGCATCATCTGCCGGCGATGGCAAGCGGAAAGGCGGAGGCGGAGTGGGGGGCGGCGCGTCGACCCCACGCCGCAACGGCAAGAAGGGACCGAAGCCGAAGATGACAAAAGAGGAGCGCCGAGCGAAGTACACGCAAAAGTGAGGAGCGCGGCGGGGACTATTAATAGTGCTCTTGCAGGTTGCGGGACGCGTTCATCGTTTTGCTGTTATTTGTCGCTCTCTCTTTGCATCGAGAGTTGATCGGCACTCCTCTGGGTGAGGTCAGGGTTGGATCGTCGGTGTTTCCTGGCCCGCACGATTGTGAACAGTTAACAACCCGACCCCTGGAACATCTATCTGAAGGCTGTTAAGTCTGCTCGTTGTCCTCTAACCCTTTGGCTTGATTGGTGCTTTTGTACATACCGAACACCCGTTGCGCGCGATCGTCGGTGTTTCCTGGCCCGCACGATTGTGAACAGTTAACAACCCGACCCCTGGAACATCTATCTGAAGGCTGTTAAGTCTGCTCGTTGTCCTTTAACCCTTTGGCTTGATTGGTGCTTTTGTACATACCGAACACCCGTTGCGCGTTGATAGGGCTTGGAGGCTTGGATGGTTCGGAATGACCAGGTTATTGTATTCCAGCGACGACACGAACCTTGCCGTGCAAACACGCAATTAATAAGGTGCCCGGCATGCACCGGTGCGTGTGCTGTTGTAGCGCAAGAAAGGTTTCGTCTAGATGGTGTCAGAAGGTCTCAGAGGGAACCATGATCATCGTCGCGACAAGAGCGATCGCATTCCGCCTGCTTTAACACCGTGGGGGTGGCACGCGGACCCCGACCCGCGCCTCCGAGGCTGACTGACACGCGCGTATCCGTGTCGCGAAAGCTATACCCGATGCACTACCTTCAAGATCGTGCCTAAAGGTTGCGCACTAGATGCAACCGCACTTGGTGCGGTGCCGCATAGCGACAGATTTGCTGGCGTGGCCTCCGTATAGTTGTTGTTTTTTCGTTACAACTAGCATAATCAAGCCCGTGATCACAGGACAGGCTCCAGTCACTCTGGATTGGAGGAATACCCCACGGAAAAAAAACATGAACAAAACCAAAAGTGGTACACGCATATATCATAGCTAACGCAACTAATGCCTCCGCCAGAAAAATATAAAAATGAAATTGGGAGTCAGCCTACGACGTGCCAGTTTATACTACTGGTACGTACGTCTCACTACTCGCGCCTGAAAAAGCCCGACTACACCGCTTGCCACCCACAAAAGACTACTACGTATATAGTTGAAAAAATGTATTACACGTGGTACCTATCACTACGCATATGCACGTCAGAGTCAAGTCAATTGGAAACAAAAGAAGAGAAAAGATAAGACAAAAAACAAAATCAAAGATAAGAATGGAAAGCGAAACGGGAAAGGAAAAGAACATAACAAAAAAGAAAAGATAGTATAGACCCACTACCAAGAAATATCCCAATGAGAACGCCAGGTTCATTTTTTGGCGGACGCCAAGATTAAGAAGGCGTGCTCAGCGGCGAGCGTTACCCTGAACTCTAGTCGAGGTTGCTCAAGGTGACTGTCACAAAACGGTTTCGAGACTCGCTTATATTACAGTAGGTCTTGTTGGCGGGCCCGTACAGTAGTTGTATGTATACATTTACTTCGTTCTTTCGTGAGCTTGACCTGCTTTCTTCCCTTGATATGGTGCGCCGATGCCCTCTGTCGCAGGGCTTACGAGGCCCGAGAAAAGCAGAACCAAGCCGGACCTGGGGCCAACAAGACCCGCTGCCTGGGGTGCAGAGCTTGGGGGCATATCGTCGCCAGCTGCCCGGACGCTAAGGTGCGGAACCCCCTGAAAGTCGTACAGTGGCGGTGCCCGATGACGCACCTGTTACATCTGCCAACTGTACCACTGCATTGTTCGTGCCTGCTTTTTTTTTTTTTTTTTTTCTCCTCTTCTCTGGCGCAGTACCATGCCCATACTCTCCCCCGAGTATTGAAAGCAAAAATAAACAGCAACAGAAGAACAACGTAAGACAGCATGAACACCATCTTGTTTTGACCTGCACCAGCGTAAAGACGTCACTAACAAACTTTGCAGGAGGAGCACACGTCGTCCATTCGGCAGATATGTTCGACAATATCAACACCGACGTCGTGAGATACTGCCCCCGTGGCCTGCCTCTGCTGCTGCTGCCCTTCCTCATTTTTGTTCGCGGCGTTGTGGTGTCCAGCATCCCCGGCAACCGTCGGCTCGCATCAACTCGTTTTCGTTCCGCGCTACAGTTTTCAACGATGTCACGTGTGACGCAACAACGCTCTCCAACACGGTAGTATTTGATGCACACTAGAACGCGCACGGCTATGTGTGACGCACTCTCGCATTTATGTTTTATATGCCTCCCTGCGCGACTGCCTCTAACGCACTCTCTCGTTTTGCGTTGCGTCCCTCCCTGCCAACTTGGCTCGACGTTTTCCGCTGACTGCGTGTTGCTGTCTTGGCCGAGAAGTCCAACACAGGCATCTGCTTCAACTGCGGGTCTTCGAAGCACGCGTTGAGGGTCTGCCCCAAGCCGAAGCACAAGGACGGAGCCCTCCCTCACGCGACTTGCTTCGTGTGCAAGGAGAAGGGACACATCAGCGCGCACTGCGAACTAAACGCCAACGGCATCTACCCCAAGGGAGGCTTCTGCAAGGTTCGGATTGAGCGTTGCAACTTTGTCGTCTTCTGAACGAGGGTGTTGGCGTTGGGGGCATACGGTGCGATAGCTCGAGAACAACTCGTCGTGGAATTGTTACAACGAGGGGTGATTTAGTGTACAGATGTTATCGTCGTCGTCGTGGTTGTTCTTGTTGTTCTGACATTAGGTCGCTGCCATAACCTACGTACCCCCGATGTCCCGAGAAGGCACAGCTTGTCTACGAGGAGTTACTACCTGTAGTAGGAAAACAACTTAAAATGCCCTCAGTCGGGGTCCCATGACGGTTGCCAGGTATACCTGGACGTTGTTACGGACGTCGTTGTTTCCTTCCTTATTTTGTCTCACAGAAAAATCACCCCGTCGTTGTATTGTGGTAAAAAAAGAGTGCAGCGGTACGGTTCCCAAACTCCGGTTCCCTCATAACGCCTCTTTTGCGTGCTTCGCGGCCTCTCCTCCATGTGCGTAAACTCTTGTAGGGGTGCGGCTCCAAGCACCACTTGTCGTGGGACTGCCCAGACAATCCTCAAAAGAACAAGAAGACAAATCGAAACGAGGCTGCCGTTGTTGCCGCGCCGGAAAGTGTCGACGAGGGCGAAAGCCCAGGCCTCGCGCCAGCAGCAGAGCCTCGGGATGGGAATATCGGCAAGGGCAGGACGCCCGTTGCAGCTGACGCGGGCGGCAAGGCGAAGCGTCCAAAGGCTGACAACCCTGGGTCACGCGCAAGAGGTGATCCGATCTTCCGCCAGTCTGTCGTTTGTTTGCTGTTGCGCTGCCAATTTGGGGGGGAGGGCTCCTGGCCGCAAGCGTTGTTCACCTCTAGTGGTCGTCTCTCTGGGAGGATTAGACTTTTGGCGTACAAATAATGTTATAAAATAGTTTTTTACGCTATGACTACCCTTGCGCTCGGTTGGGCGGTTTAGAATGCCTACGATGGTTTCCATTCGCAGTTTGGTCAGTTCCCCTTTGTGTCGAAGCGACCTTGCTACCCCCCCCCCCCTTTCACTCCAAGATAATCTAATGCGGAGTGCGCCTCTCCATGCCTCGCTCTTTCGCTTTTTCCCATGCAGGCGCCAAGGCTCCCCCAAAAGTGTTTGCCGGGGGAGACGACCTTGAAGACGATGGCTATTATGAGCCAGAGGACATGCCCGACGTACAAGTCGATGCCGAGGGGGCAGAGGAGTTTAGCGGGGCGGGTTTTGCGAAAAAGGGGACGACTGGGGTTGCGCCTGCGAGAAAGAAGTCTAAGGTGGTCGTGTTTTGATTACCGCCACAGCAGTGCTGTAGCATGTGATACTCTTTCTACCGGGGCTTGGTAGGCGGCGGGATAGATGTCTTCTGGTGTGGCGGCGGAATAGCTGGCTTTTGGCGGGGGTGCGGAATAATGCAAAAAAGCTATCGGGCACGTCTCGCTCGGCGGGTAGTGAGGGAGACCGGTGGGTCTGCCGGCGCAGGGCTTTGACGTATGATATTTTGGTTGGTTAACTGGGCGCGGTGTGCGTCTTGTGACCTTTGGGGTTTCGCGGACGCTTAGCTTGGTGTAGGTTGGTGGTCGTTGTCGAGCGTAAAGGAGATTATAGTGGGGCGTCACAAACCCTTGGCGCCGGCGCACAGTACACCAGGCGGGGGGGCATCTTAACAATATTTCCCCTGTTTTAGAGCTCATAGCCTTATGTTTGGCTGGCGATATCTGAGTGTGCAGTCGGATGCGTCGTAAACCGCTATCACTGCCTTTCATTATGGTCTACTTTGCAGAGGGACGCACTGTAGGGTGATCGTGGGGCCCACGCACGGCGCGAGGAGTGGCGGCTCTACCCAGACACGTAGCATCAAATCCTCAAAACTCGTGCCTCCCACGTACCCCCTTACACGAACCCATCGTTTTCCAACCACACCGATACTGCCGTTGAGATACATCGTGTGAGTCTCTGGGAGTCAAGCACAACAAACGCGAGAAAACCAAGCGAACTCCCAAGCTGAACGGGTGCCAGCGACTAAACCTCAAGATACCGCACCCAGCAGCGAACGGCCAGCGGCGAAAGAGCAGGAGGCTTTCTCCCGCCATCCTCCGTGCCGTAGAGGGCATGCGCCGCCACCACCGCGAACCACACTCAAAGCCCGGTTTCGGCCCCCTCCTCGAGTGACCAACACAAACTCACGAGGCGCACGGTTTTCTCTACGGAGGCGTCGGTAGAGGTGTGGCGTTTGCTCCTTCCTGCAGACCAACTTCGATCGCACAGCACTCCTTCACGTTCGTCAGTCCAGCCTGAACTTCCTTCGAGATCGCCGGTTCGGCCGCCCCAGCCTCCTCCACACCCTCCCCGACTGCTGTGCCGGTGGATAAATAGGGCGACGATGAGCAGCTACCACCCTCTCCAGCACCCGGTTCAGAAGCCGGCGCGGCGCCGGCCGCCACCGCCGCCTCGGGCACCACCACCTCCTCCGTAGGTGCGTGTTCATGTACCGACGCTTCTGCCTGTCTGGATACCTGTTTAGCGGCCGGCGCGGCTCCGGGCACCTCCATCTCCTCAGCAGGCTCGTGTTCCTGTACCGACGATTTTTCTTCCCCAGCAAGCGCGGCTTCTTCTATCGCTTCCATTCCCGGCTTCGTCTCTGCAGCTGTCGGCATGCTTCCCGCCGAGGTCGATGGCGATCCACGGTCGGCGGTCGATGGCGAGTCGCTGTCCCCGGCTCCGCTTTTACCGTTTCCCTCGTCCAGGGTATCTTGATCGTCGTCTTTACTTTCGTCTCCGCTGTCCGTCTCGCTCTCGCTATCGTCGGTCCACGGGCCGTCCTCCGACATTGGATCTCCTCCTCCGCCGAAGCCCCCTTCACCGTTGCCGGGACGAGACGATGCCAGCTCTTCGCGACCTTCAGAGGCGAAACCTTTCAGTTTGTTCGACACGAGGAAGCCCCCGAAGGTCTTGCGGAGACGAGCTTTGTAGGCCTTTTCCGCGCGATTGAGGCGAGTGAGACCCTTGGGACAACGAGAAGGATATGCGTGGGGTGCGGAGACAGTTGTGCGTTTAACGTCGCGTGTGGATAGGACACTTTCTACTCGCCGCCAAGGTGGTCATTCTTCGTGGGCAGGTGCTGACTGACACAGGACAGAAGAAGTATTTGGGTTCTTTGGCACATCAGGAACACATATGAACAGGACTGGGCCACCGAAACGGCCTCTCGACACGTTTTCTTGATAGACGACCATCGGCTGCCGTTTTTTATCGTTGCAAAACGTAGACACGAAACTTGCACGCAACGCACCAAAACGATCCGTTTTCGGTCGGTTCAACCGTTAGTCTTACTTCACGACTGCAGTGACGAAAAGAACAAACCCAACTCCTCTTTTTCATACCTGCAAGCACTGTGTATTGTTCGCGTCGACGTCAAGCACGCGCTTGAACGCATTGCGCGCCTCGTTCCAGTCTTCCACTGCCTCGCGCGCGCATGCCAAGCGGTAGGCAGCTTTGATTCCAGCAGGTGAATCGCCAGGAGCTTTGAGCTTAGAGGCCCTCTCGGCTACTTCCACGGCGCAGGCCCCTTCTCCCATTTTAAGGTGGCACGCTGCTTGATTGCACAGGACGGCCACTTGCAGGTCGACGAGCATGCTCTCTTCCCGGCTACCGGTTGTCGCGTCTGCTGGGTTGGTTTCGGCTTCGCTGTTCGTGTCCAAGACGTCGTCCGGACGGTCGGCGTGGGTCGCGTTGGGGTGGCAGTTCCTCTCTTCTTCGCCGTCCGAGGCTTTCCCTGGCGGGACACCGTCCGCGTAACGAATCGCTTTTTCGTATCGGCGCAGCGCCCTGGCGAATGTGGTCCGATAAAAAACGTGAAGGTGAAGCGAAGCTATAGCGTTGGGGGACCGGAAAACATCAAGGTGCAGTATTGGGGCTTCCTATAACCCTTTTGCCATTCCAAAACATATCCTACTTGAATGTGGTTTCCCCCACAATAAATGTGCTTGCAGTTCTGACGGAGACAAGTCTGAAGGGTATAGGAAGGTGCCCGTGAAACGCCAGCAGGCATCTCTGTTCAAACAATTTCAATGGTGTGCTTCGAATGTTGCCGATAAATTTCCACCAAAGATTGCTAGTTGCGATGTTAAGGGCCCTTTTTGTTGGTCTCTTAGAGAGTTCGTCTGGCGTTTATATTATGAGTAACCCGGTGACAGCGATCTCCTTAATTTATAACGATATTCTCATCGGTTCGATGTGGACTGTGTTCAGATAACGTGCAAGCAACCAACGTGCGTAATCAGCCCTCGTTGCGTCAGTCAACCACATTTCGTGGTCTAACCCCCACCCGCCTTCCCGACCTGTTTTCTCCGACTGACCTGACGTAGTCACCAGCAACAAACTTATCGTTCCCCTCTAGCTTGAATCTGGTGGACATTTTAACGCGAACGTCGGGCTTGCCCCACACCGGAGGCAGCTGTTCCACTTCCACCAGTTCGATGGTCACGTGGTGGCAAAAGTTCCCGTCATCCGAGCGGTCGACTGCAACAGTTTGTCGTACGAGATATAGGCAAAAAAACTTTGGGGCAAGTTTGGAAGGCGACATGAGTTCCTTGGCATAAATGAGATGCCGTTCGGGCGGTCATTGTGGGTGGGGTATGTTCTACTGCCATTTTACATCGATGGCATACCAATCACTGGAGAAACTCACGCTCTGGCTGAGATTTTCGTGGCATAGGGAATACTGTTATGGTATCCCCTCTCTGCCGGTGCGGCGTTAAGACTCAAAGCAGTTCTCCCCTTTGTAGCTGGCAGGCGTTACTGCCGGAACGAACGGTCCCGCCCCCACGTCTGTCGAAAGGCACCCGGCGGACAGCAAGCAACTAGTACCAGATATGTAACATCCAAGCAACCCTCTTGTGAGCGACCAGTACAGAACCAGAAGTACCCCTGCATATCAATACTCGGTCCCTAGGCCCATACCGCCCAATACTACTGCACCGGCGTCGTTGGTCACCCAATACAACTACAATCCTCGGCAGATGGTCGACTTGGGACTGTTGTGAGTTGTCGAAATCGAAAACCGTTCGGGTTAGGGTTAGGGATAGACATTTTGTCGCGAGCTGCTGTTGGACGTGATTCCCGTTTCTTCGGCGGTGCAGAATTTTCGAGGATATAAATGTGTACTTAAACGTATTTATACCCGTGTAAACCGCGGTGCACAACGTGATTCACAGGTCTTGGCACACAGTGATCGTCATCTCACCAGGGCCATGCACGGGACTCAGCCAAGCGTTGCACATCTCGCCCTCGGTCATGCTCTTCAAAACGGCTAGGAAGCCTGGTCCGAACGGACATTCGTCCAGCACAAAAGTTAGAGGTCTCTCGAGATCCTCGCTTTGGTCCACCGGGTCATCCTGACTCTGTAAATTGTCCATCAAAACAATGTCGTCATCCTCAGGCTTCTCGTCGCCCTTCTGCGAGGAATCGTCTGTCGCACGCGTCCGTGTCACCCGGCACCTGATCAAGAATCGAAACGACAGTCCTCACGATTATTAAAGCCCGACTCTCTTCCACAGTTTACTGCGGACTCTGTGGCGGAAATTCCTATCAATAAGGTGTCCGTCCAATAACATAGTGTTCGTCCGATTAAATACCGGGCTAATCACTGCCGATATTGCTATCAAGTGAATGTACATTGAGCAATTAACAGCAGAAGGTTGCCGCCCGATTCAGAGGCAAGATGCAGATCGGAACGCCTAGACGGACGGTGCCGAGCACCATCTCTCAAGGATCGCGCGGGCGTTTATATGCCGAATGATTAGACTTGGGTTGAGGATTATCTTGGTACGCATTGATAGGTGGGCAGTTTCGATCCGAGCGTATAACCTTCGAACGCTGGGAGGGGTGCGTTGAGTAGCTGCATCGAACCGGTGCCTCACGACAGACTTAGGACTACTATATGGAGGTGTTCGGCTCAACCAGACAGACTTTTTTTGTGTGTTACGCCCTCCCTGTCAACTAGCGTACGAAAACCCTTTGGAGACGCCTCTTCCGTCCGCGAGCCCTCGTGGCCCCGACTGCTCGCACCCTTCGCTCGCAAACCGCTACAGTACGCGACAGCACTCAAGCAAGCAAACGAGGAGCAAATATTACTTGCTTTGCGCGAAACAAAACAATGATATTTTTTTTTCTACGCTGAAGTCAATTTAGGGCATACCTTGCACCAAAATGTCAATATGGACCTGGTCCAAAATAAAGTTTCCCTGCTAAAATATCAATTTGAACCCGGCCCAAAATAATGTTTCCTTAGCCCGTTCAGAACTTGACCCACGTTGGGAAACACTACATGGAATTAGTGTGGGATTATTTTGCAAGTTGTAAAAGTCAGGTATGCATAGTGTCGCGAACTGAAGGGGGGCGACGGAAAACCCACATACACCACGCTCGGTAGCACCACTCACCGCACAGTCACGACGCCGATGTCAACGGGGGCCGTCGAACCATCGCCGTCCCGCACAACACGCTTCACCAGAGAACGATCCTTTCGCTCGCTGAGGTCAATCTCCTCCGCCCAATCGTCCAGAGAAATGTCGTACTCGAAACGGCGGGGTGGCGTGGTTTTGCCGTTTTCTCCTGTCTTGGGGTCGTCAGCTGTCACGATGAAAGTAGCTCGTTCGTTTCTGCCCATGGTTTCGATTCCGTCGTGCAGCAAGGGGTGAAGTTCTACCTCGGCAGACGCTGCTTTCCTGATTGTGTCCTGCCAGCGCGGGTGTTGGGTCGAACGGAGAAAAGTCCTTGGTGCACTGAAATGTTAAGTGTCTTCGTGAGGTAGAGCGCAGTTGTTGTTTTTCTCACACGTCAATAGACACGGTTGAGTATTAACTATCGTGTGCATTACATAGATTTGAGAATATCGAACTACCGCGCTGTACATGCACTGAATATATTTATTCGACGACAAGAACGAGGTTTTGAATGAGGCAGTTACATCGTGTAAAATTGTAAGTACATCTACGACATGCACGCACGTGCTACGAACGCCATCATCGGCAGCATACGCCGAAGAAACCAACTGTGGAAATATAGTTTTGATAATTGGCCATGAAATACGAAAACGCCCTCTGGTGGCACCTATCAATAGTGTGTCTGATATACCCTGAAGTATCAATTTTGGGATCCTCTCCAAGACAACGGTACATGTTGCATATCCCCTTTTCAACACACACATCCAAGTACAGCACGAGTATACACCACAGTACAACAACAAACAACAATGGTGGTATTTCAGCAGATAGAAGTGTGTACCGCCACCTACCAGAGGAAATTGTTCGCTATCGTCTTGTCCCAGCGTGAGCCATATCGCCAAGTCTGGCTCAATCTGGGTCTTGTACGGTGTAGAAGGCGACTCTGGCTCGTTCTCGTCGTCCTGGGTGCCACCCTTTGCCGGCTGCAGTGGGTTCAGCTCGCAAAAGCGGTGAATGGTGACAGCTACCTCCCAACCAACCTCAGGGCGTTTCCACGAGTCTCTTGAGCAACGGCTGCCGGTCTTGATAATCAGGCCGTCATTGTTGATGTCGAAAGGTTCGAACGGGAGGTCCTCGTCCGAGGCAGAATAGTCTTCCTCGCTTATCATGGAGTAGTTTTCCTGCAGAACCACCAGTGAAGTCGGGAGGGTGCTAGGGTTAGGGTGGATGGGCGATAGGGTTAGTGTTACGTATGGAGCCCCACCCACCTCTTCACGGTATGGATTAGGATTAGGTTTAGGGCTAGGGTCACGGATGCACATTATTTTACGTTTTGGTGGAGGTCCGCGGCAATGACCGCGGAACTTCCGTGGACTTCCGTGGGTATCCTACCGTCGACGCCATATTGTGATTGGTACTCCTAGTGGGGGATGCGTGTTTGGTCGGTGTTGGGAAGCGTGCCCCTCATGGGTTCCGGTGTCTTTATTAGTTCTCCGTAGGCTCGCTGGGTAGGCTCAAAGCTTATACACTAGTTCTCTAAATAGAACGCTAAAAGACAGACAGAACAAGACAAGGCAGGGTAAGGCAGGGTAGTGAGACGGGGGGCTTCCTGCTTGTCCCATCATCGTCACTTACATTCTTGCCCATCTATGATGGTTTTGATGTGACCGTGACATGTAATATCACCTGGTTTCAACAATGATATGGTTTCACATCGAATCTATAAACTATCCTTCTGCGGAGAGCACTCCATTACAACGGGCTACCGTGGAAATTCGCGGGTTTCCACGGCATGTGCCATGGCCCATGGCACTTCCACGGCAACTGCCACGGTTGTGGCCACGGCACGTGCCGCGGTTCTGTCCGTGGCAAACTCCATCGTATCAACCATGGCAACCGACGGAAGTCCGCGGAAATTTTGCGCGGAAACTGCCGTGACAATTTCCACGGCTATCCGCGGTTATTGCCACGGCAACGCGGCAATCACCACAAAATCCCGCGTAATTCTGCGGCAATTGCCACGGCAGTTTCCGCGGACGTCCCACCGAAGAAATTTCCACGGCCATCCGTGGCCGTCCGCGGCCATTGACGCGGCAATCCTCCGATGCGCGACGATTACCACCAAAGTCCGCGGCTATTGCCAAAGCACGTACCGCGGTTCTGTCCGTGGCAAACTCCGTCATACCAACCATGCCCACGGAAGTCCACGGCAATTTCCACGGCAGTTTGCGACGATTACCACGAAAGTCCGCGGCTATTGCCACAGCACGTACCGCAGTTCTGTCTGTGGCAAACTCCGTCATACCAACCATGCCCACGGAAGTCCACGGCAATTTCCACGACAGTTTCCGCGGAAACTGCGTACGGAAGTCCGGTAAGACACCCCAGTGATACATATTATTTGATTTCCAACCGTTTTACCTCGGTGATGTCATTAGGGGGCACTTCGGCCGGTATTCCGTATGGGTTAGGGTTAGGATTAGGGTTAGTTTAATGGTTTTGCAAAAAACAATAATAATGGAAGACACCCGAAGTCCGCGGAAATCCGCGGCTATTGCTACAGCAGTCTTCGCGGACGTCCAACCGCAGCAATTTCCACGGCCATCCGCGGCCGTGGCCATGAGTCTTGCCGTGGGTGTCCTCGGGCGTGGCCGTGGATCTTGCCGCGGGTGTTTCCGTGGACCTATCCATGGATGTCCGCGAACGTTTCCGTGGAGAAGTCCGTGGGGGTTTCCGTGGGCGTGTCCGTGGGTGTGTTCGTGGGCGTTGCCGTAGGTGCTTTCGTGAACGTTTCCGTGGTTCACCGCGGCTTGCCGTGGTATGCCGCGGGTACTGCCGTGGAGATTGCCGTGGAGATTGCCGTGGACTCAGCCGTGGGGATTTCCGTGGAAATTGCCATGGCTAGTGCCATGGCCCTCCACGGTGTTCCGCTGCTTGCTGCGGCATTCCGTGGAAGCCCGTAGAATTTCCGTGGAAGCCCGTGGAAGGTCCGGGGTAGCCCGTGGAGTGCCCGCGGTTGTCCGTGGAACGCTGTGGACATGGCCGTGGAATGCCGTGGAGGTCCGTGGACACTGCTGCGGTGCTCCGCCAAAAAGACAAACAAAATGTGCTTCGAAGTACATGGGTTAGAGGTAGCCAAGGGGCCAGTCTGACAGAACGCCAGGGCATCTAGTCGCAGACGGCACGAAGCACTGTGTTTTTTCGGTCGTGTTGCCAGGTAGTGGCTTCCTTTTTGCTGTTGGCCACGACGTTCCGACATTGCATACAAGTATTGCTGTTTCCTATCCGCTACGTGGGCTCGTCGACACAGGCACGTATAGGTGGCACATCGTGCATGGCAGCAATTAATCTCGCTCGATTGTTCTTTTGGCTCTGTATCTCTGCACTGCTGTCCGTGCGTGCTCGCAGGCTACCGACTTGTGAGTCCCGTCGGTCAAAAACATCATGACAGCGTTACCTACGAGCGAGTATCCAAATCCGGGTATCCAAAACCGAGCCGTTTTTTAGATGTCCGTCGACCCAAGCAAGGGACGAAGGATACAGCAACGCAGTCATCAAGCGAACTTGCGCAATAGTCTACACTGTCCGGACACGAAACAAATGGGCTTTATTGACTCCTGCACGCTGGGGGCTCTGCGATTGCTACACCAGCAAGGTTCTGTAAGGCCTGAGTTGGATGCGAGTACCATAGGAAGCGCCGAGGATACCCGTCGAAAGGGAAGCAAAACTCACTGAAGCCCCAGAAGTCGCCATGTTCTCCTCGCCCGTCGCGATGTTCTCATCCTCGCCTCGGGCGTCGGGAGTACTTTTCGTATTGACAATCTCCTGCATCGCCCTTGCATCGTCTCGAAGGAATTCCATGACAGCAACAACAAGCAGTAGGATACGCTCTGGTAGAAGTAGGATGCGCTTGTCTTCCGTTGTGGCTTGTTCGCGTGTTGGCGGATCGCGAATCCCGTAACGTGCGGTTTGCATTACTTCGGAGGCATGTCTGGACAGGGGCTAAGCGAGGCAATACGACCGTCCAGCTAGCTACCTCCAGCCACGCTTGTACACTGGACGCTGGATGTACGAGTGCTACCAACCTGCTGAACTTTCTGCTTCCTAACCAGAAAGCTATTGGTGGTGAGTAGCGTTAGCCACACCGAGACTGATCTAATCAAGAGCGAGAGCCGCGTATATAGCTACAGCAATAGGCTGAAATGCGGAAATGTTTAATGTTTGGCTTTCGGACTGACTCTTCATGCTGTTATTTTTTAAATCTGTTATAAAATACATCATTTTTTATAAAATACAAGGTAATTAGTTCAGTATCTGTGAGCAAAGTGCAACATCAGCAGCAGCAAGGCAACAGCAGCAGCAAAGTACGAGTACGTCAAGGTTTCAGAATGCAAACAACAGCTTCTTCAGTTACCTTTCAAGTGACCCCCACGACAGGAGAAACAAACCATGGGCCACCTCCATCATCAGCAGTCAGTTTTGCATGGATTGGATTGTAATCGTAGACGAACTACTAGGTACGTCTTACAAGGGCTCCGCCACGCGGCTAGCTGACGCTGCCCACTGACTACTGTGCGCCAGGAAGAATATATTAATAGCAACACATGAAAAGGGTGCAGAAACAAGAGGCCCATGACTTGGTGCAAGTATCGATTTGATAATGTCAAGAGCCATCTGTGCAGAGCTGATTGCCCTATTGCCCTGTGCTGTGCCGTATCCTTGCTGGCGATGCCACGTTCTGATCGGCGGTACGGGTGTAATTTGCGGGCGGGGGGGAAAAACACAACGAGGACTGAGAGGGGACAATCCATGAAGAAAGCAAAGAGATGAGTAGACTGCACATACATGCACACACCGGTACCTGGTACCTGGACTTCTTATGATACCTGGTACTCTATGTACGAAAGAAAGCACAGCACGGCGCAGCACGGCACGGCACCGCACCGCACCGCAGGGCACGGCACGGCACAGCACCGAAACGGCAGGGCACGGCACCACACGGCACCGCACGGCGCTGCGCTGCTGAGCTCGTAGCTGAGCTGAGCTGGGAATGCATTTTTTGTGATTCAACAATGCAGTATCATACGTACAAACCTGGTTTACGGCTACCTGGTATGCTACTTCGAATGATACCTTGCATGTACGAAAGAGCAAGTGCACAGCACAGCACGCAGCACGGCACCGCACAGTACCGCTCCGCACGGCAGGGCACGGCACCGCACGTTTCAGCACGGCGCTGCGCTGCTGAGCTCAGCTGATGAGCCAAGCTGAGCTCAGCTGGGACCTGGTATGACGATAAATCGTATTCAACGTCTACAAACGCAAAAAACTAGAAGATAAAGAGTAAAGAAGACAACAAAAAACGTTCACAATCGAGTTGACAGAAAGAAAACAGGAAGGACACAGTTGAAAAATCAACAAACAACGGGAAAATAGAAGAACGAAAACACAAGAAAGGTGAACGAAGAAATCCAAGAAAAGCTGGAGCGTTCCGCACGTACTGAAGGGAGGTGGTGTTGAAGTGGGAGGTCTTGAGAGACCAGGGATGTACCAACCGAGCCGGCTCAGGAAAAAGACAGCGATTGTAAGTTTATTACTTCGTATATCATGTACAAAGAACCTCTGGGTATTGTTGTTTCGAGGATTTTTTCCACTCGTCATGTTATCATACAGTAGTTAGTACGACTCGTGGGGGTCCCCCGATAAGGCTATCTTAGTACGGCGATATCCTGATGCTCTGTATACGGCGGTCAAAATCGCTTTGCGCGACTGAGAAATTGCATTCATAACCTGGACTTAATAAGACGGCTTGCCCCAATGGAAGAAAGGACTGAAGTATTCTTGCGACAAAAACGAAGGCACGCACCGTAGAGGGGAGGGGGGAGAAGAGCCTGCTTATACTGTAGTGACCCTGGATCTGAGTTACGTCTAGGGAGCGAGAAAGACAAAGAACAAGTTCGAAAGATACTAAACAGTATGAGAAATAAATATTTATAAATGAGGCGGTCGTACTGCTGTGGCACAACACCGTGTTTCTGGGGAATCTCTACTGTATGTACACTTGTTTCATGAGCTTTTTCGCGCATCTGCTCCGCTGCTTGCACTCCACGGTCCTAACTATATAACTGCAGAACTGCAGGAGGAGGCATCTGGGTGCTCGATGCTTGCATTTGCTATCGTCACCATGGCAGCAGCAAGAAACCCGAACAACGAAGGGTACATCTCTGACAGTACAGGACGTGGGTCACTGTCACCAGGAGGAGGAGGGGGAGGAGGAGGTAGTGCAAACAATAAATCATGGAGGGCGCATGGTGTTCCGGGAAGAGGAGGACGACGCAAAAGACCACCCCCTCGACCTAACCACTTCCTCTCCGTGCGGATTGACAACGCCAGCATTTGGGAAAATGTGAGTCCGATTCTTGTACGCCTTGAATGTGAAGCCTTTCCGCGCCTATGGGAGGGGTTACAGTCCATGTACTGAACGCAAATGCGTCTGTCTGTTGCAGCGCGGAGTATTGATCGGTCGATCGCCTGGCGGACGGTTGCATATCGTCTCGTAAGTACCCTTGTCATGAATGTGGAGCATCGTATGAAGTACGAGAACGCGACTGCCGTATATACGTCCTGTTGATCCTGAGGGTGTCAGCTAGACAGAGTACTTGCTGGCCTATGCATCTGGATCTAAGTCTACATCCTAGTCTAGGAACTTACAGCAAACGCGACCGCCGTGATAAATCGACGACCTTTTTTGGCAGACCACATGATGACCGCGTCGCACTTACACTCCTCCGTTATTGCGTAATCTTAATGAAGGTGTTGGCGGTCCAAGAAGACATCGTGGATAGCCAGCCCCATCTGAAAGAAGCGGCGATACCCGTGCAAGACTTGCACCTGACACTGTTTGTGGCCACCTTGCACGAACAAGACGGTAGCCTGCAGGTGGATACCTAACGAAAACAGTGTAGCTAAACTCGCACCGTGTGTCCTTGGTATACAACACTGTTGAGGTAAAAGCCGGGGGTACAGCATGCCGACTTTAGCGGCGCAGGACTCATGAAAAGCCGCAGATCACCGAACAGGCTCTTCTGCCCAAACCTAGTACCTGGTACCGCGAAGCTGAGAGCGTGCAAACCTCTTTTCTCGAAGAAGCCGCACTTGTATGGGCCCTTTTCGATATACATACATGCAAGCCTTGCAAGTAATATTCAAACGCCACCCCTTTCTCATGTCCTAAATCCTAAGTCCTGGGCCTTTAGTGGTTTTCCAAGGCAATGCCATAACAGACTCTAGGCTGCCGCCAGCTAGTCCGGCACTTTTTGAATATTTTCTTCGTCGACAACTGACACAGCAACCCCCGATACCGCTCCCCGCACAGCGCGCAAAGGAGGCCCTTCAAAGCGCTGGAGACATCCTGCTAGGGCACGGCCTTTCCTCGGAGAGTTCTGGCGCCACCTGGAACTCAGCCAAGACCAATGCGCAGGGAGAGCAGCTCAGACTCAGACCAACAAGGCCGAGCTTAGCCTGTGGCGACGAGCTACCTGCGACTCTCGAGGACGCTGTTGGCGCGACCAGTCTCTCCGACCCGCACGGCGTACGGTTTACAGGGGTCGGCGTCGATGGTGGAGGCGACGGTGGTGACGGCGACGGTGGTGGTGGTAGAGGTGGCGATGGTGGTGGCGGCAACGGGCTCGTGGCACCGACAATCGGCGACGTGGTATCTCCAAGCGATCCCAAGGAGACTAAGCTACTCGGTGGCGTGGATGGCGACGCCCCACGCGGTGCTCTGGAGGGTCAGACCTCACCGCCACCTGCACCATCGTCAGCAGCATCAGGAGCAGAGTCGACGATGTCGCTGTCATTTCGAGGCCTTGGCACCTTCAACGACAAGGTGCTGTATGCGCATCTGGTGGAGGACGGGCAAGCCGCGAGGCTTCGAAGCCTCGCCTCGGCGCTACACGCTCGGTTTTCAGAGGCGCGTCTTGTAGACGCGGCGCCGTCTAGAAGCGGACACGCGGAGAAAGAAGATCGGCCGTTTGACTTCCAGCCTCACCTAACGATAATGAAGACCTCCAAGCTCAGAGACAGGCGTACGTTGATCCCGCCTAGCTCGCACAGCCGTCACCGAGAATTAGTGTTCGGCAGCCACAGCCCGGTAGCCGTCGAGTTGTCGAGCATGCTAGAACGAGAAGAGGCGGTGGCAGACGGGGACGGAGAATCGCGACCGTACTACAAATGTATGCAGAAGCTTGATTTGCGCAATCCCGCTAGCTAGAGGACGCTGTATTTTTCGTTGCCTCAGCATGCTTGGCACCCATAAGGGTACTCTTCTAGTATTGTGTGCTCGGCAGGCGTTGCCGAGCTATTCCCTAGGACCTAATTTTTAATTACTACGTCACTACTTGTATAGAGCAACGGTCAGCCATTTTTCCCCATCCGCCGGAGGATTAGCAAAAAAAAAAAAACAGTCAGCCGTTCCAGCCCCCAGTCAATTCAGCCTCTCGTACGAGGCGCCTTGACCGGCCTTGACCCACAAATCGTCCCAGAGAAAGTACCAAATATATTGCACACTAGAGTGATTTTTAGACTGTATTTTTTTTGTCTAATTGCGCGAGGGCGTCGACCCATCCTAACCCTAACCCAGGTTAAGGCTCCGAACCAAGCGCGGCTTCGCCGCGCGTTTAGGAAAAGCTGAGAAAAAATATGCGGACCACCTCAAACATCGAAATATATTTGGTACTCTTTCCCATATGATTTGTGGGGTGAGAACATCGTAAAAGGCTGTCTCGTACCGTTGGGACCCTCGAGAACTCATTTCAGTCCCTCGTACGTTTGGGGACTGAGCCCTCCGAAAAGACCGGGGGGGCCCGTAAGTCAATGACTGGGTCCCTTTGGACTGCTGGATCTGGTGCCCTGACGACCTCTGACATTTTCAATATTTTCCAGGTAATAGGGCCTGGAGGCTCATGGACGGAAAACATTTTTGTGAAACATCAAGATCGGCGGTATTGTTAAGCATCAATATTGGTCAATATCAAAACTGGCCCATTGTATGGCGTACCCATCTTTTTCCACTTGACTCTCAAGGCCCTTTTTCCGGCTACAGCAGCAGCAGCATCGCGACATTATATTCAAGGTTCGACAACCTGACACATATCAACCTCGGCCAAGATCAGCACAAGCGGGGCAGGGTGTGCGACAACATCTGCATTCCTGACTGCCCACTGGGAGGCTTCCAGAGCTCCCGCGTACATGGCATTCTGCTTGTTTCCGTTGGCTGCCCGATGGCCACAGAGAAGTCGCCTATGATATGCGTCCGCTGGCCAAAGCGACTCCACGCGTTCGCATTCTCGCTAAAAGAGTTATCGTGGCCATCGATGGACGGAGCCAAAGGCAGAGGGATGAAGAACACAAAACTAAACACTCCAACTGAAGAATATCTTCCATCATACTCTTCACCTAAGGAATACGCCAGGCGATCCAGCACACCAGGACATTTTTCGCAAGACAGGCGTATACTGTCACATGTCGTCTACGCAATGACGTCAAACCTACCTCATCTCAAGCACTACTACACAAGTCTCAACACCTCCTGCAATCAAACAATGCTCGAAAGGCGCGAAGCCTTAGCCCTACAAAGACGGCGAAAGCGGTTTTCAACACCCCCCTTTAGTACTGCGGTACCAACACCAATATATATATATATCTATGGTCTACCGTGCCGACGAGTTCGAACAGCACTGCACTCAAAAAAACGCCTTTATGGCCACAACACGTCCTGCCCCGTCCCTACATTGTGTCGATTCGGTGTGGCTACTCGTATTTCAACGGCCACTCCCAGGCGGCTCTAAAAAACAAACGCACGAGGAAACAGCACGTGACACACATACACACCTCAAACCAAACTCTACCCGACACACTGCACAGCGACAGCCATTAGACACAGGCCGACCCGACGAGCCCCGCCCCGCTCTATCTGCTTGGACGACAGCTGTCTGCACACTAGGCGCACTATCACGTCTAACATATAGGTGCTCGTCCACTAAACACTCTATTCGAGTCAATATCGTCCCCTCTGTCAGGGTTACTGCGATGTACACGATTAAAGGTCGCAAATCCCGATCTAGATCATCCACATCTTCTATCTGCCGTTGCGATGTCTTGTGCAGGATCTGTACTGTACACCTGTATGTACCATTAGTAGATCATGCCTATCACACGGCCCCAACTCGGCAACATGGCCGAGACCATCCAGATCGTATCGATCAGGGAGCTTACTTGCCTGGAATACCTAAACCATGAAACGAGGATCTGATCCGTCCCGTGTGTGAAAAGTTGCGGATGCCAACCAATGATGTACCCCTCCCGCTTACTGCGGCACGCTTCAAGAACTCCAACGTGCGTTAGCGCACGCTTTCGAATCGCGCCCCCCCCAAAATCGTCCAATGCAAAAAGAGAACGACCGCCAGAAGCTGTCAATGGCGGCAAAAAACCACAAAGAAACCCCGCGAACCCAGAAGAATATTCTGTAGCAAAAGTCGCGACAGGCAGCAAAATCCCTCAAACTGAGCGGCGCTCGTTGGGCCCCCCCGCACTCTGGTTCATTTCTGCCTTTCAGCGGCCTGCTGAGAGAGAAAAAAAGAAAGTGACAGATTCTCGTGCAGCGGAAAAAATCCCCGAGCAGCCTGCCTCCCCTCACACTCCAAAAAACAAAAACGCAAAAATAGATTTATTTATTCGCTCCATAATACCCCTACCTGGTATCTCCCGATAGGATGCCAAAAAACATGAAAACAAACCGCCGCGCCTTGCGTTCTGTGTCGACGGACACCATCAGCAACAGCGCGCATCGCGTCTTCCTTCCTGCTGCTGCTTCACCGAAAAACGTCAAAGTGTGTAGAGTGTGTCATCCACACTAGTTTTCAGCAGTCGAGCCGCATCCTCAGCTTCAACAAATGGTGACGGTTCGGGGATGACCCAGCGGTAGCGTTCGGCCCGTGCCTCCCCGCGCCTCCACTGTAACTCCAAAACCGCGCAATTGGGCCAGGAGAGCTTTCTGAAATACGATGTATCACAACCGAGCGCCGTCCACAGCAGAGCTTGGTTGATAGCGTTGTGCGCGACGATAAGGGTCCGATGTTGGCCTTGAATCGACTCCAGCGAGCGCATCTCCTCCCAAGCCTTTTCCGCCCGCTCCCAGAGGTCCCTCGCGGGGTACCTTCGATGACACAGCAGCCACATGGGGCGGGGGGAACGGAAGCGGGCAATGAGGGGGCAAACATCAAACACGCGACAAGGAATACACGTGAAACGTACCGACGCGCGATATCACGCACCTTGCAGAGATGAGCACCAGGATTTCAACACAATAGTCCGAACTCACATCTCACAGCTGACCGCATTTTTCTCAATAACTTGTGTGAAAAATATTACGGCCGTGGCCATCCACCCACACTCAAAATAGCATATGAAATGGCTAAAGCGGGTAAAACTCTGGGAATGCTGGTAGTTGCCCGTGCAGAAAGAGGCAGCGGTAGGCATCCGAAAGAGCGCAATTTCAGGTCTTGTGAACACTTTTTCTTGCGAAGAAACCGCGAAGGTGTGATAGGCCGCCGAACGAACGCTCGTGGGCGGCCGAACGAGCGCTCGGGGCCCATTAAAGGACACATCACACATAAATCATACAAAAATACTAGGAAACTGCGCTCAATGAGCTCGAGGAAAGAGAAGCCGAGATTTACAGGGAATAATAAAAATTGGAACCCGTTATACCGATTTTGGTGTAGACTGCACTCCTTTGGCACGTAAGAAATCCAGCTTACGCCAACATTGAGTTTGCTACTACTGTACTGCAGTACTCTACAGTCTACAGTAGGTGCGTTACACTGTGTGATCCACCCCACAATCACATTAACTTCGAATGCTGAAACGGGGAGGTACAGTTGAGCGTGTCAGCCAAACTAAGCGCTCAAATCGAACCCCTCGTCTCCGTGATTTTGATAGGCCTTCAGAGTGAGTTAGAAGCTACTGTAGCAGGAACTATATGTTAGGATACTCGTACTTCAGTCACGTGCTCAAGTAGCAGAGGCCATCCTTAAATAAATGCTATACTGTTACTAGTACATGGCGAGGGGTTCGCCGCGGAGATCGGTGACGAGAGAGGCTTCGAACGCTACTGTACATATTTTTGTCCGTAAGAAGGAACTACCTGTTATGCCACCTCTGTCACGTCACTGAAGTAGCTACACAGGTACCATAAATAATAGATCCTTCTAACGAACACCCCAGCCATCCAACTCTCCACGTTCCGAGGGCGCTGGGCCCTTAGTAGAATATGCGTGCGCACGGGCACGCCCGGAAAAACACATTGATTCGGAGGACAGCAGTTGGCAGACGATAAAACTTACCTTTCTGGACGGAAAATATAAGGACCGTTTGTGAATAAATATCAATGAAAAAACGGTGCTTACATTTCTATCCAAAGTGGTATCATAACGTCATCAGTTCGACTAGGTGTTGAGCGTCGAGATGGGCTCACCTGCCCGAAAAGTTGAAGTTGGACGGATCTGACACCCACGCCGAGTACTCCTCGGGACTGTTCTTCATGATGTCTTCCTTCAGCTCTCCTTGCCTAAGCGGTGTTACGGTCATCACGGGGCCAAGGCGGTCGGAATTCAACTTCACATTCAAACCGCAAGCCTTGTATGCCGCATGGGTATACAAAATAGCGACAATAGATTACATGTATAACGAGACCGGCGGTGGTACATGCCCCACGGTTACTCCGTTCTCAAGAGTGTGCCGCCTCATTCTCTTCGTTGGAACTCCTCCTGGCCCCCGTCTTGTAGTCTCGCAGAACCGAACCCAAAACCGAACCGATTGCAGGAACCGCGTAATTTTACAGCAGTCACATCGTAGGTGCAACGTGTATAACTTAAAGCCGAAGTTATTGGTGAAGGTGCAAACAGGCAGTGAACAGCACTAGCTGCAGTAAAACCCTCCTTGGATCTCCGTGCGGTGTTTGTGCGAACCAGGCCGGAAGTAGGACGTCGCCCTATCAATCTGCTCGATGTACTACTCTTTCTGAAACGGCTCATATCGCGATCCTGTTTCACATGCCACGCCTCAATCCTCAGCACAGCTAATTGAAGACAGCAGCCAGACACAGCAGCAACGCAGCAGCATAATTTACAGCAATAGAACAGCTGCAACAGTTTTGCCGTAGTCGGTAACCACAGCAAGTCAAAGTATAACACCAGCATTAGCGCTCGTACTTCACACCAAAGCATTGCACGTATCCCAGCAGCATACCAGTATAGAGTAGAACCCGAGATACGAGTATATTTTTAGTAACATGATCGAATACTCTGCGCGGCTGAAACTCACCATTCGAACAGCTCGATTTCTCTGATGTTCGGAACAATCTCGACCGTCTCGAAGTCCCTCTCCCCCTTGCAGAGCTCCTCCCGCACGCATGCGAGCGTCTGCTGCGCCCTGCCCATGGGCGACACTATCACCGTAGGTCCCAGGTCAAGGTCGACCGTTGAAGCAAGCGCCTTCCCGGCCTCCAAGGCTTGCAATATCCCCTGCTCGGTCAATATTGACGAGTCCAACGTTCCCTGTGTTGCGTTGCGGAGCAAGGGAGAGTATACAGGAGAGGTTCCCCAATGATACGGTCTGAGTAATGTGGTATCCCGATACGAACAAGGGTCGATTAGCTGAATGAGGGTCGATTTTAACGAAGAGAATATTTCAGGTTTTCGCGCTTTTACCCGAATTTCTTTCGGGAACACCCGAAGGGTGCGCCAGCTAGCGTTGGGCTGCGAAAGCAACTGAGTTAAATCGACACACGACGCGTATGAAAATACGTGGAAGTGTGGTGAGCTAAAGCTTTATTTTCCCCCATCCGCCGGAGGATAAAAAAAAAAAAAAAAAAAAAAACTGAAAAAACTTCAACCCAGCAAAAACTCGCCTGTAACTTTTTCAAGTTTTTTTCAGGAAAACAGAAATTTAGGTACAAGGGAGTAGGATCGGGCAACCGCACCGCTCGAGCTATGCCACCACTCGCCAGCGCACAAGGTTGAGCAGGGTCGTTCCCAAGGTTATTGGCAGGTCAAGACTAATCGCAGAAGGCGCAGTGAGTCTCTGAGCTCTCTTCGTTGAGTTGGCAAAGTGACTGCACCGATGCGGCCGACCGTACGAGCTCACTGAGGGCAATATGTGAGGCTTTTGTCACATTGGGCGAGCACGACGATTTGGTGATGGATCGGATTTCACTCCCCAAGGCGCCGACACCTACCTACGAGTCAGGACGACTCCAGTGGGACAACCACGCGGGTGACTCCCGCGAGCGTTGCTGCTGTAGTGACGGTCCTGCGCCGGGTGGACGATTGTTTCGCGAGCCAACGGAGGCTCGTACTCGTTAAGATTCACACTCATCGATTGCGGGAAGAGACCGAAATTTAATCAAAAAGTGAAGTATTGCACGTATCGAAATGATAAGGCGGTCAAAACGTCAAAATCGGTTGGTGCGACAGTTTTTTTTTTTTTTTGCCTTCTCCATCCCCTCGGGGGCGCAGTGCTGGCCGACGCTGCGGTACTACCACCGCCGATATGGTCGTTCTTGCTTAACCAGTTTCCCTTTGTCTTCCCTTTTGACCCTTTGTCCTTCTTCTTCGCCCTTTCTGTTTCCTTTTGGGAACCTTTGGGGAGTACGATCGTATGGAGGCGATGTTGTATGGTAGGTACTGCTGTATGGACGCCGGATGGGTGGCGTCCTTTGATTTTATAAAAATATTCCAAGGACGTCAGCCGTGAGTTCGATGAATTTCTGATTTGTTGCGGGGATTTTGCTTGCTTCTTTGGTTACGGAGGTGATGACGACGGTATGGGCAACACTGCTGTCGTCACAAACAGTACCAGCAGGTGATAGTGTCAAGCCGGTCCCCGGTGGCGTATCAGGTTATCCTCGAGCGTGGTATAGGTCAGTTTCGTGAGTTCGAATCCCCCCTAGTGCACACTCGTATAAATTCGTGGGGACTTTTTCTTGTCCATGAATTGACTTGCGGAAAACGCGAGAGCGCGAGTTAGCAACATTCGATGAGAAATCGACGAGCAGTGGGATTGCTGAACCCTACGTATGCGTGATAAAAATTGAAGGCCAGAACCGGAGGGGCGAAGGGACGACACCTATGACCACGGCTTGTCCAGAAGCTGGAAAGTATAAGTGTGAAAAAAAAAAAGTGTCATACATCTTGCGGCAACGCTCCTACCAGGTACTCCTACAGGAGTAGGTGCATTCGGAAGCTAAAATGTTGCTGCCCTCGACGCTGGTTGGGTGGTGTCATCTGTCATCTGCTGCTATGCTGTCTGTTTAGTCTCATAATAGTTTTCGTTTTGGGGTTGCCGTCTTGCCGTCTCTATCACTCAATGTTCTTCCCGGGCACCTCTTCTCTCCCCGCCTGCGTTCCTGTCATCTGCTGCTATGCTGTCTGTTTAGTCTAATAATAGTTTTCGTTTTGGGGTTGCCGTCTTGCCGTCTCTATCACTCAATGTTCTTCCCGGGCACCTCTTCTCTCCCCGCCTGCGTTCCTTTCTTCTTACTTCATTTCTCTACATTTTCTTTCCTCCGTGTTTATTCTTTTCCTTTTTCTTTTCTTTCTTCCTTGCAAGAAATCTGGTGTCCTGCCTTGCGTGTCGTCTGGTATGTTCCGCCCTCGTATTCATTGCATTCGGCGTTCGGTATTGCATGGGCAATTCACCTTGCTGTGTTTGCAACGTGGCAATGATGTGCCTGTTTTGTAGCCCATGACCACAGAGTTCGTCTCTCTAGGCGGAGGCATCGGCACGGACACTACATCATACTAGTTGTGCTGGGGTTAGATGGGTGGAAAGGTCAGTACAAAGTGAACAACACACTGGGGAAGGAATTGCACCCGTCATACTTGGAATGAAAAAGGCAGCCTCCCCCAATAAGGCAGGCAGTCATATTCCTCTCTGGCGCACCGCCGCCTTACTGGGGGGCCCCTCTTATACTGTAATGCATACTGTAATGCATACCGTGTACGTAGAGAGAGGGGCAACGGGCCAGAGAAGGAGTCACGTGCCTTAAACGACAGGCTTACTCCAATCCCTCACGCGCAATCCTTCCTTGATCAGCCTCCAAGCTCAGTTTGCTTATTTCTTTCGAACAGGTTGCCTCCGACCATATTGCCGTATGTACTAGCAGGAGAGGTGAGGTACTCTAACACTGCTGTATGCACTCTGTACCCCGTTGTACACGTTTGGAGTTCTTATACGTACGTACAGGACCACCACTACAATGAGTACCTAGGATCTATACCAGGTACGCGCATGGCATATTACGAAAAAAGCTGCTGGAAAAAGGTACTCGTGTGTGTGCGTTCCCCACTTTAATCTGATACATCTACACCTACATCCAGCGCAACCAGTATCCGTGCGCAACTGTCCGTGCTGTTGCGTCACAAGAAAGACGAGCTCTGTGGTCACAAACAAGACAGATACGACACTGCTGTGCTTATGTGTGTGTGTGTGTGTGTGTGTTCTTCACATTAAACCGTTCTTCTACTCGTCGACATCCAGCACACCCAGTGTCCGTACTGATTCTTCACCCTAGAAAGATCAGCTCTGTGGTCACAAGCCACGACACAGAGATAATGCATCGTAATGCATTCGACAACGCAATGTCATGCCCTAGTACTGGGTACGACAGGCACAACATACATACGTCAGCAACAGAAATACATTGGAAGAGAGAAATACGAAATAAACAAAAACAAAAACAAAAACAAAAAACACAAATAAAAACAAAGATAAAAATAAAAACAAAAAATGAAACAAACAAAATGAAGGGGAAATCGAAGAAACAACCCAACCGGAAAGGAGAGCCAAAGCTCGGAAAAGAAACATAATAAAATGAAATAAAATAAAGTAAAGTAAAACCAAAATAAGATAATCCGAACACGAGCCAAAAACCTGGACACGCAAGGAGGGAACAAAGGGGAAAAAAATACCCCAGAAAAAGACGAAAGGTGCTATGTACCTACTAGTCGGCCTGGTACCTTGCTACCCTGTCTGCCATCTCTTTCCTGCCTTCGTCCACCGCGGTCTCCCTTCTATTCCTCCTGTTGCCCCCCCTGCCCCCATTCCCTTGGACGGCTTTCCTTCTACTCTTCCTGTTTCCCCCCCTCCCCCCTTTGTGTTCTTCTCATTAAACCAAAATACCTTGTAAAAGAGAGAAACAACGAAAGAAACCAAGACAAAATACATAAATAAATAAATAAAAAGGGGAACCAAAGCACGGGAGATAGAAACATACCCCGAGCATGAGCCAAAATGGACATGCAAGGGGGAAAGAAAGGGAAAAAAAAATACCCCGGAAAAAAGAAACAAGTAAAAGAAGGAAGACTGGGAGGGCCAAATAAAACAGGCTCGTCACCTACCCACCATGCAAGACTCCCTTCATAAGGATAAGAAGGGGAAAGAAAGAAAAAAATAAATTCACGGAAAAATCAAAGTACCAAGACATCACATTCCGAGCAGCCGCAGCAGTTGGCGGTACGAGTGGCATAGATAGAAAGGTTCCACCTACTAGTCGGCCTGGTACCTTGCTACCCTGTCTGCGGTCTCCTTCCTACTTTCATCTACCGCGGTTTCCCTTCTACTCCTCCTGTCCCCCCCCCTGCCCCCATACCCTTGTGCGGTGTTCCTTCTACCCCTCCTGCTGCCCCCCCTCCCCCCGTTCCCTTCGACACCACCCACGGCGGATGCGCGGCGCTGTCTACTCAGCTTTGCCTCATCCTCGTGCCACCTGCCCATGAACCGTTCAGCTGCTTCGAGGACCCCCCGGTACCACTTGCCCACCTTTTTTGCTGCAGTGGGCCACAGCGCGGTCCCAACTCCAAAAACTAAGGGGGAGTGTTCCGTTGATCCCTCGTTGGCTTTGAACACCCTAAGGTCCTCAGCTATGGCTCTAGGCCAAGTCTTGACTTGTCCGCCTGGTTTCGGGTTCTCCCCACCAGCGATCGTCCCGAACATCAACCGACGGGGCAGTCGCCCCTTGTGTTGTCGCACCAGGGCCCCGGCAAAGAAGAGCCGCCGTTTACGGATGGTCGTTTCGATGCTCTCGCATCGTGTCATCGTGAGGGCCTTCGCGTACGAGAGGGTGGTGTGGTCGGTGCGTAATCGGCGCTGGAAGCCAATGACTCGCAAAAGGACTTCGTGGTGGGCTGATCGGAGCTTGGCGAAGTGGTCCGCATTGAGGGTCCACGTCACACACCCGTACAGCAGGGTCTCAATGACCTCGGCCTTCAGCATGCGGACTTTCAGACTAAGCGGGGCGGTCGTCCTGTCATACAATTCCGGGCCAAACCGTTTGAGGCATGCCCGCATGAGACGGATCCGTCGTTCGATTTCGAGCGAGAGGTCAGCGCTTTCGTGGATAATGCCGCCTAGGTATAAAAACTGGGTCGTCTGTTTATACCTCTGGCCTGATGATTCGATCGCGAGCGGTGGGGCGAGGGATGACTGGTCCGGTGTTCGTAGCAGCATCGTCTCTGTCTTCTTTTCCGATACCGTGAGGCCTGCTGCTTCGAAGACAGTCACGATGACTGTCATCATTTTAGCAAGGCCTTCCGCCGACTTCGAAACAATTCCTGCGTCATCTGCGTACAACATGCCCCACACAGCCCTTTGCACGCATGCCAACGGTTCCTCTTTTCCGACTGCACTGCCCTCTTCGAGGTGAACCAAATCGCTTACGATGCTTTCGTCTTTGCTGAAGCGTACCAGCACGACGTGTATCGCAGCAGCGAAGAACACGTTGAACAGTAACGGTGATAGCACGCAGCCTTGCCGCAGCCCCTGGGTGACATTAAACCAATCCGAGTGCTCGCCGTCATCCGCACGCACGCGAGCCCGCATGCCTTCGTGGAAGTTGCGGATAACTGTAAGCATCTTGGTTGGTACGCCAAGGCGTGTGAGTACCTCCCACAACAGTTCCCGGTCGACAGAGTCGTACGCTTTCTGCAGATCGATGAAGCACATGTACAGGGGGATTTTCCTCTGTCGTCCGAGCTCTTGCAACCGGCGCACGACAAACAGCATGTCGACCGTCGACCGTGCGGGACGGAAGCCGCACTGTTCTTCAGGAAGTATTTCCTCGGCCTCGCAGTAGTTGCTAAGGCGGGACGCAACGATTTTCAACAATATTTTGCCTGCGTGGGCAACAAGCGAGATCCCTCTGTAATTGTTGCAATCAGTTCGATCCTTTTTTTTGTGAAGGGTCTTGATGATAGCATCTTTCCATTGCTGGGGGACTTCGCCCGTTACCCACACGTTGACAAGGATATTGTGAAAACACTGGACGAAAGCGGGGTGGTCAAGTTTTAGTAGTTCGACCGGGAGACCGTCTGGTCCAACGGCTTTCCAATTTGACATGCCCTTAATCGCATCCATCATCTCGTCCATGGATGGTTCATCTCCAAGCGATAATTTAAGCGGTCGCGGTGGCAAGAGGTCGATGATCGTGGGATCGAGTTTCAGCGATTTCGTGTTCAACAGTTTGTGGTAATGCCCCGCCCATCGTTCACGAATTCGCGCTTGATCCCGCAACAACGTGCCATCCTCGTCCATAATAAACTGCTCGCTCCTCGCTTTTGTACCTTGCAATCCCACCGTACTCTTCTTATACAGCAAGGTGATTGGTGATTTGGCCCTGCAATGCCAACTGCAATGAGCACGCGGACAAAAAAATATTTCCATAAAAAAATAAAATATGCAAGCCAGCACACCAGATAGCTATTGATAACACCAGTCCATCAGCAGTAAAGAACGAAAAAAAAAAAAAGATGAACAAGAAAAAATAAAGGGGGAAAAAAAATGGAATGAGGGAAACAGGGCGGCCCGATAAAAATGAAAAACAAAGCACAACAGCCAGCCAGCAACTACTACTGCAGTCGCAACTATTAATATTAATAGTACAGCAGTATCACAGCTAGGGAAGCGTCAATTATGATGTTCTTTTTTTCTTTTTTCATGCCGCTAAAAATAGCTAATTATGCTGTTTTTTATTTCACTATATGATGTTTGTGCACCCGTTATGCTACCTTGTTTTCGGCCAATTATATCATACTCATTCTTGGTCTATATTCCCGTTTTTCGTTGTTACGCTCGTAGGGTAGCATCAACTACAGTATGCTTTTTTTTGTTCGTTTTTTTATGCCGCTAATAATATGCTCTTTTTATTCCACTTTGTAACGTTTATGCACCCCTTACGCTACCACCTTGCTTTGGGCCAATTATCCTTATTCTTGGCGCCTACTTCGTATGCTATTGCTATGTATTATTTCACCCTTGCCAGTGTAAGTTGTTTCTGTTTAAGCGGACATGCTCATAGGTGTATGCTCTCTAGAAACCGCGTACCAGAGCGCTCGGGGGGGGGGTGTAAATGCCCTCCACAGCACCCCAAATGCCTCATATACGTATGGAATAATCAGCGTATGCTGTTTTAGGCTTGTTATGCTCATGGTTTTGTGGAAAATCAAAGTAGCAACTCCATTTTACTACGATTTTTTATGCGTTTCACAACGTCAAAAAGTTAAAAAAAAAAGTCCAATTATCCAATTATGCCGAAAGAATTGCGAGCATAGTCTAATGGATGCTTCCCGAAACACAGCAGATGACGCCATCGAGCCAACATCGTTGGCAGCAACCATATTGGGTTTCGAATGACCTACTGCTGAAGCAGTAGGAGCATTGCCGCATGGTCTAAAGAGCACTGCTGTTTCTCACGACGTGGTAAGTGTTGCCAATACCGCCGTCATCGTCGCCCCCGTACCGAATACCAAACGAAGCCTTCAAAACGAAGCAACAAAACAGATGACACCACCCAGCCGGCATACGAGCAGCACACAAACTGCTGGGTTCCGAATGCAACTATCAATATTAATACAACTACTGATACAACAAGTGAACGGTGTCAGCCGTCGACGCACATATCAGGTCAAGTATCAGATCATACGAGTACATGTGATGACTCTTGATGTACACTGCTGTTATTGTTGGTGATGTACTGCTGCTGTACCTGGTGCTATTTGTGATACTGCTGGCGATGTGGACGTACTTGAGCAGTTGTATGCAACAGGAAGAAGCTTAGCTTGGAACAACGGGCGGTGGCGCATGTTGACAGCAGCAGCAGTATCTTGGCAGTTGCTCTTCTACAACTGACAGAGTAGCTGTTATGTACCTGGTATGCTACAAGCGAGGTACCTGGTACTGTAGTGCTAATTCAGCAGCCGCAGCAGTTCGAGTACACAGGTAGTTCGATCCGACACCAACTCAGAATTCAGCATCCAGCAGTCCCGTCATTTTGATACCGCAAACTGTAGATAAGCATATATATGCGCAATTTCAATATTTTCCTCGAGGCTTCTTCTCCCGAGCCTCCTTCCTCAAACAAGAACCGAACGTTCTCTGTACCGTCTACCAGCACACAGGTACACAAGCACCGAGTCACAGGCAACCTCACCTGGATACGCCCTATGGCATTGAAGTTCGTCTGACCATGCCGGAGCAAGAAGAACGACACAAGATCACCGTCCTTGGGAGGCAAGGGTGACTCCGGTGGGGTTGCAGTAGACGATTCAGATTGCGCCGCCCCCCACAGCCGCTTCCCGCTGCCGGCAAGGCCCCGCTGCCCGTTGAGACCAGTGCTACATCCGGCCAAGTTGAAGGCTCGCGTCACGCTCTTCCTCGCGGAGGCCAGAGCTAGCACGAGCCCTGCCGGGACGAACCTCGGGCGGCTACCGGGTCTCCTCATGCCGGATTTCGGAAGTGGTAAGTGAGTGTCCCCTAACACTACAACTTTTTCTTGCTTGCGCTTGTTGTGGCTTTGTAAGACTTTGTCGAGGACGTACCGAATCGGGAGGTAGCACGACGAGAAGGTCAATCACGGTTACAAGCACACCGGGTAGCGAAGTACACGTGGGCAGTTGACAGCAGGCTTATTCAGCGTGCTCGGTGTTGAGAGCAGAGAGCGAGTGTTGCTGGGTTGGACGTGGGAGTATAACGGGTGCTACTGCTGCTGTAGTAGTCGTTGACCAGTGACCCGAAGGGTGCGAACAAAATGACGTCCTTAATTTTTTTTTTGTAAAATATTGACGAAACGCCCGGTCCCCTGGTTTCCAGCCACACAACGAAACGCCGTTTTTTCATTTCCCCCCCCGTTTGTTTGTTTCTTCTGTTTTATCAGCCGAATAATAATGCGTGCATGCGCGATCATCGATCTGCGTTGTTGCTGCGCTGTGCTCTGCTGCAGCATCTGCGCTCTGTCTTCTGTTTGTCTGCCGCGCTGCTGTTGTCATATGTGTTGTTTATCAAGATAATATATATACCGGTGCTAGTATCAACGTATCAACAGAGCAGCAGCAAGCAGCAATTGTATCAGCACAAACATTTTTCTATATAGTATCATACTACTTTGCTTCAGTTAGTTGCAGTTTCTGTCGGTCACAACTCTGCGGCAGCAATTCGCGTATGTATATAATAACCCAGACACAGACACACGACGCGTATGAAAATACGCGGAAGTGTGGTGAGCTAAAGCTTTATTTTTCCCCATCCGCCGGAGGATAAAATAAAATAAAATAAAATAAAATAACCCAGACTACGATGTTAAGTAAGTACGAGTACGGCGGCGGTGCTTATTTGCAATGCTCGCAGAGCCAGCAACTTGCGAAAAAAAGAATGGCACCTGGTACCGCAGTACCTACTACCTGGTTTGCAAGTCTTTAGACGAGAATATATGAGGACCTTTTTTTGCAGTAAGTAGATAGTAGATGGGATGCACGGCACCGCGTTCATCAAGCGACAGATAGACGGGAGTAAGGAAGGGGTGAAGGATCGACACAAACAATCATTATTCGTTGACTCTCGAATGTCACCCCGCCGTACAAGTCTACGTACAAGCTCCAATTCATTTCTTCTATTATAATAATAATGGTCTTCAAGTGTTCCACTCAACCTCCCCCCCGCCACGCCTTCCCCCCGCCACCCCCAACATCGCCTATATATCTATAGACTAATAATAATATGGCACCACGCGTACAGTCAGCTCCTACCAGGTACTAGACGATATCTACATTTAATGGGACCTACAAGTAAGTAGTGTTGCCCCCCCCCCCCTTTGAAACAACCCCCCCTTCCCCCCCCTCCCCCCCGCTTAAAATCCCCTCCCTCCCCTCACCGGTCATACGACTTAAAGGATATATATTGTTATATTGTGTGTGGTCTTCCGACCCCTGTGGGAACACAAAATAAACTGAATTGATACGTTCCACAGCCGTCAGATTTGTCCCCCTTAAAACGGGTTTTATAGTTTCGGTGCACAGATTAATTAACATCAACACCCTGTTGACCCTGGTACAAGCTAGCTCGCTATGGGGATTCGCCGACCTATATCCTCAATGAGGACACACACCCAGCAATACGCGCGATCGGGGAGTGTCATAAACAGCTTCGAAGATGAGCTTCGACAAAATCTTCGATCTCACAGCTAGCTGTTGTACGAAGACTTTAAAAAAAGTGTATTTAAATGTCTTTGTATTATTGTACGAGTACACGTACTATACGCAACTAGTCAGTGTGCTAATAGCAATCAATGCGCTGACCCTGACTGAATATTTAGAGCTCCTAAATGTGATAAGGCTTATTAATTAGTTTGGGTAAGCTATATTGGTTAACTTTTTGCAAGTGGTCAAACGGACTAATACCCCACTAACATTCCTTAATGTTAAGATACGGCCTCGAAAGGCCTGTGTGTATGTAATTATCGGAATTTGACATCATTTGGATAATGGGTTTCGTATGATAAGGTTGGCGTTTTATTTTCGGGAAAGTCAGGAAATGGATCGGAGGCACGTGCCTCCGATCTCAGAAGTCATCCGGGGCTCTGGTAGAATCGATTAAAGCTACGTCTCTACGAAGGCAAAGAAAGTGAGTACTCTCCGAGGACCTGCTCAATTGGCAGACCTGCAGGGGGCACTCTGTGTGTCCCCTCCTAATTTCCTTGACAAAAGGCGTCGTCGATAGACCATGGTTTTTTTGGGTTGTGGGTTCAAATCCCACAACCACCATATAATAAACTTTTTCAGACTTTCCCCATGTCGAACTTGAAATATACTCTCCCCGGCATACCCAGGAAATGAAACGGCTTGGATAATTGACACGTCCGCCCGTATATCCGGCCGACCTGGTATCCCGCCGTTTCAGGGGGGGAGAGTGTTATAAGGCTTAGTTTGGGTAAGTTATTGGTTAACCTTTTGCAAGTGGTCAAACGGACTGATACTCCACTAATACCTTAACAATAACAAATGGCGTCGTAATACCCCACTGATTCCTTAACATAAACAAATCTATAATACAGGATCGGTTGAGAAGAAAGTATGTTTCATGGCCTTCCATTAATTTGTCCGAGATCACAAGACTATCTTAGGCTCTGGAATTTTGCGTCTCGAGGTTTTATTTTCTTCGCGAGGTATTTTATTATTATCACGGATGATGCTGGATGATCGGTGGCGGCGGGGCGGGGCGGCGCATACATATCATATCTGCAGTCCAGTTGGCCATACCCCGCACCCCACCCATCGACGGATGGATATCGCAGTTTTTGTGACACAAATAACATATAAAGCCACGGCAGGAGAGGTAGATGTGACTATATGACCGGCACAAAGAAAGATGAGTAGTACTTAATTAATTAATGAACAACTACGACAACAACAACAGCGGCAAATACCCCGTACCTCTCCCTATATGTAGCACCTACCTGCATGTCTCAACGAGACATGAAACATACAGCTGTTACCATTCTCCTGGTGTTTCATTGTGGTTTCCTGTGCCAACTTTCACTCACTCCACCGTTCGTTGTCGGGCACGATAGAGTAGTAACTATTAATAGTAGTATAACAGCAGCAGCAATAGTAGTAGCAGTAGCAGTAGGATCCAAGCTTCAAGCGCTCATACAACGAAGAGGTACAACCTCCTGCAAAAACAACAAACAGCACGGAGGAGATACATATCCTGCCGCTGCACTGCACAACGCATGCAGCGATCTATCCCAATGAGTGCCGTTTCTGCTGGCTAGGGAGGGTGCAGCACTACCGCCGATCATTCCACTCGATGAATGAGGTGCTTCTTTCTGTGCAATGGCAACAAATAACAGAAAGGGGTCGAACCTCTCCTATCTGGTTAGCGATATTTTTTTGGGGCGAGGATGTGGAGGGGGCGGGTCGGGGGGGGGGGGGGGGGGGGGGGGCATGGGGGGGTCGTCCATTGAGCGGCAACTTCCGCCTCCCCCAGCCGTAGACAGGTCGCAGTCACGTAAACAGGGGGGAAGCAAGATTGTTTTCGCCGCCGCCCTCAACCCCCCGAAGCCTCCAAAAAGTATTAGACATCTTTTAGTAGCCTTTTTACTCGCAGCTGATAGAATATTTTGGTACAATTAAAGCTGTGCGCTGGAAACTGCATCAACCAATAATGCGGGCAATCATAGTACGATGAGGTACATATCATAGCACGGGTTGCCAGTGTACTTATCCCGCCGCCAGCGAGAACAGCGCACGTCCACTAGAATTACACTTTCTGGCGGAAGATGAAAAAAACATTATTCTGAGAAAAGTATCCTATCCACGCCGATGGTCCAAGATCCTCTACTCAACCCGGTGAACGCCCGCCACGCATCTATCCGCTATTCACCCGACACGGACAATGATGGGACACCAAGTGCCAGAGACGGCAGGCTGTAACATCGAACAGAAGATTTTCGGCGAAAAAAAATCGACCGAGAAGGTATAAAGTGTCGCTCGCGTAAGTCGCGAGTCTTGAAGCGTGCACACACTACTAGGCTGGAAATGATTCAGTCAGAGAATATCTCCTGCCGCTGAAAGAACTCAATCAAGCGTTGAAGCGTTGGTGAGGTTATGTCCTCGCGAAATACGGCGAAAATGCACGTTTGGCCTGGCTATGAAAGGCCTTCGGGTACCTTCCCACGCGTGTGCGTGTCGATATCTTTGAGGTAGGACTTTGATTTAGACGCACATCTCGAGCGCAGAAACTAAAACGGACAACACTCGTCTTGCGTGGTCCAAAGGAAATGCCGCCCAGTAACATTCCTGGGCCAGTGCATCTTGTAGGACGACTATAGAAACGCAGTTTTGTGTTCGCCGTCTGACTGATTGCGAACCAGGTACGGGGGTCGGGAGGGCACTGTTCGCCCCCGCTTCTCATCGGCGACATAATGTTTGCGCCGTCCGCAAAGTCACCCTATTCAGCATTCGTGCTTGCAAAATTTAACCCATTCAGAGCTGTCCCCATTTTTCGGGGACAAACCACCTGCATTTTGACGACGATCATTTTGACGGTAGCAAAAGGGATAACAGGTGGGATCAAGAGATCCTCCATCGGGCCCAATACCACCAGAGGATAATTGCCGATTCCGACGAATTTGCAAAAGGAGATTCCATTCAACTTTTCGTGTGCGGATCGTTCGCTGATAAGGCAACGAATTTTATCAGAACTTTTTCCTCCCACGAATATGTATCGCTCTTCCCGACAAAGAGTTGTCTTCGTTTTGGGTGTATGGCATCAACTACAAGCACACCAGCATGACCATACGGGTTCGATTACAAAAAAATAATATCGACGACTTAGCCCCCTCCCTCCCTCGGCACTGCCGTGATTTACAGGTACAAAACCCGTGATAAAATAACCGTGACACGAAGCCTGCGATGGTTCGCTGCCCACAGCGCGAGCATCGCTGAAACGGAGCACAGGAGGGTCTACAAGAAGCCTCATCATGCAGCTCTAGTCTCAAGTTTGACAATTCTACGGCCAATTTCCCACATGACGGGTGCTACAAAACAGTGGTCACCAAAAAGTATTGCCCTTCATCCACACATCCAAGTCCACCGCCTTCGTCCAGGCGCCAGAAACATGGAATAAACAGAGACAAGTGGAAGCAACGAAATGGGGCCGGGAGGGTTAGCGGAGCAGCACGGTAAGAGGCAAGCAGACAGGAACCACAGGCATCGCGGGCAGGGCAGCAAGCAGGCAATCGTGAGAAACCGACAGAAGCTTCGAGCTGGCCAAATCCTTTCACGTGAAAATCTTAGAACGCTCCGCGAGTTTTCGACAAACTACACACGGTGCGTTCTGGCGGAATGGTATTTCGCTTGCAAGATGCCGAAGATTTTTCTACACTGCTAAAAAAAAATGGTAGTAGTACGTGGTATATCACACCACTTTTAATATGTGCTTGACGAGAAATGACTGAATAAATGAATAACCTTACCAGGTACATAGTCATCAAACATGGACAAAGTACAGGATGGTGTCACGAATAAACATTTTTTAAACAAGCACCGACTAGTATCCATTTGACCTCAAAACAAATTTCCGAAATAAGGTCCAAACTCAAAAAGTCTCACCGTCCACCGGAAGTCGCGGTTGAGTATCGGACAGCACTCAAGGCGGAGTCGGTGTGTGCGAGAACCGACGGCTTTGCTTCCCTGAACTACCTGAGAAGTTATGGTGATAAGGATTGGGGCGCTTTGGTCAACTTGTAGCGCGTCAGGTTTCTACTGGCCAGGATGGCTCACCGAACGGCGAGGGGATGGTAACGCTCACGGCACAAGCAAGGGAGCACTTAAGCAATACCGTGGAGTTATTGCCAACTATACACCTACTATTGAACTATGCTGAAAATCGGGAAACCCACTAAGGCGGGAGCTGGACCGCGAAACGTAGCGCAGGTTTCCATTACATGACCATAAACGCGACCTGTCGACAAGATGCGTCTTTTCGGCGAAACAGACGTCACTGTGCCGCCCCGAAATATATCAGGCAGGATGTAGAGACAGTCGCCACCTTCAGGCAGAGAAAAAAAGAACTCAGCGCAGGGGCGATACCGCAAGAAAAAAAGCCGCACCCACCAAAAACGTCGAAAGCAAAACGGCAGAGTGTTCGAATCTAGGACTGTCTTGCCCCGGAGCAGAGCGGGCAAAACGGAAAACTTCACCCCTTCAGAACCGCACCCATGTTCTTCGGGAAACACTACTTGGATTTAGTGTGCAGAAAATTTTGCGGCAGCAAAAAAAGGTTACCCCAGAAAAAGTGAACAGCGTGAAACGTTAAAAATTGAAAACGGCACCTCTTCTGTCCGGTCGTCCACGACGAAGAAGGTTTCGCGGCACCGGACGTCCACATCCACCTGCACGGTGCTCTTTCGAAGCGAAGAGAGGGTCCCCTCGTTCAGCATGTTCCGATCTCTAAAATAACGAGCCCGAATGACAGTCTCCAAGTCCTTAAGTACCGATTCCGTTGCGACTGCGGTGCCCATGAACTCCACTATATCTCCTGGTTTTGGCAGGTCACCGCGTCGTGCACCCTGTTAATATAATCGAAAGTCGAATGCCAGAGATAAATGACATGTAGGGAAGGGTGGTGGTTGTAGGAAGCTTAGATGCCATGGAAGTCATTACGCCAGAGACAGATGAGATCCAGGGAGGGGCATTGGTTGTTGGAGACATTTTGGTGCGTCGAATGGGTTTTGGTTGTCGTAATTTTACCGTTTGTAGCGATTGACTCTCACGCCTTGGCACATAGTCGGATGGCAAAGACACTAGCAATAACATGGGAGGGTCAGACATCTCGGGACCTCTCCGGCAAAGTTCAAGTTGACCTCTACAGAGGCGGTGGATGGCATCGTACGAATAGAGAGGGACGGGACAAGCGGGCGCATTTTTCTTGTGGGGGGATTTAATCTATACGGGTGAACCCGAAAATGCAAAACGACCGTGAAAGTCCTAATACGAGTGTAGCGTTTTTGGTATTTGCTCATGCGGTCACCCGGGAGGGCAAGGACAAATTCGACGAAATGCAAAGTATCGGTATTCAAAATACAACATAGAAGGAGTCTAAACTACAAAATAGAAGGGATCTAAAAGACAAGATGAAAGGTACATTATCCGAAAGAACAAACAGAATGAATGCAAATGCGGGTAGGGTCGAACCCTGCCGCCTTCATTCTCAACTCACCCAAAATATGTTCACGTTGGATATCTTGGAGTTGCTGATGGTGTGAAGGCGGTAGAACGGTGTGCACCTTGACACCTTGGTCGCCGCGGCGGCCTCCAAATAAAAATTAGCTAAATCTTCATGCATCACATCTCGCGGGTCGACGATATCGTCCAGTGCGCCCGACGACTCTTCTCCCCCACCTGCAGACGTGTTTCGACCAGAGGGAGAGAGGGTTGACAGGATCACGGGCACTCGCGCCAGCCACCTACCAGGTACACATCACAGCCGGCTGTGGCGGCCTCGAAATCGGGACACACGTAACACACCATACAGGACATGCAAGTCCAAGACAAGCAGCGATGAGAACGAGGGGGCGGCGGGGAGGCACTTGCTGGTGGATGAGGCCACCCCGCGCCGCACAGAGCGCAGGACAGGCGGTCGATGGGAGTTCCGCACATGCATAAGCACTATACCACCAGCAACATTTTTCTGCAGCAGTACACAGACAGAAGTACGTCGTCGAACAATTGTGAGAGTATGAATATACGTCAGCTGCAAATTCAACCGCGTTGGTTGATACTCACTAACTTTCAAGCTGCGTGATCCATACGTCGATCTTCCGCCCATTTTTTCTCAGAAAGATGAAAGAAGCGCAACAACAGCCACCCACGTGAGCTAAACAACACTACGAATACATACGTAACTGAACTTTTTTTTGCGTTTTCAACCGCTCGCCGCTCGCCCGGAATAACAGTACTAGTCGATGCTCACGTGCTGCTCCTCGGCCATCGTCCACCCCCTCTCTACCGGCACCTTGACCTTTCCCTTCCTCAACGAGAAGGGAGACTACCTGGCTTGCCCGCATTTGGAAAACGCCCGCTGCAACCTGCACAAAGGCCATCTCCGCCGCAGGCTGCTCCAAGCAAAGGACACAGCGGCAGCAGTGCCAACGGGTAAAAGGTTCAAAATAAACCAGGTTGGTTGAGGTGTTCAAATAATGCGGAGGGGGGAGGGGTGCAACAATGCCATGTGAGACTTTGAAATCCCTTTGTTCCTTTCTGTTTATCATCCTCATGAACCCCACTTCAATGCTATAGATATATACGTACGCGTACGATTGCGACATTTACAGGTGGCCGGTCTTCGCGAATTAAAGGCTGCCTTGAGAGAAATCGGGACTCAAGGACAATGCTATCGGAATAACAATGTGAAAACAGAGTTAGCAGTACGAACGATTCGCGCCTTTGATTGGTCAAACACGCTGCCCAACGTAAGCCATACAGGTCCTCATGATTTCCTTCCTCTTCTTGATAGCACTTCGATAGCACTGATGCGTTCAAACTGATCACCTGTCACGCTTGAGTTGTCGCAACGTCCCGGGGACTACAGTGAACGAGGAATCCAGACGCCAATATCTGAGTTGTGCCCACTACGGTCGTTCGGATGGCTACTAGACTGCGCAACGGAGGCTTGAGGCTGTGTGGCGTACGTACAGCAACAGGACTCGTACTATGAGTAATAGCTGCCACAGGTTTTTGCTTGCTGAATGTTAATGTTGAGAGTGGTGGGGGTGGAAACCAGACAGGCGGGAGGAACATCTCAGTAACGATAACGGCTGCACCGATGTGTGTATGTGGGTTGTGTAATGTGTCGGCCTCCGCTAGTCTCGTTTCGTTCAGGCTTCCGAACCGTGGTCATCTGTTTTTTTTTTTTTCTCATTTGTGTTTGTACTTCACGATTCCTCCGCCGATACTCGGTGATTTTGCCCCAAGGCGCCCGACCTTTGTGTTGTATCCTGACCGCCTCCGGTGCCGCTTTGCCCTGACGGCATCGCCGAGCTCTAGGACTGATCGGTTTTTCTCCGTACTTTGCCAAGTAGGGCCCCGGTAGCCTTGCAGACTCGCAAGACCACCGAAATCCCGGCCGTCCTTTCTTTTTTTTTCGTGTTTTCTTCGTGTTTGGGCACGGTAGCTTTTGCCGCCCCGCAAGGTCGCGAGATTCTCGGTAATTATTTTCCTGCCATGGTTGATGCCCTGGAACTGTGCTCAGGTTCCCGTGAACTTCCCAATCACGGCGGTAATTATGTTCTCCCCTTTTATGTGTCTTTTCGTTTCCGTTTTTTTTTGGGTGTACACGTTGCGTTGCCATTCTACGCTATATGACGCGTCAGTCGGCCGCCTGTAGGCGTTGTTTTGGCTTGCTAACTCCGTCGCTCAGCGCCGCCGACTGTGTTGGACGAATTAGGTCGATCCATTCGCGTACCTCTTTTGGCTACCCTGACTTTCTGTTCGTGTTGGTTGAGTTACCTTGCTACGTTTGCCGGTGTTGTTCCCAGCGCAAACAGGCCTCCCAAGGCGCCACGTTGTTCGCTCGACCAAGTGGTCCTAGCAGCCTCTTAGTTTTAGCGTACCTAGCCGCGTTCTTTTTGCCTTACGTGCTATTTTCCATTTTCCTCGGGCTTTGGCCACACGGCTACGCGTAATGCCTCTCGGTCATATATACTTTTGAATTTGGGTGTCGTTCCCTTTGCGAGCTTTCGAGTAACCGACCCTGTACGGCGAACGGATCCCCGTTCGCCCCTCCCTGGGTCGCACATAGATCGCTTCGGTAGTATGTTTCTGTCTTTCCCTCTGTCTTCGCTTCGATTTCTGACTTTCTTAGCTACCTTCGCTCAGTCTTCAGGTTTCCTTTTTCGTTTCCAGCTTTGCCTGCTCTACTTAGGTTGCCCCATTCTGGGTGTTCTGTCTTCCTCTATCTTGTTATGGCCTTTCTTTCAGCGATCTGCTATATTAGTGAATGGCCCTATCTTTGGCGTTTAGGCCTCATTACGAGGTGTGGGGGAATCTATAGCCTCATGTCTTTGTTTCGAATAGCCGCATCTTCGACCCCCTTTCCCGGTCTTTTAGGATGAACTTTGTCGTCATCCTTCGACCGTCTTGAGGTCTGCATATACGATTATTCAGGGTGGGCTAACGTAATAGAGTGTCAGTATAGCTTGCAATAGATTCGGCAAGATAGCCCGCAGAGTCATGGTCTATTGGCCACAAGAAGATGCTCTTAAACGGAATATTCTTCGTGGAGAACATAACCCGTAGAATCTAGCTATCTTATACCACAAGAGCGTTTTCGGTAGTGGAACGTTCCTCCTCTGGACAAGATAGACAGAAGTAAGCGCGTTAAGCGCTCATGGGAATATAGAACATCTATTAATAGGAGAACGTTCCTTGTACGTTCCATGGGTAAAGGTCCAGAAGAGAGCACAGCAGCAATGCTGGGGGGAAGCGAACTCAACCCCCATGCTATCAATCCTCCTTTCCTGTCTCCTCGAGCTTCTCACAGCTCAACGCCAATAATAAGAAATCTACAAAGAAGAACCGGTGCTGTCTACAAGCGAAGCTGATAGCCCTGCGTCCCTTCCCTCACACCTTCCGGCACCACGACTCTTCCACAGCAGTAGTTGCGGTTTCCGTGTCGCAAACACTGATCAAGCTTCGAAACAGCCACGGATCGAGCACCCTAGGGGAAAGTACTATTAATAACATGATCGAACCTTGATCTTTGATCCCAGCCCACCAACTCGTCAGGAAGCAACCGAACCCATCAAAAACACCTGCCTGGCTGCCTATGAGTAGTTGTCGGAAGAGCCAACAAGCGCACGTTCCAGTAGTAGCCCACCTCCAACGAAATGGTTGATATTACAGCGGTGCACACACATTCCTCATGATAGCTCATTCCGATAACTTATCCTAGGGGTCGGGGATAGGGTCAGCGTTAGTCATATCATATGCACGGCTAAACAAGCCGGCCGCTCGATTAAAGCCTGCCCGAGAGACACGCGATCACGCGGCGGCCTACATGCTCACCAAGAAGGAATCATCGTCATGTACGTTTTCCACGAGACCCAAGATCTTGCGGTGGGAGTTCTGCATGGAGGCGTACATCGCGCGGTTCAGGAGCCCCCGCACGCGATTATCGGGAGCCTCCCGCCAAGGGAACGCTGAAGGAAGCCCCTGCTCGTCGGCCGCAGCTCCTGCCAACCCCGAGCTCCATTCCCTGGCGATAGCGCGGGCTATTAATCGTGTCCGTAGAGGACCCGATAATCTTACGAGTATTGTTGCAGCTCGCATGCTTCCGTTGGATCTGTCGATGCACGTGGTTGGTTGAGAAGGTGGACAATGGGAGGCACATGCATGTATCCCCTGCAACCAACGCTGCATTACAAGAGTTGATCGCTGCTGGGGCAAGGGGTGGGAGGGCTGCGAGTGCTGTCATTACGTCTGCATTCGTTGTTTGTTGTTTGGTGCGCCTTGAGGGGAGGCCAGTCGTATTATATGATACGAGAGCCAGTGGTTTTTAAATCCACTACTATGGAGTAATACGCTGTGAGTAATAATGCGCCACAAGACAGACCGAACGTCCTTTTCCATATGATTCCATTCTAAATCAATGCAGTATCAGGCGATCACGGCAACCCCAAGACCTACCAAGCACGGGACCACCACAATGGTGCAACAACTATGCACAGCTCCCCTCGCCCACGGCTGGTTGAAGCTCGCAAAGGATCCACGACATGAGATTACGGCAGCAACGTAGACAGTAGTAGAACAAGTCGAGATCAAAGTCCAAACGACAAAAAAGGGCCAAAACCTTGCGGAAGTTTGTGATGCTTTGACTTCTGTGAACGAAAGTAGATTTTGCAGCAATCAGCAAGCTCACCGGATAGACTCTCTTTTGCACTAGGCACCTAGCCGCCGTTGCCGGAGGCCTTCCTAGTCATAGCCTTTTAGGTTGCTAAAAGCAGGTTCCGCTTGAATTTTTCGAGGGGTTTCCACATGTCTTCGGTGGCTTTATCATAGGCTTCCGAAAGTGAACCAACTGGCCCGAACCAACTACCAACTACGTGCGCATCACCATAGCCAGCACATTTGTGCGCTGCTATCGCAACCAGTGGCCATGCCTGAGCAGCCTTCTTTCTTCGCGAGCCTCGCGGTGAGTTGAATAATAGACTGCCACCAGTTGCACGAAAGTAGACCACCAGCACCCAGCAATTCCGAAGCCTATAAATTGACGAACTGAGTAAACTGTGATAGAAAACGTTGCACTCTGCTGTTTCGTATCGGATCACGACTGCTCTCGCCGAACATGCCGACGGGGCACAGCAGGCATTTCTGTCGCGCTTCTGAGTTGTCTCCAATGGAGTTGCCAACACGTTGTCGTGGGAGTAGCTGCAACGGGTGACGTGCTCTCGAAATCGTTGCTTTTGGTTCCTGCAGTGTGTGCAAAGGTTTTGGTTGTGCGTATCGTGTTCATGGTGATGAAGTCTGATGCTGCTGCTGTTGTGGTCGTGGCAAGATTCAAGATTTGATGGCACCTGCAGGTACATATTTCATCTGTCATACATGAGCTGGTTGTTTGCGGTGGTACAGCAGCAGTACTAACAGTAGTGGTCCACATTCGAACCTTGCCCCAGCCCAGTCGAACGCCCATCGCCACAACGTGCACACTGCCTTGCCCAAGGGCACACTTTAGATTCAAATGGTATAGAACTACTCTGAAGTACCAATTCGATGCGACTGGCCGGTAATGCTTCCCGTGCCTGCTGGAGGGCCTGTCGTATGTTTTTTTTTTTTGTTGCATGCTGGCGGCTGGCGGCTGGCAGGCCTGCTGTTGGGCCTTTCGTTTCTTTTTTGGCTACCAGGTCTGCAAATCGGGTGTTTGCGTAGATCAAATTTTGGTTTGGTCTTGCGAACCAGGCTATTCACCATGTTCATAACCGAATCCGATATGAAAACGTTTGCGAAGACACACAACACGATTTTCGTTTTTTATGAAGACAAAAAATTCTACGAATTTTTTCCCAACACCTCTTAGCCCGTCCTTCGCGACGTACACCCGAACTCAGTCGGGCGCGCCGACGCAGCCCTTCAAATGGAACGGGGGCCTGCATTCCAGCGGGAGCTCGTACCCTCTGTGCGGGCTGGTGCTGCTGCGCCTCCGATTTTTCAGGGAGCAGCTGTACCCGGAGTGCAGGGCATGGGTATGCTGCTGTCGAGGCAGTTGAACAGCGCAGCGTACGCAGCGATCGCGGGTGGGATGCAACAGCATCAACAGCAGCAGGAGCAGCTCCAGCAGCAGCTTCACCAGCAGCACCAACACGAACAGCAGCAGCAGCATCAGCAGCAACAGCAGCAGCAACAGCAGCAGCAACCACGGCAGACAACAACGCACCAGCAGCAACAGCAGCAGCAGCAACCACGGCAGACAACAACGCACCAACCTCTTCCGCCTCCCATCCAAGACTCTACGAGCGCTCTTCCGCGTCTCGGGCCGGGGCGTTGCTCAGCGTCTGCGCTGCTACGCAACAACACACGCAGCTGCAACACACGAGGCAAATCGTGATGCGATGGTGATTTCTTGCCAACTTCACGCCGCATATGCAGTGATTTGATTCGCCCGGGGTAATCCGGGTGCTCTTGGCCAACGATATTTTCTTCTTCTCGAAACCCAAAAGACCCAAACCCAATCCGAAAATAATCTGGTCTTAAGGGCGTTTTCGGACGATTTTAGGGCGTTTGGGAACTTTATGTTGGGAAGTTGATTATTTTTTGGGACCGGGAGAATAGAAAATGACCAAACCAAACCATAATCTGATCTTCGCATACACCATAATGTTTTATCTGTTGCCGTTCGTTTTGTTCCCAGCAACCGCTGCTGCTCACAACGTCAGCAGAACACGTCTTTTACCAGATTTCGTCGTACTTGGTGCTGATTTTTCGCCGCTATACCACACCGCCGCCGCAGTCGCAGCCGCAGCCGCTGCTGCTGTTAACAGTTGGTGTCTAATGCGTACCAGGTATGTTTCTAAATTTTCTTTTTCGGCTGTCTGTGGTGATGACGCCGCCTAGCCAGTGCCAGTATGTGCGCTCCTCCTGCCGGATGGGCGCCGCTGTAGACACTACTACTGCCCCTGTGCCGCAATTCCTTGCTGGGGGGCTATCGCCCGCCTCTGCCTCCGCCGCCGCCGCTGCTGCTGCTGTGTTGCTGCTGCTTGTACTGCTCTCACTCTTTTCTGCGCATGTTCCTAGAGCGTGCTCTGTTTGTTGTGCTGATCAATGCGGTGCGTGGATTCTTCACAAAGTCTCATGTTTCCTATACTGAGCCCTATAGGTTTCTTCACGTGCCTTGGCCGCGTAGATAGCCAGATGTGTCTCTGTGGATTTATACAGTTTTTAGTATTTTGACCGTTTTTTTGTGTGTGTTAATCGTGTTTTTGTTGTGTAGTGTAGCTGCTGTACTGCTGCTGCCGCCGCTGTTGGTGTCTCCTGCGTACGTTTCTAAACATCAAAAATCGGTTGTCTGTGGTCTTGAGCTCGCCGAGCCAGTATGTGTGCCCCTCCTACCAGATGGCTGCTGCTGTTGACACTACTGCTGCTGTGCCACAATTCCTCGATGGGCCATCGGCCGCCTCTGCCCCCACCGCCGCCGCTGCTGCTGTGTGTTGTTGTTGCTGGTGCTGCTTTCACTCTCTCCTGCACATGTTCCTAAAGTGTGCTTTGTTTGTTGCGCTCAGCTATGCCGTACGAGGATAGGATTATTGTTTTACACGAAATTTCATGTTTTCCATTCTGATTACTATCTATGGGTTTCTTTACATGGCGTGCAGATGTTGTTGTTGTGTTACGGTTCCGTGACAATTTTTAGAGTTACAATGACAGAGGCGTTTTCGTGATAGTAAGGGCCGCGCTATTTGCGCCCCCTCCTTAAGTCGGGTGTGGCTGCCCCACCCGGACAGAATCAATTCCTTGGGTTCACGTTCATAAACCCTGCGAATAAGCAATCAAGTTACCATCTACAAACTACTTTCTTGGGAGGCTTCATACTTTGAGCACCTGCACAGGGGACTTGCTCTCTCTCCCCGAGGAACCTACAAGCGCCCTCTGAACTCGGTCGTATCGGTCCTTCGGAGGTCAGTCATCATGAATATCTGAGGGGTGCTACAGACATAGCCCACGTGGGGACCCTGCGATGCTAGTAGTCTAGATATGCTCGTCTGTCTCGCCTTGATAGATATCCTCGTCTGTCTCGCCTTGACTCTAAACCTCGCTGCACTAGGGCACGATTCGTGAGAGTTGTTCTCACATTCACTCGCATAATCAAGTCCGTGGTCACAGGACAGGCTCCAGTCACTCTGGAGCTGAGGAATGCCCCAGGCAAAAAACACATACAAAACCAAAGGTGGTACACGCATATATCAGCTGACGCAATTCATGCCTCCACCAGAAACATATAAAAGTGAAATCGGGAGTCAGCCTACGATGTGCCAGGTCCATACTGGTGCATACGTCTCACTACTCGCACCTGGAAAACCGAATATACCGCTTGCCGCCCAAGAAAGACTACCACGTATGTATTGCACGTAGTACCTATCACTACGCATACGCACGACAGACGCAAGTCAATTGGAAAAAAGAAAAAAAGAAAAGAAAAGGAGATAAATGAAATAAAAGAAACGACAAGGAGGCGAAAAAACGAAAAAGGAAAGGAAAGAAGGGAAAACACAAGAAAACGCCGAGAAAACACAATACACAAAGAGGAATCAAGGGAAGGAAAAATAGGTGTCTTTGGATGCTCCTGCAACATTTTACCATGTACCCGGGAGTGTTTTATCCGGATGTTTTGTGTTGTTTGTCGTCTTTCGTGCACAGCATATCTCGCAAACAAAGCCAAACGGATGCAGGAAGTAATCTAGCCGTTTCAAGTCCAACGGAAGAATTTTGCCGACATTTTTTTTAATCCCCAATACTCGAGAGTACTCCTTGCTAAAGCGTTTCGGTTATTTTTGTCACACACATACGTACCAGGTGCACGATAGATATCACTCTGGCTGCTTCCGAATTCGCGCCACCGCCGCCGCCACCGCCGCCGCCGCTCCTCCTGCCGTCTGTTGTTGTGCTGCTATTATTGTTGTTGAGAGCGGCGTTCTTCATATGTATATTTCGAGAGTTTTGGTTTGTTATCTGTCTGCTGTCTGTGTTTTCGCACGCACACGCGATGCTTCGGCCTCCATCGTCTATACCGCCATTCATTACAGTAGGGGGCCTTTTATAGTGCCGGGTAGTGTCCTGAGAAAAAACCGGCACTATACCGGGCACCGGTACTATCCAGAATAATCCCTTGAGGCTTCGAACATCCCTCAATAGTGCCGGTGCGGCACTATTGAGGAACTATTTGATTTCATGGTGCGGCGCTCACGCTTTGAGTATGCATTTAATAGTGGACGAAGCTAAACCTCCGTCCTCGTTGCCCTTCTTCGATGTTGCAAGATAAATAAAAGACAAAACAGAAAAAGAAACACGGCAGGAAGCGCACCGCAAAAAAACAAACAATCATGTACTGTACCCCCGCCCTCACTACGTCGCGACAAACACTCTCTCATGTCTGCCTGGCGCACCCGCTTCGATGTTACAAGCAAAAAAAACAAAAAAACGAACAAACCAAGACAAGCACAACAGGAAGCGCACCGCAAGAGAAACAGGCATGTACTGTACCCCTCGCCCTCACTACGTCGCAACAAACTCTCTCATGTCTGCCTGGCGCACCAGCTTCGATGTTGCAAGAGAAAAAACAAAAAACAAAAAAACCCAAGACAAGCACGACAGGAAGCGCATCGCAAAAAAACAACAACCATGTACTGCACCCCCCGCCCTCACTACGTCGCGACAAACTCTCTCATGTCTGCCTGGCGCACCCGCTTAGCGGAATGCGCTGCGATCATCGCCATCTTTGCTTTCGTTAGGTAGAACGCCGCGTTTCGGTTGCCACTCTCCTCTGCTGCCGCCACCAGGACGCCGAAGTGAGACGACAGCTCATCATATGCCGGTGGAGCACAGCGCTCGCGCCCCGTGTTCTCGTCGCCACCGCCCTCCTCCTCTTCCTCCTTCTCTTCGCCGCCGGTAGACACGTGCGTTCCAGCCAGCAGTGCCGCCATGTCGTCCACTGTGTCCAGTCGAAGAGCTTCTACCACCTCATCGTCGTCCTCGATGGTAGCCCACCCGTGAAAGGCGTTCACCGCTTCCTCCGCGACCGGCTTTCCGGGTTCGATGTCGAGTTCTGCCAACAGCTCGCTGATCTCGTCGTCTACGATGCGGGATCCCTGCTGCTGCGCGTCGCGCACGCTCGTGCTCAACTTGTTGACAGTCTCCTTGAGAGCCTTCAAATCAGGCTCGGCGACGTGGAACCGGGTCTTTCCGTGTTGCTTGGTGTGTGTAGGGAACCGGCACTATTGCGGGGCGCCGTGGTGCCCAACCGACACTATAGCGGGGCCTCCCTCAATAGTGCCGGACCGGCACTATTGAGGGCCCTGTCTGTGTCCAGAGATTTTACCGGCACTATACCGGGCACCGGCACTATTCAACCGGCACTATAGAGGGCCCCCTACTGTACTTATAATCCGAAACCATTCCCCACGCCGATGAACACTATATTTTGCACTTTTTGTTCTACACTTTTCCCACTGAATCATATGATCAAAACATGAAAAACATCTGCCTTGCGTCACCCCGACTCCGAAGGAGAACCTTGTAGAACTAAGTACCAAGTCGATGGGGCTGGCCGGTAAGGCTTCCGTGCCTGCTGGCGGGCCTTTCATGCGTTTTTGTTGCGTGCTGGCGGGCCTTTCACATTTTCCCTGCTGGTCCGTAAGACTTCCGTTCCTGCTGGCGGGCTTTTCACAAATATGCTACGTCACAGCTGACGTTTCGTTGCTGGCTCTGTCACAGATGTCCTTCTGTAGTACAAGAGCTATTAATAGCTCATCAATGGTTTAGATAGAGGTGGGCAAGGTGCATCTTACTCTTTTTTTCCAAGTATACGTCACAGGTCACAGACCTATCGACCTTCACCTTTTGCATGCCATATGACCACTCGCAACTCTTGCTCTAACTTCTGCGGCAGCCTGCAGAGAGAGCAGAGTGCAGCATGAAGAAAAGTACTACGGTAGTACTCCCGGCCCCTCGCGCGGCACCACTTGAAGGCCCCTGCGGCGAGCTCTGCCCCCCATGGTCGGTCAATATGCCTTTCTGGGTGTAGTTATCCCGGAATCCGGTTCGATTTGCGTTTGTTGGTTGAGCTCGCTGGTGCCAGATGCCTCGCAGCAGCCGGCAGCCCGGTAGTGCACTACTGACAGGTAGAATTGTGGCGTCGGGCAAAACCTAACCTCGGCCGACTTTAACGGTACTCGTCGGGGCGAAGCTCCTCCGAGGATCAAATACATGTGCCCTTGTCTCGCTCTGCTGCTTTGGCGCTGTTTTCTACCAGGTACGCACGATTCACATTATGTTGTGTATGTACGAATGAGGAAGTAATCTTCCACCTCTCGTGTCGTTCTGGGACTTGGTCTGCTTGATTTATGGGATGTCTTTTTTGCTACATAGTCGTTCACTGGAGGAGTTTCTATGAGTGGGGAGCATGGGAGAGAGGGAACTGGCTGTGATGATGGCACTAGCGCTCTGACTGGGCACCTGAGGGGAAGGCGCTCAAGTGCTGGCTGCGGAGGTCGCCGTTGCTGCAACAACGTGTTGCGCGAAATCACATCGTTTGTTGTTCCGGTGTGCTTTCCACAAGAAACGCTGCTTTAAAAAAGGCTGCTGCTGCAGTTTGTCCAACATAGTACACCGGCCGCGGGAGGGTTTCCGGTAGCCTGCTGTGATATTGTGCGGTGGTCGAGGTTCGCGCCTCTCGAGTTGTTGCGGCCGCGCGAGGTGTACTCTCGCTTACACGATCATCTGGGTCACGCGACACAGCTGCAGCTTCGAGCATACCAAAACAGCGAATCGCACATCTCAAAACGTACCGGCAAATTATTGCGCATGGCCGGCTACCCATCAGTCGGTGTATTTTTCTAGTCGAGATTTGGAAATACTACCCATCAGTCGGTACGGTGTATTTTTTTAGTCAAGATCTGGAAATACTGCAATTTAAAAAATAATGGCGAACGCCGCCCGGAGGGACTCAAAAGTTTGGAACACATGTCCGACGGACATCACCGGTTAAATTTTACTACATTTTTCTCCAGGAGTACACTATTTTGTTTTTTTGTCTCGCACACACCAGCAGTGAGCAGGATAATGCTGGAGCTGCAGACTGCTTTTATGTATTTTTCGCTCAAAATTTCCAGAAAGTAAACTTCATGCTCTTGATGTGCCTGGGGGTAGATTTTTTTTTTGTGGTCACTTTAGAAGTAGAAGTAAATAGGGGACTGTTGTACGCGCATCAAATGTGCTGAGCAGACCAACAAACAGTCTGAAGCTACACCCGAATACTTGTACGCCGGGTACATAAAAGTCGCAGCTACTGTAGCTTCGGTAAACTTAGTAGTACCAGGTAGACTACAACAGCATCAACATAATTTATCTGGGCCGTCCCTACCCAGCGGGACCTTCATTTCCGATATACCCGGATCGATTTCATTGCAGTATAGGTGCATGCTTTTTTACCGTGAGGATGCGGGCGAACGCGCGCGGGTGCAAAATGCAAAAACATCAGCCCCTTGCGTCACCCTTCCTCCGAAGGGGAACCTTACCTTGTACCACAGGTACCAGGTATACTGGTAGCTGGCACCAATGCCGCCTGCTGGCGTTTTTTCTCGATCCTCGCGGACGCTCGCCCGTTCGTTCGCTCCTGCTGAATTTTCGTGATCGTTGCCGGTACTGTGTACCAGTGTGCCGCCGTTCTGCTGTCTGGCATATACGACCTTGATTGCATACACGTGTGCGCTCAGAGTACCCGTGTAGCAGTAGTTAAGGGGCGAAGCGGACTACGTCGTGCCCGAGCTGAACGGAGTGAAGGTGAAGGCATTGGATACCAGGTACTAGTATTGGGAACAAACACTATGTACGGGGGTGAATTTGGTTGGCGCGCATTGCGGGGCCATGTCCTTCAATTCCGTGGAGATCCCTCTGACAACGACAAAGCCGCATAATAACATGAGTACCAGCATCACCACCACAGCGCTAACAACAACAATAACAGCAAAAAGCAACAACAACAACAACAACAACAACAACAGCAACAACAACAGCAACAACAACAACAACAACAACAACAACAACAACAACAACAACAACAACAACAATAACAGCAAAAAGCAACAACAACAACAACAACAACAACATCAACAACGCCGACGCACACCCTCAGGCGGCGAGGGTTCCATGCTCTCCTACTCGCCAAGTACGAAGTATGTGGTGTGCAACAGGCGGTCAAGCCAGCGGAACACGCTCCCCTACGCTATCGGGGGCGGAATCCCCCCTCCTCTCCCGTAGGTCTTTGCTTGCCCAACGCTGAACCTACCAGCGGTGTATACGACTTGCCACAGTTTCGACGAAATGGTTGCTATTAAAAGTGCGCGCGAAAGTCCTCCTTACAGATAGTTCCTAAAACTTTACCAAGCGGTCAGAGTTAAGGTTAGCCTCGGATCTGCCGGCGGTACCTGTCCCCATCGCCGTTTTTTCTGTAATGCAGAAAAAATTCCGAGTAATTTCGAGAATTTTCCCACGACCGCTTGTGCCGTTGGTTCCCGCGTATCATTGAATGCAAGCATGCCAAGATGACCACCCCCGCCCGCACCCCCGCACCCGGCCGCCCCTCCCTATATCGCCCCCCCGTTTCTTTTTTGGCAGGCGGGCGGCATGGCAGGCACGGCGGTCGACGTAGCGCTGTTTCCTTTGGATACCATCAAGACAAGGCTTCAGTCTTCGGAAGGCTTCCTTAAAGCCGGAGGCCTGCGAGGGGTGTACAATGGCTTGAGCGCAGCTGCGGTGGGCTCTGCACCTGGAGGTTATCTTGTGCATTATTCACGCCGAGAGGTGTACCTTCTCCTCCCCCGAATTTGTGCTTGATTCAACCTGGGAATAGTGCGTTTTGCACCCCGGTTAGCCATACGCTACCTTCCTGTACGAGCTACGGCCCCAACACGATTCCCGCCCTTTCCCCTCTCGCACCCTCGCACCCCCAGCCGCTCTGTTTTTCAGCTCGTACGAGGCCGCGAAGCACGCGCTAGATCCGTCCTCTCCTCTCTCGCACATGGCCGCGGCGTCTGTCGCTGAAACGGTGAGTAAGTCAGGGCAGACTGTATGTTCGTGGGCGGTACGCTATGGAGTTGACGCTGTCGTAGGCTTACTGATGTGCTCACACAACGGACGTGTGCTACGACACTCGTAGGTGTAGCACGATTTGACCGAAATATTCTGCCCGACACGGCACCCCTTTCACTGCTGAAAACAGTGCAGTAGCATTTTTTATTTATTTTTTTCCTCCCATTAATTATCCTCGCACTGCTCTCGCCCTCTCTCCCAGTAGGAGCTCAGATCCGGGGTCACATAGCGGGCCCTCCTCCCCCCTCCGCACTACGGTACGTGCCTTAATTTATATCGCCAGAATATTCCAGCATTTTCTTCCCTCGTCGACTCGCGTGGTATTGTCACACTAGTTTTAAATAATTTTCCCCCAAAAAAGTTGTGTGCAGTTCTTAAGGGGTGAAACGAACAACCACCAATGTGGTTGGAGTCACGTTTGTGATTGACGACATAGTTTCTGGTCCAGTGAAGGTATGGTTATCGTATGGTGAAGGTATGGTTAAGGAATGGTTAAGGTATGGCTAAGGTAGGGCTAAGGTATGGTTAAGGTATGGTTAAGGTATGGTTAAGGTATAGTTAAGGTATGGTTAAGGTATGGTTAAGGTATGGTTAAGGTATAGTTAAGGTATGGTTAAGGTATGGTTAAGGTATGGGATGCTAGTCGGGGTGTGCTTTCGTTTTTCTCCCAACACTTGTTTTTTGAGTGGGGTGTAAAGCTCTTGAAATGAGGAGCCTGCATATAATTTTTGTTTTACCCCTACCGTAGCACCCGCGACGGGGTGATAACACCGCCTCGGAGAACCTGGAAAACCCAGGCCGAATAGAAACAGTTCTGGTGCGGAGGTGCTATAATCTTTCGAAAAGCGGATGTGGGTTCGTCGGGGCGCACATTACATGCGGCCTGTGACTGACGAGTGCGCGGCGATGTTCAAAAACTGAAGCGAAAGTTACTGTATTGGTGAGTAATGGCAGCAAGGGATTCCCACCTACGGCGTGTTGCGAAACCATCGTTCGTTGACGACACCCCTAGCGTGTCGCCGTCGTTTTTGGCTTCTCTTTTCTGTCTGTTTCCATTTTTTTACTGCCTTTCTTGCTCTCTCCCTCTCCACTCTTTCCTGCTTTTCTCCCTTACTCTCGCGCTGCCTCTAACTTTATATCTCCCTCTCGTCCTCTCTCCCCTTGCCCCCCTTTCTCCGTCTCGGTCTTGCTCTCACTTCCTCCCTCCCTCCCTCCCTCCCTCCCTCCCTCCCTCCCTCCCTCCCTCCCTCCCTCCCTCCCTCCCTCCCTCCCTCCCTCCTTCCCTTCCTCTTTTCCTCCCTCCCTGTTCCCCCTGCCCCCGTCCCTCTCGCCCTCTCTCCCTCTCTCCCTTTCTCCCTCCCTCCGTCCCTCCCTCCCTCCCTCCCTTCCTGCTTCCCTCGCCCTCGTTCCCTTCCCGTCTCCCCTCCTCTTTCCCCCTCTCTATTTCCATATTCCGTCGTTCTTGTTGTAATCTTCGTGCGGACGCCCCCCCCCCCGCCCCCCCCGTTTGCATGCCATATCAGGCGGCTTGTTTAGTGCGAGTCCCTACCGAAAACGTGAAGCAGAAGATGCAAGCCGGCCTGCACGCCTCGGCGAGCGAGACGGTGTCCGCAATCCTTAAGGACGGTGGCTTGCGCGGGTTCTACACGGGATACGTCACCACCGTCGTTCGCGAAGTCCCCTTCTCCTTCATACAGTTCCCCATCTACGAGTGGCTTAAGGTCAGCCATCCCCACCTCAGTGCTACAAGCGAAATCCAAAGTGCGCGTTGTGATATATATGAGGTGCGATGTGCTAGTACTGGACGGAACACCGCAAACGGAGGAGATCGCGACTCGTTACGTGTTGGCTGTCGTTTATAATCCTTGAAGAATATTGTTGTCCTGAGACCCCCCCCTCCCGCCCTCCCCCCCCCTCTCCCGCCTCCGCCCCCGCCCCCCCCCCCCGCAACCGCCCCGCCAACTTCCCCTTCCTCTTCCACGCCCTCGTCCTCCCAGGTTAATTGGGCAGATCGAAGAGGGGGTGCTCTGGAGTCGTACGAGGCGGCGGCTTGCGGGTCTGTGTCCGGAGCATTCGCCGCCGCGGTTACAACCCCGATAGACGTCGTTAAGACAAGGCTCATGTTGGGAAAGGTCAGGCCCGATAATATGTTTCCTCGTCTAATGCCGTCACGATGTTCGAGTGGTGGCGTTGCATCCCATTGTGTTTGCTCTTTTGTGTGTCTCTGTACATTTTTGTCTGTCTTGTCTGTCTTGTCTGTCTTGTTTGTCTTGTCTGTCTTATCTGTCTTGTCTGTCTTGCCTGCCTGCCTGCCTGCCTGCTTGCCTGCCTTCCTGCCTGCCTGCCTGTCTGCCTGCCTGCCTGCTTGCCTGCCTGCCTGCCTGCCTGCCTGCCTGCCTGCCAGCCTGCCTGCCTGCCTGCCTGCCTGTCCGGCTGCCTGTCTGTCGGTCTGTCGGCCTGTCTGTCTGTGCACCTGTGACCTGTCCGTCTGTTTGCGTTTTTGTGATTTTTTCTTCTCTTCCTTCTGCTTTCATTGGAACTACAGAAGATGACCCCCCCTCCCCTCCCGCCTCCCACCCGTCCTCACACCCCTCCCGGGTGCAACTCCACCGTGCTAACCACGTTGACAAACTTTACCATCGCAACCAGAGAAAGGGCACAATGTGTGTGCTACTGTAAGGTGTACTGTCAGGTGTATGCCCTTACCGTTACAATGCCCCTTCGACGTAAAGCAAGCTGACTATCTACGCCACCGATTGTGTTCCTGCAGACAGGAGTGTCGGCTTGAGGGTTTTTGGCTCTGAGTTGTTGTGGGACTCTTGCTTTGTTACTTCGGGCAGGGGCACGGGGAGGGGGAGAGACATCCGTTGGGGTGGCTCTCGTGATCGCGAACGTGCCGTCTTTTATCAGGGACCATCTCCGCGCTCGGGAGGGGAGGGTGTTTGCAAATATTTCCCCCTCGCGCTTGTGTTGTCATCGGGGGTTACTGGATTCTCCTCGCTTCCCGTGAACCTGATTTTTATTTAGGGGTAGTGGGTGTGCTCATGGTGGGGGGTGTTGCGCGAATTTTCCCGGCGTGTTCTTCATCGGGGGTCACGGGATTTCGTCCCCCCTGCCCCCCCCCGGCGACGGCAGTCACTGTGATTGGCTACAGGCTGGGCCAGCCAAGATTCGGATTATCCTTCCCAAAGTCGGTACTCGCGAACCACTGCGGGTTAGAACTTGAAAATTAGAGCACGTAACCCTGACATCACGCTGCAGATGCGAAACCATTGTGTATGCAAAATTATATCATGTTCGAAATTCCGACTCGATCTCACCGAAATATCCGCGGCGGCTAGAAAGAGCCAATTTTTTTTCCACTATATTCGTTGATAAAATCGTTGTTCCCGATCAAGATGAAAATTGGTGTAGACGTTACGAAGGAAACAAGGAGAAGATCGACATCAGTTTTATTGCCCAATTCGTTGCCCATCAAGAGATATGGCCAACACACGAGTCTATACGTAGTACAAGTAGTAACGAGTACAACAAAGGTTTTTGCTGCAATGCAGCAATCAGTGTTGAGGTTTCGATCTGAAATTATTATCGTGTTGGTGACGCGCGTACAAAATTATCCCAAGCTGAACCATTTCATTGTCATTTTTATTTTCCAAGGAAGTTATGGCCTATTTATTATGTTTCCGATTTTTGAATCTGTCCTATCCTTACGAAAACATAAAATGACAAATGTTCCAGTGCGGAATGTGTTGTTGCATGAACAACCCCGTGTCCACATTTCACGTTCAAGTGCGTAAAACTGAGCGCTGCATGGACAATCGACTTTTCATTCCGGTTTATGGCTGGCCCAGCTCGTACATTGATAGTTCGAAGTGTTCGAAATTTTGCGAGGTGAGGGTGATGACGATTGTTCGTGTCCGTGGCGTGCTATCAACGACAACGCAGGACAAGCACGGAGCGAACTACGAAGGGCTTCGGAACACGTTTCGGCGGGTATACACCGAGGAAGGGGCGGCGGCGCTCATGTCGGGGGTAACGCCAAGGGTGAGGAAGGAAGGAAGGCGGCGACGGGGGCGGCGTGATAACCGAGGTTCAAAACACGCGGACGTGCTAAACAAACCGACGAACAAAACAACCCGACGTGCGAAGCAACCCGACGTGCGAAACAAACCGACCTCCCAAGTAATTCGACGTGCGAAACAAAGCGAGGGGCAAACCGATTTGCTGTTGAGCTGTAAATCGCGACAGTCTAGGATGAAGTGTGCGCGACCGCAAATATCACCTGCTATCGACAGAACAGCGACCGTTGCGGCGAAACGCTCGTCATCGAGCTTGTTCCACGTCTGTAATATGAGTACTACTGCTGCTACATCTTTCACCTCTGTCCCGTTCCCACTTAATGCATGCGCTGCGTGTGCAGCTTGTGCATTGTATGCGAAAAAATTATGCGTTGTGTGCGCACTGCATGTGCTGATGTATAAGGTGTGCGCTATACGTGTAGTGTATGCGTTATACTCGTATGCGCAATGTATGTAGTACATATGCAGTGCATTCGCTGTATGTGCAATGTATGCGCTGTATGCACGCAGCTCTCTTTTGGTGTTGTTCCCCCTAGTGACCCCGCCCCCTTACGCTCTGGAAAGCGAGGGACTCCCGAGAGGAACGGAGAACGCTCGCTCACTCGCTTTACCACATGCCGTAGATGTTTTCCTCTCCAGCTCCTCGTCGATTTCGCGTGATGTCGTGTTGTAGCCCTTGCAACGCTTGTAATGCTGGCCCCTGTGCGCACACGATTTTTCCGGTTCCGCTCTTGGCCAGGTGACCTGGATTGGCATCGGTGGCTTCGTGTTCTTCGGGGTGTACGAGAGCGCCAAGACCCAGCTCATGGGGCTGGGTGTGTAGTTTAGTTAAGTTGGCAGCTGTGGCGATGTTTGGAGGCGGTCGTTAAACGGGGTTGTTCCGCTCCAGTCTCGTGCCGTGACAGGGCATTTGGTTGGTTGATCTTGGATGGATGGTCGGTTGGTTGGTTGGTTGGTTGGTTGGTTAGTTGGTTGGTTGGTTGGTTTGGGTTGGGTGGTTGGGTGGTTGATTGGCTGGTTGGTCGATCGGATGGTTGAGTGGTGGGTCATTCGGTTGGTCCGGTGGTTGATTAGTGGGTTGATTGGTTGGTTGGTGAAGTGGTTGGTTGGCTGATTGCGCCCGGCGGCCCTCCTTGGGCTGTGGCGGTGCGTGGTCTGGCCAACGAAATTTCTAGGGGAGGCTCGATGTTTTTACTGGTCAGTGACGCTCACACAAGCCCATTAAAACGTATTTCAGAGGCCCGTGGCGCCCGTGACTAGTCTTTCGGGGGTGCGCGCAGGTATGAAGAGCCCTGTCTGGGTGCAAAGCCCCCGACGATTACCGAGGGTAGTCGATTGATTCCCGTGCGTTTTTGGTTTCCATGGAGAATCGCAATTTTGTTTTGCCGGCCTGTCGCCCGTGTGATAATTGGTTAAGACGACTCGTCGGCTCCGTGTGTTGATCGGTTGGGGGCGACTTGTCGACCCCGTGTGTTGATTGGTTGGGGCGATTCGTTGGCGTCGTGTGTTGATTGGCGGGGGCAACTCGTCGGCCAATCCGATTGCGTCGATCGTCGGGGGGAGGATTATTCGCTTGTGCTACCGCGGAACACGTTAGCGGTTAGCGGCGGCGATGTTTTTGTAGCGCGAGCCAGGTTCCAGGTAGGTTGTTTACCCTTTTGTATTGCACGCTCATGAAACGCATTCGCGTGCTTCATGCATAGTCCCAGGCATGCGCTTGTAGCTTGCGGTCAGGTTGACTACGTTTTGTATTGCGCGCCATTGAAGCGCAGTAATTAATTGTTACGTGGTTCCCAGTGTGCTGCGTACCTCGTACCAGGTTCCAGTACATGTATTCCAGTACCAGTGTATGCGTACCAGGCACCAGTGCCAGTGTTTTTATACCAGGTACCAGTACCCGTGTATCTATAACTACCGGCACTATCTATGTACAAGTGGCCGTCGTCAGACCCAGAAACAATTTTATAAAAATGTTTCGAGGACGTCAGCCGTGAGTTCGACGAATTTCGGGTCAATACATTTTGACCGTAGACTCTAGGGCCTATTTACTCCAGTAATTTTGTTTGTCTTCAGGCGCCAGACTTGGCTTAAAAAGTTCTACCCACCTTGTACGCCGAAACGGCCTTTTTTTGCACGGCGTCCGGATAGACCGTGCCTCGTCGAGGAAAGCGGTTGTCGGTAAACGACACAAAGTGGGCAATTCCCGGAATCTTCCTGGAAAATTCATAGCATCGTGCATGGTTCGGCGTAGTGCTCCTCCTCCCAGCGCTTTCCTCGTTGGGCACAATCCCGACCTCTACTTAAGCGAAGTTGCTCACGGTTCTTGCGATGGGGATTTTTACCCCATATTTACAGCAGTAGGGGAGGGGGGGGGGGAGAGGGGGTCAGGAACGACCCCCCCCCCCTTCGCCCGGTAATACTATTATTTGTGTTTTATATTGTGGAGTGATTTCGGTCGTGATGGAAAACGTAGTTCTTCCTTCTTTTCGCGCTTTGTTTCTTTTTTGTCGATGGGGCGGTTGGTTCACGGAATGTGCTGCCGCTTCCTTTTTTTACGGCAATCGGATTATTAGGCGTCTAGACTTCCCTCCCGGGTCCGATCTTGGAATAGGAGCTGCCTGCTACTGCTTGTGCTGTTGTACCCATGGTGGTTGGTCGTTGGAATTTTCGATTAATTTGTATTTTTCTTGAGCTCTTTCTCGATTTCCCCCCCTCATCGATTTTCGCCCTCGGCATTTACAAGGAGTTGCTTTGAGGTGCCAGCTCTGATCCAAGAGCGAGAGGCTGCCGTTCACACGCTGCACAGCAATGCTCCTAGAGGGATGGTATTGCCTTGCAAGGCGTCAATCGGGGGGGCAGGGGCATGAATACAAAGACACGCCGCGTGTGAGATACCAGTATGCAGTGTTGAGAAGGCCGGATGTTTTTCGATGGTTTCTTTTTAAAACCGCAAATCAAGCATTTTTTTTCTGTTTTTCTGTTTTTACTTTTTTCGTTCTTTCTTCCGACCCGATAGTCGTCCACCGTTTGTTGTGGCGAGACTCGGATCTCTGCGAGCGTTTGTCTGACGCGGCAGCAGTTCCGCCGTCTTCTCGCGCCTGTGTCTGTCCGTTACCTTCGGTCGCGCGCCACGGGGGGAATGTAACTTTTTTTTCTGGTATGATTTCTGAATGACGAGACCCAAAATCGTGAGAATGCTGGCCATTCTTCTTTTGCAGCACACTTTTTTGGTATACCTGAGGTGATGAGATTGCTGATCGGATTGAGCACATTCATTTTGAAAACGGTTCTTGGGTGAGATATGGATTTTCTTAACGCCGTCACTACTGGAAACCCTTTTGGGGGACAACTTTACTCGAATTTAGTATTGGGGAGGGATTTGGGGGCCCTAAATAAAGGGGTTTTAAGCGAGGACGCATGCTACGGTTGAGATGCACGATTCTTTTTCTTAATACTTCTCTCATCAATTAGGGAGCTTCTAAACATCCCACAAAAACTGATGTTTAGGCAAAGCCGAAAGTGCAATCCGATGGAAGGGACCCGTGTTCCGGATATACAAAACAATAATTGTGCCAAACAAGAAAGGCTTTAATTCCGACGATTTTGGCTTAAGAAGCCTCGTCATCCAGAAAACAAAAAATGGCCAAAAAGTGATACCTCTATATCGTAGCATGCGTCCGAAAAAGAGGCGTCAGAAAAAAACGGTTTACACCTCTATCCTAGTGCATGTGCCTTCGTTCGTCTATATCCTATCCGATGCGTTCGTCTATCCTAGTGCACATAATTATTTCAAATGATTTAAGTCAACCCCAAAAGCTGACTCACCACGCCGTAGGCGACCGTTGTCCGTCAACCCTTTGTCTTTCCCTGCATGCACTCCGTTGGATATAAGCGTCTACCTCCGTTGCCTCCATCCGCATTCCAGTGAATAGCGGCGCAGCAGTATTTGTTCAAAAATCATATTAGGGTTTAGTTTCTGTTTTGGTTATTTCCTTAGACGCCATATTTTCTTGAGAGCAGTGTTGTTAGTTAAAGCATTGAGTTTTCAAGAGTTTTCCCCCTTTTCAACTTGCGACACACCCGGGGTTTCACGCTAATCTCATCCCAGAGGAGAACCTTGCATAGCAGCAGTAAAGTAGTAGCAGTCGTTTAGTCGTGTAGCTCATCATATTGATTGGTGGTAGCTCGCATGCGCGTGACGAGCTTAAGTTCCACGATACTAAAAAATCATTGTGTCGCAGGAAAAAATAACATTTTTAATATCGTCTAATCACTGCTGTGAAAAAATTAATCATCCCCCCTCCCCCGCCCACCCGCCACTTCACCAGACAGTGTAACAAGTAACAAGTCTGCTTGTATAAAGTAAATTCAGCAGTCGGTACGCACGAAATGCGGCAGCCCATCACCAGACCCTCCCCATTGACGAATCGCTCCACCTGCATCGTACCACTACTCCACACTCTTCCTCCTCTGTGATGTCGCTATGTCATAATATTTTGATGTATTCCCGCGGAAGAACAGACCCAGTCAAAACGTGAACAAAAAAAAGACCCGGTCAAAACGTGAACAAAACAAACCTAACGAATGAGAAAGCATCGTTAATTACCACGCACGCTGTCTGCCGCCCCCCCCCGATTATTTCCGTTATTTTCCTAAAACAAACCTTCTTCCGTTTGCTTCTCTCGTGCCTCAAGCTCCTCCCCGCCCTCCCTCCCCGACAACGCCCCCTGGTACAGCTATACCACCCCATTCGCCTTGTTAATCCGAACTGTCATCGGCTAACAGGCTCCATATAAGAACCCCCTTTCTCGCCTCCCGGTATCACCTGTAAAACATTTTTTCTTACGTAAAAAATCCCGTCTCTTAAGGACAGACAGCGCATCGCCGTCAACGAAACAAAAAAAGAAAGCATGCTAAACACTTGTCACCAGGAACTCGTCGCTTTTCGCCGCAGGGAAACGGGGGGGGGGGTGAGGAACGCACGCTGTTTAGTACGCTCTCTCTTGTCACAAAAGTACAGGCAGTTCTACCTTCTCCTCTTTCTCAACTCGATCCGTGATCTCTACTGTAAGTCGTCTAAAAGTTTGTTTGTCGCTAAATATACCGCAAAAGACACCAAGAAAACGACACTACTACAACAACGCGCAACATTAACCTGTGAGTAGGAAGGGAGGGGTGAGAAAAAAAATAAACACCAACGACACCGACAACGATACGCACTCGCATTCATCAACTGCGATGAGCCTTCCGGTGGCAACAGGCGAGACACAAGGCACATCACTTGCTGCTGTCGCTGCTGTTACGATTAATACGCATCAGCAAACTGGCTTATCGTAACGATGTTCAACGAAAAAACATCCACCGACGCGGAGTGCACGCATAAAAGCGGCTCCATCAAAACGCCACTCCGCCCCCGTGGTCTCTCGAAACTCGCCAGTCTAAGAGGGGCATGTGACTTCGCGCAAGCGAATCGGCCCCCCCCAACCCCACCCCCCCCTTCCTCCCACTCTATGACAATAACTCGCGCTAAAAAAATGACAAAAACAATGACATACATGCCTCCTGTTCAAGGCGGTGGTGGGAACCACACAGGCTCAACATAGCGCGCATGCAAAAGTCGAATAAATCGTGAGTACAGCGGTCGAGTCAATCATAAACACGATCCAATCAAGCTGACATGACCGAATATTTCGTCAACAATCGAATCGATCATGTACACAATCGAATCGATCATGTACACATTCGAATCAATCGTCACGTCGACACAATCGAATATTTCGTCGAATCAGTCATGACATTCGTTGACAAGCAATACACGCCGTTCCGAAACGAACCTTCGAGAACGCACGAGCTCCGCGGTCCATCAAAAGCGCCCGCCCCAGCCGACATGCCACGGTGGCAGCACAGAACAACGACAAACTACACCTTACGAGTACACACACAGACACATACTATAAATACTCGAACACAACAGCCCCCCCAAACCCCACCCCCACTCCATCCCATCGCCACCCCGCCTCCTCCCACCCCTGCCTTTCCAAAAGGCGTACTGTCCTACGGCGTTGCCTCAAGCTAAAACAAAAAAACGCCATACTTTCGGGGGTGTATAGGGGAGACTTCCTTGGCAAAACCGAGTTCGACGCGCTTCACACAAAAATAAAAGTCAAGCGTGCCTCGAGACCAGAAAGTCGAATCGATCTCGTCAGTTTCTGGCCCCTCTCCAACACATCATCACGGGTAGGAGGGCCCTAGTGCCTCACACTCAGGGGTACCCCCTTTCACCCAAACCACCACCAATACAGCCCTGTATATCATTGCCTTGCCCGACAAGATACTTCTCCACGACAACAACCGCCTCCTTTGTGAAAAAAACAATCTCCCCCGCGACCAAAACTGCCTCATTTGCGACTAACCCCACTTCTTTGATCAAAACCGCTTCCTCCACCACCAAAACCGCCTCAATCGCGAACGACACCACCCTCCTCCGCGACCAAAACCGCATCATTCGGGACCAAAACCGCTTCCTTTGGGACTAAAACCATCGCCTCCACGGTCAAACCCGCCTCATTCGCGACTAATACACTCCTCCCCGTGACTCCAACCACTTAATTCGCGACTAAAATCACTTCCTCCCTGATCAAAACCACCTCATTCGCAGCAACTCCCGCCCCTGGCGCGACCAAGACCGCCTCGTCCACACGTTTCAGAACTACCCACAATTACGCGGCTTGCTTTGTAGCAGACCGGTCTTCTAGCGCGCGTCAAGGCCTTTTGGTCTCAATGCAAGTAGTTCCAGCACAGGGGAGCGGTCCGTCAAAAGGGTCAAACCGCGGTGTGCTACAGCGCATCTTCGGCCCAGGCAGAACACGGGGCCGGTTCTAGAACAGCCCCAAGAGACGCGCCAAGCTGTCCTCCCCAGCCAACAAGCTCTGTACCGACAGGCAGGCGATTGCCACCATCGCCAGACGCCCGTTGTGGAGTTCCCGCTCGCGCGCGTGCATTTTTTTTCTCATTTGCATGGCTTTGTCTGGCGCCCTGCTCGGGGTTTCGTTGTCGGAAGGCGTAGCCGGCGAGGGAGGGAGGGGTAGGGGGAACGGGTAAGCACGATGCAGCCGTACGAGGGGGCTTGGCCCTTCGACCACTGCAAAATTGAACCCACGTTGCCTCCAAGTAGTTGGTCCCGCAAAAGTAGATGCGATTCTAAAGGGTTATTCACAGGAGGAAAAGGGGGGACGGAGACAGTCTAGAACAATCCTTAACCCACTTACTGCTGCAGTGAAAAAATCGGCTCGACTCAAATTTCAGGCAGTGTGCCGCCAAAAAATAGAGCGCAGTTGCAAAGGGATTAACTCCATTTCGAGAGCATCATTCTCAACGAAAACTACCCACAAAGACGATTATAGTAGGGAAATCGGCGGTAGCTACATATCAGACGCGTACACGCGGGCGTTACAGTAACAAAAAACAACAAGACAAGAAAAAAACTCGCTGTTCCCGCGCTCAATCCTTCAACTAACGAGCGGTAACCGAGGTTGGACGCAAGTCAGGCAGCAACCAACCAAAGTACCCTCCTCCGCTGCAGGTGGCAGCGCCATTGCAAGCGCCCCTCAGAACGAGGGCTGTACAGACCTTGGCCCAGCTCAGCTCCGATAAAATAGATAAAATCGACGATACAATCAAGGTCTGTATGGTACCTCACGGTAGATGCGTCAAAATACGGCGCAACCTGGCCTTATGCTGTGGAACCCAAAAACCATTGAGCTTCAAAACGCGTAGAAAACGTGTAAAAGTGCAAATACCCGACAACAGTATACCCGACTTGAAACATTTACCTAAACCCCAACCCCGCCCGGCTGGGAAACACTTCGTAGAGTTTGGCTCAGGTTCGAAAAATGGTTGAAATATAAAATATACTTGACTTCAAAGCCTAACTCCAACCTAACCCCAAGCGCCCAAGAAACTTTGCGGAAGGAAGATGTCATGACGACTTATTAATAGCGCGGACCGTCAACCGTTTATCGCACCTGCGCTTCGTCGTAGGGCGTAAGCACTGCTGCTCAGAATCTTTGTTCGTAGAAGGTTCCAGATAAACGAAAACAAATACAACACAAACGAAAACGCCTCGCACTACAAATAAAAAGTAAGGATACCTCCCTCGCTTACGAAAATCAAACACGCCGCTCACGTTACGGCTGGTCTCTTCTCCCTCGCCTCCTGGCCCTCGAACCGGTCCTGTATGTTGTTGAACAGCAAGAACCCGCACTCCAGCACGCCCACCACCATCACCACACGCAACGCCTGACCCGGGTAGTTTGCCAGAAAAAAAAAGTTAGAACAGCAGGTAATACATTGACGAAGGTGGGCCAAGGTCAATACGTTTTGCCAAGGTTAGGCCAATGTCTATATATTTCATCAACACTGGTTCTAGGTCTATAGATTTTGTCTATACATTTCGTCGAAGCTGGCCCAAGATGTACTTGTATACACATCCCTCCAACAACCCTCAAGGGACAAAACACGCAGAACACCGCCCCCACCCACCTGCTGCGGCGACAGACTATTGAGGTACACGAATGGGGACTCGTGCATTGCTGCGAGCGCATCGGCCTTGAGCGTCGCTAGGCCGCTGACTCTCTCCATCTCAACCGCCGTCCACGCCAGCACCGCAAACATGCTGAGAGATACAAGACATGCCCAGACAAACAGACGAGAGCAAACAAGCATTTCGAGATTTCGAGGCGAAGGGGCAGACGATACGGACACGAGAGAACAATAAAGTCAAGAGCGTTTGCATGGGGGCGGCAAAGACTTGTGCATTTTGCGGCGTGCTACGAGGTAGTACTAGCATTGCCTTCAAAGGTCTGCCTGCTGTCCTTAAGGTCGCCCCAGTACACGAGCTGCCAGCGTGGCGATTTCGCCTTCTGATACTCACTAGCACGTCAGCAAAGCAGTCAGCTGCGAATTCTATCAAATAGCTCAACACTCAACGTCGTAACCCGATCGTTAAACGTAAATTAAATACTCGTGAACTAAACAAACTGGTCAACGCCCAACCCTGCAACCCGAAAGTACAAACGAAAAAAAAACGTCGGGAGTCTTCCGCCTCCCCTCCCCTCCTTACCTCAGCCTGGCGTGCTGGAGCTCGACCTCCCGTGCTAGCCTCCTTTCCCCGTTGGTCATGTGAGGGATTTCATCGATCTCCATTAAGCGTTCAGGCTCGCCATCCCGCGCCATAGATATCGGCCCCATATCCCACGACCAGACTCCCGTGTGCACGTGGAGGGGGACGTCAACTGTATCCACCTCATCCTCCTCATCCGCTGCGTCCACTACCGTGTAAGCGTCCGCGGCTGGCGACCTCGCCGGCAAGAACGGAGCCGTAAGAATCGCCACCACATCTCCGTTCTAGTGAGAGTTGCGGAGGCGTTAAGGGTAAAAACGAGGCGGGGACAGGGGAAACAGTATGACACCGGGGATGGCGGGGGGGGCAAGGGGGTCAGTGCGAGCTGCTTCAGAAAAAAGGAAATGCCAATGCAAAGAAAGAAGAAGGCGAAGAAGCGGCATAACTGGACATACTGGCAAGTGAGAGCCAGCAAAGAGCTAAAGCGGGGGCGGGGTGGTAGGAATAGGGAGGGGGCGAGGTCTCATGGCAATGGGAAATACGCGGCGGTCAACCCTCTCTGTCTTTCTTCTTACCCGCAGGGGCCTGTTGAGAGGAACCAAGCGGCCGTTGACGTAAGTAGCCGCCACCCTGCAGGTCTTAGAGTCATGGAGCTCCCTAGCCGCGTCGCACATCTGTTGGCGCGTTGGGTAGCAGAAGAGCGGAGATGAGATTAGAAGGCACGCACAGCTAGGGTGACAAAACGCTCTGATCCTAATGTGGGGTTACCACAGTGTTTGAGACCGTCCATGCCACGTGTGTACCTGGACGAGAACGAAGGAGACGTCCATGCGCTTGACATATCCGCATCTAACGCGCACCAGTAGGGTTAGTAACACCCACGAAGCGCTTCAAAAATTTCCGTATCTATAGTAGCCTTTCGCCTATCAACCCTTGACGAGAGAGCGGAGTCCCCCCCCGCTCCACAAATCTACCCCTCCAACCAGTCAGAATCACTCCCAACCCTCCAACCCCACCCCGTTCAACTCCTCCTTACAACCTTCCAGCCACTAAAACGAACAAGTAAAACGATTCGCATGCAAAACATGCAAAAAAAAAAACGACACAAAACTCAACACGTACCAGGTATCAGTGTATCTACTTTCAAGAACTAAACGACGTTCGCATAATGCTCCGGAACGCGTAGGGTGCGGACTCTTCTCTTATTTCCTTACCGTAGCGTTTCCGGCGAGGTCAAGGATCTGTCCCTGCGGGTCGAACACGAACCGCCTCTCCTGCGCACGCTTGAGCGAGTCCCGCACGTTGGCCGAGTACGTGTCGCCGCACCCCAGCGCACACGCCTCCGCGCTCGTCTGCAGCTCCGCCAGCCAGGGCAAATTCTTCGGGTTCCCGAAGCTCCGCGCCACCTGACTCGCCGCCATCCCGAAGTTGGCCACCCTGTCCATGTCATCGGTCAAAATCTGCACCTCCACCGGGTGCCCCTGCAGCGTAACGGCGGAGTGTAGCGCACGGTAATTGTTCGGCTTGGGTACCGCGATGAAGTCTTCTACCCTGGGGGGGCTGATGGGGGCCAGCAACCCGTGCACCGACTCCAAGAGCTCGTAGCACGCCGCCCGCTCCCGCTCCGAGTTCTCGAAAGAGCTCCTCACCACGCCGTCGGGCCCCGGCTGGGGATGCAAAGAAAACACCACCTTAAAGTGAATACAGTCCAACACGTTGCTCAGGAGCCCCCCGTTCCGTGCCATGGACCTCCAAACCGTGTATGCGGGCTTAACCCCCACCGTCACTCGGAAAGAGGGCGCCCTGCCCTCGAGGCAAGCGGCGCGCCCCAGCAGGTCTTCCAGCCGGCGTCGCTCGCTTTCGAGGACTTTCTCCGTGTGGCCTGTCTCGGTGGACCTCATTCCGAGGAGGTTGGTCACACGGGCGTGTTCCCCCGGGTGGAGGGTCTTGAAGCAGCGGTCTTCTAGTTCTGTCTTGATTTCCCAGAGACCCATCCGGCGTGCGAGGGGGACGAACACGCCCATCGTCTCCTGCGCGATGCGGACCTGCTTGTGCTCGGGCATGGCGCCCAAGGTGCGCATGTTATGGAGTCGGTCGCATAGCTTGACCACCAGCACGCGCCAGTCCTTGCTCATCGCGATCAGCATGTGGCGTAGGTTATCTGCCTGCTTAGCCCCCTCCTTAGCTGCGTTTCCGCCCATCTCGTAGTCGCTCGCGGTGAACGCCGACACGCGCCCTGGGATCTTTGACAGCTTCGTCTCCCCTTCCACGATCCGCCTTACCGTCGACCCAAATTGCGTCTCGATATCCGCGAAGGCAAGCCGCGTGTCCTCCACGGTGTCGTGAAGCAGACCCGCCACAAGCGTCTCGGCGTCCATCCTCAAGCCCGCCAGTATTCCCATCACCTCCACCGGGTGCATGATAAACGGATCCCCCGACTTCCTCCTCTGTCCCTGGTGCGCGTGGTACGCCACCTGCACAGCCACCCCGATCCAGTTCTGCTCCGCCGGCGACAGATACGCCGCATCCTCCAACACCTGGCTGTTAAACCCATCCAGCTCTACTGCCTCCGCGTCCGTTACACACCACCCAAACGTCGCGCTCAGCTGCAGCAGCCCCCGGTTCAGGTGCGACAGCTGCTCTTCCGGAGTCAGCGACCTCAGCTCCCACGGCTGCATTGGCGCTGAGGAGGGCCCAGAGTCTCCTACCAGCCAGTCTGGTCCAACGACACTGCCCTCGTCTGCGGACAGCCCCTTCGGCCAAGACGCAGCAGACTCATCGCCCGCGGGGCACGCCGAGGACCGCAGCGCGACCGAGCCTGTGCCGCGGCGACGCCCCCGATATCGTCCACCGTCTACGAATCCACCGCCCGCGACGACGCCATTGCCCGGGACTCTTGTTCTTCTAGCCGGTTCCTGGCGCCCGGCGCCGAAGTGGCCTACTCTGTTAATGCTACCCGAAACTACCCCCCCCCCGCCGCCAGTCCCCCGCCTATTTCGCTCGTCATGTCCCAACCCCTCCGCCCCTCCGCCCCCCACCACCATCTCCAAGCCATAGCCGCAACCGCTGCTGCTGCTTCCGCTACCGGTCTTTCGGCTAGTGCTGCTACTACTGGTGCAGGGCTGTCCTCTCATAGTAGGCGTTATTCTTCCTTCAAAGGCCGTCTTCGCTGTGCCCGGCTGCACCATGAAACCGCCGCCGCTCCCCAGCAGGGAAGCGGCCACGAGAGCATATACCACCGATGTCGAAGTCATGGAGCTACCACCCCGCAGCCACTGCTGCTGCTAATACCTTCGTTGCCGTCAGAAGATACACCGCCGTGTACTCACAGCAGTGTGTATTAAGTTCTACCGGTCACCTTCGTACCAAAAGGCGGACCGGATAAAGCCTTTGCGCCGAAAGACGCTAGCGGTCTATCGAAGAGAGTCCTGCTCGGGGACAATCGGCGGCGGTGGTGGGCGTTGAACGGAAGTCAGAGCGACAGGAATTAGCTGGTATAAAAGTTACCCTCAACACAGCAGTAGTACACACACGAAGGATCGGATGTTGAATTTCGACCGCATCACCGTGTGGTCTACCAGAAGGATACCAAAAATAGGAGAAGAAAATTGGGAGAAGACGAAAAAAAAAAATCGCGGCCGGAACCAACAACAGTCAACGCGGTCAACGTGCCATGTTCAATGTTCGTGTTTCCTCTCCGAAAACCCGCATACCATACGAGTACCAGGTGTGAAACGTTGGAATATCTCAACCTAGAGAATCGTACAAGCAGCAGCAGCAGAACTACTGCTAGTGTTCCAGCTGGAAATATCGAACTAACAGGTGTCAAATATAAGCGAAAGGTGCCGACCGTCCATGCCCGGGCAATCAGCAATGGAGGGGACGTGGTTACGGCTCGATGCGGAGAGAACGCTCCACGTATCCGAAATAACACCACGCAGCTCACCACTACCACCTATTATTACTGAAAATAGAAAAAAGTAGTACGTACGGAATCAAGACAAGGCAGCTCGTAGAGCAAACGACAGAGGCAAGCACACGCCACACTGTAGCAGCAGTACGAGTACGTAAGACGTCAGTTTGTCAGCTTCTAAGTTTGAAATTGGAGCGTCAAAACATCAAAACGCATAACCGACGCTTCGTCCCTTCGTTGCTCCGTTACCACGTACGTCGACCACTTCTGTGTAGAGAGGGAACAGAGCCCACCTCATGCCAGTAGCGAAACTCGTATGTACGTTACACCAGTCTAGTTATACACCTGAACAAACAGAGTGAAACGAAAAACTCGCGTTTTCCGGGTCCCAACTAAGGCATCACGTGCGACGCTTCCGCTGAAAACACGGCGTGAGCCAAAGCAACGTTGCCTCTTTACTTGCATCGTATCCGTGCAGGAGCTACCTTCAACCACAGAAGCAAGGACAGACAAAATTGGCGATACGCACTGCGAGCTGCCGATGTGCTGTCACCAGCTTTCGACCTACCCAAAAAACGTGGCATCTCGCTCTATCACAAAAAAAAATGTGGAATACATATCATACAACGTGATATCGGTGGTTTTTGCAATTTCGTAAAACATGTGTGCAAGCGACGTGGCTGACGTTTGACGTTCGAGGAAAAATCGGAAAACCACCCCCGCCCCGCCGAGTTGCTCGCGATGTTGCCCGCCAGGGTCTGCCTCTCTAACAGTTGGGGTGGCACGGGTCAAAAGCTATGATAGGCTGGCAGTCGAAACCAGAGGGGGGACACAGACAAACACTCGTCGCAATCAGAGGTGTGGGACTATACGACGACACCGCAACCAGACGAAGTCGTTGTGTTATGTGTGCGTGAAAAGCGTCACAGCCCAACCTTCTGGTTCACCCGAAAAAAAAAACGGCGCAGAAAGCACGCGGGCGACGGTCGCGACCTGCGCCAGCCCCATCGATATGCAAGGGGGGTCCGCTTCGGGGGGGCACCATCACGCCAAACTGGTGGTTTAAACTCTATCCCCTATCGGTTGCAGTCTAAAGCCTGCACAAGCTGTCTTTTCGATGCTTCGATCATGAGGCAACGACGTGTCACTGCCAACATAGCCAAAAGGGGGTCCAGGCCGGGGGGCAAAAACTCTTTTCACCCACCTGGGCCCACCCAAGCGAACCCAAATATGACCCCACTTACATGGACTCTCTTCTACCCGGCCTTCACCCACTGCGCCCTCTCTAATCAACCCCGCTCTAGGGTGCAACAGGGTACCTCCTGTGCACACGGCCCAGTTTGGTGCGTACCAGAGAGCAACTCCCTTCCCATAAAAAATGGAGAGCACGACGAGCAAAAAAAACATGAGGGGGGTTGAAGCGGCTGGCTCACCATCCAGGTTATTTTCGGCCCTGATGTGTCTGGCGTTCCGCCCGCGTGCTGGTGTGCTGTGCTAGTCTTCCCTGGTGTGAGCTCCCTTGCCTTCCCCCGTAGTAATGATTCACGAAACAAGTCAGCTGAAATCGGGTATCGTTCGTGCTCGCATGCTACGCTGTACACGACCGGCCGACGGGGGCTCGCTGACAAGGTTGGAAGGCTGTTACGATAGCGGGATTCGGGGCTGTAGAGATAGCGCTGCACTAAATAAGTCTTTTGTCTTTTGCAAATGACTGACGCCCACGTTCATAGCAAGCCCTTAAACACATTGTTGGGCAGAACACTGAGCTGCAGCGGCCCGGAGCAGCGCATGTGGCACCGGTACCCTGTAATCACGAGTGTTATAACGCAGGGTCCACCGGTAGCTAGCTTCCGAGCAAGACAGAGTAGCTCTAAACTGACTGTGCGTGGGAAGTCCTGCAGAGGGACAACGGATTCCTCGCGGAAGAAGTTGTTGCTGTAAACTTGCCACCAGGTACCTTGAGAACTTGCGAACATGGACATGGACGCTCAGCAAGGCGACTTGGCAGCTTGCAGCGAAGAAGGCGGGGAAGTTCACTGCCCGCTGTGGCGACAAGTCCAGCAGGAGGCGCGCGCGATGGTGAGTTAGGTTGTCAGTCGGGTCTTTTTGCGGGACTTTTCTCTTTCAAGCTTGGCTGTTTGTGAACGTGAGCCCTTTTGGCCCTTTGTCCCTGTTCTGGTTGTTCGCAAAGTATAGTAGCATTCCGCCGCATCTGGCCGACGAAGCTCGGGTAGACAAGTCGAAGCTCACAACGAAACACGGTTGACTCGCTGCGAGAACCACCCTTGCTGCACCATCATACCAACGGGCCGCAATGGTTGTTGATGAGAGAAGTTGATGATACAGTTAGGCCAAAAGCATTCGTATGCTCATGTGTCATGTAGAGAGGTTGCTACCTGTGTTTCTAGTTTTTATTGCTGCATTTTGTCCTGTATGTTCAGTTCTCCGTAAGCTGCGGTTCACTGCATGGCCAAATCACCTTGCTGTATTTGCGATGTGTATCTCTGTCTCGTAGTTTCAGTTTGTGACTACAGCAGCAGTAGTATTAGTAGAGCTCGTCTCTCCAGGAGGCATCGGCACGGACACTGGTTATGCTGGATGTAGACGGGTGGAAAATCGGTTTAGTATGAAGAACGCACACTGCTGCAGCAGCAGAACTACGCAGCAGTTGTACGTGGTACGTACGGCACTACCGGTCGAGATCCAGTGTCCTTGCTGATTCTTCGTCCTCGTACAGCGTACAGACAGACGCAAGCTCTGTGGCCACAAACAACGAGACAAAAGATACGTCGCTAGTGCCAAACGTACACGAAAAGCAGAACCTACACCGCGCGGCACACCAGACAAGCCGCACGGGGATAGTTTACCTCTTGCCAAGCGAGCAAGCGGGACAAGGCCGCAAATTCAATAAATTTGTGCGACGGTGATTGCGCTTGTTGGCCTATGAACCATCCCGAAACATGAGGCTGGTGTCTCACCTTGCCCAATGAATGGGTTTTGTCGAATACCCGTTGTACATGGCAGTATGAAGGTTGTACGTATGATACTGAACTGCAATTGCACTTCCTGCTGTCCCCGCTGTCCAACTATTGTTTCCAAGCTGCACCTTACATGATATATGAGATCATAGCCAGGGATGATTGTTGAGGTTTATCGGCACCTGACGTGGTTTGTGAACACCGATTGACGATCCTACAGTACAAGTATGATACCAGGTACCAGCTCAGCAGTTCAGCTGTATCGTTTGCACTCGAGAGCACGGCAGGTGTTCCTTTTGGCCGAATTGTAGGAATATGCCCAGAACTTTGCCTTTGGACATGCGCTTCGTAGAGCGGCGGTATGTCATGCTGGCCCCTTTTTTGCGCCGCTCACCCATATGTTTTTCTTTTGTATCACATTCTACACCAGATTCGGTCATCTGTCCCGGAAGGCGAAGAGATTATACTAAATGCCCAGCCGCCTGCAGACACGCATGTGCAGGGGAGCACTACTTGCACAAACATGTGGCGGTGTTAGCGACGGTTTGGACTGCGTACTAAGCGTACATGTAGTCCTAGTCCTTGACTCCACCCACTACCTTACAATCGACCGTATGAAATTGTAACATTCCCAACGATCTAAAACCTAACCCTAAGGCCATTTCTTATACAGTCGGATTCCTTCAGTCGAAAACGGCCCTTTTCGACTGGACTTTTTTTCGACTTGAACCTTCTGGCCCTTCTTCTTATCGTCAGTCGAGTCGATTTTATAGTTTTTGTGCTCTTCCTAAAGGCGGTTGGTGTGAGGGAGTACTGCTGTACAGCAGTCGAAATCGGTTGGCAGCTCTGTGTTTCGCGCTTTCTCCGCGAGCAACGGCTCGACGAACCCTCGTCCCAGTGAGTTGGTGGCTTTGGGCTTAGCCGAGAGCCGCGAAAGCTACGTTCGTGGAGTTGCACTCAGCCGGGAGCCGCCAAAGCTACAGCAGGCGCAGCCGTTGTTGGCAGCATGGGATCGATACCGCGCGCTGCTGTCGCCGTGTGATACGCGCTGCTGGCGAGCGGAAGTAGCAATGCGCCACGCTGACTTGCTTCGAGAAGCAACAGCAGTGATAGCCACGCCAGCGTCAGCGCCTTGTATGATACTGCAGTGTGGTACCTGGTGTGGGTCTGTGGCCGTGTGGGTGTGTGTTGGGTGGTGGGATGAGCAATGCGATCGGTTAAAAAATCACGTGTAAAACTTTTTCGACTGAGTTTTTCGACTGGAGGATCCAGTCGAACAAGTCGAGTTTTTCGACTGGATCCGCCTGTCGGAATTCTCAGTCGAAAAAAGTTGAGTCGAAAAAGCTCTTTTTCGACTGTGTAAGAAAGCTCGATTTGGGCTTCAGTCGAAAAAGGCCGTTTTCGACTGACAAATCCGACTGTGTATGGCCAATTCTTACACAGTCGGATTTGTCAGTCTAAAACGGCCGTTCTCGATTGAAGCCCAAATCGAGCTTTCTTACACAGTCGAAAAAGGGCTTTTCCGGCTCTTTTCCGACTCAACTTCTTTCGACTGAGTTTTCCGACTGGAGGATCATGACTTTTTCGACTGGATCTGCCTGTCGAAAAACTCAGTCGAAAAAGTTTTACACCTGTTTTTTTAACTCATCGCATCGCTCATCCCACCACAAAACACACACCCACACGCCCACACACCCGTACCAGGTACCGCACAGCAGTATCATACAACAACGCCGGCGCTGCCTTGGCTATCACTGCTGTTTCTTCTCGCCGCACGTCAGCGTGGCGCACTCTTAGCTCCGCTCGCCAGCAGCGTGTATCACACGACGGCAGCAGCGCGCGATATCGACGCCATTTTGCCAACAACGGCTACGCCTGTTGTGGCTTTGCCGGCTCTCGGCTGAACGCACCGCCACAAACGTAGCTTTGGTGACTTTCGGCTATGCCCAACGCTACCAACCCGCTTGGACGAAGGTTCGTCGCACGCGAAGCACGCGTTGCTCGCGAAGAACGCGCGAAGCACAGAGCTTCCAACCGATTTTGGCCTGCCATAGAGCAGTACTCCCTCACGTCAACCGCCTCTAGAAAGAGCACAAAAACGATAAAATCTACTCGACTGACGATAAGCAGAAGGATCAGAAGAATCCAGTCGAAAAAAAGTCCAGGCGGAAAGGGCCGTTTTCGACTGGCGGAATCCGACTGTGTAAGAAATGGCCTTAGAGTCGTTTCCAACGACCAAACGAAATTTCCCAAAAGTTGCTATTTTGGCAAGAAAAAGTTGGCAACACTTTCCAAAAAGACGACAAAACTTTCTAACGCGAAACACTGCACATTTGGCAAGTTTTTGGAAATATTTGGCAAGTTTCTCATCATAACGCCCTCAGATTTTGTTCAAACCCCTTACAGCAGCAGCAGAAGGGAGCCAACGCCACGGCGACGCTCTCTATGGAGTAATTGCTGGCGCAGAAAGGATTCCAGGCACAGCCCATGTACCTCAGAGGTTGGCAGTCCTTCCAGCCCCCAAGTTCGCCTTGGAAAAGCTGGGGCGGCTGCTGTTTGTGATGATGCTTCAGCACCCGCTCAAAACGACGCCCATATGGCATCCACACGGGCCTCACGGCCAGTTTCGCCAGCCCTATCATAGCTGCTACCAATGACACTGTGTATCCTCCGTACCTCCCGCTATTGCAGAAGTTGGAGCAAGTCTAGAGTCGGGCGTCGTGGGGTGGTCTGGTTTGTACAACCTCGCGTTAGCGTTAATGACGTAAAATGGCATATGAAATGGCAAATGAAATGGCAAATCTCACTTTCCAAAAACTTGCCAACGAAGCGGAATGCAAATATCCGAAAAAAAAATTGGCAAGTTTTTTGCTATTTTGGCAAGTCCAAGTTTAATTTCCTAAATCTTTACCAAATAGGCAAGAAACTTGAAAAGTTCGTTAGAAATGACCCTTATCGTCAATCGAGTCGATTTTATAGTTTGTGTGCTCTTCCTAGAGGCGGTTCGTGTGAGGGAGTGCTGCTGTATGGCAGTTGAAAATCGGTCGGCAGCTCTGTGCTCCGCTCTATCTCCGCGAGCAACGCTTTCTTCGCGCGCGACGAACCCTCGTCCAAGCGGGTTGCTGGCGTTGGGCATAGCCGAAAGCCGCCAAAGCTACGTTCGTGGTGTTGCTCTCAACCGAGAGCCGCCCAAGCTACAGCAGGCCCAGCCGTTGTTGGCAAAATGGCATCGATACCGCGCGCTGCTGCCGTCGCGTGTGATACATGCTGCTGGCGAGCGGAACTAGAAACGCGCCACGCTGACTTGCGGCGAGAAGCAACAGCAGTGATAGCCAAGGCAGCGTCGGCGCTGTTGTATTATACTACTGCTGTGTTGTACCTGGTATGGGTGTGTGGGCCTGTGGGTGTGTGTTTTTTGGTGGGATGAGCGATGCGATGGGTTAAAAAAACAGGTGTAAAACTTTTAAAGCCCATTCTTGCACAGTCGGACTCCGTCAGTCGAAAACGGCCCCTTCTCGACTAGACTTTTTTCGAGTGGATGCTTGCGGGCCTCCTTCCTACGAGTCGACTTCATAGTTTTTGTGCGCTTTGTCGAGGCGGTTGGTATGAGGGAGTACTGCTGTATGGCAGTCGAAAGTCGTTTGGAAGCTGTGTGCTTCGTGCGTTCTCCGCGAGCAACGCGTGCGACGAACACTCGTCCAGGCGGGTTGGTGTTGTTGGACTTCGCCGAAAACTGCCAAAGCTACGTTCGTGGCGTTGCACTCAGCTGAGAGCTGCCAAAGCTTCAACGGGCGTAGCCGTTGTTGGCAAAATGACATCGATACCGCACTCTGCTGCCATCGTATGCTGCACGTTCCTGGCGGGCGGAGCTAGGAATGCGCTACGCTGACTTTTGGCGAGAAGCAGCAGCAGTGATGGCAGCCAAGCCTACGTCGGCGCTGTTGTATGATACTGCTGTGTGGCGCCTGGTATGGGGGTGTGGACGTGTGAGTGTGTGTTTTGTGGTGGGATGAGCTATGTATTCCGAACACTTTTTCGACTCATTTTTTCGACTGCAGATCCAATCGAACACTTCCAGTCGAAAAAGTTGGACCCGCCAGGAAAAGGGCCGGTTTTCGACTGTCCAAATCCAACTGTGTAAGACTTGGCCTAACCCCACCCTAACCCCCAAAACGCCCCAAAACGTGCTTTGGAGGGTGAGACATCAGGCTAGACTGACTTCTAGGGTGGGGCATGAACGCCTCCACATATTTTTACTCAGGAGCCTGCGCATACATTTTTTTTGTCCGGAAGGGGGTTGGCTGCCTTAAGTACGACCACCCCTGTTTTCCGGGAAGCTTCTTAGAGCTATTCTGCCGTGCAGCCTAAGGCGACTCCATCGCTCCGCTGCCTGAATACTGTCTTCTGTTTGTTGGACTTGTGGCGGTCGCCCTATTGTCCGTCCTATTCATACGATTCGAGTCGCGCTTGCTCAGCCTCCCCCAACGAATGTTGTTGTACCATTTCATTGCTCACGGTCAAGATCTCGTACCCTCCTGCGACGTCGGCACGTAGTCCTCTGCGCGAATCCATGCTGGACCCTGCTAACATCGCAAGCAACTCCCATCCCCACAACCCTGCCCCTACTCCGCTGAACGCCCAACCCAATCCAGCGTTATCAACCCATGCTTCACGCACCCCAACCATCGTATGTACGCGTCACTTGGCGTCCCTCACCGCCCCTTTTTTAGATGAAAGACGAACCTGCTCTGGCGAGGTACTTCCGGATGACGCTGCTGACGTACGACACCATGGAGCGCGCGCTAGCCTACCACCTGGCCTGTAAGCTTGGCAACGATTCCGTGTCGATGGAAACTTGGGATGAGCTGCTCGCGGATGTGCTCGAGGCGCACGCTGAGCCCCTTGGGTTGTTCTTCCGCGCCGACCTCGTGGCCATCCTCATGAGAGACCCTGCCGCTGAGGGCCCGGCGCACGCTTTCCTCAATTTCAAGTGAGAAAACGAATCACTCTACCTGCTGTGCTTTGATCTTGTGTGTTCTGATTTGTCGGGTCCCGCCCACGGCCTGTTGCTGCTGCTGTGGACACGGCTACGGCTTGACCCGCCCGTGGTTTCGTTACATGCACCTGACCTGCCGTACGGTCCAGCTGCAGTATACATGTCTCGCCTATTTATAGTCGGCTTTCGCGGTAATATGGGGTGGTGGGATGGTACAGCTCTCTGCTTTGTTGGTTTTAACTCGCGCACGGTTTACTCTAGTAAAAGAAAAAGCACAAAATTAGAGGCGGCAGAACCTTGATCTTCACAAAGGGGTGTTTCTCCGCTTCCCTGATAATCCCCACGTATCTGGTTGACCGATTGACCACCGTTCGACCTGCGCACGTTGCGTAATAGCATGCGTGCATTATATTTCGTGGCGCAGAAACAATTCGCTCCTCTCATATCCCCGTGTTCACCGAGGATGCTGAACCGCCAAACGGTTACACCCACGTAAAGATTCCTTTAAAAAAAATGTCGATGTTATTTCCCTATCATCCGCACTCATTTTCCTCTTCCTTGTCCTAACTCGCATGTTCCTGTCCTGCCTCCTCCCCGTCCTTTTTTTCCGTTCCTTCCTTACCTTTCCTGCGGCTTATCAGGGGCTACCTCGGCTTGCAGGCAAGCCGCATAGGACACGTGTTGTGGAAGGAAGAGCGGAAACCACTCGCGCTCGCCATCCAGAGCCGGGTGTCGGAAGTTTTCGGCATGGACATCCACCCTGGCTGCGTCGTCGGAAAGGGGGTGATGATTGATCACGCCACCGGCGTGGTGTTCGGAGAGACAGCTGTCGTGGGCGATAACTGCACCTTCTTGCACGGCGTTACTTTGGGGGGGACGGGGAAGAGCCGCGGCGACAGACACCCGAAGCTGGGATCTGGGATTCTTGTCGGAGCGGGTTCGATGATTTTGGGCAATATCGAGGTCGGGGACGGGTGCAAGGTGAGACCACAAACGCAATGGTCGATGAGGCGAATTAACCGTGGAGCCGCCAAAGACGTATGGTCGCTCCCTATTTTGCTTGCTTTCTTTGTAAGCGGGTGTGATGGCTAGCTCCTTCTGCTGACTCTCTTTGTAGGCAGGTGAATGCTGAGAATGGAATCTGAACTCTGCTGTATGGTTGTATGAGAGGAAATCAGCTTGCAGCCTAGCTGCATTTCCGCGTCGTTGTATAGTGGCTACGAGCATTTTGACCCCCCGGCGCTATTTTATTGTGTTTATCATCCGACCACGCCTGTGTGTGACGGTCGCGTCGAGAGGAATGATACCTCAATCGTGCGGGGATGTCCACGCTGTGAGCGTGCCCACGGCTCATGGGACTGTTGGAAGCCACGACTCAGGCGCACGTGCTCAGTAAGAGACTGCTTCCTGTACTCACATGTGGGTTCCAGTACCCACGCGTGCTAGGCTCGGGGTGCGCGCCCAACCTTTCCGAGGCTTGGAAGGCTCGGAGGTCCTTGCCGAACCCTAAATCTGACGGTGATACAATACGGCCGTACAACCAGATGGATGATCAACCCGATGGCCTGGGCTTGCGACGAATGACGTTGTGAAATCAATCAAACGGCAGTTGTGTAGTTCCCTATCAGTTTAGGTGCCACGTCAGTCATTTTTGTTTTGGCAAAACAGTGCTACCTTATCGTAGCACACCTTTACCCCCCCCCCCCCTTCGTTCGTCCATGCGCCGCCACTGATGGATAAATCATCCGCCAGTCACCGCGCCTTGACCGTTTTTTTTTCGTGACATACGGTTTTCAAGCAGTTTTCCCTCAACAACATGGGTGCAGTTCTACCGACCTACCACACTTGAAAACGTCTAACGATGTGTGCCCCTCCCTTCCCCGGAAATGTGGTAACTGCGCGTCGGCGATGCAGGTAGCGGCCGGGTCTGTAGTGTTGAAGAACTTGCCCGCCCGCACAACGGCAGCGGGGGTGCCGGCGAAGGTTATCGGCGTGGCGACAGAAGGCCGACCATCGGAAACTGTTGACCAAAACCTCAAGCACGTCTTGTACCACAAGGGTGGTAACGGCACCAACGGCAGTGGAGCCGGCGCGGGCAGTAAAAGCGGCGGTTCTCCGCCGCCGGGGAAGGGGAGTGCTGGTGCCGCCACTCGGCGAAACGCGGCAGGGGGTGGTCGCAGAAGAACTGTTGGCGTGCGAGGGATCGAGGAAAAGAAACGGAGCTTCCTGTGACGTGTCGAGTTCGGGTTCGGTTTTCTTGTCTGTTTATTGTCGCGAGGAGAGGTCGCTCGGCTGGGTGTTAATAATGGTTATTTTTATGAATCTGCTATGGGGCGGTTGCTTGTCTGCTTTTCGAACATGATAGAAGCATAACGTTTTAGTGAAGGTGACGTTTAGGGGGGGGTGCGCGTGGATATGCCTTTTACAGCCGCAAATATACGTCGTGCCGTGACTGCAGTAGTTTTGCGCCACCCACGCAAGAGTTCCCCGAACAGCAGTAGATGTTTGTCTGGGCGCAGATTATGTTGTTCTATTATTTGCATTGTCCCAGCCCTCGGTTTTGGATTTTGTCTTTGGTCCTGGCGGAATGCGAGTTCTGCTGAGAGCCTGCCGAAGAGCGATCGTCTCGCGCCTCCCCTGTATGTGCGTGGGAACTACTACGGAAAATAGTACTTCTTCGGTTTCGCGTTGGGTGGGCGAAGTGGACTGATCATGTTGCCGCATAGCTGGGGCAGTGCGTGGAAGAAATAACGCTGCCACTTAGATGTGTACACGCAAATATTTCTAGGTGACGGCGGAAAACAGCAACTTCGGTAGACAGTCATAGTCGTGTTGTTCGGTAAGACACGTTGTGGGCTCCCCTTCGGGACGATAGTTAGTTGAGCAAACCGGTAGAAGAGCAATGTAATGTCACTCAACAGGTGGACGAATTTCGGAACTGAGCAACGTATTGCTTTTGTTTTTCTTGCCACCAGTAATAATATTGTCTGGTTGTACTGATATTGCCGGCGACCGGCTGAAAACCCTTCAGTTAATCAGTTTTACGTCGGCGGCTGAGTATGTTGTATTAATTATTGTGTGGTAGGCTCGCGAAACAGGCTAAGTTTGCCAACGTATATCGCGGTGTATACTACACGTTTATTTATCACACCACGTTGATTTGATTTGCAAGAAGTCGTTACACTTTTCTTTTGCTGTAAAAATGAAAAGCGATCGCGACGAGGCAAGGCATGGACGGACGGACGGATGCCGAAATGCTTCGAGGGTGCACTCAATATTTGGTTTATGTGCCTCTCGTGAGGCTGCGAGGCTTTCACATCGGGGTTATCTTAGGCCATTTCTTATACAGTCGGATTCCGCCAGTCGAAAACAACCCTTTTCGACTGGACTTTTTTTCGACTGGATTATTCTGGTCCTTCTTATCGTCAGTCGAGTCCATTTGATAGTTTTTGCGCTCTTCCTATTAATACACTACTACTATCACTACTATTGATACTACCACTACTCTACTACTTCTACTACTACTACTACTATTAATACCACTCTACTACTACTACTACCACTACTACTACCACTACTACCACTACTACTACAACTACTACTACCACTACTACTACAACTACTACTACCACGACTACCACTACTACTACTATTTCTGCTACCACTACTACTACACCTACTACTACTTCTACTAGTACTACTACTAAAGTACAACTACTACTACCACGACTACTAAAGTACAACTACTACTACCACGACTACCACCACTACTACTACCACTACTACTACTACTACTACTACTACTACTACGACCACTACTACTACTACCACTACTACAACTACTACCACTACTACTAACGCTACGACTAATACTACTACTACCACTGCCACTACCACCACTACTACTATGACTAATACTACTACTATTATTACCATTATTATACTACCATGACTACCACTACTACTACTATTATTAATAATAGTGGTAACAGTAGTAAGTAGAAGCAGTAGCAGTATAGTAGTAGTGGTAGCATTAGTAGTAGTAGTAGTAGTAGTAGTAGTAGTAGTAGTAGTAGTAGTAGTAGTAGTAGTAGTAGTAGTAGTAGTAGTAGTAGTAGTAGTAGTAGTAGTAGTAGTAGTAGTAGTAGTAGTAGTAGTAGTAGTAGTAGTAGTAGTAGTAGTAGTAGTAGTAGCAGCAGTAGTAGTCTAGTAGAGTAGTAGGAGTCCGAACGCGGCTTCGTAAATGCTCCTTGTCGAGTAGTAGGTGTGCCGCCAAACGTGCGAGTATAGCTATGTACCAGGTATGATATACAATAAGCTTTGGCAGACAAAGGTGCACGGTAGTATACTCTACCTACGAACAAGTGTGCTGCTGTTGTAAGACTGCGCATGCAACGACGTAACCGCACGATGAGTAGCAGCATCTGACAAACGTGTGCCGCGACAAAGATTGGCCAAGCCCCTGCATACCGTTTTATTGAGGCCTCCATATACGTGTCAACAAGTCTCGCCGCATTCTTGACGAGCAGGGCAACAGGGCAACAACAGAGCAAGCATAGCAGGGCAAATCTGCGGTACCCGACGCCCCCTGGACAACTTCCAAACCAACAAGCCGGCAGTGGTACAGTGGTACAAAAGTCTTGGCAGCATCTCCCATCTGCCTGCGCAAGAACGCTTTTAGCTCGGGCACCGCTGGCAAGAAAAGTCAAAGTACTCTCTGAAAGTCGTTCAACAGACAGACCAAACAGGACACAACACGGAAACACCAAGTCAAGCACCTCTTATCGAAGAACAGAACTCTCGAGACAGAGAGCACACACTGAGAGAAGGAAGGGTTGTTGGCTTGTCCGCGTGCGACGACTACCTGTGACACTTGTTTGCCTGCAGCAGCGTGACTGGCAGCGATGGCCGACAAGAAGTCTCTCTTCGCGGGAAGAACCGGCGACAAGACTGCTAAGCGACCCGACACCAGGAAGAAGAAAGCCGATGCCCCGCCACCGCCGCCGTCGCCGCCCCCACCCGATGCTCCAGTGTAAGCGAACGAAATCGTTCGTATGTATATACCGGCATGATGCCTAACTACAAAGCAGTACGTAGTTTTTCTTGCAGCAGGGACTACAACAACAGACTCTCTCAGTGTAATTGCGAGTTTCCAACATTATTGCTGTTTGGTATTTGTCTTCTGCCATGCAAAAGCTGAAAGAAAGCTCCCTGCCGACGCCAGGAATACAAAAAATGCCATTGGGACTTGAGAAGGGGAAAATGCTGAAAACAATGACAATGACAGCTTCGACGGCACGAATCAGCCCGGACTGCTGAGTGTAGGAGACGATTCCGGAGCGCATGTGATCGTCGTTTCGTTTGCCTTTTTGGTCGCTAGACATGGTCCCTGCTTCCGCTCCCGTCTCTGCATTCGCGTGTGACAGGGAGCGTAAGAGGCCTGTTTCCTACGGAAGGGGAGGCGCCGCCCGAGGAGTTGCCGTCAATGCTCAGCGACGCGAGATTCAGGTGCAGTTCCTGGCTCAAGCACCGCCGTTAAAGTACATTGAGTGTTCTGTGTATACAGCAGCCGCGCTTGAGGGTCTGTTATTCAATTTCGCAAATGTGACTTCGCCAGGATACATAGGACTCGATTTCGTAGACACCTCGAGCCCCGCAAAGTATCATACCGCTTCTACTGCAGGCCGCTCGTATTACAAGGTGAAAACTTAAGCAGTGGGGGCTTCAAGTACCCCCCGCTCGGCGCAGTTTATATGCCGGTTGTGGTTGTCGGCTATCAAAGATAGCACACCATACATGTATTATAGCGGCGTACAGCACAAAGTGCCCAGCGTCTTGAGGTCCAGATACCCTCTCACGACATTTGCTCGTACACACCATGGTGCTGACCTCTACCAGGTACGCTATGATGGGCTTTCAGCTAAACGATGTCTGGTGATATGTACGAGATTCAGTAGAAGGAAGCCATGATCAAATCGGAATGGGTCCTGGTATATACATCGATTCCTTCCTGCAGACAGCTCAGGCCCATGCCTCCGCCGCTCGCCGTATGTTGTCTCGTTGTGTGAAGTAGGCTTCGGCTGTCCGAGCCGTTTGAGGAAATAGAGAACCGATCTGTGCAGCGAAACGCAGAATAGATTCGATCCAAGTGGGCGATGCGATCAGCTTTGACGCGTGTATTTCCCCCCCGTTTTGTTTTTTTGTTGTTGTTGAATGTTGGTTGCTGCCCCCCGCGTGGGAGGTCCTCGGAAGAGATCTTCCCGCGTGTGTCTGAAGCGCTGATCAGACGGGTAGCCCGCTCGTCCCACGCCCCGCACCATCCCGGGCCGCAGAATGTGTCTTTACTCGCCGATAAGCAAACGGTTTCTGACTCATTGCGACTTAGATCGTGCCCAAAAGCATACGCTAATCATTTAGACTAGTACGAGTGCGTATCGTATCATATTTATACGGTACCTGGCGTCCATATGATATTTATCCGCAGCTTGTATTTTCCCTTTCGCGACCGCCGTGTAACGCTACACCCCTGGGGTATGGTAGTACCATGTAACTACTGTGTCATTTTTTTTTCGTGGTTGTCGAGAAATTCGAACTTAGTACTCGTGTGTTCTCAACTGTTCGCCACCGCTCGGCAAAATTATGAACTCGTAATCTTGCCGAGTGCATAGCCACTCCTCATAAGCAATAGCCCGTAAATACGGCAACATTCCAGTGCAAACAGGACAAATTTATATTTTGGACTATTTTTTTGTGTGTACGTTACTGCTCAGATAGATCTTCTCATCGACGTCTACAGGTGTTGGCCTCATCAATCCAACAGTTTTTGTACAGAGTTGCGCGTTTTTCCGTTCCGACGCCGCCGAATCTTCCAAAGGCACATCTCACCCCCCTACTGCGTACAATTTAGTGAGTCGTGACGTGCGATGTCAAAGGTACGATCAATTGTTCGTTCGCTGCGGCGATGTCTGGGTTCGCCCTCATCCCCCCCGATGTTGATGATCGATCGACAGGTCAAGGAGGCGGAGGATTATCTGAAGCAGGCCAACAAGTGCTTGCAGAAGACCATGACGCGCTGGAATCCTAACTACTTCTCGGCCGCTCCGCTTTTCGAGAAGGTGGGGCGTGGGGTGGGGTGATGCGCGACGCCACGCCATGTGGCGAGCGAAGTGTTGTTTAGCGTTTGTTGACTATGTTGGTCGATAGGTCTATATCCTGGGGCTTAGTGTTTGGGCGGTATGCAACACGCGAAATATAATTGAACAGGTGGAAAGGTACATTGACTATGTCTGCCGCAGCAGCAGTACTATTTATAGTAGTATTTAGTATGTATGATACGATTGAAAGTTGTGTTTAAAATGTTTCTCACATAATCCGCCTTTTGAATGGAAGTCTCACATACCAAGATGCACACGGTTCTTGTGCGTGTGTGTACTTTTGTGTTAATAGGGTTTCTTGCAGATATGACGAAGACGCCGCTCTCTCTGCACTTTGCTAAACATCTCACAAGCTTGGCGCGCGAAGACAACCATGGCACACGGCGCCTCCCCCCCCATCGCCTCCGAGATGGGGTTTGCGGCGACTTACACCCGCCCGTTGCTTCCTGATTAACACATTTGCTGGGAAGTGGCGCGGCCTTTCCGCTGGCAAGGTATTGATGTATCTCGTTTGGATGCTGATAAAAGGTTAAACAATTGCCCACTCGAACTATCTTGAGCCTTGTATCAAAGTTATCTGTAGCCTAGACCCGCCTGCCAAGTGTTGGTGCCCCGAGCCGATCTTATCCAGCAAGCTACTGCTGTGTTAACTCTTGTTAACTACTCGAACTCCTGAAACTATCCTATTCCACTACCAAGTATTTTTTCTTCATATCGGGAGTATAGCGCTAAAGGGTTACAGGTATTTAAAACTGAGGTGGACAAGACGGTGCCGCAGCAAGCCTCCCAAACTACCACCTGGTGCTACGCTTCGTCCCGGATTTGGTTAGATTTGGTTACGTAGGGCCGTCTAACGAGAGGGGGGATGACGGCGGTGACTGGGGGTGCCGGGCGTTCGCTTTTCTTTTTCTTCGCCCACACGGCGCTCTTCCAACGCGACAATGCTCTTCAAGGCGCGCGCCCATTTTTTTACAGAGGAGCAACCGCAGCAGTGCAGTTTATATATATATCGCAGAACTGGTGCGGACCACCCCCGCGCCTGTCGAGGACTGCTGTCTGCTGGAACACATACAGCTGTAAAACAGCAGTAGTATTGGTATTTCCATACGAAGTATACGGCGTTGGGTGTTGGTAGGGAGAGGGATAGCTTGCAACATCGACCCGATTCGTCTAGAGGTTCTGCCATGACCGACGACCGCCAGACCCGAGGGCATGTTTGTGGGGGGGGTGCCTGGACGCGTGTGACTCTGCGCGGTTTCGTGCCAGGCGCGAGTCGTACTGCCTTGAAGAGTTGACTTGTCGAATCGAACGGGCCGAGCGCGTTGCCGTCCGTCGTCACGCCGCTTTGCTCCGGCGTAATGGGTGCGCACACCACGCGGTGCAGACCGAGCGTTCAGCAGACCTTCGAGAAGGGATCGACTACCGCTGCCACCCCCGCCGCTGTTACTACCGGTGCTGCTGCCTCTGAGTCACCGGAGCGGAAAACCATACTCCTCTTGGAACCGTTTTGATCCGCCTCAGCTATCCTGACGCGCTTGACAATCGTCCCAGCGGTCGAAGCGCGTGCGTGAGGTGGAATGGCACCTCCGCTGCTACCCGTGCTGCCCCCGTACTCCGTCGATTCTGGTGGCACCTGTTTCACCGGTTCGCCCATGAAGCCACGCAAAGACGAGGGTTCCTTTTCACATCTCTTGCTCCTCCGGCCGCTGGATGTTTTTACCTTGCTTCTGTCGTTGTGCTTCTGCTGCGGCTATCGCTGCTGATATCATATTTATGTTGCTGCTGCCGTTTTATTATCTGCTGCTCATGCTGGTGGTTCTGCTGCTATTGTATGAAACTATGGTAAGCACGTCAGCCGTGAGTGATAAGAAAGGTCGATACTCATACTTGCGAGCTGCGTGATACACCGGCCGCTCGTTTTTACAGATGTATTATTTTTTGAAGATGTATGACTCCCACGGATGTTGTGAACATCAACAACCAATTATTATCAATACCAATGGTAGCAACTACTCTGTATACGTACGTACTTCATCGTAAGGTGGTAAGTTAGTATTCATACTGTCGGTGTTAATAGCAACATGTTGAATGCATACAGTAGTAAAATCATTATCAATAGTTATAACGGTACCAACAATACGTAAATCATCACAAATGTTTAACTTAAAAACTGCTGTGGAACGTAGCAATAATATCAGCACAATAGATGACACGACAAGCAAGGCAGCATCATCCCATACGGCACGATAGCATAATTTCACTTCGTAGAGTGTTTATGTACTACTCGTACGTCGTTTTTCTCGTCGCTAAATCTGATGAAACCACACAGCATTAATATAAATACTGCAGTACGTAAAGCGTCGGTATCAAAATTATGATGGGAGAGTGCTATTTTATGTTGCTGCTGTTTCTGTTGCTGCTGTGTCTTCTGTTTTCTGCTTCTACTGCGATTGGCGCTGTTGTTATTGCTGGTGCTGTTGCCTCTATTCATGTTGCTGCCGTTCCTGCTTTCTGTTGTTTTTGTTGCTGCTGCTATTGCTCCTGTCAATCAATGTTGCTGCTGTTTATGTCGCGACTGCCGCTGATGCTGTTGCTGCTACTATTCGCGTCGCCGTTGTTTCTCTTTGTTATTGTTCCTGTTGCGAAGGCCGGAGCGTGCTACCGCGCCGCGGGTGAAGACGGGAAGGCAACAGCAATGTACACGCAGGCAGGCGAGTGCCAGTGCCACGACACGGTCTCGGCGCACGCCTCAGCCGCCAAAGACTTCAGGGAGGCCGCGCTCATCACGGAGCGGCAGGGACGGTGAGAGGCAAGGGCGTCCGCGGTCGCCGCATGACAGTAGCTTCTGCTCACCTTGCGCTGCGTGATGGAGAGAAAGCTTGAAGCTGCGCGTTAATAGACGGCGGCAGGGCGTACAGTACAGCATTTGAGTTTGCCGGTATGCTTCGTATAGCGTTAAAGTATTTGGACACGCGAGTTTTCTTTTTTTCCCCGATTGGAGAGAAAGCGCAGCGATCACCGTCGACGCAGCGATCAACTAACTGATTATGTGTTTGGCCTTTCGGCCGCTCGATAAAGGTTGGCCGGGGAGGAAGGTTGTGAATCGCAATGTTCCCACAGGGTTCGCTTTTTTTATGTGTGAGTTTGTGTCTTGGTTTTGGCTTTGATTTGAACTGTTCGGGGTTTCTGGGACGTGTGCGCGTCGTGTAAGTTGAGAGCGCGCTAGGCGCAGGACTAGCCCTCACCCTCAAGTAGAAATTCATGCTGTCGAACGAACTCGTCTTGTCGAACTACTTCGTGACCCACCGCTGCAGCTGCCCTCACATCGTTGCGAAGCGATAGGCTCGAAGGCTTGCGGCTTGAGCCTGTGTTCCTCGTGCGGCAGTCACTTTTCGTGCTCCAGGTTGGTCCCTGCGCTACAACAGAAGTATATCTTTTGTCGCGTGTGTGATGCTACTGCTACCGCTGACAACGATGCCGATTTGTAATGGTAGCATTGCTGCTGTTGATTTGTCGTCAATGGCTCGCATCTTACGCGCGGGCGCCGTGCACGTGTATGCATTCATGTTTCGCGTTTGTGTGTTTTCTGTGCTTTTTTTCTTTTTCCTTTCTTTTTTGCAGGAATGATGAAGCGTCGGCACTGTTCTTGCGCTGTGCGGAGGCGTGGGTGCACGCGGACGAGCCAGGTGCGGCTCAGCACCGTCACGTCCTCGCGCGTGATTTTTGTTTTTTTTGTCTGTTTGCGTTAACCTCTGCACCCACGCTACTCGGGACAAATTACTAGGAATTAGAGTAGGATCATTTTCGCAGTAGTAAATGGGTTGGCCTAACCAGCCCGGTTCATGTGAGGTCCGATTTTCCGACCGTAGACGGCTGCAGCCCGATCGCCGATCGTTCCTTGAGAATGACGGTGTGTAGCTCTAATCTCCTGCTGGCTTGTTTGCTTTGCGGGGCAATAGTCTCGCTATCGCATGTTCTTTGAATGAAACGTACCCATTCGCCGTCCTGTGGCTTCCCCTACGTCGCGCTTGATGGCAATCATGATGAGTACTTTTGAGTATTGTAAGTTACCTGTTAAGTATTAACAGTTATTCCAGTTACATTTTCGCGTGTCACGTGTCGAGGCCCCTCGTGTTTTGGTACTGTAGCTGAAGAGGTCTCCCTCACTATGAAGTTGTGGCTTTTATCTCGCTACCAGCCGAGGATATGTTATCTTCCACCATGGGGAGAACAGCACACCAATACGAGTAAGCAAGGAGAGAGACCTTCAAGAAAAGCACAGGTGTGCAGTCAGACGGGGGGCGTGGTAGGGGAGCCGAGTCGGCGCTGGTGAGCCGGTTTCATTATCTTCCAGACCATAATGTGGGACGAGGGAAATTTGTAGGCTGTTTTGACCGATTGATGTGAGATCAGCGTGACTGGCATGACGTGTATCTTGCCGATGGTATGTGTGGCATCAAGTGTGAGTTTATGATATCATTGTCCTCCACATCACACATACATCTATATACTTCGAATGTATTATATTCCAGTTCTCGAGCTCTACGGCCTCAGCCCACAGCAGGAAATATATGTTTGTCTTCACTTACATCCACACCCCTCGCATACCCCACCTTATCACATCCCCCCCCCTAGTGTCGCCTCCCCTCCCTACGCATGCCCTGCCTTGTTATTTGCCACACCTACCCCTTTCCACGCTTCCCTTTCTATATTCGCCTCCCCACAGGCAGGGAGGGCCTTCTACACCCCTCGCATATTTAGTCTTGTTACTTTCCACCCCTCTACCCCCCCCCTACAATGCCTCTCTTTTTATCGCCAACTCCTCTCCGGTAGGGAGGTCCACCCACATCCCTCGCATACAGCGCCTTGGTATTTTCCACCCCAATACCCCACCCTTCGTCACGGGTCCCCCCCTAGCGTCTCTCTCCTTTGCTATGCATACCCCGCCTTGTTCTTTCCACCCCTTCTCCCCACCCCTCACCACGCCTTCCTCCTTATTGTCGTCTCCCCTTCGGTAGGGAGGGCTGCGGATTACCTCGGTCGGTCGGCAAAGCTGGCGGCGGACGCCGATGAGGATGAAGCTGCGGAGCGGTACATCTATGCCTCCACGGTCGTGGTCCCGCCTGGGTCCGATTCGAGGACCAATTTTTTACGTGTTGTTGGCGCTTGCGACGTGATGGTGCAGGCCATCAACTTTCTGGCGACCGTGAACCGGCTGGAGGAGTGCATGCAGGCACGGCATTGAATTTCTCCGTTCGGTGTTGTTTGTGTGTTCGTGTTTCTTGTGTTTTTTTGTGTGATTTGTGTTTTTTTGTGTGTTTGGCTCCTTTTTTTGTTATGTTTATGACTTTTGGCGTGGTTGGCGGGTGTTTTTTTTAGCTTTGAAAAATCTATGGTGGACTGGGGTCACACGGCGGTGCTTTGGTGTACGAGGCGTTCTTATGCGGCTTCGCCGTTCTAGGTTGCGGTGGCGACGGCGTTCTCTGGGGGAGACGCTTCTAAACGAAATACAGCGAAAGCTGACCTCCTCCGGTTGCTAAATAACCGCCCCTCGGACTGTGCGCGGTGGCACAAAATCTTGCCCCTCTCTTCTCACCCCCCCCCCCATGTTCTTGCGCTAAAAACCCCCCAAAGATAACGTATTCTTACGCTAACAAAACAATCAGATAAGGCTCCCGAAGTTGCACGCCTCTGTTTTGTTTTGACTGTCGTAGCATCTTGCCGGTGGTGTCGCGCTTCGATAGGTGGTGGAACGGTACTGCATCCTCCTGCAGGCTGAAAGCATCGAGCACTCCTTGGCCCGAATGTATCTGACCTACTGCATTCTGGCGCTGGCTCGGGGTGACTACGTGAAGGCGGACGCTGTCTTCAGGGACGAGCACTTGCAGAGCACCGCGTGAGTCCGAGGCCCCTCCTCTGCCGTCGTAAAATCGTTACGCAGCACTTGCCCTGTACGCTCCGTGGGCCAACATCGCGCGGGCTACCAGCGACTGAATTAGTCGCGTTGCGCGGTACAGAGCAAGAACAGCGGTTATCGGGAAGCGCATCCGACGGATAATGGAACAGCGAGTGCCGAAGCAGATCACTTGATGTTTTTGGGGAGCCAGAGTGGAGTTAGTCCTCGCAACCACACTGTGTCTGTAGAGGTCTCGTTTCCCTTAAGGCAACGAGTGGTACCTCATTCCCTTCGATTGTCCGGTTGTTTTTGGCGGTCGGACTCGTTCCGCTTGACGCTGGTTTGGCGTAATGTGTGCTTGCGACGTGTCACCTGCGAGGGTCTAGCCTTAGGGTTCTTAGGGTCCGGGCGTCTCGGTCGCGTCCTTCGATCGTGCTTGCTCCCTGCTCTTTCCCGCCGTTTGGAAAGCGTATTGGTTTGTTGGCGTCAAGAGTAACACGGGCGGACCCCTATATAGCAGTGTCAGCACTAGCGACGGCTGTCCAGGGTCTAGCCTTAGGTTTCGGGCGTGTCGGTCGCGTCCTTTCGATCGTGCTTGCTCCCTGCTCTTTCCTACCGTTTGAAAAGCGTGTTAGTTTGTTGGCGCCAAGGGTAACACGAGCAGACCCCTATAGCGGTATCAGCACTCGCGGCGGCTGTGTTCTACCCTTTCCCGCCTCCGCCATCCTCCAACTCCCCCTGCAGTGGTGCGCGTACACGCGTGGTCAGTCGTGGCTGGGCCATACTAAACATTAACCGAAGTATCGCCGCTTTGTGTTGAAACCCCCAGGTACCTGCACTCGGAGGAATGCCGCGTTGAGGAAGAGCTCTTGACGGCCTTTAAAGACTTGAGACCGGACTTGCTGACCCAGGTGCAGCAGGACCGAACCCTCCGTCGCCTCGACACTGTCATCGTACGCCTTGCGAAGTCGCTTAGATTGCCCGGAGACGACGAAGAAGGTACGCGAAAGAGAAGAGAGGAATATCGTCGCTCCCGCGGTATGACTTGGCCCTCAGCGGGACGACGCTTCCCAATCATATCTTCGACTCATGGGGCCCGCTTAAAAGCGCGGGAAACACACCACCCGCGCTTACCGGGGGAACGCCCCAGTAGAATAACTGAGCTGCGCCACCCACACTGCCGATGCGCCCAACCAATGAAGGATCAAGCATTAGCCCCCCCATATTCCCGTCCCCGCCCCCAACCCCAACCCCACCCTCGCCCTCAACCCTACCCGGGGTACGTCCCGGAGAGAGCGCTGCCTATGGTGAAACGACCAAGGCGATACGAACGCGCGCTCCACCAGACCAACCGCACGCCCGTCCGCCCGTCCTCCCTCACGACCGCTGCCGAAACCCCGATTTTCTTTTAGATGCGATCCCCGCACGCGAAACGCCTTCCGGAACTATCGGCGACGCCCAAGCCCGCCTTGGAGCCCTGAAGGAAAAGTACGGCGCCGCACCAAGAGCGAGAGCAGGAATGCAACCGATGCCATCGGCATCCTCTGCCCCCCACCCCTCCACCACCGCCTCCTCCCTATCTCCACCCGCCCCCGAGCCTACTGCTAAATTCACACCGACGAATAGTCAACCGCTTGGAGTTGCGACCTCCGCACCAATACAAGGTAACACCGATGACCTTGCCAAGGACTCGCTTTTTGGTGGCGCTCGTAAGGCGTCGCCCCCCTTAGCCCCGACCACGGCGTTGGAGGAAGAGCAAGCATTGGAGGAACGGTCAGGGCTACCCACCGCGGTTCCTCGGCGAGGTTATCATGAGGAAGTTTATCATGAGGAAGTTTATCACGAGGAAATTTATCATGAGGAACCGGGGGAGGCCGATGTTGACCTCGGGCTGGGAGACCTAGAAGCAACTCTAGACGGGGCCGCGGAAGACGATTGCGATGATTTGGATGCCATGATTGAAGCCGCTAGGAAGGAGGCGGCGGGGCTCGGGCTGGGGGGGGGGGGCGCGGGGAGTGACGAGGAGAGCGATGAAGACGACATCGATTTGACGTAGATAGCTTTAGTTCGGTTGACCCAAGCTACGGTAGGGGGGTCCCCTTTTGGGCCTTTTTTTTTAGTGGCTAGGGGTCACTCGCGCGAGTAACCCCTTTGTTCCTATGGAATCTTACGTTTTCTTTGTGTTTTACATTGTTGACGAAATCAATCCGCAATGCAAAGGTGATCTAAGCTGCGCCAAACCAAGTGCCTAAACCATCTTCATCCGTAGGGTACACAGCTACTCGTTCGAGTGGCTCAAACACACCAGTGAAAATGGGGGTACCCCCCCTACCGTAGCCTTGGTCGGTTATTGTGGTGCGTATCTCGAATTCACCTATTCTTAATGTACTAAGTATTAGTTTATAGAGCTTTTGTATGGAGGTTTTTCGTTTGCCGTAGAATTAAATGTTCTCTCCTCGAATCGCCCCCCCCACCCGCCAACCTTGAAAAAATGAGTTCGAAACCTACATCACAACCATGTTTTTTACGTGCGGTGTGCCCACGTTTTGGCAGAGGATCAATACCATCCAAGCATGTACCAGAGGGTTGCGTGAGCCAACGCTCGTGCATTCTGGTACTTGGTCAAGTTTGGAACCAATCTGGTCATAAATATAGGGAACTTTAGGGTATTAATATGAATACCAAACGGTCCTTACATTTCAGTCAAGATTGGTACGTTTTTTCCGCTTCTCATCGACGCAACATGTTTTATTTTGTCTTTGTGGCATGTGCATAGAAGAGGGAGATTGGTCCAACCTGGAGGGGGCAGGGTGGAAATTCGAGGGGGAGTCATGCACGCGACGACAAACCTTTACGCGCCACAGAGACGGGGCGACCACGCTATGTTCAAAGGACGGTCAGGTTCATCGTCCGCGTCGTTTTTTTTTCGCGTGATTTTTGGTGATGGAACCTGCTCGCCATACGCACGCGCATGCGCGTGTCTTTTTTTCGGGGGGGGAGGGGACACATACCAGATCACGGGTAATCAATGAGTACGATGAAAGGGGTTATGTGTGCCCGAAGTTTTCCAAGTTTAGTAGGGTATGTGCTCTAGGTATGCCCGGGTACATACCCGGGTATGACCCAGGATAATCAGGATTGGTATCCGTGTACCCCAGAGTATATACCCTACTAAACACACGCTTGTAGTTTTCGTAGTGATTGAAGGCTTTCCGCTACCATCAGGAAAAGGGCCTTTTTCAGTCGTACGATCGAATGCATCGCCGTGCTAAGGCTGTTTAAACAGTTCCCAGTTTTATATGAGGTTGTCAGAGGAGTTGGGTTTGGGAACAGTCGCTTGCGGTCACGAAGGGTTTCGTCTTGGTCGTCCTACGCATCTTGTTACTTTCTGCTGGTTTGTCACGTTGTGCTCGACGTGCTTCAGTCTGTCTTCGTTTTGGATTTACCCTACGTCTCGTACAGCCTTGGCTCCAACGAGTACATAAAATTCGGAAAATTCGACAACTAGTAGCGCCCATGCTGTTGATCGCTGGGATATGCATACATATTTGTGTGAAACATTCGGTCGGGTACCGCCAGCGCAAAGCAGCGATTGCATGTCGAAATACTCGGCCGAGTACCGTCCACTTAAAGCGATGATTGTGTGCCGGGCATTAGTTCGTCACGTACATGTATGTGTGTCGTACATATGTGATCACATGCAAATATTATGGAGGTGGGGAGTTGGCACGTGCCCGAAAGTTGAAGGATTATTCCCACTTTTCTCCTGTGTTATTTTTGTCGTTGTTGGTAATATTATGGTTTCGCTGTTGTCGCCGTACGTACTATGATGCTCGTTCTCATCGCACCGGTCATCCAGCATTGTCTTCAAGCTGTCCTCTCTTGGCTCTAGGTGGAGCGGGGAAACTTGCTGCATAGGCATTGAAGCTAAAGTTTTTGAGAGAAACAAGGAGATCGATGGAATATGTTGTTGGTTCGTACATCGAGACAAATTTGGCCTTCGTGTTAAAGAGCTTTTAGTGCTACGATGCGAGTCGACGAGGGACGAAAGGGCTGAACTCTTCTCGCGATAGAAATGAAGGCACGTACCGTAGCGGGGAGGGGGGAAAAGAGCGAGCCTGCTTAGTGACCCTGGATCTGAGTTACGTCTAGGGACGGAGAAAGAGAAAGAAAAAGTGCGAATATAATAGATGGGATGAGCAAAAAAACGAACAAACGTATCCTCGCTGTTCGCCATGACAAAACTTGATATCAAGAACACGATTGGGGTTTATGGAATGTTTGTGCGAGCTGCATCATCTGTATGTCGGCCGCTGTCTGCGGGGGCCAGGTGCCGCAGTTATAGTACAGAGGATGTCTGCGTATGTGTTTAATGTAACAGAGAAGGACCAGATGCTAGTCAAGGCACCAGGTCTTCATGCTTTCACTTCAATAAAAGTTCCTCGATTATACAGGCGACGATGGGCGTGCAGGAACACGAAAACCTGTTTCCGATTATTTACAAAATCCAAACCCACTCATGCGTATCATATCACATACGTAGTTTGATTTTCAATCCGATATGGTGGCGAGGGTGTTGTCGTTTTTTCCAGCTGTTTTTTTTCTTTTAACCGTCTATGTACGAGTTACCGAGCGACGACGCGACAAGCGAGCGTACGGATCGATATCGAATATAACGGCGTCGTGACAAACCGAGCGAACGAACGAACGGGCGACGGCGCGCAATCGGTGGTGGTCACGTTCGTCTTGCGGTACAACCATCCAACATTGAAAATTTGACATCTAGATGATAGGGACAACACACCAATGGCATCGGCGCTGCAGCATAGCTTCAACTATACCGGCGACGATTGTCCTACAGATAAATATGCTTTTGGTAAAACGCATTGTTCCTATCCTTAGTCAATTTTTTTTGTATGGATTTTTTTGACGCGCAGTAACACCGCTACGGTGGTATAGGCATGTACACCTGACCCTCTGGCTCCGCGTTTTCCCCTGCGGTGTACCAGCGAGAGCGTTGATTTGGAAGAGAGAAGGACGTCGAGTAAATCCTTCAGTAGACGCACATCCTCGAATAAAAACGAGGCTCATAACCTGTCGAAGTATTAGTGGAATTACGCACGTATATTACCTACCAGTATCTGTGTTTCGCTACCTACGAGGACGGACTACAAAAACTCAGTACTGCAAAAGGGTATGTTTAGGACGTGTGCTACAATAGGGCTAGCACTTTTCCGCCGAAATGTTTTCAGGTTGGCGGGATTCCTGGATAACCCGATCTCGTCGGTATGCCAGTTCGGTGGTGTTCTAGAATATTAATTGTTGTGTACTTTAGGCCATCCATGTGGGATCGTTCACAGGATTGCAACTTCTTTCCTTACAGGGCACATCCAGTTTCTGGGTGAGCTTAGAGAGCTCTTCAAGTCAAGAGCCTCTAAAATGTAGGTGAACGCTCAACGTGATACGCGTCTTTGCGTGGGTGTGCGGGTGATGCCGCAGCCGCATGTCAACAGAGCAGGGCCAGATGCCGTCGGGCAAGATGCTGGTTAAAGCACGACATCGTGATGTGTCTATTATAGGCCTTCAACTCGCTTAGATTCACTCGGTGTCATTCCCGGTGATGATACTCACCCTGTGCTAATGCAGTAGAGCTGCTACGTGCGCGAGTAGCCAAGCAGTAGAGGGGAACCCTTGCATGCAGCGAGGCTTCAAAACCTGTTGGAGTTGATTTTGGAATCTGCACGGTATCTGTGTTTCACTGCCTTCAACAAGGACGGACCCAATTGCTGCGGTGGACACAGAAGAATAGCCTGCGTGTGCGCGGGTACTGCCGCAGCTGCAGTTCAATAGAGTAAGGCTAGACGGACAGGCCGGGTCGACATACACACGCATCCGTATACAACGGCAGCTTGCGCTGCCGGGGTTGTAACGAAAACCACTGATAGGGATAGCTTACGCTATACCTACAATGGGACCCGAAGGGTGCGCCAGCTAGCGTTGGGCTGCGAAAGCAACTGAGTTAAATCGACACACGACGCGTATGAAAATATGTGGAAGTGTGGTGAGCTAAAGCTTTATTTTTGCCAATCCGCCGGAGGATATAAAGAAAAAAAAAAAGCTAGATGCTCGTTACAGCCGACTGTCTTAATATACTGATTCCTGCAACTCGCATACGTACCCTCGGCATTGTTGCCGGCGACGACACTCGTTCTGGGTCAACTCCGTACAAGGTAGAGTCTATGGCGCACGAAAATAAACGATTACCCTCGCCTACACACCTACACCCGCCCTCGGATCAGCTACAGCAGAGGTACAAGGATACAGAGTGATATTTTCATGGTGACTTATCAGCTAGTATCTACTTCGCTTGCATGTTACGGTTTAAGTAACAGCATGCACACGCCTGTATATTTTCGGTAAACATGTGGCGAGGACGAGCCCAGATCCAGAGTCAGTGGTAAACCCGTGAGGATATCCCACATCCTAGAGGATAGAAGATGGTCCTCGACGCCACAAGCCGCTTCACGATAGAATATAGACGCAGACCCTTGCATAAAACGAGGCTCACAACCTGTTGGTATACTTTTGGTACGTATAGTTGCGTGCGTCTGACTATGATCCGCCGCAAGCTGCCGGACGAAGGGGCGAGGGCGGTGGACCCTGACGAGGAACCAAACGCGATTCTTTGGCGCTCGATCCTTTTATAACTATAAAAATTAAAATACACTCCAGCTGTGAGGTCAAATATTTCGTCGAAACTCATCTTTGCAAGCTGTGTGTGATACTCCGATTGCGCGTAATACTTTGTTTATTCCTCATTAAGGATATAGGTCGGCGACTCCTCCCCTAATATGTTATAAAAAATGAAAATACATTCCAGCTGTGAGATCGAAGATTTCGTCGAAACTCATCTTTGCAAGCTGTGTGTGATACTCCGATCGCGCGCATTACGAGTTGTGTGTCCTCATTAGGATATAGGTCGGCGACTCCCCTTACAACTACAGTGTAGCAATCAGGGTCAACAGGATGATTTTAGTCAGTCTGTGCGCGGAAACTATAAAACCCGTTTCTGAGGGAGACAAAATCTGACAGCTGTGAAGGGAAATGTATCCTTTTATCAAGTGAATCTTGAAAGTCGAATAACCGGTGAGGGGGGTGGGGCGGAGTTTTGAAGGACGTGGGGGGCTGGTTTTGATCAAAAGCGAGCGGGTTTGGAGGGGGGGGGGGGGGGGGGGGGGAAGGGGGCAATCATTTCGAGGGGATAATATATATATTATCAAAATAAAAATATACTCCAGCTGTGAGATAGAATATTTCGTCGAAACTCATCTTTGCAAGCTGTGTGTGATACTCCAATCGCGCGTATTGCTGGACGCGTGTCCTCATTAAGGATATAGGTCGGCGACTCCCCTTGGAACTACAGTGTAGCCTGTACCAGGGTCAACAGGGTGATGTTAATCAGTCTGTGCGCGGAAACTATAAAACCCGTTTTTGAGGGGGACAAAATCTGACAGCTGTGAAAGGAAATGCATCAGTTTATCAAGTGTATCTTGTAAGTCGTATAACCGGTGAGGGGAGGGCGGAGTTTTTAAGGGCGTGAGGGCCTGGGTTTGAACAAGAGGGAGCGGGGTAGGGGGGGGGGACGGGCGGGGCAAATCCATCTGTGCGCGGAAACTATAAATCCTTTAAGAGGACAAATCTGACGGTTGTGGATGGAATGCATCAGTTTATCATGTATATCCTGTACCTGGTAAGTCGTACAACCGGTGAGGAGAGGGCGGAGTGTTCGACGGCGGGGGGGGGGGGGGGGGGTTCCAACAGGTTTAGGTCGCATAAATGTATACTTCGAAGTATCTGCTAGGAGCTTGCTATACGCGTGATGCTAGGTCTAGGCGATGATGCGTGTGGTGGGGAAGGAGGGGGCGTTGGAGGGGCGGGGGGTGGGGGGAGGGGAGGAGGGGGCATGAGTTGGAGCTATGGTATGGATGGCTAGAAAGATAATGAGGTGATATCAACTGCCTGGTATTGTTTATTACTAGGCAAATTTTGATTTTAGGTGGGGTGTTTGAACAAGAGGGGGCGGCGGGGGGGGGTGAGGGGGGGGGGGGGCGAGATAACTCAATCTGTGCGCGGACACTATAACTCGTTTTTAAGGGGACCTATCTGACGGTTGTGGAAGGAATGCATCAGTTTATCATGCATATCCTGTAGTCGTACAACCAGTGAGGAGAGCGCGTATATACCAGGCATATATTTTGGTGTGTCTCGTATGGCTACGTGCGGTATAATACCCTTTGGACACACATACTGTACCTACCATAATACCAGGTACCTCTTGATATTACTCGTAAACTAAACCTTTTACCACTGCGTGCGATAAAAAACGATTGCGCATTAAACCCAAGCATTTTTTGTCCAATAATGAGTCGTTCTACGGTAGCCCCCCCAACTTTTCTTTATTTATCGAAATCACCGGTTTTGAAACCAGCTCCCGGCCGTATCTCCCGAAACACGGCCCGCCTTGCCACCCCGATATCATCGTTTGATAGTCCCTTCCTTCGCAAACAACAAAAGTACTTGAAAATATTATCTTTCATAACATCTTTCCTCGTGTCGAGCAGCCACGAAACGTTCGTTAAACAAAATCGCTGGTTTCGGGGGGGGCTATTGTCGTAGAATCAGTCTAATAAATAATGTGGGCGAAAAGTTCTCAATGGATGTGGGTTGCCGAGAGCCATGCCATTATACGCTACTAATGGGTAGGAGGGGTGCAGCAGATTCTAATAATTTTTTGAGCTCCTAACACGAATTAGGAGGAGGTCGATATCAACAGCATCCATCATCATCCATCATCATCACCCGAAACGTGAGACTTCGGAGGTGCATTCGCTCCCGCAACACGGCCAACATTTCCTCCATGCACTTAAGTCCTAAAAAAGCAAATGTACCTGTAAAAGTTTCGAAAGTAACCGATTTCGGATGTTGTTGTAGTAGTTCCACACTTACTTGAAGTATTTCAAGAGTAGGTACTACCACTAGTAGTAGTAGCAGTAGTAGCAGTAGTAGCAGTAGTAGTAGTAGTAGTAGGAGGAGGAGAGTCGTCCCACGGTGGAGGGTTGCAGCGGAAGATTCTAAGCAGTTTCTGACCTCCCTCACACGAGGAGCTCAATCAATATCTCACCCGAAATATATATGGCTTCGAATGCACCCGATCGCTCAGTAATCCGACCGACAATCATTATACTTTGCGGTACCACCGCCGTCCGTAGTTCTCAAAACAAATATAACACTGAATAATAATGATAATAGTAAAAAGTACCAGCCAGAATGACTGGTAGTACCTCACTCGAGGAGGTCAACGCGGCCAGAATGAATGTCAGTATCATACATATTACAAGGGCTCCGCATGGGCGCCGGCATCGCCGGCGCACATGCTTCGGGTAGGGCAGGGCAGCACTTCGACAAGTTAAGGTGTAGCTGTCCGATTTGAGATTTATTGAACTAAAGTAATGCCAAGAGTTTAACACGAACATGAGACTATGAAGGGCATAATTTGACAGAATAAAAACGTCATACACAACAAAGAAGGGCAAGGATACGCGAAACACACTGCTGTTATTAAATACGCCGTCAAGTAAAAGTTGGCGTACATCAAACAAAAATACCGAAGAGAGTATTGAGAACCTGCTTCGCCTCTAGGCGAAACGAAAGAGGACTTGGCATCAATGAAGAGACTGCACTGCTGTCCCCGTGGAAATGAAGATTCGAAGTCGACAGGATGAAAAGTCGGTTTGCATCAAGCGTCGACATGGAGCCATCTCAGCCGGCGAGGTTTTGGAAGAAGAGCTTTGTTTACTAGCTGAAGGCTGTCGCATTGATTGGTCTGCGTGGTCACGGGCGAGGAGGAAAACGAAGAAGAAAAGAGCTATCTCTCGTAGCGGCGGTGTTGTCTAAGATAGATGCGGGGTGGCTTTGCTCGTACGGGATCTTGGCGTAGCGCTTCTTCTCTGTTTTTACTCGGGAAGGAGGGATATGCGTATCTGCTGTCTTTGCTTCGCGGGCGCTTTCACGTTGTCGAAATCGGACGCGTCCCCTCAACAAATAATATCCGGAGTGGCTACCATGACGACTGCTGACAGTGCCGTGTGAATTTTTTACTCGAGAGACTGAAATATTATATGCTGGTAGAAGTATTTTTTCGTTTCGGACTATGCGCATAGCGGAAAAGGTCGATGTTTAGTATTTTCATTTCCGACTGAAAGTGCAACTTCAGAAAAAAATAGGCGCAAACACTCTAGTATTTCCTTCCAGGCTGTACTACTACTGCACCAAAAATAAGTAATCTATCAATAGAAGAATGGACACATACAAATAAAACAAAACCGGGAAAGGATAGGGGTGCTGTGTGTGGTACTAATAACATACCTTTGCAACATTTTTTTTTTCTTCATCCCATTTATTATCCTCTCACCACTCTCGCGCTCCCTCCCAGTAGTAACTCAGATCCGGGGTCACATAGCAGGCCCTCCTCCTCCCTCCCCACTTCGGCACGTGCCTTCATCTTTCTTGTTTTTATCGCGAGAAGACGACAGCATTTTCTTCCCTCGTCGACTTGCGTCGAATTGTACCTGCTCACGCTGCTAGGTGCTCTCTGCAGTTGATCCCGTTTTTTTTTTTTCATTTTTGCGAATAAAGTCAAATCTAATCATGGTGGGAATCGCCCTGCAGACGTCAAGCAAAACAACCGCAATTTGGCTAGTTACTTGCATAATAATTCATGAAAAAAACCTTGGCCTATTGGGTCAAAGCCTACTAACTAAGCTCGAAATTGTTTACGCGGTCGCAATTTGGCTGGTCATTTGCATTATGTACGTTATCTAGGGATTTTTTATTTGTTTATGAAGGGTGTCCGTCTAGAATTTTACTACCTAATAAAGTTGTATCCTCGCCTTCGTTGCCGGCCGTAGGGAACCTTTCGCAGATGTCGTAGTATATATACATACATGTACGTGTACGAAAAGCACGTCATCGCTCACGCGTTATTTGTTTATTTCTTTTTGTAGGTTGTCCATCGTTGTTGTACGTTGGTGTTGACGCGTATCCTATTAATATTTTATCAAATACTCCGGAGTATTATTTTTTTCATGTGCGTATCCACCCGAAGCTATACACAGTCTTCACAAATTCTTCCTCCTGCAGACGTTATTTGCGTAATAAGGTTGCGAAAAAAAACGGTTTTGAGCCTATCTATGTCAGGTTGATGTGCAGACCAAGCACGCTCGAAATGAGAAACATTTCAACAGCACCAAACGCAATAATATAAAAAGACGCGTTAGAGCGATCTACTACTGGTATAACACGCCTTCTTCTAGACGTATCATGATCGTCTTGCAGCCTTTCTAATCATCTTGCGTCGCATTCTTCACGCCTACTCGCACTTTCGCGTTTTTTTATTCGTTCAAGCCCTGCAGACGTCAAGCAAAACAACCGCAATTTGGCTAGTTACTTGCATAATAGGTCGCGCAAAAAACCTTGGCCTATTGGGTCAAAGCCTACTAACTAAGCTCGAAATTGTTTACGCGGTCGCAATTCGGCTGGTCATTTGCATCATGTACGTTATCTAGGGATTTTTTGTTGTTGTTTATGAAGGGTGTCCGTCTAGAATTTTACTACCTGAATGAGTTGTATCCTTGCCTTCGTTGCCGACCGTAGGGAACCTTTCGCAGATGTCGTATTTGTAGTATATACGTGTACGAAAAGCACGTCATCGCTCACGCGTTATTTGTTTATTTCTTCTTGTAGGTTGTCCATTGTTGTTGTACGTTGTTTTTGGCGCGTACCCAATAAATATTTTATCAGATATTATTTTTTTATTTTTTCATGTGCGTATTCACCCGACGATGTTATACACATTGTTCACTTGTACAACTCCTCCTGACGATTTTGAGCCCATATCAGGTTGACGTGCAGACCAAGCACGCTTGAAATGAGAAACACTTCAACAGCACCAAACGCAATAATATAAAAAGACGAATTAGAGCGATCTACTACGTACTGGTATTATAACACGCGCTCAAGCCCTGCAGACGTCAAGCAAAACAAACGCTCGAGAGTATACCATGGCAAAATTCAAAACTTTCGCAACTACCTACCGTTTTGAAATGATGCCAATTTTGGAAATTATCCAGACGCAGCAGACGTTAAGATACAACCGAAGTCGCAAAATTTCCTCATCAAAACACAATCTTTTTGCTACTTCTTCCTTGTCTCGGTCAACATTCATCCGCGTGCACGTCGAGGTGCCCAACGGATAAGTAAGGAAGGGCGAGGGGCGTTGGAGCCGCCCCCCGAAGACTTTTACGTGTTTCATTCGTTCAAGCCCTGCATACGTCAAGCAAATCAAACAAACGCCCAAGTCCTGCAGACGCCAAGCAAAACAAACTAAAAAGACGAGTTAGAGCGATCCACTACTGGTATTATAGCACGCGCTCAAGCCCTGCAGACGTCAAGCAAAACAAACGCTCTAGAGAATACCACCGCAAAATTCAAAACTTTAGCAACTACCTACCGTTTGGAAATGTTGCCAATTTTGGAAATTATCCAGAGGCTGCAGACGTTAAGATACAACCGAAGTCGCAAGATTACCTCGTCAAAATACAATATTTGTGCACCTTCTCCCTTTTCTCGCTCAGCATCCATCCGCGTTCACGTCGAGGTGCCTAACGGATAAGGAAGGGCGAGGGGCGTTGGAGCCGCCCCCCGAAGACTTCTACGTGTTTCATTCGTTCAAGCCCTACAGACGTCAAAGCAAAACAAACAAACGTTCAAGCCCTGCAGATGTCAAGCAAAACAAACGCTCGAGAGTATGCCACCGCAAAATTCAAAACATTACAATAGCAATTAACTACCGTTTGAAAATGATGCCAATTTTGTAAATCATCCAGGCGCAGACGTGAAGATACAACCAAAATATCAGGAATTCCTTCTGAGCATGCGATATTGTTGCAACTGCTCGCTTGTCTCGCTCGGCATCCGTCCGCGTTCACCTCTAGGTGCGGAACGGATACGGCAAGGCGAGGGGTGTTTGACTAGTGTTTGAGCCGCCCCCCGAAGACGGCGCTCGAACGGAGGTATTTGACCGAGAATTCCAGTTCCGAGAATCGCATACTGAGGCCGAGACGAACAAAAACTCCTGACCGAATCCCCGAAAAAACAGAATGATCGTATATGTATTTATGCATAAACAATTATATACCACGTATAAGGCTTAGTTTGTGTAAGCTATTGGTTAAACTTCTGCAAGTGGTCGAACGGACTAGTACCCCCCTGACACCTTAACAAATGGCGTCGTCGACAGACCATGTTTTTTTTGGGTCGTGGGTTCAAATCCCACATCCACCATAATAACCTTTTTCAGACTTTCCCCGTGTCGAACTTGAAAAATATTCTCCCCGGTATACCCAGGAAATGAAATCGCTTGGACATTGACAGGTCCGCCCGTATATCCGGCCGACCTGCTATCCCGCCGTTTCAGGGGGGGGGGGAGTGTTATAAGGCTCAGTTTGGGTAAGCTATTGGTTGACCTTTTGCAAGTGGTCAAACGGACCAATACCCCACTAATAATACCTTAAAAATTAGTTGACCCAAAAAATGTAACCCGTATATACCGCCGTGGGATGTGGGATGACTCCTTGGTTGGGATGACTGACTGTTGTTGTGATGATGACTTTTTTCAACCATGGATTTGTTCACCGGGTGGTTGCACGTTGCACTCTCCTTCTTTCACATCGTCATGGGAGAGCGAATACTAAGAATAGTGTACAGCACCAGTGTACAGAGTATGTAGATCAGATATATATATGTATATTTGTATATATTTTTTCCGGGGTATTTTTTCTCTTTCCCTTTCTTTCCCCCTTGCATGTCCATTTTGGCTCATGCTCGGGGTATGTTTCTATCTCCCGTGCTTTGGCTCCCCTTTTTATTTATTTATTTATTTATTTTGTCTTGGTTTCTTTCGTTGTTTCTCTCTTTTACAAGGTATTTTGGTTTAATGAGAAGAACACAAAGGGGGGAGGGGGGGAAACAGGAGGAGTAGAAGGAAAGCCGTCCAAGGGAATGGGGGCAGGGGGGGCAACAGGAGGAATAGAAGGGAGACCGCGGTGGACGAAGGCAGGAAGGAGATGGCAGACAGGGTAGCAAGGTACCAGGCCGACTAGTAGGTACATAGCACTTTTCGTCTTTCTCTGGGGTATTTTTTTCCCCCTTGTTCCCTCCTTGCGTGTCCAGGTTTTTGGCTCGTGTTCGGATTATCTTATTCTGGTTTTACTTTACTTTATTTTATTTCATTTTATTATGTTTCTTTTCCGAGCTTTGGCTCTCCTTTGCGGTTGGGTTGTTTCTTCGATTTCCCCTTCATTTTGTTTGTTTCATTTTTTGTTTTATTTTTATCTTTGTTTTTATTTGTTTTCTTATTTTGTTTTTTGTTTTTTTGTTTTTGTTTTTGTTTTTGTTTTTGTTTTTGTTTTTGTTTATTTCGTATTTCTCTCTTCCAATGTATTTCTGTTGCTGACGTATGTATGTTGTGCCTGTCGTACCCAGTACTAGGGCATGACATTGCGTTGTCGAATGCATTACGATGCATTATCTCTGTGTCGTGGCTTGTGACCACAGAGCTGATCTTTCTAGGGTGAAGAATCAGTACGGACACTGGGTGTGCTGGATGTCGACGAGTAGAAGAACGGTTTAATGTGAAGAACACACACACACATATATGTATAGAGCCCCTCCTCATCAAGTGAAGAAGAGCTTCTTATTCAGAAAGGCTTCCTCCGTATAAAAAGGTGAACGAACGGGTATATTATAAAAAAAATACACTACGAGTGAATTAACAATAATACAGCTTCGTAGCTAGCTAGCTGTGAGATTCAAGATTTCGTTGAAAATCATGTTCTTTGCGAGCTGTGTCCTGGCGTGAGATACTACACTACTACTCCGATCGCGCGTGTTACTGGGTGTATGTCCTCGTTAAGGATATATCATAGGTCGTCGACTATACGGATGGGTGCGGGTATATATAATAATACCAGTCAGTGCGCAGAATGACCATTATTATAGACCGCAATCGCCTTTCCTGGTAAAATTGTCCTCGGTTCACCCTGGCGGTATCTTGTAGGGAAGGAGTGGTGCACATCTTCAAAAAAGGAGGAGTATATAGTATTCGTACATCTATTTGCCCATCTATAGAAACACGTGGCCGGAGCATCACGCAGGTTGCAATGATGAGTATCGGCCATACCAGGTAACATTTTTGTCGAACTCACAGCTGAACATACTACTACTATTATTAGAAATGATTCAATAAAAAAGAAAGATACCGTACGATCCTATCCAGGTAAAACAAACGAACAAAAAGCGCGTTTTCATTTGAGTTGCATATATATAGACTATGGTCTATATTACTAAAAAAAACACACTCCTCAGCTGTGAGATCGAAGACTTCGTCGAAGAAACTCATCTTTGCATGCTGTGTGTGATACTCCGATCGCGCGTATATTACTGGGTGTGTGTCCTCATTAAGGATATAGGTCGGCGACTCCCATTAAGGCTTGGAACTACAGTGTAGCTTGTACCAGGGTCTACTTGACAGATTTCCCAACCCATTATTTACCCAGGCTATCATTATAGTCTACATATATATGCAGAGATATGTAGACTATACTGCATGATTTTCCCTTCCCACTTGGTGGCGCGAGCTTAGTGTCGTTTTCTTTTCTTTTTTCACCGTGTGCCCCGTCTGTGGTTGCACAAAATGCTATCCTCATATCATGCCATACGTACGTTGAATTTGCGTTGTGGGAAGTTGTTGTGGGCTGCCGTCCGCGTTGTTATTAATTGTGACTGTGTGGCACCTGGTAGCACATTCATTGGCCCGTCTGGGAGGTGTGAGTCGATGGTGAACCCTGTGTGTAGCACGTCTATTGACCCCTTCGAGAATTTTTGTGGAGCACGCCTGTCTGTCTGTTGGTCCCTGTGCGACTTGCGGATGAAGGATACACTTTGTGTATAGCACGCCTGCCTGTCTGTCTGTTGACCTTTTTGAGACTTACTTGTGAAAGAACGAACGATGCACCCACTACTACTAATACTATTACTAATACTAACACTTATTGTGTGTATATTAATAGCACGTCTGTCTGTTGACCTCTTTGAGACTACTGACTGGTGGTGAAGAAAGGATATACTCTTGTGTATATACAATAGTACGTCTGTTGGCCCTTTTGGTCCCCCGAAATGGCGACCAAGACCATGCCAGAGGCGCCAGGCGCGGTCTTGTGAGCCGCCTAGTGGGGCGTGAAGCAGCAACAGCCTAAAACCCAATCTAACCCAATCAAACCCAGTCGAACCCAATCAAACCCAATCAAACCCAATCAAACCCAATCAAACATGACCAAGGGTCGGTAGGGAGTCACTTGTTGGAGGGGGGGGGTTGCAGTGGCTCAGGGTCACTCCCGCGAGTGACCCCCCCTCTTCCTTGTTTGCCGCCTTACTAAGCTTTTGTGCTGTTATAATAAGCTTTCGAAATGAAACCGCGACGGACCGTATGCCGGGTTCAACGAGTAGTAAGCTAGGCTTCGCCCAAAATTAGCCTAAAAAAAATATTTTATCGTCCGTGAGGGACAGAGTCCCTCACTTGTGCGAGTGGCTCAAAGCCCGGCACGTGGTGAAATGGGGGCACATTCCCCTATGATACCGCCGTGTAGCCTTGCTTTTGGTGACACATCAAACCCAATCTCAACCAATCAACGCAGGGATATATCCCACAGCAGTCAAACCCAATCACATGCAATATAGGAACAATCGTAGTTGTTACTCGTACGCAGTCTGCCTCATCAACCATCTTTTCTCGAATAAGTTGGTGATAAGCTCCGTACTACTATCATACTGGCGCAATGGTGTGTGTGTTTCACATTATTTCATTTGATATTTCGATATTTCCACCCATCTACATCCAGCACAAACAAGCAGTGTCGGTGCCGATGCCTCCTAGAGAGACGAGCTCTACTTCTACTACTACTGCTGTTGTCACAAACTGCAACTTATTGTAGTCAGGGATACACGTCGCAAAACAGCAAGGTGGTTTGGCCATGCCATGCCAATCGCACGCAATGGACACGAGGTGGGGGAAATATATGAAAGCCAGCGCACAAGAAGACTACGTGCAACAGGAAAACATCAAATAATAAGAAAAAGAAATGCAGGGGGGGGGGGAAGTGGTAACCTGGAAGAACAAAGATCGAGTCAAACACGACGGAACCACAAACGTAGCAGTAGTAATTAGTAGTAGTAATAGTGGTAGTAGCAGTAGTAGTAGCAGTATTAACAGTAGTAGTGGTAATAGTAGTAGTAGTAGGAGTAATAGTAGTAGCAGTAGTAGTAGTAGTAGTAGTAGTAGTAGTAGCAGTAGTAGTAGCAGTATTAACAGTAGTAGTAGTAGCAGTAGTAGTAGTAGTAACAACATATAACAACAAAAGCATTGATATCATAAATAGGACCATAATACATGAATCACTGCCGTAACATTCGCAAATATATATTATAAAAATTAAAATACACTCCAGCTGTGAGATCGAAGATTTCGTCGAAACTCATCTTTGCAAGCTGTGTGTGATACTCCGATCGCGCGCATTACGAGTTGTGTGTCCTCATTAAGGATATAGGTCGGCGACTCCCCTTACAGCTACAGTGTAGCTATCAGGGTCAACAGGATGATTTTAGTCAGTCTGTGCGCGGAAACTATAAAACCCGTTTCTGAGGGGGACAAAATCTGACAGCTGTGAAGGGAAAAAAGGGGGGGGCCCGGTTTTGATCAAAAGCGAGCGGGTTTGGAGGGGGGCGGGGGGGGGGGGGGGGGGGGGGGGAAAGGGGCAATTTGTGCATGTAAGCTATAAATCCTTTCGAGGGGATAAATCTGACGGTTTTGGCACCAGTATATTATTGGGGGCGGGGGGGGGGGAGGGGGGTTGGGGCGGGGGGGGGGGGGGGGGGGGGGGGGAGCTCGATATGTGTCTGGAAACTTTACATTATTTTGAGGGGATAAATGTGACATTTTCGGAAATAATACATCAGTTGATCATGTATATCCTGGGGTAAGTCGTACAATCAGTGAGTAAAGAGAGGGTGGAGTGTTCGAGGGGGTGGGGTTGGGATGGGTTGGGGGGGGAGAAGGGGGCGTTCGAGGCGGGGGGGGGGGGGGGGGGGACACAGCGGCATGGATGGATCTCGAAAGATATCCTGTGCGTGAAGTGTTTATTTATGTGGCGGATTTCGATATTTGGTGGGGCGTTTGAGTAAGGGAGAGCAAGAGGGGGGGGGGGGGGGGGGGAAGATTATTTAGGGGGTTTAGGTGACAAATAATATTCAAATACACTTCGGCTGTGAGATCAAAGATATGTATCAGCTTGTTATACGCGTGGTGCTAGGTCCAGGCGATCGTGCAGGTGGTCGGGAAAGAGGGGGCGTTGGAGGGGGGGGGGGGCGGGGGGGGGGGGGGAACACAGCGGCATGGATGGCTCTCGAAAGATAATGAGGTGATATCCTGTACGTGAAGTGTTTATTAATGTGGCGGATTTTGATATTTGGTGGGGCGTTTGAGCAAGGGAGAGCAAGAGGGGGGGGGGAAATTTTAGGAGGTTTAGGTCACAAATAATATTCAATTACACACTTCGGCTGTGAGATCAAAGATATGTAGCAGCTTGTTATACGCGTGGTGCTAGGTCTAGGCGATCGTGTAGGTGGTCGGAAAAGAGGGGGCGTTGGAGGGGGGGGGGGGGGGGGGGGGGGGGAATATAATTGAAAACTACGTCATGGATGGTCAGAAAGATAATGACGTGATATCAACTGCGTATAGGTGTTTATTACTCAGGCCGATTTTGATTGTGAGTGGGGCGTTTGGACAGACTAGGCGGAAGGGGGGGGGGGGGGGGAATCGGGGACGGAGGGGCGGGGGGGGGGGAGGGGGTTGGGGTTTGTTGTGAAAAAGAGGTCAGTAAAGGGGGAGGGGAGGGGGGGGGGGGGGGGGGGGGGCGGCGGGCGGGACATTTCAATATGTGCGCGGAAACTATAAATTCTCAAAGGGGACAAACCTGACGATTGAAGCAATAAGACATCCCTTTATATCATCTGGTTTGTAATGTTTACTATTCTAGAAGGTTTGATGTTAGATTCAGCATGCAACCCAGTGTTTACGTGTAGTAAATAACGTGTTAAATCTTCATAATTTGTTGTTGTATGATACATCGATCGAAAGCTAGAATATTTTATAGAATATTTGTAGGTACCATTATTTTCTGATATCGCTAATTATAAGAAAGAGATACGTATTGTCAGATGCAACAGGCGAGGTGATGTGGTCATGTACTGTTTGTCACCATCATCATACAGTCACCATTATTATCGACATCGCTAATTATGCGCAAGAGATACGTATTGCCAAATACAGTATGCAAGGAGATGTATGTGGCCATGTGCTGTCTCCGTCATTGAGCATTAGAGGGAGGGATGCGAATCGTCAGTTTTAAAGGAACGCTTGGTATACATGTGTTCAATTACGTTACCTCATTAGTCATACTTGGTATACACGCGCTCAATCACGTTACCTCGTTAGTAATACTTCGCTTGGCATAGGTGGGGAGGCGATCATGCAGACGGTATGTACGAAATACCCTACGTAATGGGTTGGTAAGGTTGTTTACCGCAATTTTAACACATCTGCCTGTGCTTCCTTTTCCAAATTATTTTTGTCTCAAATAAATGTACGATTTCACGCCCATGATTTTTGTCGACGTGGGGCTCTGCGGTCGTCAATTTTAAGTCAGAGATACGTCCTACAAATACATCAGGCGAGGTGGGTATGTGATGTCATGCGATGTCATCACTATTGATCGCGAGGGTGATTCTACTTCGTGAGGTAAATGGTACTGTGTTTCGTAGAGGTCGTCTCAGGAGGGTATGCGATGGGTCGGCAGTGTATCACGTCTGCTTGTGCTTCCTTTTCAACTTATTATTGTCTCAAATGTGCGATTTCACGTCCATGATTTTTACCGTGCCGCTGTGGGGCTCTAAGGTCGCCAATTCTAAGACAGAGATACATCTTACAAATACAGCAGTTGAGGTGGGCATGCAACGTCATATATATGCGATGTCACTACTATTGAAGGCGAGGGTGACTTCACTTCGTCAGGCATATGCTACTGCGTTTCGTAAAGGTTGTCTCACGTGGACGTGCGATGTCACCACTATTGAACGCGAGGGTGACTTTACTTCGTTAGGCATATTCTACTGCGTTTGGAATATAGAGGTTGTCAGGCAATCATGTAAGCGGATGGAGGCACGAAATACCCTGCGTAATAGGTTGGTCGTGTGGTTTACCGCAGTGTTAACATCCCTGTCTGTACTTACTTTCCACATTATTATATACTATATATAGTGTACACTTATACGTCCTGTTTTCTCCCCACTGTCGTCGAAGATGTTGTAGTCCTGTAGATGTCGCGTCCATGTCTGGTGCTCTTGTTAGTGGTGTTCATGAAAACATGCCCTAACATGTAGTAGATGATCGCTCAGTGGTGTTCCTTTCCTTTACATCAAGCCAGGTAGTATATGCCAACGCAACCGCTTGCTTGAAAAATGACAAAGAAATTCCTCACACACCTGACACAGAGAAGACGCAGCCCGAAGATTGTTCAGTATACCGACGGTCAGGAACAGGTTATCGAACAGCGCACTTGATTTTTACTACCGCTCCTCACTCCACCTAAGACACTACGGGCATGCGTTGGACCCAGTTCGCTGATGCCCAAAACCAATATCAAAGGAGGTGATGTGGTGGGCGAATGCTATAATGATTTGCGCTGCTTCGATAACCCTGCCTCTCGTTCTGTTTGTTCTTGCGTTCTTGATGAACCTGTCATTTGGCAACGAGCAGTTGTGACTCATTTTTAGGTTTGTGTGAAGACTTTATGTGGACTATGTGATGTTTCAGACTCGTAGGGACCTCAATTTGGAACCCAGGGTATATGGGTTCCACCTTTTGACTGGTGTTCGTATACGGACGTATATATGGTTCTAGTGTATCGCATGTCCGCGTGGTTTTTCACGTATGTTTTGGTTGATATTCTAGACTTGGTTATCGTATTGTTTCAAAGTGGTGCTTTCCGCGTTTTTGATGTTACACGTATATGTTTTGGTTTATGTTCTAGACTTTGTTATCGTGTTGTTTCGGAGCGGTATTTTCGAATACATGTCATTTTGTAACCACGTAGTTTTTGCTACACGTGTACGTTTTGGTTGATGTTCTAGGTTTCGTTATCGTATTGTATCAGGGTGGTGTTTTCGAATACGTATTATTTTGTCTTGTTTGTTTTGCAACCACGTGGTTTTGTTTGATGTTCTAGAGTTCATTATTGTATTGTATCAGAATCGTGTTTTCGAACATGTATTGGTGTACATTGGTTGGGGGGGGGGGGGGGGAAGGGGGGGGGGGGGGGGGGGGGGAAAGGGGGTGTTGTATATATCTGCAAAACGTATTTTAGTACGCCGAGACAACTGCTTCGGGGGGCCTAAGACGAAGTTTTATTGTATATATCTGCAAAACGTATTTTTGTACGCCGAGAAAACTGCTTCGGGGGGCCTAAAACGAAGTTGCGAGGGACGTTTGGGAATTTCAACGTTCCCCCTCGCGGCTTTTGTCAAGTATGGTCAAATGCATATTTATCCCTGAAGATAGACATGCAGTAACCAGCCTTGACAACTATGGGTTGTAGCGGTATCATAATGCACTTATGATACCGTTACTCTTCATAGTTCGGCTATGTGTGTATTATTGATTTCGCTACACAGTGTACGGAGTGAGGCAAGGGTTTAAGAAGAAGGGAGGGGGGGGGGGGGGAAATTTACAGGAAAGCGTTGGTATGTATAGGTAGTTTGCTTATTGAGTATCCCGCCATGTGGGTGGGTGACATGTGATGAGTTGTGGGAGGTTTGGGGATGTTTCGGCGACTCCACTTGCAACTACAGTGTAGCTATCCGGGTCAACAGGGTGACGTTAGTCATTCTGTAGACGGAAACTATGAAATTCGTGGAAGGTAATGCATCAGTTTATCAAATGAAGTCTGTAATTCCATTATCTGGTGAGGGAAGGGTGGGGGGGGGGGGAAAACGGGGGCCGGGGGAAGGGGGTGAATTGCAGCAGCGGGATCTCCAGCACGTGGAAGTGTTCAATCCTCTGGCGGATTTCGATGTGGGTCGTTTGAAGGAAAGTGCGAGATGCATTCAGGCGTGATTTGGACTCAGTAACGTTCGTTGTTTCCGTGGACATACCATGTTTTGGCAGGGTTTTTGGCGTTGTTTATTTCCTGAAATATTTCGGTTCTAGGTAGTGTGTTTGACATGTACGTCATGAATGTATGTTTTGCGTTGGTATAGTTGAGAAACTTGGTTATAATTTACATTCCTCAATCGACGTCGTCGAGAAGACAGATTAATCCATACTTAACAATGTTGTTTGTGAAAACGTTTTTGTAATCCTCAGATGTTTAATAAAGACGTTGTAACCTACGAACGTAGGTTGAACACTTCCATGCTTATATACACCAACCCACAAATACCCAGTACTCGACATGCACAGTCCATACTCACTTCCACACTCATATGTATCCGTTTCCCAACCCACACACATCCGAACAACTCGAATCAACATGTCCGCACACATTGTTTATTCAGGTACGACGTTGCATTACGCTCTCAGACTCTAATGTCTACGACTATGCTTACGTGACTACGTTTCCACTTATCCACGAAAATACCCCCCCCCCCCCCCGCCCCCCCCCCCTTTTCTCCCCTTTTTCCAAACTCTTATATCGATCTATTCCCGTAAAAGGTGGTTGTTCATTCCTCTATGACACTTTGTAAAAATAAACGTTCGAGGGACAGGCGAAGTGGCCGTTCCCATAAATCATGTATAACTTCTGTAATTTAATCGCTCATTCCTAAAAACCATGTAACGTACAAAGACGTACCCACTCCTCACTCAGCAGTCTATCATGCCCGGGTGCTTGACCTTCCCTTTCGATACATTTCCAAACTCCTTCAGTGACCAACCACCAATACTTCTCACGTACAACCGGGTCATGCACTTTTTTTAATAGTCGGCTTTATTGGTGAGTTTTTGAAAAATGTTTGGCGGAAATTGTGGAGTTTGTTCCTCAAACGTTCCTTGGCATAACCATGTCTAATCATGTCCGTCATCAACTTAGCAGCTGCTACTTGGAAGAAATGGATTTCCGAGCACCTAATTGCAAATCGACAAAGTTGGCAATGGAGGGTCGCATACAAACACTTTTTTGATAATCGTGTTTCAATGTGGGGGTATCTACGGTACTGCTTCAGTGTCTCCATGTGGTCCCGCTTATCATACATTCGAATTTGCGATACTCCAGCAGTGCTTTGAAGAATTTCCATATCCAGGAAATGCACTGTTTGCCCTCTTTGTTCCTTGGTGATAGATACAGGGTTCGCAACCTGCTCACCCTCGTCATCCAGGATGTGTTCTGGGTACATTCCACCATACACCCCTCCCTCCCCTCCTTCCCGCTTGATAATTTGTTCAAACGTAGGGCCTTTCCTACTTGGTAAGCCTGGTGCTACCGTAAGTATGTCATCTATGAATCTCTTAGTGTTACTACCGTACTGTTCAATAAACTCTAAAGGGTAAAGAGGTTCAATGTTGTTTCTCGTATCGAGCAAATATCTATTTATCATAGTTTTTAGGAAATTGAGTTCATGCATGAACGAAAAATCGTTCGCTAAATCGGGTGCGGGTGCAGTGCCCATGAATATGCCCGATGATTGCTTATATATCGCTCCTCCAAATTGTACAAAACCTTCGTCTAATACGAAGTTAATCCATTCACACAGTTTAGCTTGACCAACATTAAATTCCCTTTTGTTGTTGGTTGTTCCATTAGCATTTACAGGAGGGTTGAGAGACCAGTGTATTTTGTTGATCTTCGGTTATTTTTCATTATTTTTGAACCCATACTTAATGTACATCGATTTGGAACCGTCTTTTGCTTCTTGGTATGTGAATACCAAGTCCAGTAACTCGCCCATGATACGTTTAAGACATTTGACCGGAATGTTAGTGTACATGGCTACAAAATCAAAAGTTTCCAGGTGGTGAGGCAGTCCGTTTTTTGACATCGCTGCTTTGTGGTCCAAATCTTTCATAACATCTACTATCTCAGCCCCACCTGAAGTAATCCAACACTTGTTTGCAACCAAACCGATACGAATACATTCTTCACGCCACAAAGCATCTAGTACTGGTCTAATGCCAACGAGTACTGCATTTACTATCTTAGCTACGCCTTCTGTGGTTGTGCCACAACACGCTGTTATACCCCGGAAAGCTGGGATCGCTTTGTGTAATTTGGGCATAAGATATCTAACCGGTATCTGCGTAGAGTATCTTTTGACATACTTGTGTTTGTGTGGATTTTGAGGATCTTGGATTTTCACCATGACCATCGGTATCGGTAAATGTTCCTTCAGCAAATATGTAATTTGCCTCGTCGTGATTTTTTCTATAAGGTCTGGGAACAATTCACTCTCAACTCGTGTATATCCTGGACCACTCAACTCTTCTGTGGTTACTCTCGCATAACAGGCTTTGCACATGACGCTCAAGCAGTTTGCTGCTTTGTCCACTTTGGTGATGACCACACTTTTATGCGCCTGTTCGAATGCGTGTCTAGCTGCCGAAATGTCGATGTTGCCTGTTACTGGACGTGTTTCAGCAGCATCTTCTGCGTATTCTAAACACCTACGTATTTCTTCAAATAGCGTGTTCCTCCAGTCTAAAGTATCCACGTAGTTGATTGCTAAGTTGCTGCAGATCTCGGCTACATGTTCCTCAATGGCCGTGACCAATTGTACATAAAATGGTGCTGTATGCTTCTCCTCCGCATAATCTAATCTAAACCCGGCCTGCAATTTAAGTATGGCTTCAGCATCTTTTTGCTTAAGGCACTCTGCATCCGTTGTTAATACACAAAGGGAACCGTCCTTAATACATACGGCATACTTAGACCATCTAGAATCCCCGCAAATACACTGAAAATCCTGGTTGATGTCGCGTGCTACGGCGCTGGCATTGAGGAAGAAAGAATCCAAGGTCTGGCCATACTTGAAACATGGAATTGTTTCCGTAATACTCTCCCTAAACCCAACGCATACAGGGGGTATCCTACTTAATATATATCACGCAGCTTGCAAAGACGATTATCGACCCTCATAAATTTATCGAACTCACAGAATCTGACGTCCTGTTTAGGCGATTTTTTTTCAAAATATAATGAATGTGACACCATGCTATGCCTGTGTCGGAGATGTTCGTGTGCATTGTTTTAGTTGCAGTGGCTGTTGGCTGTTGGGGTTTATCCATTACCAGTATATATCATACCATGGTATATCTGTCAAGTTATAGGTGGGGACACAGAGTGCCCCCTGCAGGTCTGCCAATTGAGCAGGTCCTCGGAGAGTACTCACTTTCTTTTCCTTCGTAGAGACGTAGCTTTATTCGATTCCACCAGAGCCCCGGATAGCTTCTGAGATCGGAGGCACGTGCCTCCGATCTATTTCCTAACTTTCCCGAATATAAAACGCCAACCTTATCATACGAAACCTATCCAAATGATCTCAAATTCGGATAATTACAGGCCTTTCGAGGCCGTATCTTAACACTAGCCCACCCTGATGAGTCGCACAGAAATATGGGAGATTCGGGGAAACTCCGGTTCTACGAACTAGACCATGAGTCGAAGATGCGGCTCCTCAAAACCCACTCCCACACTTCTAACGGTCTGGCTATGGAGCCAGGAACACGCGAAGAAAAGCAGTTGGAAGAAACGCAGTCACCCATCAAAACCCTGCCGCATCTCATCATGAGGCAGCAGCCCGGGCTGCTTCTTGCGACCGCTCGATGCTGTAATAAACCAAGTACACGAGTACCAGGTACATACTATTAGTCTGTTGTGGCAGTTATCGCATTGGTTGGGCGTCATCCGCTTTGTTGCTAGTGTCATGGTATTCCCCTGGAAGCCTAACAAGGCGTAAGATATGGGATACAGCTCGATGTAAAATGCCTGTGAAGGCATGTGCGTATAGGAAAAAGGGGATGATGATTTTGCCGGAATTGAACGCTATTCAGTTCGTCCCTGGCGTGTGTAGAACTAAGACTAGAGCTTATCTAGTACAAGTGAGTCACCAACGTGGAACCTGCCTGGTAGAGAAACCTGCAAAGAAAGGACGGCTTGTGTCTGTAGCAGCCCCTTAATCTTATTATCGTCGGTACCGGTGATGACTGCCTCGGCCGCGCGCCATTTTTGGCCTGCCGCCGACGCCATTTTCACCCCGGTTCTCGCGGTGCCCTCCGGGGCTACTCCGCCAGACTTATCCCCGCGGGCCCCTACGCTCCCATCGGAGGCTTCAGCGGCACTGCCGCCCACGGTCCGCATCTCCACTCGGACGCGTCGAAAACAGCCGGTGCCGCGCAGCCTGCCGTCGACTATGGTTTCGGACCCGACAGGGTGCCGCGGACGTCTTCCTCTCGGGTCGACCCTCCGCCGCGTGTTCCGCTCCCTCGGCTGCCTTTGCTGCCGCTCCGAGTGCATCTCGAGCCCCAACGCCTGTCCCGACGGTACCCATCCCGTTTGACCGCGACCGGGCGGAGCCTTTGGGTCTCCCGCTTTTTGGGCTCTCGACCTCTTCGGAGTCCCCCTCCGCCCCTACGGCCGATTTGGACGCCCTCGGCGCTGCTGCCGAACTACGCTTTGTTTATTCCGCTGCGCATTTTTCGCACGCGACTGGGAGAGAGAGCAACGTGCAGACTACGCCACCATACAATACATTATTATCGGCCGGCCATTGGCCTTGCCCACAGAAGTCTTAGCGCGTTTCCCTTCACACCAGCGCCCCCCCTTCTCGGAGATCCAGGAGGTGGCTGTCAAAGGCCGCCTCCACACTACCGACGAGGACATTGTCCTCCTCGTCCGTAACCCAACCCCGACCCGCTACTCCTTACGGCCTGCGGGGCGCGCGGCTTGCCTTTTGGGCGACGAACCAATCCGTATTTACGTGCCGCTACTCATGCGCCCTTGGATCATGCAAGCCTGCCATTCGACTGCTTGCTGCCATCTAGGCACGGCACGCACACTTCGCATGCTCGAGCGTTTCTATTGGTGGATAGGAATGAGCATATACACCCGCTGGTGGTTGCGCCATTGCTTGAAGTGCCAAGCGCGGGAGACACCGCGACTGACGGTTCGATGGCCCATCATTTCGATTCCTCTCTGTCCAGGGCCGGGCATTGCGGTGAGCGTGGACTATTTTGGGCCATTGCCGGTCACGCCCCGGGGTAACACCTATGTTTTGTTTTTCACCGCCCGCTTTAGCCGCCGTGTGGACATGTTCGCCGTCACTGCCGCTGAATTTACAGCGGCCAGCATCCTCGTCAACCGGTACATTCCCCTTTGGTGGTGTCCACGTAGCATCCTCTCGGACAACGGCCTCCAGTTCTGCTCCAAGCTTTCCTACGTCGTATATGAGCTTCTTGCTGTTCGAAAAATCGCCACCAGCTCCTACCATCCAAGCGGCAACGGTGGTGTGGAGCGCGTTCACCACACAATGGCCAAAATGCTGGCTATGGTCGTCAACGAACGCCAAGACGATTGGGATGCGCAGTTGCCGCACGTGAAGTTCGCCTACAACAACTCGGTCAGCGCCACCACTGGCCTGGCCCCCAACGAGGTTCACGTGGGCAGGCCCCCGCGCCTCCCTCTCACTGTTTTCGACCGCCCCGGGGTCGCCGGCCATCAGAGCCTGGCCCGCGACCACCTCGCATACTGCGACCTGGCGTCAGAACGAAAACAGCGCGCCAACGATTTTGTTCGGGAGATGCACGCCTTAACAGTTCCCGTGTGGAACAGCGAAACTCAGCGTTCTCGGACGCTTTGCGCCAGGTTCCCGACTTCGTTGTGGGTAATTGGACTTGTCTGTATAATACGGCCTCCACTATTCGCCAAGGCGCGAAAGCCGGCACGGATACAAAGGTGCCTGAGACCAAATTCGCGCTAAATTGGACAGACCCCTACAAGATCCTTGCGGTCGGCCCCTGCCCCTGTAGCGACACGCCGGACGGTTCCCCTCTCGGGGATAAGCTCCTCTATTTGGACCTCCCCACAGACATGCCCGGCGCGGTTGCGCACCACCGCGTCTCCGTTGAGCGCTGCAAGCCCTGCACCAACCCCCACGACCGTGGCGACATGCCTACGTACCTTCCGGATGGGTTGACGCAGCAACGTGCTCCACAATTTTACGAAAAAAATCCCATGTCACGTGACTCAAGACAACGTGTCGGCGCCCCTCCAGCGGCTAGAGGTGGAAAGGGTGAGCGGCATGGCCATCAATGGCCATCAAGCGGTCCGTGGCAGGGGTGGGGTCATCGCGGTGATGTGATATGTACGAAACGCATTGGACTGGGCTCTCCCGCCCGTCGTGGGAACGGGAGATGGACCTCCAGCTCTCGACTGATTCTACGATAGCTCCCCCCCTAAACCAGCGGTTTTCTTTAACGAACGTTTCACGGCTGCTCGACACGACGAAGGATGCCATTAACAAAATGTTTCCATACATTTTCTTGTTTTGCGAAAGGCTATCAAACGATGACGTCGGGGCGACAAGGGGCACCGTATTTCAGGAGATACGGCCAGGAGCTGGTTTCAAAACCAGCGATTTCGTTAAAGAAAAGGGTGTTGGGGGGGCAGCCGCAGAACGACTCTCTCATGCCAGCAGATCTTGCTCTACTGGGCTGGCACTCCGAACCAACACCGCTAAACCCACCGCCTGTATCGTCGGGTGCGCATTGAAGCTGCACAACGGGAGCTTTCCCGTGCTAACGGCGAACGTCTCTTGGCACGTGGCTACGGCTGCGTGCCGCGCGCTTACTGGGTACGCCACTGCAGCACCACGGTGCTCCCCAGTAGGGCCCAGTTTTGGTACAAAGCCGATGTCGGCTTGTGGTGGCTTGAAAAAATCAGCGTTCGCAAATCCATCCACGGGGAATATTTGGCACGTTTTCTAGACGACCCGGGACCGATCAAGCTTCCGCTCTCTCCAGCTCACTACACGACTTCGACAGGAGGTGTCCAAGGCTCCCGGTGCCTTCAACTCCGTCGGGGTAGATCAGTTGCACGCGGTTTTCCCGGTTTTGAATTTTGCTGCTTCGGGGGGCATTTGTTTTCGTTCTGGGTTTTTTATTCAGTTTACCTGGGGGGATTTTCCTGGTAATTCTGCGCCCGGTTTCGACGTCGCCCCCGCAGGGTCGGGCACGATGTCCGTTCCGCACGCGCGAGTTGGGTTTCGTACGTAGCGCGTTCTGGTACGTTTAGGCGACCGCTTGGCGTTTCGCTCGCGAGTTTTTTTACTCTTCCGCCTTCGACCCCAGCACTTCTGCATTTTGCTGTTGTTTCTATTTTCCTGCATAAATCCCGTTTTTCCTTTTCTCTGCTCCTGTTTCCCTCGCCAATCTGCGGAAGTGATAGCTCTCGCGCCTGTCGATCCCGCCATTCGCTGGAGTGTTCTGCACCCTTTTTTCCGCAATCCGTTCTTCGTTTGAGGTTTTCTGCTGTAGCATTTTCCCTTCGGCTTCGTAGCCTCGCAAGGTAGAAGAGGTGTGGGAGTAGGTTTTGAGGAGACGCATCTTCGAGTCACGTTTTAGACCGTCGAACCGGTGCTTCCCCGAATCTTCCATATGGTGCATATATGGCTCATCAGGGTGGGCTAGTGTTATGGTATTCCCCTGGGAGCCTAACAAGGCGTAAGATATGAGATACGACTGGATATAAAAGGGTTTCACATGCCTTTGAAGGCATGCGCGTATAGGAAAAAGGGGATGATGCTTTTGCCTCGCGGAATTGAACGCTATTCAGTTCGTCCGTGGCGTGTGTGGAACTGAAGACTCAAGAGCTTATCTAGTACAAGTGAGTGACCAACGTGGAACCTGCCTAATAGAGAAACCTGCAAAGTAAAGGACGGCCTGTGTCTGTAACAGCCCCTTAAATTCTGTTATACTAGAAGAGTACACGCACAGCACGTTGTTATAAGGCTTAGATTGGGTAAGCTATTGGTTAACCTTTTGCAAGTGGTCAAACGGACTGATACCCCACTAATAACCTTTAACAACGTCGTCACTGCTCGTACTATGCTGCCTGCAATCTGTAATCATCGCATCGTCGGTCACTACTATTTAATGCCCGGGGTGTAGTATATATACTATTAATACAAACAGTAGTAGTAGTTGTCGTTTTTCGACACATTTTCCCTCTGGAGAGTCTCAAAGGCTTGTTAGCACACAGGTGTATGTATGTGCAGATAGATAGATGTGCTGGGTGTGGTCTTTTAATAGAGTTTTATCTAGACATGTTAATGTTATGGTTCATACTAATGATCGTAGACTGACTCCCGATTTCACTTTTATATGTTTCTGGTGGAGGCATGAATTGCGTCAGCTATGTACCACTTTGGGTTGTTTGTGTTTTTCCCTAGGGTATTCCTCAGCTCCAGAGTGACTGGAGCCTGTTCTGTGACCACGGACTTGACTATGCGCGTTAATGTTAAGGAATTAGTGGGGTACTAGTCCGTTTGACCACTTGCAACTGGTTAACCAATAGCTTACCCAAACTAAGCCTTATAACACTCTCCCCCCCTTAAACGGCGGGATAGCAGGTCGGCCGGATACACGGGCGGACCTGTCATTTACCCAAGCCGTTTCAATTCCTGGGGATACCAGGGAGAGTGTTTTTCAAGTTCGACATGGGGAAAGTCTGAAAAGTTTATCATTGTGGATGGTGGGGATCGAACCCACGACCCAAAAACCCATGGTCCTGCCGACGACGCCATTTGTTAAGGAATTAGTGGGGTATTAGTCCGTTTGACCACTTGCAACTGGTTAACCAATAGCTTACCCAAACTAAGCCTTATAACATTAATGTGAGAGCAACAACAACAAAGAGCATAGAATAATAATAGAAAACATAGAAAATGATGGTTGACGACGTAGATATCGCATATGTTCTCGTTGTACATCCGATACTATATATACATGTTAAAATGTGCTCCCCCATGTATCTGCGGTATATCTCGGCTGTTTCACATTGCTCGGCACCAATAATGTTCATCATAAAATACGACAGATTTTTACCCTGTTCACCCCTTTTTTGTGATAGAAAGGCTAAGATAACATGCAGCATTAATAATTATTATAAAAAAAAAAAAACACAATAGCTGTGAGATCGAAGATTTTGTCGAAACTCATCTTTGCAAGCTGTGTGTGATACTCCGATCGCAATAAATGTATAGTACCAGTTGTAACAATGTTGTTGTTGTTGTTGTTGTTGTTGTTGTTGTTGTTGTTGTTGTTGTTGTTGTTGTTGTTGTTGTTGTTGTTGTTGTGGTTGTGGTTGTGGTTGTGGTTGTGGTTGTTGTTGTTCTCACACCAGGTATAACAATGTATGCTACTCTGTTTCACAGTCTGTGACAACAGAAGTTACACCTCTCCAGGATGAAGAATCAGCACGGACTCTGTCTGGGTGTACTGACTGATGCCGTTGGGTAGAAATAACAGTTTAAGAGATAACACACACTACTAACTGTAGAAACATGTCGTTGAAGAATCAGCACAGACACTGGGCGTGCTGGTGTCGTCGGGTAGGAAGGACGGTTTCATGTCAAGACAGCACAACACGCTGTAGAAACGTGTCGACGTGTTTTATCTATAGACTAGTCTAATATAAAAATAAAAATACACTCCAGCTGTGAGATCAAATATTTTGCCGACTCATCTTTGCAAGCTGTGTGTGATACTCCGATCGCGCGTATTACGGGTTGTTGTGTGTCCTCATTAAGGATATAGGTCGGCGACTCCCCTTGCAACTACAGACAGCAGGGTAGCTATCAGGGTCAACAAGATATATGCCATCTATGATGGTTGACGCCTTTGTCGATGGTTATCGCCTTCGCCGATAGGTGACGCGGAGAAGGACGCATGTATACTTGAGCTGGGAACATTTCAATTGGAAGCAGATAATAATAAAGTATTCATAACTAAGGAGAAAAAGTGCAACATGCCATGTGGTGGTATCAAATATCAGAATGTTTACCTTTTATATAGCATGCACTTGAAGGATCTCAGGTATCATGAGAATATGTATGGAGGAAGGATGAAATTTTATTAATTCAACTACTAGTAGTACTCTTTCCAGTAATTCGGAACTTTTTTGTTTGTTTGTTCGCTCGAGGAGGGAGGGTCAATTCATTCATATATATAATAATTTAAGGACTTTACGACTGACTTCCGGCGTAATATTGCGTAAGCACCAAATAAATGTCGCCTGCGACGTCGCAGACAATTTAAGACTGCTGTATGACTTCCGGCGTAACATTACGTAACCACAGCCGCAGGCGACGTTTGGTGATAACGTAATATTACGCCGGAAGTCATTGCGATTCTTGAATTAGTATCGATATTTGGCGATTACGTACGTAATATTACGCCGGAAGTCATAAAGTCTGTGAATTAGTACGAGTACGTATATGAATTAATTGCCCCCCCCCCCTGGGTGTCCTACATTATTGTGTTTTTCACAATGGATGGAAATAACCCTAACCCTAACCCATACGATCATGTGTATCACCGCCGTGCACGGGCCAACCCGACCCCACACTCTGTTTAATTTCCCCTATGACCCTGACCCTTTCCGTATTACTAACTGTTATTATAAACGGTAATTATGGTGTGTAATCTGTATGTATGTGCCCCTTGTATGATCAATAGACCAACCGTCCATGCCTGTTGGTCAAATAAGGTCTGATTTCTGGTATTCAGCAACTGTCGTGTGATTCGGAAGCTGTAGTGCGATCCGGAAACTGTAGTGCGATCCAGGAAACGGCGCGTACATATGCAAGCACAAAAATACAACGAGCCACGAAATCTGCGTAGTACGTACCTGGTATGTATACAACAACAACGGCAGCACCCGGTCTCGCGGCACGGCATCATCTGATTCGTTGTGACTAGATAGCGGCGCGATCGCATAACGAGTAGAATAGCTCTTAGAAGCACTAGGATGCGATGTGATTGGCTGTGATTTAGTTTGGAGTGTATGCTACTTCAAGTAAGTAACACGTCACACGCGGAGCTTTGCCGTAGTGATTTACGTACAGCAGGATAGCAGCTTGCGCTACCGACGCCATTTGGTATTACTCGTTGGATTCCTTGGCGGTACGAGAGCCGGTTCTGGTAGTTTGGCCGTGACCAAGCTACCACTAACCCCACCCTCCCCTGTCACTCTCGTACCCTGACCCAATCAAGCAAGCCTTGCACGATAATAACAAGAGATTGCTATCTATCTGGATTTTACGCAGCTGACTGCTGGTCAGCGAAAGACACCCCCGTGCCCCTTTTGTGGATCATATCTTGAGGGATCCCCAAGGCTTATCATTACATCTGGCGTCATGATGTCGGAGAAGGCCAACATTTCCGGCGATACAGTCATCCGCCGGGGTATTATGGCCGTGATATTAGTCATTTCGGACCCTGCGCAGCAGAAATCTGGACGCTCCGTCTCTAGCTTCAACCAAGGGCTTTGGAAACGTCATCGTTATAGCTCGTTTGCAAGGGCAACCTCGCCAAGTTCTCGGCCTCTCCCCTCCTCCAGCAGCTACTGGATACCGGCGACAAGTTCCTCGCCGAAGCCAGCCCGCACGATCTCGTCTGGGGTGTCGGCTTCAAGGTTGATGACTGGCAAACCCTCCGAGCTCAGCAGCGGCGGGGACTCAATCTCGTGGACGATATCGTCACGAAGATCCGCTGCCAGCTTGATCACTCCCCCCTCCACCCCGCACTCGCGTCTCGCCCTCCGATAATGGTATACACGAGATCAGCGCGACCATGGCAACTCCTACAGGAACCTCCACACTGGACCAACTCCTGCCCCCCTTCCCACCATAAAACTCCGGCATATATTTTGGTCTCTACCATTACACTCGAACTTGATCCCCCTGACACCCCACCACCTCCTATCGCCGAGCATGGGCCTGACCTCTCGAACGGCATTGCTACCGTCGATGACACCTCCTTCACATCACACTTAAAGTACACAGCGGACCGCCCGCCTCCAGCATGTATGACCTAGTAGCTCTCCTGGACACCAGCTTTCCACCAACATTCATCTCCGCTGACGCTTGAGCCCGCATGAAGCACAGCAACGATGCATCGGACGCCTCCGAACGAAAGGCGCCCCCTCGTGCATCGGGAGGCTTCGGCACATCGGTTCCTCTCCTCAACTCGACTCCCGTCCGGCTCAGCATCCAGTCCCTGCATGGCGACACCCCTTTCGCCGAGCTTGCTGTTTGGGCGTGCATCGTTCTAGTAAGCACTATGCAACGTCCCGTTATACTGGGATGCGACAGCTGGAAGTATTTTGCACAGTGCACATACACGACCCTATCCCGCCAGCCCTCCCAACCCACCTTCGGTGAACTTTCTCTCTCCATTCCCTGCACCGAAGGCTTCTCCACTTTCCTCCACGACAACGCACGAGGCTGGACACCCCTCGACCTCAAAGCCGGTAGCCGACTTCCTTCCCAGTCTTCCGCAACCGGCTACCCACCTCAACCGCACCAGATCCAACCATCTCAACAACCCTGACACCGTCAACATCCACCTCATCCAAGCCTACGGTTTTACTGCAATCAAGCCGTTCACTCCGGGCATTGGCTTGGGTGGGCTCATCCCACCTGCCGCCAACAACGATCTCGGCGAGTTCCGCCGCCACGGACCGCGTATGGACAAATCGAATTCAGCCTAGACTACACGGCTATTCGTGGCCGCCATCCCTGCCCAATCCCCGCCGCCAGATCGCCTCACAGCCTTCTCCTCGCCCCCCGCTTTATTCAAGTCCCCGCCGCCGGATCGCCGCACAGCCTTCCTCTCGGCCCCCATTTCGCTCAAGGCCTTACCCACCGACTCGCCTCGCCGCGGTTTCGTTGGTTCACGATATGATCAAAACCGCGTCGCGGCATCGCCTCACGGCATCCCCGCCGGTCTACGCTTTGTCCAAGACCAAGCCCCCGCCACGGCATCGCCTCACAGCGTTTCCGCCGGCCTACGCTTTGTTCATGACCAAGAATCCGACGCGGCATCGCCTCACGGCGTTCCCGCCGGCCCAGGATATGTCCAAAACCATTACCCCGCCGCGGCATCGCCTCACGGCGTTCCCGCCGGCCCACGATATGTCCAAATCACGGCCCCGCCGCGGCATCGCCTCACGGCGTTCCGTCGGCCCTTGATTTGTCCAAGACCAAGACTCCACCATGGCATCGCCTTGCAGCGTTCCCGTCGGCCCAAGATATGTCCAAAACCAAGACTCTGCCGGAGCATCGCCCCACCGCGTTTCCTCCGGCCCACGCCTTGTCCAAGAACAAGACCCCGCCGCGGTATCGCCCCATCGCGTTCCCGCCGGCCTACGCTGTGACCAAGACCTCGCCGTCAACTCGCCTTGCAACGTTTCTGTCGGACACATATCTACTTTCGACTACATCGCCGAATCGCCTTCCAGCTCCGAGAAAGCCGCCGTGGTCACCAGCGCTCATCTTGGTTTGGCTTCCAAGCCACCTGTCGTCTCCCCATCGTCCACCTCGGGCGTCTCGGTTTCGACCTCTCCTCGTGCCTCGTCGGGCCTGATATCTTGTCGAACCCGGCACCGCTCCGCTGCCGCAGCTGAAAGTCCCCGTACTCCTGTGGACCACAGATTTGGCCGTCGGCCCCCGGTTACCGCCACTTCAAAACCATCATCTCCTCAGCGCCCCCCACTTACTCTTTGGTCCAAGCCTGCCCCCCAACGACCTGACGCTACACCAAGCCGCGCTGCACAAAGCACCTCGTCATCTCCAACCGCACCTCACCAAGTACCCCCCAATTGGCGCCCCCCCCCACCATCGCAGACCACCGTCTCAGGGCCTCTTCTCACACCTTCCCCTGCTCTGCAAGCATCACCTCGACTACAGGAACCCGTTGTCGAGCCTGTTCACGACCTCCATCTCCGTCCCTGCGTCGAGCACTACACCTACACCGGCCAACAGGCTGATGCTCTCTGCTCCGCCACCCTCCGGTTCTTCTCTCCGGATTCACCTTCGCCACAACCGGACGACCTTGTGGACTACATCTCTCCTCGAACCGTCGGCCACCTGTTCCGGAGGTCCTAACTCTCGCCAAAAAAGGCCCTCGCCACAAAAGGCTGGATACACACCACCGGCGACAGCATCGTTCTCCGCTGCAAGCCATGCCGGAACCACGATGACAATAACGACATACCAAGAGAGCACCTTCCGGCCGACCTCGCCAAGTACGTGCTCAACTCCTTCTCCACCAAGTCCCCGCTCTTTCACGTCACCCTCGACGGCATCTTTCCACCGCCGGAACGCCTCAAGATCGGTCAGGATTCGGGACATCAACTCCTTAGCGGCCGGGGAGGCGTCCGCGCGGTGATGTAGGCCGGACTTCTCTACCCTTCATGGGAACACGCACAACACCTACAACACCACCGGCTTCACATCCTCCGCTCTTGGATGGGCAAAGCAGCCCATCGCGCCTCAACCGACCATTTCTCCTCAGACTCCTACATCGTCCGCTTCCTCGATGACCAGGGACCGATCAAGATCGATCTCCTGCCATCATCTCACACCACTTCACGGAGCGCCGTCCACGGATCCTGGTGCCTTCAGCGTCATCAGGCCGGGCGACTGGCTCGCGGTGTCTTGCGGAATGCTGACGGCCCCTGCGGATCCTATTCCCCCCCCTATTTCCCCTTAGTCGCGTGCTACGATAGAGGTGATATGACCACTTTTTTTCTAATACTACCCCTCAATTTAGGAGCTTAAGACCTCTCCCAAAAACTGATTTAGAGAGAAATAAAAATGCTACCGGATGGCAACCCCATCGGCCTAGGTACAAGACGAGAATCATGCAGCAAAAAAATGTCGTATTTTCCGACGATTTTGCCCAGGTTAAGGAGCCCCGTCACTCAGAAAACATTCATGTCAGACGAAAAAAAGGACTACATCTATCGTAGCACGCGTCCTTAGTGTGTCGGGAGATTGGCGCCAACCGTGGCTTCAGTATGTTTTATGTTTTGGTTGTGTTTTTTTGTCTTCCTCATGAGTTGAGGGTATACTGACTTCGCTGTTTCAGTTATGGAGCCTTTGGGGCTGCTGTAACTTTGTCGTTTCTCATATTCGTTATGGCCTTTCACTATTTTTGCTCTTTACATGTCTCCCCCACTTCGGTTCACCTCCAAACAACCCACGCACAAACATTCGGCCACGGACTGGTATTTTTTTTTTTTTCCCCGTCGGACGTCACCGCTTTTCTGGTGCTCCTTTACCAACGCCCGTGCGTCCCATGCACAGAGATTCAGTCGTTGACTAGTATCTGCAGTGCTCATGTTTTTTTCTCATGTTTTTTTCTCGGTTCGGTTGTTACCTTTTCCGGTACTCCTTTACTAGCGGCCATGCGTTCGATGCACAGAGATTCAGCCGCTGGCTGGTATCCTGAGTGCACGTGTTTTTTCCTCAATTCGGATGTTACATTTTTTCGGGCACCCCTTTCCTTGTATCCTGCGTTCCCTTGCACCAGAACTTTCTGCCTAGCACTCTTTTGACAGTGAGCCAACGGATTAACCGCCTACCAGAGGCGTCTTAGCCTCAAGTACGAGGTGTGGGTTGGTCTATATCCTCATTTGCTGCGGTTGTTTGGAATAGCAATACCTTCGATTCACTTCCCGATTTCCTGATGTCTTAGTTGGCCATTTATATATCGCCGTGTGATCTGCATCTACGACTATTCAGGGTGGGCTAATGTTATGGTGCGACATCTGCATGTTCTCTTCTTTGTGAGCAAAAGACCAACCGTCCATGTCTGTTGGTCAAAGAAGGTCTGATTCATGTTATTCAGAAACTGTGTCGTGTGATTCAGAAACTGTAGTGCGATTCGGAAACCATCGTGCAATCCAGGAAATAGCACGTACAAGTACAACAAGCCACGAAATCTGCATATTAATAGTACCTATGCATACAACAACGGCAGCACCCGGTCTCGCGGCACGGCATCATCTGATTCGTTGTGACTAGATAGCGGCGCGATCGCATAACGAGTAGAATAGCTCTTAGAAGCACTAGGATGCGATGTGATTGGCTGTGATTTAGTTTGGTGTGTATGCTACTTCAAGTAAGTAACACGTCACACGCGGAGCTTTGCTGTAGTGATTTACGTACAGCAGGATAGCAGCTTGCGCTACCGACGCCATTTGGTATTACTCGTTGGATTCCTTGGCGGTACGAGAGCCGGTTCTGGTAGTTTGGCCGTGACCAAGCTACCACTAACCCCACCCTCCCCTGTCACTCTCGTACCCTGACCCAATCAAGCAAGCCTTGCACGATAATAACAAGAGATTGCTATCTATCTGGATTTTACGCAGCTGACTGCTGGTCAGCGAAAGACACCCCCGTGCCCCTTTTGTGGATCATATCTTGAGGGATCCCCAAGGCTTATCATTACATCTGGCGTCATGATGTCGGAGAAGGCCAACATTTCCGGCGATACAGTCATCCGCCGGGGTATTATGGCCGTGATATTAGTCATTTCGGACCCTGCGCAGCAGAAATCTGGACGCTCCGTCTCTAGCTTCAACCAAGGGCTTTGGAAACGTCATCGTTATAGCTCGTTTGCAAGGGCAACCTCGCCAAGTTCTCGGCCTCTCCCCTCCTCCAGCAGCTACTGGATACCGGCGACAAGTTCCTCGCCGAAGCCAGCCCGCACGATCTCGTCTGGGGTGTCGGCTTCAAGGTTGATGACTGGCAAACCCTCCGAGCTCAGCAGCGGCGGGGACTCAATCTCGTAGACGACATCGTCACGAAGATCCGCTGCCAGCTTGATCACTCCCCCTTACACCCCGCACTCGCGTCTCGCCCTCCGACAATGGTATACACGAGATCAGCGCGACCATGGCAACTCCTACAGGAACCTCCACACTGGACCAACTCCTGCCCCCCTTCCCACCATAAAACTCCGGCATATATTTTGGTCTCTACCATTACACTCGAACTTGATCCCCCTGACACCCCACCACCTCCTATCGCCGAGCATGGGCCTGACCTCTCGAACGGCATTGCTACCGTCGATGACACCTCCTTCACATCACACTTAAAGTACACAGCGGACCGCCCGCCTCCAGCATGTATGGCCTAGTAGCTCTCCTGGACACCAGCTCCCCACCAACATTCATCTCCGCTGACGCTTGAGCCCGCATGAAGCACAGCAACGATGCATCGGACGCCTCCGAACGAAAGGCGCCCCCTCGTGCATCGGGAGGCTTCGGCACATCGGTTCCTCTCCTCAACTCGACTCCCGTCCGGCTCAGCATCCAGTCCCTGCATGGCGACACCCCTTTCGCCGAGCTTGCTGTTTGGGCGTGCATCGTTCTAGTAAGCACTATGCAACGTCCCGTTATACTGGGATGCGACAGCTGGAAGTATTTTGCACAGTGCACATACACGACCCTATCCCGCCAGCCCTCCCAACCCACCTTCGGTGAACTTTCTCTCTCCATTCCCTGCACCGAAGGCTTCTCCACTTTCCTCCACGACAACGCACGAGGCTGGACACCCCTCGACCTCAAAGCCGGTAGCCGACTTCCTTCCCAGTCTTCCGCAACCGGCTACCCACCTCAACCGCACCAGATCCAACCATCTCAACAACCCTGACACCGTCAACATCCACCTCATCCAAGCCTACGGTTTTACTGCAATCAAGCCGTTCACTCCGGGCATTGGCTTGGGTGGGCTCATCCCACCTGCCGCCAACAACGATCTCGGCGAGTTCCGCCGCCACGGACCGCGTATGGACAAATCGAATTCAGCCTAGACTACACGGCTATTCGTGGCCGCCATCCCTGCCCAATCCCCGCCGCCAGATCGCCTCACAGCCTTCTCCTCGCCCCCCGCTTTATTCAAGTCCCCGCCGTCGGATCGCCGCACAGCCTTCCTCTCGGCCCCCATTTCGCTCAAGGCCTTACCCACCGACTCGCCTCGCCGCGGTTTCGTTGGTTCACGATATGATCAAAACCGCGTCGCGGCATCGCCTCACGGCATCCCCGCCGGTCTACGCTTTGTCCAAGACCAAGCCCCCGCCACGGCATCGCCTCACAGCGTTTCCGCCGGCCTACGCTTTGTTCATGACCAAGAATCCGACGCGGCATCGCCTCACGGCGTTCCCGCCGGCCCAGGATATGTCCAAAACCATTACCCCGCCGCGGCATCGCCTCACGGCGTTCCCGCCGGCCCACGATATGTCCAAATCACGGCCCCGCCGCGGCATCGCCTCACGGCGTTCCGTCGGCCCTTGATTTGTCCAAGACCAAGACTCCACCATGGCATCGCCTTGCAGCGTTCCCGTCGGCCCAAGATATGTCCAAAACCAAGACTCTGCCGCAGCATCGCCCCACCGCGTTTCCTCCGGCCCACGCCTTGTCCAAGAACAAGACCCCGCCGCGGTATCGCCCCATCGCGTTCCCGCCGGCCTACGCTGTGACCAAGACCTCGCCGTCAACTCGCCTTGCAACGTTTCTGTCGGACACATATCTACTTTCGACTACATCGCCGAATCGCCTTCCAGCTCCGAGAAAGCCGCCGTGGTCACCAGCGCTCATCTTGGTTTGGCTTCCAAGCCACCTGTCGTCTCCCCATCGTCCACCTCGGGCGTCTCGGTTTTGACCTCTCCTCGTGCCTCGTCGGGCCTGATATCTTGTCGAACCCGGCACCGCTCCGCTGCCGCAGCTGAAAGTCCCCGTACTCCTGTGGACCACAGATTTGGCCGTCGGCCCCCGGTTACCGCCACTTCAAAACCATCATCTCCTCAGCGCCCCCCACTTACTCTTTGGTCCAAGCCTGCCCCCCAACGACCTGACGCTACACCAAGCCGCGCTGCACAAAGCACCTCGTCATCTCCAACCGCACCTCACCAAGTACCCCCCAATTGGCGCCCCCCCCCACCATCGCAGACCACCGTCTCAGGGCCTCTTCTCACACCTTCCCCTGCTCTGCAAGCATCACCTCGACTACAGGAACCCGTTGTCGAGCCTGTTCACGACCTCCATCTCCGTCCCTGCGTCGAGCACTACACCTACACCGGCCAACAGGCTGATGCTCTCTGCTCCGCCACCCTCCGGTTCTTCTCTCCGGATTCACCTTCGCCACAACCGGACGACCTTGTGGACTACATCTCTCCTCGAACCGTCGGCCACCTGTTCCGGAGGTCCTAACTCTCGCCAAAAAAGGCCCTCGCCACAAAAGGCTGGATACACACCACCGGCGACAGCATCGTTGTCCGCTGCAAGCCATGCCGGAACCACGATGACAATAACGACATACCAAGAGAGCACCTTCCGGCCGACCTCGCCAAGTACGTGCTCAACTCCTTCTCCACCAAGTCCCCGCTCTTTCACGTCACCCTCGACGGCATCTTTCCACCGCCGGAACGCCTCAAGATCGGTCAGGATTCGGGACATCAACTCCTTAGCGGCCGGGGAGGCGTCCGCGCGGTGATGTAGGCCGGACTTCTCTACCCTTCATGGGAACACGCACAACACCTACAACACCACCGGCTTCACATCCTCCGCTCTTGGATGGGCAAAGCAGCCCATCGCGCCTCAACCGACCATTTCTCCTCAGACTCCTACATCGTCCGCTTCCTCGATGACCAGGGACCGATCAAGATCGATCTCCTGCCATCATCTCACACCACTTCACGGAGCGCCGTCCACGGATCCTGGTGCCTTCAGCGTCATCAGGCCAGGCGACTGGCTCGCGGTGTCTTGCGGAATGCTGACGGCCCCTGCGGAGCCTAATCCCCCCCCTATTTTCCCTTAGTCGCGTGCTACGATAGAGGTGACATGACCACTTTTTTTCTAATACTACCCCTCAATTTGGGAGCTTAAGACATCTCCCCAAATACGCATTTGGAGAAAAATGAACCTGCTACCGGATGAAAACTCCCATGGCCTAGATACAAGACAAGAACCATGCAAAAAAATGTCGTATTTTCCGACGATTTTGGGTTAAGGAAGCCCGTCATCCAGAAAACATTCATGTCAGACGAAAAAAGGGCTATATCTATCGTAGCACGCGTCCTTAGTGTGTCGGGAGATTGGCGCCAACCGTGGCTTCAGTATGTTTTATGTTTTGGTTGTGTTTTTTTGTCTTCCTCATGAGTCGAGGGTATACTGACTTCGTTGTTTCAGTTATGGAGCCTTTAGGGCTGCTGTAACTTTGCCGTTTCTCATATTCGTTATGGCCTTTCACTATCTTTGCTTTTTACGTGTCTCCCCCACTTCGGCTTTCCTTCAAACAACCCACGCACAGACATTCGGCCACGGACTGGTATTTTTTTTTTTTTCCTGTCGGACGTCACCGCTTTTCTGGTGCTCCTTCACCCACGCCCGTGCGACCCATGCACAGAGATTCAGTCGTTGACTAGTATCCTGCAGTGTACATGTTTTTTTCTCATGTTTTTTTCTCGGTTCGGTTGTTACCTTTTCCGGTACTCCTTTACTAGCGACCATGCGTTCGATGCACAGAGATTCAGCCGCTGGCTGGTATCCTGAGTGCACGTGTTTTTTCCTCAATTCGGATGTTACCTGTTCGGGCACCCCTTTCCTTGTATCCTGCGTTCCCTTGCACCAGAACTTTCTGCCTAGCACTCTTTTGACAGTGAGCCAACGGATTAACCGCCTACCAGAGGCGTCTTAGCCTCAAGCACGAGGTGTGGGTTGGTCTATATCCTCATTTGCTGCGGTTGTTTGGAATAGCAATACCTTCGATTCACTTCCCGATTTCCTGATGTCTTAGTTGGCCATTTATATATCGCCGTGTGATCTGCATCTACGACTATTCAGGGTGGGCTAATGTTATGGTGCGACATCTGCATTTTCTCTTTTTTGTGAGCAAAAGACCAACCGTCCATGCCTGTTGGTCAAAGAAGGTCTGATTTCTGTTATTCAGCAACTGTCGTGTGATTCGGAAACTGTAGTGCGATTCGGAAACCATCGTGCAATCCAGGAAATAGCACGTACAAGTACAACAAGCCACGAAATCTGCATATTAATAGTACGTATGCATACAACAATGACAGCACCCGGTCTCGCGGCACGGCATCATCTGATTCGCTGTGATTAGATAGCGGTGCGATCGCATAACGAGTAGAATAGCTCTTAGAAGCGCACTAGGATGCGATGTGACTGGCTGTGATTTAGTTTGGTGTGTATGCTACTTCAAGTAAGTAGCATGTCACACGCGGAGCTTTGCTGTGGTAGTTTACGTACAGCAGGATAGCAGCTTGCGCTACCGACGCCATTTGGTATGACGCGTTGGATTCCTTGGCGGTACGAGAGCCGGTTCTGGTAGTTTGGCCGTGACCAAGCTACCACCAACCCCACCCTCCCCTGTCACTCTCGTACCCTGACCCAATCAAGCAAGCCTTGCACGATAATAACAAGAGATTGCCATCTATCTGGATTTTACGCAGCTGACTGCTGGTCAGCGAAAGACACCCCCGTGCCCCTTTTGTGGATCATATCTTGAGGGATCCCCAAGGCTTATCATTACATCTGGCGGCAAGCCTTGCACAATATTGATACCTGGTAAGAGAGCGCTATCTACCTGGGTTTTACTCAGCAGATTGCTGGTCAGCGAAAGACACACCTGTGCCTCTTCTGTGGGTCATATCCTCAGGAATCGCCAAGGCAAACCATATCATCACTCTTATCTATAACCATTTTACCCCCCCTCTTTTACCCTTTCCCTTACCCTTACCCCAACCCTAACCCATACCCCTACCCTTATGTTATACCTGGTAAGGCTTAGTGTGGGCAGACAACCGCTCAACCTTTTACCAGTGGTCAAACGGACTAATACCCTCTAATCACCTTAACAAATGGCGCCGTCGACTGACCATGGGTTTTTGGGTCGTGGTTTCGAACCTCACCTTCCACCAATAATTAATTTTTGCGACTTTCCCCTTGTCGAACTTGAAAAATACTCTACTCTTCGGTATCCCCATGGAATGGAACGACGTGGATATTGACACGTCCGTCCGTATATCCGGTTGACGTGCTGCCCCACCGGTCCAGGGGGGAAGGGTGTTACAAAACTTTTGTTTGGATGCGCAATTGGCTAACCCTCACCAGTGATCAAACCGACGAAAACCCTCTAATACCTTAACTTTTTCCTTTACCCTCCCCCTTTTACCCTCCCCCTCCCCCTGTTACTCTTATTCCTACCCTTACCCTAACCCATACACGTACACTAACCCATACCCTTACCCTTGTCGCCTTCTTACCTTCCCCTTTTACCTTCCTTACCCTTATACCCTTCTACCCTTACCCTTATGCCCTTACCCTTATACCCTTATCATTACCCTTACCCTTACCCTTATCCTCACCCCTACCCTTCACTCTTACGCTCACACTTTCCCTTACCCTTACCCTTACCCTTACCCTTACCCTTACCCTTACCCTTACCCTTATACCCTTACCCTTATGCCCTTACCCTTATACCCTCATCATTACCCTTACCCTTACCCTTATCCTTACCCCTACCCTTCACTCTTACGCTCACACTTTCCCTTACCCTTACCCTTACCCTTGCCCTTACCCTTATACCCTTATACCCTTACCTTCACACTCTTGCCCGTATACCCTTGCCGTTACCCTTGCTCTCACCCTTACCTTACCCCTACACTCAAGCTTACTCTTACCGTTATCCTTGCCATTTCCCATACCATAGCTCTCACCCTCACCCCTATCCTTACCCTTACCCTTATCCTTATCCTCACCCTCTCCCTAACTCCGGCGACGGCTCCCCACCCCCACCCATGATCATGCAGCGCATAGGCCATTTGTTTTTGTCCGGGACGGAATCGGCGATTCATTGCCGACGCCGAAAATGGGCGAAACGGACAGGTACTGTTTGGCGCTTTGTATTTTTTTCTGCCAACGTTCCGTTTTTGTTTGTTCGATGCGGGCTTTGAACTTGAAACTTGGGATAAACGCGTTGGTTTTTAGGTATTACGTACCAGGCATAAATGAAACGTGTCAGCGTGCGTCGGTCGTCGTACTGCTCTCTGCCTCCTTGCGAGGAATTTCATTACTGTGCCGGTCCTGGTTTAAAGGACAGGATTCATCTACTCGTACCTTCGATTATTGTTGCTATTTTTGCCCTCCGATAATGTAGCGTACACGCCGTTCCGATAGAAATCGAATATCTTTCCGTTTATCTTCGATCTACTGTTGTTTCAGTCGCACACCAGTCAACATTTTTGTTGGCCGTGAATACAATAATGTGTGCAAGGAGCGTCCATTCCAAATCATCTCTGTGACCACTCAGGTCGCGATTTCGCGCAGAGTTCGTCGACATAGGCTATCTCTGAGGGATCGTCAGGCCGCGAGGGGAAGGGAGGAAGAAGCGAGAGGACTATGGCCACTGGCCTGGGATGACAATGATATTAATAATGTTGATGAGGATTGATGAGGATTAATGTAGACTCTCAGCTAAAACATATACCAGGCATAGGGAAAGGAAGCAGTAGATGATATGAGAAAACGTGGGGAAAGGAAATTGGCAAATGGTTGGCGGAAGATATACCACTGCATATAGTGCGATCATTCGACTTCATATTAGGTACTACTGCTGTTTTGTGGAAGGATATTTGATTTACATCGGAGCGGCAACTACGCTATATTGTCGGAGGGCAACAACAACAACATCAACAACAACAACAACAACAACAACAACAACAACAACAACAACAGCAACAACAACAACAACAACAATAAAAATAATTGGAATCAGAATATAATGCATTTTTTTTTGTTGCGATTTGTTGCCATCTTTTTGTCCGTATACAGTAGGGGTCCCTCTACAACGCCGGTTGCCCGCTGTAGCAATGCCTGTGAAATAGCTTGCCACAGATGGGATTGACCAGTACTGGCAGTATGCAGCGTAGTGCCAATTGCCGCTACAGTGCTAGACAAGCGGGAAACTCAGGGGACTGAGAGAAAGCGATCATGTATATATATATACTACGTGCTCGTTGTTTTTTGCCGAATTTTCGAGCAGAGCCACCAACGAAACAGCCATGCGATTTGCACTGGATTGAAATTTGCGTGGCATGTATATCCCCTTTCAGGTTTGCATGCCCCCAGATATCACTCGCTTGTGCCCCGATGAGCCGTCTAAACAGAGACATGTATGTCAAATTCGAGGAACAACAACGATCCCACGAAGGGTTGGCAGAACACGAACGGAATAGGCGGCTTCTCAAGACCCACACCCGACACCTCTAGCCTGCGAGACTACGAAGCCTGGTGAAGGAACGCCAAAAAGAGAAAAGGGAAGCAAGCACTACCCCGTAAGCGCTCGAAAACGACAATTAGCATAGGTACCGACACCGATACAACCCCAGCGGCGGGGGGAGGGCGGGTTGACAGTATATTTTCGGGACCAGAAAAGCCCAAGCTGTCGCCATGTCCTCAGCGAGGGCGGGGGGTGTACTCAGTTTGTGCATGACCGTAGTCGTATGACCATACTCTCGCGCATCCCTACTATGCCGGGACGGAGCACGTCGTGTTTTCACCAACCAGATAGATATTGTTTGCACCAAGCGCGAAGCGCCGTAAGGTTCGGCGAGTCGCATGAAGAGGGTGAACTGAACTTCTCCCAAGAATCGCTCGTAAGACGGACTTCGGCACCTTGTGACTACTTTCTTGCTCATGGATGGCAGTGCCAATGAGTTAGTTTGTTTTCTGTTGTGGCCACTCCAGAGACAGCAATGGGTATTACTATGTAACTTGCCTCGTGGGTGCCTTACCACATTCACACTACGCAATGCGATCATTCATTATCATTCATTCCCCTTGTGCGGAGTTAGAGTTCTCCACCCCGCAAAATATGATCTAACTCGACAACCATCATGGTGACCGCCAAGAAGCAAAACAAAAAACAAAACGGTACCCTGGTTGTCTAGCTCACGCAATGATTGATACATTTTACAGCGTCGTTGCCAACCAAACGCCAACCCCAATATACATATAACGTCTTACGTCGGTGCCAACCGAGGCCAACTATTATAAACATATATTCAGGGGGGGGGGCAGCGAGGGGGGGGGGGGGAGGCATTACGCGGAAAACGACGGAAGAACACTAGCTACCACCACGCACCCAGCGAGCCTGGGGGGGCGGGGCGAAATTAATCCGGATAACGGAACAACACTACTACTGCTGTAGCTACCGCTACATGCCCAGCGAGTGGGGGCAGGCGGAAACGGATCGTTGATAAAGGCAAAGCACAAAAACAACCGTCCTGTGCCGTAGCATGAGCAGCAAGAACCCCCACGTCGCCTTCGTCGGCGAGTGGAGGGGCTCGGCAGCACGAAGTTAAGAGCAGAAGAACACGAAAGCACGGCCTACTGGTGTTGGTCGCAGTATACGCGTTCAGGTTACCCAGTTCGCCCCCCGGCTCTAAGGCGGCGGGGGTCGGCAGGCCTAACCGAGGGATCACGCGTGTAGCTAATTGTGAAATGCGAAATCGCTGTGGTTAAGCAGGGGAGGTAACAAAAAACCGGGTCACAAAAAAACAGGAGAGGTCGCAAGGACCACCGGCACGCTACAAGGACGCTACGTATGGAAATCTGCACAGGCGCGGCAGATTGGACATCGCTCGCAATCTTGCGCGAACGAGGTCGAAACCGTGTCAGCAAAAAAATGGAATTTCACACACAAAGCCAAACCCTGAATCTCATGAAGACGAACTATCAAAATTGAAGCGATGATGGCGTGCGTGCAGGTCAACTATCCGCGTCCGGGCCTCGAGTTTAGGTTGCGTTACGTTGGATTCGCCGTACAAATGCACTAGCTACGTGGATGGCCTCTGTCGACGTTGTGCAAAACGAGCCGGAGGGAGATAGAGCGGAAGCTTGATCGGTCCCGGGTCGTCTAGACAATGCACTAAACAGTACCCACCGGTGGCCTTACACGCGCTCACTTTCCCGAGCCACCACAAGCCGCCGTCGCCTTCGTACCCAAAACTAGCATCGTTGAGAAGCGCCGTAGTGCTGTAACAACAGAGGCAGTCAGCGCGAAGCACTCAGCCGTAGCGAGGTGCCAGAAAGCGCTCACCGTTACCTCGGTAAAGTTCCCGTCGGGCAGCGCCAGTTTGCATCCGGTGGTACAGGTGGTTAACTTGGCGGTGCTGGTTGGAATATTCGACCCAACAGAACAAAGTTTGCCGCCTTGGGAGCTGAAGGTCCATTTTCCGCCCCCAATATGGGCGAGAGAGTCCCCCGTCCAGTGCGTGCCTCATACCCTTCACGTTGGCACTTAGGCAAGAACCGGGCTGGGCGAAGGGAGACGGAGAGGGGGAAATACTCTGTTTGGGGAAAAAGGAGGGTGGAATGGAGGAAATCGGAGGCTCGGAAGAAGAGGAGGAGACACAGGAGGATTCGCGTATGCACCGGCCTGGACCTGGCACATCGTAGACTGACTCCCGACTTCACTTTTATATGTTTCTGGTGGAGGCATGAATTGCGCCACCTGTGATATATGCGTGTACCACCTTGGGTTGTGTGTGTTTTTCCCTGGGGTATTCCTCAGCTCCAGAGTGACTGGAGCCTGTCCTGTGACCACGGACTTGATTATGCGAGTTAATGTGAGAACAACAACAACAACATGATGACCGCGAGTACCCTTCCTCGACAGCGGATTAATTGATTGCTGGTGAAAATTTCCGATTTAAGACGTTGGAGGCGCGTCGAAACGTCGTATGAGTGACATGGCACATGGGGGATATCTTTGTGAAGGTGTTAAACGTCTATTATGTCAGCCCCACCAGCAAATGTGTTGGCATATGTCGATACCATCGTAAGGGTTGGCGTAGGGCTTGCAGTGCGCCATTGAGACTCGGCAGTGCGCATCCGCGCCGGGCAGCGTGCATCCGCGCCGGCAGCGCGCATCCGCGCCGGGCATATCCGAAGGCAGATCCAATTAGGGGAGCTTAGCGCATAGGAGGGGAGCGTCCGGCGTGTCGCCGGAAGAGCAGAGGTCTACAGCGAAATTCTCGCAGTGACGCCTGCAACTAGGCAAAAGTTTGATCTTGAATTTAATCACGCCAGCGCCGGTCATCATGCCTTGATGAATAGTGGCGGCCGCATTGTATACCCAAGCCAGATTGCCCATGACCAATTTTGGATCCTGGTCTAAGGAGTCTGCTATGGTGGAGTTCCGGCGGTCCACGCGAGGAACTAACTGTCATAGGATGCTAATCACGAACGATGGATCGGAGGCGCGCTGCTGACGGTTCGTTGCCAGATTGCAATAAGCGAGCTGATCGAGGGCCAGACTCTCATGGTCAGCAACTCTGGAGTGTTCGAAAATGTCGAGAGGGAGACGTGGAAGTCTGTCCATGGGAAGCTCGTGGAAACATAATCACGTGATGGCGCTGTCCGAATTGTTGTAAGCGTATTGTCAGTGAGGGAGTTGCACATGCCACTCATCTTGACGCTCTTTGACGGCCATAGCCAGCTTTTTCGCCAATATGTTTTTGACACGCTTTACGCCGCCGTTTCCGTTTGGGCTTTAGGATCTGGTGGCGACTTTACGAATGCCAAGAATCTTAATTTTTTGTATCCATCGTGCGAAAGATTCGAGCGGAAATGGAGGCCGTTGTCTGGGAGGAAACTGCGCGGGCAATGAGGATGTTGGCCGTGCCTTCGTTGGTAAATGCGGCAGCAGTTAGAACCGGCCGAAATCGTCGACGCTGATGGCGATGCCCGGCCCCGAAGAAAGGGCCGTCGAAAGAACGGACCAGCGAACTTTCAGCCGCGATTGTTTCCGTGTTTGGTACTTTAGGCAGATGCACAGCTACCATAGGGTGAAAGTGCTTATCTTCACCCACCAATGGACATACTTGAGCACGCGGAGGGTGCGAGCCGCACCAAGGTGCCATGAAACAGTCGAGTGGAACCCCTGCATGATCCAAGGATGCCTGAGCAGACGCACGTACAACAAACGTCTCGCTGGTTGTTGTGAGCGCAGAGGCGTGGTTGGATTATGGACTTGGAGGGCAATGCCGTCGACCTTTGCTAGCAAACCCCTGGCTCTCCGAAAAGAGTGGACGCCGTAAAACGGGAAACGCGCCAGGATGTTGGCAGGCTGGGCCAACGGCCGGCCAGGAAAACATAATTTGTTAGTGACATAGCACGAAGGCTCTGCTGGTTGTCCCGGTTCCCAGCCGTCATACGAATAGCGCGTAACGGAATCACCAAAGTGCAATTCGGCAGCAGCACCGAGGGCGTCCAAGTCGACCGTACGGGCAGAGGGAGGTCCCAAAGAGGGAAGGAGTCTTAAAAACGGACCGCCCAAGGCTTGCCTCGGTCGCGGTCGGATGGAACGAGTACCGTCTGGATAGGCGCTAGAGCACGAGGTGGTTCCGCACTGAGATGCTCAAGCCACCGTTAGACATGCGTATTGTGGTTCCCGACGTTGCCGATCTTTTCCACTGCCTTGTAGTCTATAGCGACGAGGAATTTTGTGCCCGAAAGGTAGCCACGAGGACGGTTGATTGCCCGGAAAATGCTGCCAGATCCAAGTCGAGCGGAGTGCAATGTCTCTCCTAGTCGAGGGTAGCGCGGCTGACGTGGGTGATAAGTTACACGGAGGAAGGCGGGCCCAACCCCGCAGGAGCGAAACACATCGATCGGAAGTCAAGCGCTCTAGCAGGGCAGGCTAGGGCGAGGCCGTCGCTGCCGCAGCTGGGCGGGAAGAGTCCGAAGCGGACGAGACCTCGGGCTCGTCGGTGGATACCGGGGAGTGGGCGGGGGGGGCGTTTTGTACGCTGAAAAAAGACAATGGGAGCGCGCATCAACAGGACGCGGGCGACCCCCACAAGTTCGCCGAGCTCAGGGTCGGCAGCGCCAATCAGGGACCTGTCGCCCGGAGATGTCGAATCACTCCTCTGCATAAATGTGGTCAGAAGAGGCAGCGCACGTGGACATGGTGTGATAACACCGGCTAGCAGAACACCCGCTGGCCAGACGGACGAAGGGGGTAGGGAGCCGTAGGAACGCCCAGTAAAGCACCTCCAGCTATCGCGACCCACCAGCACCGCTCGTTGCATTACCGAGGGGGAACAACAAAGGCGCACATTGCGAGGGAATGAGTTGGCTTATCAACCCGGAAGAGCGGTACGTTCATGCGCACGCGCATCGAAGGCTCGCAGAGGGGTAGACTCGCCACAAACAACGCAGGAACGAGGAGCGGAGTCCTGCTCACACTTAGCGGCAGTTGTACCTACCCACGGCATGCGACCTAACATGCTGCGTCGGGCGAAGGCTTGGGGGCAGACAGTGTCCAAAAGCATTTACAACCCCAAATCGCGGAAGCTGTGGTGAAAAAGACATCGTCGAGCGTGACTGCGTTCCCAGTGAGGTAGGGGCTGTGCTCGGGTAAAAGGGGTTACCCGCGAGGGCGCGCAGTCGATGCAACGGGCGAAGACCAGTACCTCAGGGCTGTGGTCAGTCGACGCATCCGAAAAACAGCTCACCCTCCGAAGGAGGACCTGGGCGGAGGGCCTGGGTAGGCGCGTTCCTAAACCGGAAGGCCAGGCGGTGGCGCGGGGTCGATTTGATGAATTCCCTCGGATGCAGTCGGAGTGTAAAATTGAGGAGAGGAGGAGGGTTGTGCCGACCCAACTTCACTGTGGCGTTGGATGTCGCGTACAGTAGAAAGAGGTTGACAGAGCAGTATTACCCCTCGCCATTGGCCGGTGTCTCTAGCATCTCGATCGTCCGCCCGGAGGCCATTCCCGGTCGAAAGGGACGACTTCATGTACAAGAGCTTATTATCAGTGCTCAAGAGACGCCGTTTCATGGCGTGGTTTTACGTGCTAATTAGCGTGATCGAAACCCCGAACCCCTGGTCCTTGCGTTTGTGCGGCTGGGGATCCGACGAGCACAGGATGTGGTCCAACGCATGCTAGTTGCCGAAAAGTCGAGCCTGCTCTGTTCGACCATCATAAACCGGTCAACGCGGGAATACGGCGTCGTGAACGACCAAAGTCGACGGTACCCCCCTGCGAAAAAGACGGAAGGGCGCTGCCAGAAAAGCACCATGTTTCCTGCGGAATGATTGTCCGCTGGATCGAAGGCCGAGGGGGGCAAACGTGCCCCTTTCCAGGATTGTCTGTTAAGCAGGTCCCACGTTGTTACACTGAGCTACTATGTCACGTGGCCAAGTAGCTCCGTGCGTAGGGCCATATAACCAACAGAACATATGTTTTGAGTTGGTTGAATGGATCTCGCCGATTTCGCAACAGGGATCTCTGGGGCTCTCCCCTCGCCACGCACCACTATGAATACTAGTCAACAGTAGTAGTATTCAGGAGCGCACTATCATATCCAATCATACTGTCTCCAGCGCGCATGCTCGAAAAGAACCAACACGAAGTCGGCGAGAATCAATCAACGAACTCGAAAACATATTTTTTGTTGGTTAGATAACGCTACCCACTGAGCTACTGAGTCACGTGACTACGTACCAGGTCGTAGCTCAGAGGAGTGTGCTATTTTTGTTTTTGTTTTCTTTTTCACACACATTGTACTTTCCAGCTTCTGGACAAGCCGTAGTCACAGGTGTCGTCCCTTCTTCCCCCCGGTTCTTGCCTTCAATTTTTATCGCGCATAGGGTTCAGCAATCCCATTGCTCGTCGATTTTCATCGAGTGTTGCTAACTCACGCTCTCGCGCTTTTCGCACGTCAATTTGTGCACAAGAAAAAGTCCCCACGTATTTATACGAGTATGCACTCGGGGGGATTCGAACTCACGAAACCGACCTATACCAGGCTTGAGGATAACCTGACACGCCACCGGGGCGACCGGTGTATCACCAACCGACCTTTGCTGCCTTATTCAACTCAGGCGGACTGAAAGGTCTCACTGAGCAACGGGAGGCTTGCCTCTCTATTTCGTCCCGTATTTTTCCTAGGCGAACAAATGCCTGCCAAGTAATACGTCACCCCAAGCCCAAGATCCTGAGCCTTCACGGGCTTTCCGGGGCCATGCCGTAGTCTAATGGCATTGTTATACCCTTGCACAGGACCTAATTGTGCCTTTTCCAAAGATGCCCTTTTCGCCCCCCACGACTACGGCCATGCACAATTTGAATACCCCCGCTGCACGCGCGCTGGGGATGTGGTCGTGTGGAGTCGTAGCGCTCCCCGACCACCGTTGGGGATGTGGTGTTAGAATTCCCCCCCCCCCGCGCTGGGTACGTTACGGCAGCTTGTTATTATTGTTCTCTTCCGTTATAAAAAACGTGTTTTCGCTGCGCCCGTCCCCTCCCCCCTGGAGATCCGTGTGGCGGTATCGTAGCTGGGCGTTTGGCGTTTTTCAAGCTCTTACAGATGGTGGGCTTCTTTGCCTTCCCACTTCCCCCGTATTTTTGACGTTTTCCTTTATAAGAAGATAGGAGTCTTAGTACCCGGTAGCCTCGATGGGTAGAATTGCCTGGGCGTGTGGGTTCTGAGCAGCCGAACCTTCGACCCTTCGAATGAAGGTTATCAGTATTATTAATAGTTCGCGGTGCCATCGACCGGTGTTTCTCTGAATCTTCCTCACTCGGGCCTGTCAAGGTCTTATTGGAGTGGAAATATGCGACATGACAACAAGGTATTGTTCTTGAAAGATCTTTTCGTGCATGCAGGGGGAAATATGTGACACAACAACAACGAGTCCCACATTTTCAGACCTTTAGTCTTGACGAGTCTAGTAGACTATATTATTGGAGCCCTAATAATGTTATCTATGTGTGTGTAAAACAGAATGTGTTTGTTGTTGTTGTTGTTGTTGATGTTGTTGTTGTTGTTATTGTTGTTATTGTTGTTGTTGTCGTCGTTGTTGTTGTTGTCGTCGTTGTTGTTGTCGTTGTTGTTGCTGTTGTTGTTGTTGCTTGCTTGTTGCTGTTTGTTGTTGTTGTGTTGTTGTTGATGTTGTCAACAACAAAAGCGTTGTTGTTGTTGCTGCTGCTGGTGCAGCAGCAGCTCAGCAGTAGCAGCGCAGCACAGCAGCAGCAGCAGCAGCAGCAAGCACACAGCAGCACACACTACATACATAGTCTACGTCAACAACCACTAACCATCATCTTCTGTCTACGCACCTGTGAGTGATTCATTTGCATATACCTGTACCTACATACACCACCAGTCAGTGTACTATGTACGATGCACTTACTTGGATGTACGACCATACATTTCTTTGTGCGTGGTATACGTATGAGGGTATCCGTACGAAGTGCGAAGTCTGCTGCTGTGGATTTCTATACGATACCTACTCGTACCTGGTTGTTGCTGTTGAGCTCAGAGCTCATTGCCCTGCATTGACGTATAAACTAGCTCGTTGTCGCGAACTGGCATAATAATACCGGTATCCAATCGTTGGGTATCGGATACTTGTACTTATTGTAGACTACCTGGTAGTCTATACAGTACCACGAGTATCCGATATCTTGAAAACAAACCGTGAAATTGAAATCTGTGCCTTTTTTCTTTCGTCCTGATTTGAGCCAAGACGGACAAAGAAAACAGAAAACAAAGATCTCAAGATCCACGATTGGTGGATTTGGCCCGAAGAGACCCCGAGAAACGTGGCATATGATATGGAGGCTTTCTGGTATTTGCTCCCCAGGCGTTCTACGGGGGTTTGGTGGTCTGCGGAACTGATTTCAGCTGACATTCCGAGGTCTAGGACAGCAGCGTCGCCTTCCTGGGGCGCTAGACGAAGGCGTGCATAGTTCAGGCCTGGTTGCAGCTCGCTGGCCACAAAAGGATCGTGAAAAGCCCGCGCAACCTCTCTGTTGCTACTGATATTGGCGAACAGCTTTTCTTGGAAGTGGAATCGAGATCTGACCAGGGCACTCGTAGGTCATAGCACGGACAAGCAAGCTGTGGTGATACCGGGACTCTGCCTCCATCTCTCTCCAGGTGGGCGGTCGTTCGCGGGAAAGCCACGTACACGCTGGTGCCATAGAAAATCCGGTCGGTCTGCCTCGGTGCTTCTTCGCCTCGAGATAGCGTTTCGGCTTGTCCGACCGCTGTTGTAATTTGCTCTGCAGGTCTCCCGCCGCGGTCGACCATCACCCATGAACCCATGATAATTTTCACTTGAGTTTGACTGATTTGAACCAGTGACGCTTTGCATTTCATGAATGAGACCATTTTTTCTGCGCACGGAAGCTTGAGAGCAGCAGCACACAGGTGTTGTGTGGATCTAGGTCTCTTTTCACCGCGCTGTGTGCGTGAGTGGGTCCGCTGTCGCCAAAGATATCTTCTTGTGCCTTTTGATCCCCTGTTGTGCCACAAGAAACGGGCGATTTTGACCTCAGGCTTACTATTAATAATAGCGGTCGTCGTCGTGCCTCTTGTGCGTAGTGTTGTCGCCCCTCAAAGCCAAAGATAACGATGCTCTCAGATGGCCCACAGACAGACCCGAGACAGATCCAGCCGTACACAGGAACGGCCACAGAGCATAGATACATGGTCATGCCATACCTGTGGTACACCCCAGCCTACCCATAGGTATGCACGATACCCATGTCGCACGGTCGCTGTCAGGCGGCGGCGGTGGCTGCGGCGGCGTTTCCCTTCCCACCTCGAATGATAAATGGCAAAATAAGACGGAAAATAAAAGCTTTTCGCTTCGAAACGTTTGGTATCCTATTGATGCCACCCACCATCGACCAACACAACAGACACCCATCGCGGAGGTGCGCCGCTATTCTCTCTCTTTCTGTCTCTCTATCCTACTCGGGAGAGCATCGGCGATGAAGTTTCTTTCACCCATTCTTCCGGCTTACTTTCGTACTGCGATATGTACAGAGTAAAGGCAAAACAGAGAGGATGAGTGAGATTCTGTTGGACATTTTCCACAGCAGCAATGTACCAGGTACGTCATATATACCGCCCCGCGCTTTTTGGACAACAAGTTTCGACGGCTGCCCGAGTTCGCATCGATTTTAGCCGGCGTGGTGACAGCGGCACTGGTAGCATCGATAGCGATGACGGCAGCGGCGGCGGTGGCGGCAGCAGCCATGGCTTATCTCCGGAAGCCGTGCTTTGCCTCCCCCAATAGATGTAATGACGAAATCGTGTTCTTTTCCTGGCCGGCGAGGTACTGATGTGAGATACATGGGCTTGTTCCATGTCCCGCCGCCCATTTCCGCTCCTCCTGCCTCTAAAACTGGTACTAGGTACGTACGTATTATAAAGTACGCATATGTACTTGTAGTGGTGGTAGAACACACATCTTACCAACTCGTAGGAGTGTGTTTTCTCGCGGAAACCAATCGCGGGAATCGGGCTCGCTCCACGTATGGTACATGCTGCTGCAGCAGTACAACAATTGTAGCTATGATACGTACCAGGCACTGCACCCCCATTCCCCCTTCCTCGCCTGTCGCCGTCGTGTGTCGTCGTTGCTGGTGTTCCTGCGGACATGTGGTGGCAAAACATACCAGGTGCAAACAAACCACCCCTGCCACTCCCACCTTGAAGCTCCTTCGTATGTAGAAAATTAAACAACCAACGTCTCATGAATACATGAAGCCTCGAGCCATGGTATTGGTGGCAAGCTGTCGCTAGAAAATCGCGCAGCAGGATATTTGTACTCGTAGTTGTCGTCAACTTTAGTGCGTCGTTGGTCGGCGCAGGGGGTGGTCGTGTAACCCGGCTGCAGTACCCTTACTCTTTTGCGTCAAGTGTAGCAACTCCCATTCGCTCGCAGAAACACCCCATCTTTCTTTATGCGCACGGGTGTACCGGTATACATACCCTGCTTGTCTTTCCTTTTCGTCTGTCTTCTTCTCGGTCTGTCGTTTTGCCTGCAGCGTTACGCAAGGGAGGGATGTCCTACTACGGCCCGGCTACGGGCATCTTCAGCGCTCGAGGAGGAAACTACAGCAGCGCCCCACCTCAACAAGCCAGCGGCCATTACGGGCCCAGCGCGGGTCCACCTGGGGGCGGTGGCCACTATGGACCCGGGTCCGGTGGGGACCCGTACGCTGCGCATCAGCACGGGGGGAAGTCTGGCGGAGGGGGTTCTAAAGGGAGAGGCGGGAAGGGGAACGGGGGGGGGGGCTGGGGTGGCAATGGGCCGAGCGGAGGGGCGCCTGGGATGCATGGTGGCGGTGGGGGCTATCCGTGGTGGGAGCACGTGAAAGGCAACAGTCAATCCAAGTGAGAAGATTTATGCATGAGGTTGGGGTTGGGGGGGGGGGGGGTGGGGGGGTTGCGTTGGTGTGGCTCGGCTCGAGATGCTTTGGTTTATTGTAGTTGGGTTTAGTTCGTTGTTGGTTTGATTTAGTTGGGTTTGGTGTGGTTGCGAGGGATTCTTGTGCACAAATTGACTTGCGGAAGGCGCGAGAGCGTGAGTTAGCAACACTGGATGAAAAATCGACGAGCAGTGGGATTGCTGAATCCTATGCGCGATTAAAAATTGGAGGCAAGAACCGGGGGGCAGCAGGGACGACACCTGTGACCACGGCTTGTCTAGAAGCTGGAAAGTAGAAGTGTGAAAAAAAGGGGTGGTTCATGTGCTTGGATTTGGAGTTATTTAGGAGGGTATATAGGACAGTGCCGGTCGCCCCGTGGTGTATCAGGTTATCCTCGAGCCTGGTATAGGTCTATTTCGTAAGTTCGAATCCCCCCGAGTGCATACTCGTATACGTTCGTGGGGACTTTTTCATGCGCACAAATTGAGTTGCGGAAAACGCGAAAGCGTGAGTTGGCAACACTCTATGAAAAATCGACGAGCAGTGGGATTGCTGAACCCTATGCGCTATAAAATTATAGGGCAAGAATCGGGGGGGGAGGAAGGGACGACACCTGTGACCACGGCTTGTCCAGAAGCTGGAAAGTAAAGGTGTGCGAAAAAAAAGGATAGGCAACTTGTTCGGGACACTGGCAGCAGTACCAGAAACTAGTTAGCGGCATCAGTTTTTTACGTTACGTTACGTTACGTTACGTTACTTTTTTTTTTCCCGTCCTTGTGTTTGCTCCCACTTTTTTTTTTCTATTTTTCTTGTTTCGTTATCTGATTACTTTGTCTTTGTTTTTTGCGGTCATTGATACCCGGTACGCTGACATTTCATTTGCTTTCCTCTGTTCATTTTTGCAATGTTTTGTTTTTGATTTCATTGTTTTAGCCTCCTGTAGATATGTAGGTGAATCTCGTCCCTCCTTTTTTCGCTCCTCTCTTGTTTTTTTTCGCACTTTTTCTTTCTCCTTTTCCCTCCGTAGACGTAACTCTGACCCGGGGTCACTAACCCGGGGTCACTAACCAGGCTCTCCTCCCCCCTCTCCACTGCGGTACGCGCCTTCATTTTTATCGCGAGACTAATGCAGCACTTTCTTCCCTCGTCGACTCGCGTCGAATTGTGCTTACTCACGCCACGCTATAAAGCGCTTACGGCAATTGGTGTCTCTAGCAAACAGATTCTCCGTACTGAACACCTGACACCAACCTTAGCAGTATTCGAGGTTAACCTCTAGACCACCCACCGGAGCGGCCGTCATGTAAAGTAAAGTCAGTGATGCGGGTTCGAATCCTCCCGAGTGCATACTCGTGCTCGTAGAGACTTTTTTTGCGTAAAAAATCACTAGCGGAAAGCGCGAGAGCGTGAGTTAACAAAATTCGATTACAATCGACGGGCATAAAGAGCTGAAAAGTGGGAATGCTGACCCCGATGCGCATAAAAATGACGGCACGGCAGTACCGAGGGGGAGAAGTAAAGACACCTGTGACCTCGGGTCTATCTAGTCCAGAAGGTTGCTGAGGGTAAGACCTACATGAGTTGAGCTAGGAAGTAAAAAGTGATAATTAAAAGAAACAGAGAAAAACAAAAAGCGGCCTGTGACAGCAAAATATGTACCAGGTGTATTTGTACCAGGTATCTCTAGGATGAAAAATCAGGAGAACACTGGGTGTTGTAGTGATTTCGTTGGGTAGAAAGAACGGGCGTCCCCTGTGGAGTAGTACGAGTACGTAAATCTCGTTCCTACCACCAAAGTCACTGGTGCGGTTTCGAATCCTCCCGAGTGCATAGTCGTATTCGTATCACAGGGATTTTTTATGCGTAGAACATATTGGAAAGCGCGAGAGCGTAAGCTCGTAGCAAAATTCGATGAATTTCGACGAGCATAACAGCTGAAAAGTGGGAATGCTGACCCGCATGCGCGATTAAAATGAAGACGACAGGTCCCGGGGGGGAGAGGGGAAGAAGACACTTGTGACCACGGCTTGTGGCTTGTCCAGAAAGTCGCTGAGGGTAAAACCTATTTTATACGAGTTGATCTGGAAAGTAAACAGTAATGTTGACACGAAAAAAAAAAAAAAATGTGTTGTATCATCAACCACGCACCAAGTGCTTGCTTTCTGCAGCAGTAGTGCGACCATACTGCAACATTGGTACATCAGCGAGTGCTCTGCTGGTGTTTCTTCCGTGGCCGTGTACGCCATAAAGTCCCCCGTAGCACCGGCATAGCTGCAGCAGCGGCAGCAGCAGCGTTGCTACGAGTTTCAGTGTCCATTTTTCCACGAGGATGCATAGTATACGAAGTAAAGCCCGGCCTGGGTCCGGAACAGGAAACATATTTCGTTGCTCGCTCTACCTGGTCGTACGTGGTACTGAATTTCTACCCTCGATGGAACACAACTTGTATGCTACAAGCATTATACGCATACATGCTGTGTTGAGTATTACGAGTATACAATACGACACATTAAACGTACGTGTCTCAAGTCCGGTGAGTCTCTGATACTCCGCGCGTACTACTCGGGTAATACGCTACCACCGCAGACGACCGGTCGGCAAGTATTACCTGCAAGCCGTGGGATAGACCCACCCACCCCACCCACCCGCTACTCGCCCCGCGGTAAATGTTTACCCTAAAGCTTGCAATAACCAAGGACTACGCCAAGAAAAAAGCAATACGCCGGTGACGTCCCAACGCCCCCTCTGCTTGATGTGCCGACCTCAGCCCTTTTTCTGTTTGGGGGGGGGTTGCGCAACAATACGTACTCCCGCAACATTCTGGAAAAGACTCTCCACTTCTCCGCTGTACGCAGTGACGACCCCGCGAAAGCAACAGGGGGGGGTCCCTGGTTTGGCTTTATGCTTGGCCTGTTGCTTGGGCTTGACTTGGTATATTACCTGTTCTCCCCCCAGTGCCATTGATGCGCTTGATACCCTCCGTGAGCCCAATGCCGTATTTAGTAAGCTCATGGGGTCTGCTAGTAATTTTAAAGCTATTCTACGGACGTCAGCCGTGAGTTCGACGAATTTCGGGTCAAAACTCATCTTTGTCTGCCAGTATTTTGTGTTTATTTTCTTTCCTTTCCTTGCTTTCTCTTCTGTCTTCTATTTTAATTTCTTTCCTTTTCCTTTCGTGTTTCGCTTTCTTTTCTTATCTTTTCTTGTCTGTCTTTTTTTTTGTCATCTTCTTATTTCCAATTGGCTTGAGTCTGACGTTTGTATGCGTAGTGATATGTACCACGTGTATTTTTTTTCCAATAGTAAATACGTGGTAGTCTTTTCTGGGTGGTAAGCGGTCTAATCGGGCTTTTTCAGGCGCGAGTAGTGAGACATATGATATGTACCAATAGTAGTATAAACCTGGCATGTCGTAGGCTGACTCCCGATTTCATTTTTATATTTTTGATGGCGGAGGCTTTAATTGCGTCAGCTATGATATATGCTTGTACCACTTTTGGTTTTGTTTATGTTTTTTCCGTGGGGTGTGCCTCCACTCCAGAATGACTGGAGCCTGTTCTGTGACCACGAACTCAATTATGCGAGTTAATGTGTGAGAACATTACCTGTGGTATTTTTTCAGCTTGACTTCAGACCTGAGACAGACCTGTTACATTTTGTTTGTGTTTTTTCCCTGGGGTATTCCTCGGCTCCAGAGTGACTGGAGCCTGTCCTGTGACCACGGACTTGATTATGCGAGTTAATGTGAGAACAACAGCAGCAACAACAACAACAAAATTCACTATGTTTGATCATTTTCTCTGTCCGGAGCGCTGTGGTGTATGCTAAGTCTAAGGAGAAAGCGCAGCGCCTATGTTTTTCAGCAATGGCAGCAGTCCTTGTACAGATATTAACAGTAGACTTGAGAAGGATGTGAGCGAGGAGCGACTGATTATGCATTTTTTTAGGTTCCTTCCCTTGCCGTCCGAGTGATGCATAGCATGACGGGTTGTTCTTGTGGTCTGGCCGTCGATATATACATGCGGTACTCTGTATACGCTGTGCTGAACCATGATATCATACGCGTTGCAGTGCTCGTATGCGTAGCGGTGCTGGTGGTGATCGATCCCGAGGGCGCGAGTCTGTCGCGCTATAAGCAGACCGGTAGTCTATTTAGTTGTCTACGAGCCCGTTTCTGTATATTTGAATCTTTCGTTTCTCAACACATTCGGTATCGTTTGTAATTTTATTCCGGGAAATGTGCGGTGGGAGGGTGAAAGGAAGGAGGTGGGAATTTCTTTTTTGTTTTTGAGGTCTTGTCTGCGCCTGCATCGCTTAGGCGCAAGCACTACGACACACGCAGGGACCGAGGAGGCGATGTTGCTGTTGTACGGAGGCGTCGCCCCATATCCACCCACGCTTTGCGACAGCAAGGTGATGTTTTCTCGGCAAACATCGAGAGCAGGCAGCAGTCGGTTGGCCTGGCTTTTGCTTTTGGCGCTTTTCCTCAGGCGGAAGAAGAAAACGGGGGCTGAAAAAACGTTCCCCCGCTTTTTTTTTTGTTCTTTTTATCTCTGGTCGTTGCGAAATTTTTGAAAGCGGACGTGTACTTTGTAGTATTTGAAATTAAAAATACACTCGCGTACCTCGTACCTCGTACTCGTAGCCATTCCAGGAGCCCTTTCGTTTTTGCTCTTGTTTTGTTTTTGTTTGTATTATACTACTATCTGTAGTTTCTTCTCTCGGTTGTTTTTTTGCTGAGTTATTCGTACCCGGTACGCTGACATTTCCCTTGCTTTCCTCTTGTTCATTTGCGATTATTTATCTGTTGCTCTGTTTCACAATCTGTGACCACATAATTGGTGTCTCTAGTATGAAGCAGCAGCACGGACACCCCTTGTTCTACTGATGACGTTGGGTAGAAAGAACCGATTTAATGTGAAGACAAACACACACTACGTACGTACACCAAGCAGCTGTGAGATCGAGTATTTCGTAGCTAGTATTTCGTCGAAACTCATCTTTGCAAGCTGTTTGTGATACTCCGATCGCCGATCGCGTTTGTTACGCACGGGGTATGCATGTCCTCGTGAAAAATATTTAGGTCGGCGACTCCCCTAGTACTAGCTGGTACCAGGGTCAAGAGGGTGATGTGAAGACGTTCAGTCTTTAGTGATCTAATCAATCTGTGCACGGAAACTATATAACCCGTTTTGAGGTGGACAATTTGCTTTTTCTGCACGAGTGGCTCATTTCCGTTTTGTACGAGTGTAAGTTTGGTTTTCCTCGAGCATGAAAGGTGCACGTGGAAAGTGCCCACGTGCCTAGCTATGTCTTGCATAGTCTGATACCTATTACCTGGTATTAAACACTATCTCTACCACGGTAATAATAAATGCGTTTCGTGTTTTCTGCAACGTGACTGATAACGTGGGGCGGATACGTAGCTTTCTGGGGTAGAGTTTTTATGCACAACGTCTGTCGAAATGTCAGATTTCTGCCGGCGTGTGTGGCCGGAAGAAATGCGGTAACTCCGCTGGCTATAGAGGCATTTCGCCGCCGTTTAATGGGGGGGGGAGGTGAAACCCGCAGCTAAACCAGACCCCTTCCCTGCAAGCACTTGGATTTCTCGACTCGGGTTGCCGCTCAAATGATAGTCCAGCATTTAACGTTTCGAGAAAAAGCTAGTTGGAATTGGGTATATGGATGATATCGTTTTTGTAAAAATATGGTAGTATCCCACATAAAGTACCCCACGGTGCGTCCTTGCCAACCTTGTCATGGGGAGAGCGTGCAGCGGAGAGAAGTATCATGGTGCTGCCCTGATGCTGACCGCCTGTGTTGTACACATCACTTCGGATACGCCCCTTACTCGTGCAGCCTGTCCGCCTGTGCTGATTCGTGTGGCGGATGCTGAAGTCGTCAATTTTCACTTGGGGTTAATACCTCCTCCATCTCCAGGTATTAACCCTTTTGCGACCCAGGCGCATAAACGACACAAACTGATCCAGTTGTTGTTGTTCTCACGGTGACTCGTATGATCAAATCTGTTGTCAGGACAGGCTTCAATCAATCTGGAGTGAAAAACTTTGTGAGCGCGCAGTAGTGCGAGCAGTGTCGTACAGTTCTCTGGCGTGTGGCTCGGACACAAAAACCTGTTAGCTGGCACCATCCAACAGCCCGCGTTACTCTCATGGCTGGTGTTGTATAATTGTTACTTTGTTTTGGACTTTACCTCCCCTTGAAGCGCCAAAAAGTTTAGCGTGTGATGGCAACGATGGCGCACTTGTGTTGAGTTCGGTTCCTCCCCATTTTTTGTGCCGTGCACCGTCCTAATCAGCCTAATTTGTACACCGTATTCAATGGGTTTGGAGACGCATGGCCTAAATCCAAAACCAGTTGCCATAGTTTCGAGGTATACCTCTGTTTTATAGTTTGTGAACTTAGTGCTTGCTTTCTCTAGAATGAGGCGTGGGCACGGACACTCGGAGGTGTGCTGGATGTAGATGGGTGAAAATAACAGTTTAACGCCAGTACAACTGGAAACCCTTTCTTTTACAAATTTACTTGAAGTTAGTACAGGGAGGGATTTTGGGGCTTTAAAGGAAGGGGTTAAAGCAAAGAGCACACACTTCTTCCTGTAACAAGCTTACTGTAAGTTATACAATACCAGGGTATGATGCATTGTCGGGTCGGAATGAAGTGTAGGGTAGGGTGGCGTGGTAGCGTTCGTTCCGTGCCCTTCCCCGCCTCGAGCGCCATCTCAACGTTCGGAGGCGTTTTTTGTTGTTATTTTCGGTGTTGTTTTTGTGGTTTACGACGTCCTTATTTTTTCTTGCTAGTCTTCGTTAGTTTTGGTATCCATCTCCCTCGTCCCCTGTTACTCCGGTGAACTCTCCAGCGTTATATGACAAGTACGATGCTGTTTGGTCATTTTGGGTGATGGTTTCGTTTGACCATTTTCAAGTTCGTCTCGTGTCTTGTTTGGCTCCTTTTCTTGAGTGTTCTGATGCTTCATCACCACCACCAGTTTTTCCTTCTATTTCTGTGTTGTATTTTCGTGGTCTACGTTAAAATATGAAAACGTTCTTTTTCTGTATATACATGATGCATCTGCTGTTTTGCATTTTTTCGGGTATTTTTCACTTTTTTTCCGAAGTTTTTGCCTCTGTGCGAAAACCCCGATGGAGTTTTCTAGACTTCACTATGAATGATGTTATTTCCGGTATTTTCAACCGAGTGATGTTTTCTTGAGAGGCATGTAGGCTAGTTGCTTCCCGTCTCCCCACAATTTTTTTCTTGCAAATCATCACTTTTACTTTCCAGCTCAACTCGTGAGAGGTTTTACCCTCGGCGACCTTCGTGATGAGCCACAATCCATAGTCACAAGTGTCTTCCCTTCTCCCCGTCCGTGCGTGCCGTCATTTTTATCGCGCAGGGTTCAGCATTCCCACTTTTCAGCTTTTTTATGCTCGTCGATTTTCACAAATTTGCTTAAGCACGTTCTCGCGCTTTCCGCGACAGCAGTACGAGCCAATTTTTCAATTTTTCGCGCAAGACAAAGTCCAAATATATATATATATATATTGTCACACGTATCTACTTTCCAGCTTCTGGACAACCCGCGGTCACAGGTATCGTCCCTTCTCCCCCCCGGTTGTTGCCTTCAGTTTTTATTGCGCACAGGGTTCAGCAATCCCACTGCTCGTCGATTTTCCACCGAGTGTTGCTAACTCACGCTCTCGCGCTTTCCGCAAGGCAATTTGTGCGCAAGAAAAAGTCCCCACGAACTTGTACGAGTATGCACTCGGGCGGATTCGAACTCACGAAACTGACCTATACCAGGCTCGAGGATAACCTGACACGCCACCGGGGCGACCGGCAGTCCCTATATACGAGCACGAGTGTGCACTCGGGAGGATCCAAACCCGCATCACTGACTTGAGTGTGGACGAGATTCACCCTACTACTTGCTCCACAGGGGACGCCTGCACCTGTATTTTCCAGGGATGCGAGGGTCTATGGTCATTTGTACGACTATCTATGGCTAAAATATGAAGTGTGAACACCTTTCTCCCTTCCTTCATCCCCCTAGCTACTCCCCCCTCCCCCTTCCCTCGCGGTGATGATTTGCTGCTCGAGATACTGCACAAGGGATGCGTCGTAGCCGTCTCCTGTAGGCGCGCTGGTCCGGCTTTGAGGCCGCGCCCATATAATCCCATCGACCAAAAACACAGCTCACGTACGTACTCATAAAAAGTTGTACCAGGTACCTGGTATTACGTGCTTGATTATGCCAGTTAATGTAAGAACATATATCATACGTATGAATTTGATAGACCGCTACCCCCCTCCCCCAGTTATATACCAGGTATATATTACTTTGGACGCAAGTGTAAGGATCGTTTGGATACCACAGCTATCAACCAAACGGTTATTATATTTTCGTCCATAGTGGTATTTCATACCGCTGTGTGTGTTCACATGAAACTGATATTTCCACCCGTCTGCATTCAGCACAATCAGGGTGTGTGTTTTCATATCAAACTGGTAATTGCACCCATCTACGTTCAGCACAACCAAGGTCCGCGCTGTCAGACGAGCTCTGAGTTCACAAACTACGAGACAGAGATATACGATTCCAGTGCGGCAACGTGACTTGGCCATGCAATGTCAATCGCAGTGAGCACGCGGGCGAAAACAACAAATATGCAAGCCAGCACACCGGACTATTTGCAGTACTAAGGAAAGAAATAAAATATGAATAAGAAAGAAGAGAAAAGGAAAAGTAAAACAATTGGAAAGCACGAGGGAAACTGGAAGGCGCGACGAAAATGAAGAGCAAAGCACAACAGATAGCCAGCAACTAGAAACACAGCAGATGACGCCATCCAACCAAGCAGTGCAGCAGCAGTGTCCGTGCCGATGCCTCCAGGAGAGATGAGCTCTGGGCTCACGAACTACGAGATGGAGACACACAAACACACAACAACGTACAGCTAGTTGATTTGCATTGTACTTGAGAATACAGTGTAAATCCCTTTCAGTACTGTGAGCACGAACCCACACTAAGAAAGTTTGCCCCCGGGTGCATTTCTATAGAAACCACAAACTTACTAGATGTCTTGTGACCGCAAACATGTCTCGATTAATGTTTATGATAAATAATTAATCAGTTGGGACAGCAGTGGATGTGTAGGATATCGATCGGTGCGCAGATTGAATGGTTTGATGAAAAAACAACAATATCACCACCACCACCACCATCACCAACAAGACGACCAGAACAAGAACAGTGGTAGCAGCGACACAACAACAAGAACGAAAATAACAACTGCACCACCACCAACCACCTTTCACAACACAACAACCACAACAGCAACAACAACTTGGGACATGGGACTCGTCACGTGGGATTTGGGACCCTGAGCGAGATCCTCGCTTGACGGGGAGATCTGACGAGATCCGACGCAGCGAGAAGCTGCCGTCACTTGCGGGCGTTTAGCGACCGACCGTTTTTTTTATATACAACTGGTACGTTATCTATATCTCGTTTGTACATGTTGCGTGTGCGATGTGTTCTACGAGTTAGAGATGTGACGTGTGATGGTTGATAGATGGTTGAATCCTCCCCGACACGCAATCCGAACCAAATATGTTGGTTGCGGGCTGTGTCGGTTGACGGTCTGTGTTGGTTGACGGTCTACCTTTGTCCCGTCAAGACCTCTTTTATTCCATCATTTTTGGTAGGGTGAAGTCCTTGACGGATGTCCTTGACGTATCGCCTTGACATGTTCTTGACGTGTACTTGATCTCTCTCCGTCACGGCTGTCTTTCACGGGGCAAGGGTGCCGTCAACCGACATCGTTGACCGAAACGATGATTGTTGGTTGGCCGACAGCTGATCTTTGTTGCAGCCCAGGTCATCCAGTTTCACGTTTTTGGGGTCTTTCCCCGCATGTTTAGTGTTTACGTGATGTAGGGAAGGGGTCGATTGCAACGGTGGCGTTGCAGCTGCTTGTGCTGCCTCTGTTGGTGCTGGTGCTGGTGCTGGTGCTGATGCTGCCGCTGGTGCTGCTGCTTTGTGGCACCGTTTTGGCTGTTTTGCCACCGCGTGAGGGATTGCCACTTTTTGTCGGTTAGTTTCGCGATGTTTTTGGGAGGATCCATTCGACGATCATTGATGGCTGAAACTGGGAGATAAAATGTGGGTGGTTTCAAATTTGGGTGGTTTCTTTCTTCTGCTGAGCTCTGTTTTCTTCTGTCGTGCTGCTGTTTTGCAGCCGCCTGCTGCTGCTGCTACTGCTGCCCTTACTACTTTTGTACTGTGTTGTGCTGTGCCAGTGCCACGAGCTGAGTGCTATTGTACACGGACACGAACACGAATAATAGCATAAATCGCAGCAGCTGGCAGCAGCAGCGGTTTACCTACTCAAGGGCCTATTGAAACGTTTCCGGAATGATTTCACTCCTCGAGTGTGGTCTGAAGCGGTAGGACGATGTTGAAAAATATCAAAATATACGTACCCCTGCTGGCTGGCTCGTTCACTCGTTCATCTATACCGGCTCGCCCGCCACGAAACTTGCGGCGGTTCGGTTGCCCGGGTGTACGTACCGCCATGGACGGTGTCTTCCTCGAGTTCATATTCTTTTCAATAGGGGCACGCAAACCGCACGCAGCCGTTTCAGCCGGGCTTATGAACGCTCGGCATCTTTGTCAGCCGTAATAATTGTTAAACGCGCGGCCACGCAGCTTGCTAAGTTGAGTATTGCTCGCTCAGATGGTCGAACTCACAGCTGACGTACTTGAAATAGCTTGATAAAGTAAGTTGCTCTCACCCAAAAATGTTGGTGTGGAGTGCTCCGTTGTCACATTATACCCTCTTTGTGCTGTTGTGTGGATCGTACCAGCGGCGGCACCAAGCAAGCAGTACCTGTCGTCGTTTTTTTCTTCGGCTGCTGCCCTTGGACAGTTCGACTCTACAGATTTCTATAAAGCATCGTCATTCACTGGTAACGTCGGGCGGCAATTCAAGTCCGCGCTTTCTGACGATGCCAAATGAAAATATCAAAATTTTATTTTTTTCTTGTCGGAAAAAAAGAGGAAATTTCCACGGAAACTTCGTGTGCTGTCTTTCCCTGAGCGCCACCCGTTTGGGTACCCAGTACCCACCCACATCGCGACTCGAGAACGTGACCAGGACACGGCCACCGCTGCCTTGCGCACATTAGAACTGCACCCGAGTTTGGGGGGACAGGCTACTTTTGGATTAGTGTGGGATCATCATTCCTGTGGGGCTCGGGTGTAGCATAGATGGTGACCAAAAAAATAGAGACGTACGGTGTTATGAACCGTCGAGGAAGAGTATGCCGCTGTGCAAGTGTTGTCATGCTGTGCACGTGTATACCGTGTAGACATCGCTCTGTGTGCACTTTTGAGCGCACCCTATGTTTAGGCCAACAGCTTGACTTGCTTTTTTGTGTGGCCCGTGATGTATTTTTTGCACGTTCATGATGATTCGTTACCTCTGAGGTCCCAACAGGATTGAAAGAGCAGGCTCTAGATGCGCGCAGCACGCAAGTATTGTTATTGTTTGTTGTTGGCGTTGTTCTCACGTTTGACTCTTTATCGTTCTCAACAAGTCGATGGTCATAGGTTAGGCACCGGTCACTCTGGAGTGGATGAATACCCCAGGAAAAAAAAGGGGTGATATGAGGATGGGCGCGGCGAAGCTTTTATGTGGTTGTGGCAAATGCGTGTTGCCTTTCACAGTACGAAACCCCGTTTAGGCCTGAGATGTCAAAAACATGGAAAACGAATGACGATTTCAGCATCGCCCACCGAAAAGCAGCCGGGGCCGCGTAGGTAGGGAGTGTCCGCGCTGCTATAGAAGGAGTTGTACGATATGCGCGCAGGGAGCAGGATGATGCTGGGAATGCCGCGCGATCTTCCCGGAACGTTGTGAAGACCGCACTTTGTCGTTTCTTAGGTGGCCCTACCGGGGTCCCCGTAGGGGTATGCAGTATCCAGAGCTTTTCACGGGTCAGATCACTTCTAGCGGGCCGGATCGTGTCTGGGTGATCCGACCCGACCCGTGATATTTGAAAAGCTCCTGACCCGACCTGACCCGACCCGACCCGACCCGACCCGTGAGATTTCCACTCTCGCTAATCGGACCCGGCTCGACCCTGGGGTTTTTGAAATACCTTCTCACCCGAGCCGCGGGACGGTCATGACCCGTGACAAGCCTTGGTATATGCCTGGTAGCTGGAAAGGGTTGAAACGTTTGTTCGCGCCACTCGTCGAAGACTTGCAGAACACCTTCTGTAGTGTCTGTACTGGTCGTCCCTTTCCTAGAAACTACGAAACTGAGAAAATCATGCACTTACTGCTGTACGTTCGCGTTGCACAATGACAGGAGCATACCATGTACAACAACGTGTAGAATTACGGATAGGGCAACCAAAAAAAAGAGGAGACTTGCCGCCACTGCTACTCGCTGCTTGCCTGACATGTCGTTCGGTCTGCCTGGATCATTTTTGGGATTCTTGGCAGTGAAAAAAAGTGACTAGAGTACAGCGTCGGCCGCACGAAACAGCCCAGGCTACAGGGATAAGGTGTGTGTCCGGCTTGCCGTGTAAGGGGCTAACTGTACGGCATGCGCGCAGCAGCATGGCGATGCTCGCAATTCCGCGCGCTCTTCCTAGATAAGCTTGCGGTCCTCCGTGTTTTTTTGTTGTCCCCATGGTTGGGTGATGAAAGGGTTGCGTGGGTACCCTGGTTTAGGAACACTCCGTGACAAGCCGGAACGCACGCCACCCACACATTGCTCTTATCTGTACTAAGAAGCATGTTGCTGATATGTTATAGTATGGGCGGGACATGCCGATTTGATCGCTCCTAATTCCCGAGTGCTCTTATCCTGGACGCACTTGAAATCGGGGTACCCACTGCTGTATGACTGTTGGAGTGTGCCGAAGCACCCGGCGAAATCTGACACCATTTATCACGTGTATGTTTATCGGGACATACATCGCTGTTTTTGAACAGCCCTGGAAGCCCTCCGCTGTTTCACAGCCGTAGCTGGCAATACGCGGCACGCGACGTCGCCTCTCGCGTGTCGTCCTTGCCGAGTGTTTTCCTACTGTGCATGCCGCGGACGCGCGCTTCGATAGAGGTGCATGGTACCTTTTTGTTTCTGAGGTTTCTCAATTTGGGAGCTTAAGACCTCTCCCCAAATACTGATTTGGAGAAAAATGAACCTGCTACCGGATGAAAATTCCCATGGCCTAGGTACAAGACAAGAATCATACAAAAAAAATGACCAATTTCCGACGATTTTGGGTTAAGAGCCTCGTCTTTCAGAAAACAAACGTAGCCGAAAAGTGCTGACTCTTTCGTAGCACGCGTCCGCGTACGTTGCAGTTGCTGCTTATTGTAGATGTTTCCGCAGCCGGGGTTGAAGGTTGCGCGAGCAGCAGTGAGCGAAATGAAGAAATACGTAACCTACAAGGCAGTGCAGGACACCTGCAGTCGGTACAGTAGTGTTCCTTCTATTGTCCTTATTATGTGCCAGCCGGAAATACTAAATCGGCAACCGGCACTACTCCGCATACTGCCACTATTAATACCCGTTGTCCCTATCTGTGTCGAATGGTTTCACAGGCACTCTAGCGGGAAATCGGCACCAATCAACTGGCACTACTTGTATAGCGTTTCTCCCACGGTAATATTAATCAGGACATCTCCTATAGACAGCAGTAAGAACCAGGAAAATTGGTATGGATCTCTTCTTTTTTTTTTAGAATGGGTGCGTTCTACCTCAGTTCAACGACTCCCGAGTTTGTCATTTTCCTGCCTATCCCAGGCTGGCTTTCCTAGTGGTGTTCCTTTTCGTGGTGGATGTCATGCGCTGCATGCCAGGCGAGGAGCCGAGTGGAGCACCCCGTGCAGCTTTTACGTACAGCCGGGGTGGAGCGATCTCGCCGTCCTGTAGAGCTGTAGGTTGGCTTACTACACTACTAGTAATTCGTGGACTAGTTTTTTGTTGGACGGGTACTATAGTTTGTTTCGTTCTGCGTTTGTGTATCTGACTGGTGCGTTGTGTGGCCTGCGATGTGTTTTATATCGAGGGTGACTTAAAGCAGTGAGTTGGCTTTGTTGGCCACGCAACTTGTATCTACAAAAGCGGCCAAGTCCAACCAACTCAACAGCCCCATCTGTACCCGCCTGGTGACTGCTCCCCCCCACGCATTTATGAGCGCTTTTGGTCCGTATCGCGAGCATGACGGAATGCCTTACTTCTCACAACCACCACCGTCACCACTATTAATACTACGACCGCCGCCGCCACCACCACCCGACACATCTTGCAGTTCGACCACCTACCGTGTAATACCTGGTTGTCCACAATATGTTAATTCTATAGACGTCATTGTAGCACCCTTATAGGTATTACATTGGTCGTGTGAGATCACTACAGCCTCACTACAGCAAGCAGTATAGGAGTATTAACAATAGTGGTGTAAATATTAACAATAGTAAATATATTAGTCACTCGTTTGGGCTGTGGGAAGCCACGTACGATGGCTGAGCACATTTGGAGCGTGGACTCACCAATCCTCTGGGGTGTACGGTCTATCTTTGGCACGAGCTGGGCAATGCTGTGAGCGTGTTTTGCTAGTCCTTGCGGTGTAGGTCCGCTACTGAATGTGCCGGTCGTTAGCCCAGCTGCGCCAGGTTGCTGCGTGCGGCCGATGCTGTGTTCGCCATGCTTTTCGTGTAGTCTTTGCTCCGAAATTTCTAAAGGGTTTTTGTTATTACCAGGTAGTCGTCGGGTCTTTTCTCTTTTCGCTTTTAAAGTATCCCGAAAAGGGTCACAGCAATGGTGTAAGACCGGTCGCCCCAGTGACGTATCAGGTTATCCTCGAGCCTGGTATAGGTCAGTTTCGTGAGTTCGAGCCCCGCCGAGTGCATACTCGTATAAATTCGTTGGGATTTTTCTTGTGCACAAATTGAGTTGCGGAAAGCGCGAGAGCGTGAGTTAGCAACACTCGATGGAAAATCGACGAGCAGTGGGATTGATGAACCCTATGCGCGATAAAAATTGAAGGCAAGAATCGGAGGGGGAGAAGGGACGACACCTGTGACCACGGCTTGTCCAGAAGGTGGAAAGTAGAAGTGTGACAAAAATAAAATAAAATTAAATAAGATAAAAGACCATCGTGGTTTAAGACCATCCGGGTTTGAGACCGTTCGGTGTAAGACGTTTCGGGAGGTAAGACCAGGTAAATCGGCCAGTCTACTTGGAATAAGAGTGGGATTCTTTGTGCACTAGTAAAATATAAGAACCTGCATGGTAGAGATAAGACTGCCAAAATTTGCTGTTCACAGGGTGAATATCGTAAGCCCTTTACAGAGCCTCAAATCCCCTCCACATACGAGCTGGGCCGGCTGTCAAACTAACATTCCGTGTTTCAGCCATAAAATTCGAACCATTGGAAGCTAAATGTTTCTGAAAACATTGTTGGAATCGGCCAATCAACGCGCGTATGCACAACCACGTGTCTTTGCTACAGAGCAGGTTCCAGCGTTAAGAAACTTCACGGCACCATATCGTACTGGATTTAGTGAAGGTGAAACCGTTGTTGTTTTCGATTTCTTTTGCGGCGCAATTTTTAAATGTGGGTTTGCTTCGCTGTCGCCACATGGTCACACTGATGCTGCCTCACACACAACATGCCACCAAGCGCGCCAACCAAGCAGCGATTGCTGCGAACCTCTATACCTAGAGTATTCGAAGGTACGAGCACCGGGAAGTGGTGCCTGTCGATACGAACTCTCTGGGTGAAAATTGATAGCTTCTGTTGCATCTTTTGTTGAACGTAAACTTTGTGTTTTTCCTCTACAGGAGTGTACCTGTACATGCCTGAGCATGTCTTGCTACGTACAACATACGAACTCGTACGTACATAGAAGTACATAATACGTTGACTTCGCTCTCTGAACGCGTTTATTTCATGATTGTGTCTCGCTCGGCCAACACGGTTGCTTTCGGGTTTCTTTTGGTTAGATGTGGTCGGTATTTTGTCTTTAACAAAAACAGGAAAAACTCGGACGAGATCTTGGGCAGATTTGAGCGAAACTGGTGCGTAGTTGCGCATACACAGCGCTTATCACCTACGTTTTTGATGAAATTTTGACAAGTGGCCCGCAAGACACATATGAAGATAATGCCTGTGGTTCTTTTTCTTTTCTCTTTTTTTCCTCATTTTTTCACGAATAGTCCGAATCTCGAAAATCCTTCATCGGGCATGACTCGGCCAAAAGAAACTAAAAAAGAAGTAACCATAGCTATCATGGCCGTATAGTCTTATGTCTGTGGAACAGGTTTCTCAATTTTTCGTGGAAAACGATCATGAATTCGACAATGCAGCCTCGGTTGAACACACTCTCCACCCTCTTGGCCGGCCCAGCTCGTACTAATTCCAAGATATTTGTCCCCCAAAACGGGCTTCCAGTTGTGGACGGGGTACGCCGCTTGTATTATGCGCCAGGTACCAGATATGGGCCGTCTATCATTCGCGTCCTCTACTCTGCAGGGGCGGTCATGTCCGAGAGCAATCAGTAGTCACTGCGGTCAACCCTTTTGCGACCCGGATAGCACGACCAAAACCTAGAGCAGTTGAATCTTCTCAACCGTCCACACGTCGGACAAATGACAAATCACCGATCCCCACTTGGTGTGGATATTTCAGGGCAGATCTGTATGGTCTGGCGTATGTTTCCGAATGGGAGCCGTACGATCTGCACGATCCAACGAAAACCTTCCAGGGTTGGATCTGTACCCGTTATATACAGATCCTGCACACGACATACGATAGATACAGGATCTACTACTGGACATGATGTATCATACATAGGGATTTGTCCCAGGTGTGCAACCTTGTACGGAGAGCGATCTGCAGCATGACTAACGTAAGCATAGTAATGCTGCAAGGCCGCTCTGAACAACTTTCAATAACTCCTTGCGGTGTGATTCCGGTCCTTTTGAGAAACTGCTGTTTGCAGCATCCCTTAGCCTCGCAGCGCAGGGCGGGGTTGACATTTGTACCCGATGCTGCTGTGGTGTATGTATATGGGTTTGTTTCGCCTCTTACGTGTAAACACGATTTTTTCACTCAAGAGTTCAAGGTCTGATCGTAGCTGGTTCGGTGCCACCCTCCTCGGACACGCGGGCAGAGCTCCCTCGGTATCCCTGCGGACGGCCTCGCCGTTGATAGGCAAGGCCGGGGTGTAAAAGGGAACGCGGGGTAATGGCGAGTTTTTAGGCGTCCGGCAAACCCAATTGAAGATTCCCGTTGACGTATTGTATATCTGGTGTCTTGCTGTCTTGCGGGTCTCGAAAATACGGCCTGAGCGTCTGATGCGCCTTCCTCGGCGGCGGTCAGTTAGTTTACGTACGTATACACACACCAGAATTCAATGTTGCCCCTTTTTGCTACGTGGAGTATATGCTGCAAATATGCACTAAACTGTAGTGTTGCCCGTTTTTGCTACGTCGTTCCGGGAGCCAATCAACACATTTAGGACAGCGTGCTATTGTTGTCAGGCAGGATGCGAGTGCTACGTACATGCTTCAAAAGTGAACGTCTTCGCATCACTCTTTTGACCCTGGTACATACCAGCTAGTACTATTCATAGTACTAAGGGGAGTCGCCGACTATGTTTTTCACGAGGACATACGCACCCCGTGACAAGCGCGATCGGCGATCGGAGTGTCACACACAGCTTGCAAATCTGAATTTCGACGAAATACTCGATCTCAGAGCTGCACGGGTAGTGTATTTTTAGGTTTTGATAGAAAGTCAGGTTGAATTTCCCCTCCCCCCCCCTGAAGAAATGATCCCACTTTATTTCCAAGCAGTTTATCCCCAGAAATGCGACTGCATTTCTAAAGGGGTTGTTAGCCCGTTTGCCAGTAGAAATGACACATTAATTCCAACTTCAGCAGTAGTTTGTCCTTGAAACTTGGGTTCAGGCCTATGATAAGAGGATTGCCCTTTTTTTTTTTTGATGCTCTGGCGAACGGGTAAAGACGTGGCCTCACTGCTTTAGAGCCCCAAAATCCCTCCCCATACTAAATTCAAGTAAATTTGTCCCCAAAAAGAATTTCCAGTTGCAAATGCGTTGAGCTCATCACACTCGCACGTATTTTCATCGTTTGGTGTGTTAATTTAACTCAGCCTTACTAGTAACTTTTTTTGGACTCAATTATAGCGATAAGCACGATGAGAGGTGCGGTACTATGCTATTATTAGTCCGCAGCAACGAGTTGGGACACAAGTCCAGCGATAAGCACGACGAAAGGGTGCGGTCTTACGTTAGTGCGCAGCAACGGTATCACCCAAGTTTCATTTTCTTGCGCACGTGTCGTGCAATACGACTCCTTGCAGTGTCGTAGCCCTCACGTGAAGTCGTCGTTACCTAGCCTGTGATAGCAGCCCGCTTTGGTCCGAGTGGCATATCCTGCAATCATCATATTTATTTCCCCCTCTGATTTCCCACAAAGGCAACAGGGTTGAAACCAAGTAGATTGCCCTCACACCTAACCATGTGGGGTGCAGTTTATATTATTAATAGTTGTATAAATGTGTTTTTCTTTTACCCAGATCTAGCGTTCGAAAAAAAACTAGTGCGGTTTATGAACCTTCTTATATACAACCCCCCCCCTCCCCCCCCTCCCTGTGAACACTCCGCCCTCTCCTCACTGGTTGGACGACTTACAGGATATACATGATAAACTGATTAATCCCTTCCACAACCGTCAGATTTGTCCCCTTGAAGGATTTATAGTGTCCGCGCACAGATTGTTGCCCCGCCCGTCCCCCCCCCCCCCCCTTCCCCCCCCGCTCCCCCTTTTCAAACCCCGGCCCCCACGCCCTTCAAAACTCCGCCCTCCCCTCACCGGTTGTACGACTTACAGGATACGCTTGATAAACTGATGCATTTCCTTCCACAGCTGTCAGATGTTGTCCCCCTCAAAAACGGGTTCTATAGTTTTCGCGCGCACCCTGTTGACCCTGGTACAAGCTACACTGTAGTTCCAAGGGGAGTCGCCGACCTATATATTTAATGAGGACACAAGGACACACACAGCAGTAATACGCGCGATCGGAGTATCACACACAGCTTGCAAATATGAGTTTCGACGAATCTTTGTGAAATCTTCGATCTCACAGCTGGAGTGTATTTTTATTTTTATAATATATAGGAGAAGAGCTCGCAACAGTGACAGTATGACTGACCGTGCTGCGCGCGTGTTGTGCGCCTTCTTCGGCTTCACTTCGGACACCTCCTCCACCAATAGCCCGGGCTTTTCCGTGTGGCCGATGCTATGGTGGACATTGTGGACATTTTTTTCGACGCCTTTTCTTTCTGGAGTCCCAAATGGAGTAATGACTCGTTGCAGTGTAGTTCCCGTATTCATGTATGCACGTGTGGTCGATGGTACTATTATGCTGCGAGCTTTTTTAGGTCCGTCTCTTCTCGCCTGTGAAGTCACGACAGGGTTTGAAAGGGATACAGAACCTTGTGGTTTTGAATAGCTTGATTCGGGTTACCCTCTGCGGAGGAGAGGGCAGAGCGCCTTCCACACACATGCGCATGGTATGGCCTTTGATGGACAAGACAACACCGGAGTGCAACAGGGCGCGAGAATACAGTAGTATCCGCAACTTTCACGTTCGGCGGACCTTTTGTCATGGAACATTCCCGGTCGCGTATTCGTATTATGTTATATCGTTTTTCATTTTCCGGTGTCTTAAGGGTCTCGACAAAACGTCTGGAGGGCGTGTCTTGACAAAAAAACTTGAACCTGGTGGAATGGCACGAGACTAATCGCATTCGTTTGTTCCATTCCGACCTGTTTAGTGTTCGATGTGAACTCGTGAATTTTGGGCAACCGGCCCGAACAGATAGCTCTACTGACTTTTGCGGCGGGACCGTGCAGCTCGACTCGAGGGTAGGGGTTTCGTCACGTGGGCAGCGCCTACTCCTGAACAGCTGTACGCGCAAATATACCGCAAGACACAGCAGTACAGAAGACGGTGTTAGCCATCCATGTGGCACCCTTGGGACAATTTAGAAGTTGTGATGATGCCCGTCGTGACTCGACGAGGACTACTGAAACTTCATGAACATCGGTGCCACACTGATGCCAGAAAATGTAGCGCCAGAGCCTTGTTCGCCACCCGGTCTTTAGTCTTTCCGTTGTGAGCTTCCTGCTCAGGCCTTGGCGGTACCACGCAGCTCCTGCCGCCTGAGGCGTCCAGATATGCTCCATCCCGTGAGTCCTCTGTTATCCCTTGTACACCCACCTACTCCCTCATGAGCCTCCAACATATGAAGCAACACACACCCAGATATGAAGCAAGGCTCCCTGCACCCTGCACCAATTAGTTGCTTGCCGTAGCTCTCCTTCTAAGTGGGCCATTCGGTTTAGCTGAACAAGATAGACTACTCCAGCACTTGTTCTTCCTCTCCCAAAATTCACGGTCAATGTGGGAACGCTAGAAATCTGAGAAATCTACCGGGCATTCGATTCGATAATCAAACAGCAGCCATCCTATATTGTTCTGTTCTAGGTCTCGAGTGTTTCAATGCCTTTTCGGGGATGTTAAGACTAAATACGTGGAAGTGTGGTAAGCTTTAGCTTTACTTTTCCCCATCCGCCGGAGGATAAAAAAAAAAAAAAGTGAAGACTGGTGAGACATGTCCTCAAGTCTCGGACGCTGCTTCCGTGGCGGCGGCAAGTCAGCGTATGTTTTCGTACGTCCTACTCGTACCACTGCTGTAAATGTTGCCCCTTTTTGCTACGTATGTATGATACATGCGCTCTTATTTTGGTAGTTTAATGTCAAGTAGTTTGATCTCAACCGGAACATACGGCGTGAATTACAGAGTAGTTGTAAGTTGTAAAAGATAAAAGGAGTTGCAGCACATTGCACCCCAGGTCATGTGGGATTTGAACCTGAAAAATTTGAACCAGAAAAACCTGATATTTTGACGACACAAAAACGTCCGCTGCCGGGGTTGTAACGAGGACCACTGATAGGGACAGCACACGCTATCGCTACAGTGGGATCCGAAGGGTGCGCCAGCTAGCATTGGGTTGCGAAAGCAACTGAGCTAAATCGACATACGACGCGTATGCAAATACGTGCAAGTGTGGTGAGCTCAAGCTTGATTTTTCCCCATCCGCCGGAGGATATAAAAGAATAAAAAAACAATACCTGGTACAGTTTTTTTGTGTTTGTATTATTAATAGCAGCGTCTGTAATCATGAGTCCGGCTATTTCTACTTCGATACTAGTGGTTTACCGACACGCTGAGGGGATCGAACCCTAATTTGCTGGACGGGTGTGCAAATAACGCGTTGCACACCCCCACCTAGTTCGTGCTAGGCACCCTGATCACACACCGATGTGATCCCGTCCGGACCTGAGCACTCCCAACAGACCCTGGGTACGAAATACCTGGTCTACAATTTGCCGCTTAACAGGGCCCACCTGGTACCATGATCCCGAGCCGACGAAATCCACTAAAATCGAGGGTTTCCACCAAATGACCACAGAAAAAAACAACGAACACTAAGACCAGTATATACTTGAGGATGTGTAAAGTTTGTTTTGCAGACCCGTCCTGCATTCAGGGCGCGCCCGCCTTATGGGGGGTTTGGCTTCAAAATTTCGTCGATTACTTCTCGTTGGGGTCGCTTATTGCTTGAGTGTGTGGTGTACCAGGTATTGAAGTGTCCACAGCTGTGATATTGGTAAAATACCAAACGTCTCAGTTTTTTTTTTCTTTGTCATGGCTGTTCCGAAAGGACTACACCATATTTTGTTTGTCGTCGTATTGCTCGGGCGTCAGCTGACGTTCTTCTGGACGACCTAAACGCTTAGAGCATCGATGTATGTCGGTATCATACTGATCTAATATTACATATCGACCTCTCGTATGACATTATTCTTAGAGGGTGATGAGTGATTGGTAATACGAAAAGTCTCAGTTTTTTGTTTTGTTTTTGTCATGGCTGTTCCGAAAGGACTATACCGTATTTCTTTTGTCGTCATTGCCCCGTCCCACGAGAGTTAATTGTGCTGCCTGTGCTTGAGCCCCCCCCGGCGTTTTTTCGAGGAGCCCAACGCTTGGAGTTCGGTTGCATGTCTGTATCATTCTACTGTGGTATAATAGGCTGAGTATACTTGTCTGGGCTGATCGGCATTATTTTTCAAATTACTTGCTGCGCGGTGGCTATTTTTATTCATTTAGTTTTCAATAATCTCCCCGCCCTAATTAACTTGAGACACCCCCGGGATTTGAAGCCAACCAAATCCCAAAAGGGAAGCTTGTACAGTAGTGTTTGCGAAAAACGTTTTTCGCAGAAACAGAAAACGTTTGTTCAAAATTCCTCCCAGAGGTAAGATTTTGCGGTACTTTTGTAAAACAAGAGGCGAAAAAGTATTTAATGGAAGGTAGGGTTTGATAAAAAGTTGCGATACTTTTTGTTACTCTGTTCCATTGTCCTACAACGCACCGAGCATTTGCCCGATCCACCTTCCTTGCCTGGCACCCACCACTGCCTGCCGCTTGCTGCATCGACACAACACTACCATCGACTAGAGCACAGAGACTCGAGAAGTGTGGCTAGAGTATGACGCGGGTGAACGGCGTTTGAGTGTGCTACGACGGTGCGCTCTCGCTCGCTTGCCGTGGAGAATGCTTCGTTTCGTAATGGCTACACGTACTCGTGCTCGTGATGTTTTGATGCTGGTAGACCGTGGCAGCATGACAGTTCATGTATCGTTTCAATTCAACCACACCGCAAGAGCAGCAGTAGCAACAGCAGCGGCGGTGGCGGCGCGGTGTGAGGCCGGCGTGGTCTAAATATCAGGAGCCGGGCGTGCTCGGAGCAGAGCGCGCCGGCGCGGTGGCGCGCGTAGGCTGAACAAAGCAGCAAGCAGCAGCAGTACACGACGAGAAGGTTGCTCGGTCTCAAAATTGCAAAAAAAACAGAACGTTGGAAGCTGTTGCTGTTGCCGGTGCTGGTACTGGTGCTGCCTGTTTTTGATGCTGAAGCTGATGCTGCCGCTAGTGTGCTGCTGCCTGTTGTGGTGGGATGGCAGCGGTAGCACTGCGGTCAACTCTACCGCCGCGGCCGTTGATTGGCTGCCGTCGCTATCCCTAATTCCTCCCTCGGTTTTGGAGGCGTCGCCCGCAGGGTTTTGTTTACTTCCAATGCAAACGCGCCTGAACCACGATGGGAGGCGAGTCCACTTTTACAGCGGAAGGAAAGTACTTCTCCGAAGGCCGTTTCCACTCTCTAATGTAATCGACTGCATTATTCCTGGTCGCATTGGGCGATTGATAAGACCGCAAGGTTTTTCTTTTTGTCATCTCCGCGTCTCCAATGGCTTGATGTGCTACCAGTTCTTGGGCGTCAGCTGACGTTTTTGCCGAGGAAGTATACGCGTGGAGCACCTCTGCCATGTCTGTATCATACCGATACGGTATTCAAAGTAATATGCTATGGAATACGGTATCGACCTCTTGCATTTCCTTGCATTTCGTTTGGTGGGTGATGGACTATATCTAGGCGATTGATAAAAGGCCGAAAAATGCGGAAATATTACATTTTTTCTTGTCGTCAGCTCCGGTCCCAAAAGAGTTCGTTGTGCTATGATATCATATGACCAGGGCTTTTCACGGGTCAGGCCAAACCTTGCGGGTCGAGTCGGGTCGAGTCACCTAATCCCACCCGACCCGACCCGTGAGATTTTTAGAGCCTCCTGACCCGACCCGACCGGACCCGACCCATGAGATTTCAAAATATTTTCACCCGACCCGACCCGACCCGACCCGACCCGCGGGTGGGGTCGGGTAATGACGCGTGAAAAGTCGTGCATATCAGTGCTTGGGCTGCAGCTGATGTTTTATTTTAGGAATTAAGCACGTGGAGCACCTCTTCATGTCTGTATCATACTGTTACCTGGATGCGGTACCGGTATCATTTATCGACCGCTTGTGTTTTCGCTGGTCGGTGATGAGCGAGTGATGAGATCATTTTTTCGCAATGTCATCTGCGAGTGTCCCAAAGGGTTATAACTGCTTGTGCTTCGTACATGAATATATCCCGGTGCTTGGATTTCAGCTGGCTTTTGAACTGACGGTTGGAGCACCATTGCATTTCTGTCGTCATCCTCGTGTGACACGTGTGTGACATGTATGTCATGCTGGCTGGATATATATACCTGTATCATACTAGTATGCTACGTGTATCATACTGGTACTCTATCTGTACTATACTGGCATGAATATAATATCTGTATCATACTGCGTATGATATGCCAGGTATGAAACCAGGACTGTATCATACTGGTACTTGTATGCTATTTGATGTTGCATTATACTGGCATAACATATCTGCCCTTTGTATTTGCTACAAATTGTGGGCAAGCCGTGGTCACAGGTGTCGTCCCTTCTGCCCTCCGGTTCTTGCCTTCAGTTTTTATCGCGCATAGGGTTCAGCAATCCCACTGCTCGTCGATTCTTCATCGAATGTTGCTAACTCACGCTCTCGCGCTTTCCGCAAGTCAATTTGCGCACAAAATAAAGACCCTACGAAATTATACGAGTATACCAGGTATCATGTACCAGGTATGTTGTCTGTGTCATACGGGAACGGTATATCGACCCCTTGTGCTATACCTGGCGGGTGCGTTTAGCTGTAGTTTTTGTGACGAACTGACCATCGCTCCAGCTTGTGGACTTTGGGGGTGGTTTTCGGCGCTCCAACGACCACTTCAGGAAAACCGACGCCTATCTACGCATTGACGATATTCAGACGCAGTCAGCTTTGTCCCAACCGAACCTGGGTGCCCATCCTTATCACTCATCTTACTGGTGCTATTTTGGAGTTAGTATTTCGACTATTTTAGCGTTCGTATTTCGACTATTTTAGAGTTGGTATTTCGACTATTTTAGAGTTGGTATTCCGACTATTTTAGAGTTGGTATTTCGACTATTTTAGAGTTCGTATTTCGATGTAGAGTCCACACTCTGCGCCAAAAAGGAGATGCACAGAGGCCATATAGGGCCTCCACGCGGCACCAACGGAGATTCACAGGGGCGGATGTGTTTTGTTATGTTGTACCAGGTATTTTTTTAATCCTATACCTCGTAGCGGATGGGGAAAAAGTACGCTGAAGCTCACCACACTTGCACGTATTTTCGTACATGTTGTACTTTGAAGTATGTCAATTTGACTCAATTGAATTCGCAATCCAGCTGGTTTGCTGGCGTTCCCTTCGGTTCCCGCGATAGCGATAATAGCGCGAGCTGCGTCCCTACCGGCGGTCCCCGTTACTACTCCCGCAGCGCAAGCTGTCGTTGTATACGGATGGGTGAGTATGTCGACCCAACTTGATCCCTGGGGATCAGGTGCGGTGGAGATAGCCACCCGGAGTGTCATCCCTCCGAGTAGTGTGGGACTTGCGCAAGCTCACCCACTAACAAAATCCTCGACCACCAGAAAACTGCCTTCCGCCGGAGTTGGTCCAGTTACGGTCTACCCTGTAAAGCACCCATTCGGGCGTTCGACCTCGATTTGTAGCTTTTTTTCACTTATAACACCCATTCGGGCGTTCGTCCTCGATTTTGTAGCTTTTTTTTTTCTTCACTGTTGATACGTATGACTCCTCGGAATTTGAGAGGGAAATACTGGCGAAATAAAGTGGCGAATATAGAATCGACCGCGCGAAGCAGCCCGAGCTACGGGTGTGTGTGGGGGGGTGTCCCAAGTGCGACGTCGGGGGGTATACGACAGGCGCACAGCATACTGCTATTAATAGTCGTATTCAGCAGTAGTGTCATATACGGGGCCGCAAAAATGTGTCCAAGGTATTAGTATGGAAATGGCCAAGAATATGCGTACTGGTATGAGCGATATATGCGAGGTAGTCGACGTTTTTCCTGAAAAAAAATGTTTTGCCGATCTTTTTCCGGGAAACTTCATGCAGGTCGGCCTGGGTTGGGGTTAGGGCTAGGGTTAGGATTTGGGTTGATAGGTTTCGTGGCGTTTTCCCCGAAATCCTTTCTCGTAATACTGGAATCACACGCCGTACACACGCAAAGTTTCTTTTTTCCCATATTGCGTTCTGTATCATGTGCCAGGGCATGCTTTCTTGATATGGCCTGCATAGGCGGCTCACTGCTGTCGCGAGCTCTTCCTAGATGATTGATTGGATCGCACCTGTCGTTTTTTTTGGTGGGTGGTTACGAGAGACTTTTGGGCCCAATAACATGATCTGTACATTTATTTTTTGGTCGATATGAATGGAATCCAAAAGGACTAGTTTTTCTACACTTTTCAAGGCTCCAAAAAATGGTCGGTGAATTGGTGGACCCCCTACAAAGAAGCTTGAAGGTTGAAGTGGTGATGCCGACTGGGTAATTTTGACGCCAATCTTGGGCTCTTCGTTTCTGGAGGCGGCAGCGGGGGATCTAGGCTTCTCACCATTGTGAGGCCGAAGGTGCTATAATGGTCTCTACCTGGTTATATTTACAGTAGCGGCCCCGATATAGCGGCACCCTGAATAGCGAAATGCCCTAAATAGCGGCACGAAAATCTCTTGACACCATCTTGACCCGATATAGCGGCAAATGCCCGCTATTCAGGATCGGGCCCTCATTAGCGGCAATTTGAGGTATTTCGCCACCGCGATAGCGGCAATCTGCTGTCCACAGGACCCCCTACAGCAGTAGGATACAGGATCCATACAGCAGTACAGCTGCAGTAGTACAGCAGTACAGTACAGTACAGCAGTACAGCAGCAGTACGCACCACGACGGTGGTGGGCGCCACAAGCACCTGCTCGCAAGCATCATGCCGGCATGCGCCGATCAAGAACTACGAGGCGCGACTCGCGAGCGACGTGGGGAAGGGGGCGTCGAACAGTTCCAAGGACGCCGGGGTGGCGGAGCTCATGGCAGCTCTTAATGCCCTTAGCTTGGGCGTGAAAGAGGCGACGGCAGGAGTTGTAGACTCAGAGATGTCGGATGTCTTGGCGCACCTTAACATGACCGCGGGCAGGCCTGCCCACCCTGCCGCCGTCAAGGCGACGAAGGAATGGGCAGAGTTGGAGGAGCAAGAAGAAATTGCGAAGGCTTTGGCTCAAGACGCGAACGACGTCCTCGTTGAGAAGGTTAATAACTCGTACGTCGAGGAAGACATCTGCCCTTCTGACGAAGAGCTAGAGCCGAGCACCATCGAAGACGATGAGAGCGGAGACGATGACGAAATTTCGCCGCCGTCGCATGCGGAGCTGTCTTCTTATTTTGGTCCTCTAGAGAATTACGCAGAGGCGTACGGTATGCGTGAGGCCGGATACTTGCTACGTAGGGTCAAGATGGCATTTCTCGCATCAAAGTCCGCTACACCGGGACGGCAGTCGGACATCAGAGCGTTCTTTTAATCACTGCGGACTTTATTCGGCAGAAACTTGCGCCAAAGCGTTAAGGCAGGAGTTGATGTACTGTCACAGAGGGGTGATGTTTGATGTCATCATTTGATGCATCAATTGGTTCAGCGTACGAAATGTTCGGCCGGTTCTGGTAGGTGTAGAAGTGATCAATACATGGTCCGTGATGAAAAAACATGCGCGCTACGCTGTGTGGCCTTTCTTTTCGACTGATTCTTTTTTTCATCCTTTGTACATCAGGTTACACTCGTAGGCTGCACAAGAGTAGGAGGCCTCGACAGCAGTACGAGTACAAGTACAGTACGGGGAGTGGTGGGTAGGAGATGGAGAGACCGTCTGCATGGATTCACGAGCAATACACGAGCAATACACGAGCAGTGAAGGCAATAACAATGACACAGCATCATACCTTGTCAGTAGAACACATGCCACTAACTTACAGCGCGCAGAGGCGCAGATTCCGTGAGAATCAATCTGGCGTTGTAAACACAAGTACGAAGCTGTTTTCCCCCATAGCGGCAAATATACCGCTATTGAGGACTCATTAGCGGCTAAATCACCGCTATATGGGTATAGCGGAGTTGCCCTGAATAACGGCAATTTGGCCGCCTGGCACTACATGCCGCTATATCGGGGCCGCTACTGTATAGGAATCGAATATGCTATCATGGTACACTGCAGCTGGTAGTATTTATAGGAGACCGGAGATTCTGTGATACCTGGTATCCAGTAAAGTTTAGCAGTGTTTATACCGGTAGGAGACCGGTTTTTTTGGGCCCGTTGATGCCTCCTTTGGCCTTTGTAAGTACCGGCTCCTGGCGAGCTACTCGTACTAACTGTTTGTAGAGTCTTTTTGACCGTGTCAATGCCTACTTTGACCTCAGTACGCTAGTCTGTTAGCTTTTCGTGTAAAAGCGATCAGTCAAGGAGTCGAATCGAAGTCTCGCACCACGTGATGAGCGTCTTTGTATCACCCTATTGACGTCGATACTAGCTAGCACTAAGGGGAGTCGCCGACCTAGGTCCTTCATGATCGACATACACACCCCGGAACACACGGGATTGGAGTATCACACACAGCTTCCAAAGATGCGTTTCGACGAATCCTCGAGCTTACAGCTGTACGAAATACGTAGTGTATGCTTCATTCTTAATACGAGTAAATGTAATCATGTGTATCATATGATATGAACGCGTCTTTGCTTGGGAGTTGATGCTATTAATATTACGATTATTTCGGCGCAGAGTATTCGCGTGAAAACGTTTTTTTTTTTCCTGCTGTATACAGTAGACCATACGTGAACCCGGGATCTGCTACCGGTACACACGGAGGAACCGGACGTTCTTTGGGTTATCTGGCCGTTAGGCCTGAGTTTGCCAGTGCCTACAAGTATGCAAAGACAACTCAGAAAACATTTACGTACAGCAGGATAAATTATGCTAGAGGAAAAAAAATTGCGTGGCCCGCGTCCGCTTCCCGTCTTGGGAGACGGATTATTTCAATTGGAGACGGATTATTTCAATTGAATTGTTCGATAAAATGCCGAAATGAGTTTGCGCGGCCCCCATGGGGGCTTGAAGTGATGACGTTGGTGCCGTTGTTGCGCTTGTTGCCCTCGGAGGGCGATGAAAGGCGGGCGCCGCCGCTCGCGTCGCCTCAATCTTGAGACAGAAGCGCGTTGATTCAAGGTATGGTGAAGGGGGGGTGGCTTGGTGTCTGCGTATCGATGCCTGCCTGCCTGGTAGCGCCGCGCTGTGCCACCGTACCGGCCGTGTATCTCGAATTTGTGGCATGCCATATGATACGTGTGTTAATACGAGTCGAGGAACTACCGGAATAGCCTAGTCTAGCTAAATCGGTTGTCGTTCTGCATGATATGCCGCCTTGGTTTTTGGTTTGGTTTGTTTTTTCTACCGACCTGTCCACTCCTTGTGTGCCGATTCGTGGGACCACGGGCCATTTTTGGCAAGTCAGCTGCGTTTGCATATAATACGAGACGATCAGCAACAACAGCAGCAGCAACAGAACAGCTTACCAGGTGTGCCGTCGTGTGTTGTGTGCTGTGTTTTTGTCTTTTTGTTAGTGCCCAGTGCCGGTCGCCCCGGTGGTCTAGTGGTTACCCTCGAATGCTACTGGCGTTGGTCCTTGGGTTCGATGCCCACCGTGGTGAGATGTTGAATATAGTTGCATATATGCAAAAAAAAATCAACTGTTGAGGGCGCGTAGCAGTGTGGGTAGGCACAAGTCGGCGCGAGTCGACGAGGGAACAAAATGCTGAATTATTCTCGCGATAAAAATGAACGCACTTAACCGTGGTGGGGACGGGCGAGAAGGGCCCGCTATGTAACCCCGGATCTAAGTTACTACTGGGAGGGAGAGCGTGTACCGCTGGGGTTGTATCATAGGGCATTTTACCGTACGTGTGATGGTTGGATGCACTTTCTCAGGGAGTTGCCCTGTCGTTATTGGCCTTTCTTGTGAGCTTGAGATCTTGAGATACGAACGAGAACGTCCATGGTCGATGGCATGGCATTATAACGAACGGACTATTGCGTTGTGGACAAGCGCACTCCGAGCCTACGAGGGGACGTCCTCGGAGCTGATACCACCGGGCCCGCGGTCGCGCGCGTCGGTACAATTGAATTGAATTGGGTAGGTCTGCTTACTGCCCAAAACGTGACCAATTTGCTTTTCGGAGGCCAGAAAGCAGTGCTTTGCGTGTTGGTGTTGGAAACGAGCCGAAAGCAATGGAAGACCGTACAACAGCAAGAGGAGCACGAGCGCAGGGCGCTGGCGGAGTCCATTCTGCAAGTTGGGGCAATCCTAAAGGTGGAGGCCGTGCCGGTGGCGGGCTGAAGCCGGAAGTCAAGGTGACGACGGGAGGAGACAGACCAACTAGGTTGGGTGATGTTATTTCCTTCGAAGATATGCGTTCATCTCTTGTTGCCTACTCGGAGTACGAGCAGCAGATGCATATCACAAACCAAGATGGAGGAGACCGGGTGTTCGCGAGGAGGCGAGAGCTGGTAGGTTCGGCGACCCAAATGATCGTGGCGGATGAGTTCTACGATGGCAAGCCCTGGGTCGACCTATCCGAGGAGGAGCTAATGCAAGGGCTCAAAAGATTTGTTGGCGTTGATGTACAGCAGACGAGTGATGAGGATTTTTGCCGCCCGATATTCCGCATGCTGAAGATGGGTGCGAGCGTGCCGGTAGATAGCAGGGTGTTTATGCAAAAACGTGCCCTGCGGAAATACCTTGCTGACAGCGGGCTCACGGAGGTGGTGAGGCCCGACGGTCGGCAGTACACGCTAAAGCATGGGAAGGTGCTGGTTGAGGCGATAGCGGCGGGAATCGAGCCACTCGAGTTCCCGCCGCAAGGTGGAAACAAAGATGCGTTTCAATCTCGTAACGCATGACCCTAACGCGTTGTTCAACATTATTGCCAAGCAGCAACGGTACCAAGCTGCAATTGAGGCCAACGATGCTGAACGTCGGCAAACAGCAAAACGGGGTGACGCTAGGTCGATGGCTGCTGCGGGGACCAAGCCGCAGGGAAGTGCTGCTGACGAACACGACTCACGCGAGGTTGCCAAGGCTGCTGGTGTGAAAGCAGAGCGGGATCGTCGGTACGACAACAACGAGTGTTTCGTATGTGGCAAGCAGGGACACAAGCATTGGGACTGCCCCCAAAGCCAGCAGGGTAAGGCGGGGAAAGGCGTCCATGGCCAGAGCCACGGCCAGATCTCTATACAGCAGCAGCAGTCCACAAGCGGTCTCGCTCAGCATACCCGAAACAAGACAACCAGGATGGCCCCTGCGTCTGCCACCCCTCGAACTAGTGCGTACAAGACCGCCTCAAAAGCGGTGGTTACGGAGACCGAACTTGCTGCGCCTGAACCATCTACGCAGAATGACGATGACTACGTGTATATTCGCGTGGCGCGGGAAAGGATGGCGCCAGTGGATTATGGGCTCACCGAGACAGTGCAGCACCAGGTGTCCCAGAGCGCTGGGCCACAGAATGCAGCACCAGTTCTTCACTCCGTTCCGGTGCAGCTGCCGGCACCCGCGTCGCAGCAGTCGTGTGGTGATTTAGTCACCATTTCGTACGCACGTGTCTCGGTCTTACAGCCGGGTGGAAGTGGTGATAGGAGCGTGGATACGATGGAGACCAAACCGCACTTGGAGGCCCTGACGCAGCATGTCGGCATGAGTTTCTCGCGGTTCCAGGTGCTTTTGCGGTTGCTCAGGATAAGGTGCTAATGGATTCTGGTTCAGGCATTACAGCTATATCGGAAGAGCTGGTAGAGGCCCTGCAGGGACAGCCAGGGATGACGCGAACCGCGTTAACGCAGGCGGTTGTTGGGCATGCGCGTGTGGTGACGTCGTTGGGCATGCGCGTGTGGTAACGTCGTTGGGCATGCGCGTGTGGTAACGTCGTTGGGCATGCGCGTGTGGTGACGTCGTTGGGCCAGGAGTGTGATATTGAGACGCAATCGTGTCCGCTCCACTTAACGATCGAAACACAATGGGGACCAGTCCGATTTACCATGCTGTTTATCGTGATCCCTGGGGGAGGCGATGTGGTTATCATCGGGCAGAAGACTCTGAGAAACTCGGCATCGACGTCATGGCGCAGCTCAAGCCCTCTGTACTGAAGGCACAAGGGCGTCGAGATGGTGCTGGGATGGAGCTTCAAGCTCGTTCTGTGGGCGAGCCCAACGATGGTGCTGTGCTGCGAGCGGCGATGGCTGTCACAGCGCTCGTGCCGGGTGGCGACGCGCCAGGCGACGTGGACGATGAGGTCACACTGACGCTGCCGTCTCAACGACCCATGATATTCCAGGATTCCAAGGTGGAAATGCGGGATCGTGTTGGCGTGTTGGAGACGGCTGTCGATAACTTTGTTAACATTGACTCCCCGCCGGGATGTGCCAAGATGCTGCGCGATATCGTTTTTCGCGCGCAGCTTGACGTGTTATGTCGGGCGTTGTTGAACGACCCACCTGCACACCAGAAGCCTTTGACGGGCGGGCTTCATTTAAGTTCAAGGGTGGTGCGGGCGAAGCCCCCACCTGAACGTAATCGCCTGCCGTGGAGTGCGGCAGAGTCTTGCCCCAATTGCCGATCGGTGGTGACGACGAGTTTGTCGTCAAGGTGGCCTGGGAAGGGCCAGAGGAGGCGGTAAGCACCTGGGAGCCGGTGTCGCGCGTGTTTGATGGTGTGCCGGCCGTGCTGCGAAAAGAGCTCAAGGCCCTGAGGCTGAAGGTAGGGCAGAGGCGGGCGCTCGTACAGCGGTATGGACTGCGTTTGTGATCATATTGTGGTTTGGGGGGAGTCCTGGATTCTGAGTTGATTTTAGGTTTTATCTGAATTTTGGATTTCGACTTTTTTGTTTGACTTGGATTTTCTGCGCAGGGCGCTGATTGCACCTGATGCAGCCACAGCTGGCGGTTCATCCCCGAGGCTGTGTGTTGACGGAGCATGTGCGGGGTTGATTCTTCCGTTTTACAGGGGTGGCTATTGTGCTGGGGTACACATTCCTTATGTGGTCTGGGTTTCGGCAAGTTGTATGCGTAGTTGGAGGCGTGACGCGTGGTGCGTGGTTTGCTTGAAGATGCATTGGTGATGACTCGGCTGCTGAACAACCGTTGTACACGGTTAGTAAACATGGTAGAACTTGGGTCGTGGTGAAACTGACCGGGATGCGTAGAACTTGACCATTGCCCAACGTACGGGCAGCTATCTTTGTCAACGCTACTCGATCTGAGTCAGCTTGTGGTTGGTATCCCGAGATTCGCTTTTAGAGGGTGCTGTACCGCTGTGGTCGTATCATTGGGCATTTCACCGTGCATAGAAAGGCTGTATGCATTTTCTCAGGGAGTTCCACTGTCATGATTGGCGTTTCTTTTGAGCTTTTGAGGTCTTGAGATACGGACGGGAAGGTCCATGGTCGATGGCATGGCACTGCCCCGTGTGATAACGAACGAACTATTGCATTGTGGACAAGCGCACTCCGAGCCTACGAGGGGAAGTCCTCGGAGCTGATACAACCGGGCCCGCGGTCGCGCGAGTCGGTACAAGCGAGAGAAGTGCGAGGATAATAAATGGGACGAAGAGAAAAAAAAAAAAGTGTAGGCGCACGATTGTCCTACCAAAACCATGGGGAAGAGAGGAACAGTGACAGGCATACACCCAGAGAGAGTGAAAAGGAGAGGGATGAAGAAAGAAACCCACCGGCTCCGCAAAACAAGGTGTTCGTGACCCTTGGACCTCGCCCTCTCGCAGGAGGTCTCCCTCGCGGAGGTGTTGAGCTCTCGTCCTCTGATTCCGCTCCTGTACCCTCATACCGGCGCCTTTTCGCTATTCCTGTCGCCCAGCGCCACGCTCGGCCATGCCCTCCAGTCTTGACGGGCCTTTTTGTGAAAAACATACCTGGTACCTGGTGTAACTACAAACTCTAGCTGTAAGATCGAGGATATCTGGTTATATCATCTTCGCGAGTGATACTTTGCGGCCACACCTCTTATATATATGTCGTTGCTGCTGTTGCTGCTGCGGCTGCGGCTGCTCGATGCCTGTGCCGGGATCGATGGTGGTGCTGCTGACCGAAGGGGGAGCGGAGGACACGGGTTGGACGGAGGCGGCCCAGGGCACTCACCGCTGAGTCTATGCCGTTGTACATAGGGCCGGGCCGCTAGCAGTAGCTGGCAACAACTAAAGAGGGTATTGTTTTCCTTCGTTTGTTTTGGTCGCCACAACAAACAAGAGGTGGTTCGGAGCGCAAGGACCTTTTTTTCTTCTTTTGGTCGGAACAAGAGTTTTTTTTTCTTTGGGTCAGAACAAGACGGTCGGTGCCGGAAGTCCCTTATTTTTCTTCTCTTTTTTGGGAGTTGGGACGGGAAGTTTGTTCGGAGCTGTTCGGCGACTGTTTACTGGTCGCGGTCTCCGCACCCGAAATGTTCTCCCATGTACGGGCGGGTTAGTTTCCCACCTGTTCAAATACATGTGTACCAAACATCAAGATCACCCGCTATCTCAAGATGCCCCGCCTATATATATCATGATGAATAAGGCACGCTGATTGGTCTTTTCGAGTTGGCTATGATATGTAGCTGATCACGGGCTATCCTGCCTATGTAGTCTTCGTATTCTTGGGAGATGAGAGAGTTATCGAAGATGATGTCTGAGCTATGACTCGCGTATATACTCAGCCCGTGCATGCGCTCACTCACGTGTCATACGGGTTCATTGTTGGTTGCGCCGCATGAATGCTGTGCAGAAAAGCAAGCTCTGAGACCGAGCCAACAGGAGTTGATTCCATGACATATGATACCACATGGACCTAAATATACGGAACGTTTGGTATTGATATTAATACGTAAACGTTCCCTATATTTTCGACCATATTGTCATGCGCAGAGAGCATAGTAAGTCATGGAAGAGCTTTATTATTTTTACACTGCTATAAGATACATATGGCGGAAGTTGTTTTTGAGGCTAACAACGCAAGGTGTAGCGCCTACCGTACACATCGTCTCTGTGCACGTTCCGGGAAAAAATGCCGTGGAATTTGAGGGTGATCACGCTTCACAATGGCGGCACCCACGGTTTGCGGATATATGCTGCTACTGTACGTGACGTTTGAGTGTAATCATCCCTACACAACCGCACCCTTGACAATGATGCCCTTCACAGGGGTAACCCGTGTTGTGGGGACGGAGAATTTGACTTTGGGGTGCAATCATGCCGTCGCAACGGTATCCTTTGCCACGGTACCTACGTTTTGAGGATTGACTAGATTACTCTTGCTGGAATTTTGGGTGTAATCAATCCTTGACAGCGGTGCTCCAAGTTTCACGGTTTAACATGCCTTCGCAACGCTGCTCTTCTCCGGGAAACAAGCTACCTGATTTGAAAGCGTATCCATCTTTTCATAATGGTGCCATTCGCAACGGTACCACCCCAAGTTTTTGCGACAGACTACTTGACTTTAGAGTGTACCCGGTAGTCAGTGGTCACCCCTTCACCACCGTTCACAACGGCACCCACGCTTTGGCGACGGACCACCTGGATTTACGGTATAACCACCAGGGCTCACTTGTCACGGGTCATGGCCCGACCCGCGGACTAGGCCAGGAGGTTTGTAAACTCTCGTGGGTCGAATCGGGTCGGGTCAGGTGAGGTCTCACGGGTCGAGTCGGGTCGGGAGGCTTTTTCAATCTCACGGAGCGACACGTCCCGACCCGACCCGTGAGGGGAGACTCGACCCGTGAAGAGCCCTGGCAATCACTCCTTCACGTCACCTTTACGTACGTTTCGGAGACAGAATGCTCGAATTGGAGCGTTGTCACCCGTGCTAACAACACTTACCCTACACAACGGTACCCGCGATGTGGGGACGGACGACTTGAAGTTAAGAGTAGAGTATCATCAATGGCACCCTTCACGCCGGTACACACGTTTCGGAGACAGGTTGCTTGACTTTAGGATGTAACCACCCCTTAACAGCGGTATCCGTCACATTGGTACGCACGCTGTACCCACTCTGTTGGGGATATAAACTATGAATACCTGAATTTAGGATAAAATCACCCATAACGGTTCCCTCGTTTTGGAGGTCAACTACTTGGAATTTGAGTATGTACCAGGCACTCATTTTTGGCCTCGTTTTGAGGACCAAACACGCCGAAGAAATCCACTCGGGATGCTTTTCGTACATATTAACAGCTTTCCATTCGGGATGTGGTTGGTGGCCTAAAATCCCGGGGGTGTCGCGAGTTGAGAAGGGGGGGGGGGGGGAGCCCTTGAGAATGCCAAAATAAATAAATAGCAACCGCCCAAGCAAGTAGCCCGGCAAGTGTTACGGACCAGCCCAGGCATTTTATAGCTTACCAGGTAGTCTGTATAGCAAGTGGTTGACCCGTTTAGAACTCCAAAATCCCCCCCTTACACTAACTTGAAGCGAACTTGTCCCCCCAAAAAAGTTCCGGTTGTGCCGGCGTTAAGCCCCTTTGGGACTTCAGACGCGAAAAATTACGAAAGCAGCTGCACTTGCAGTATCGATAACACGAAGAAGCCCGGTTTGCTGGGATAAAGAATGTATCTGAACTGCAATGTAAGGAGGTGTGCGGCACGCGTGCAGCGTGGTGATGCTCGCGCTGCTGCACGCTCTTTTTAGATCCGTGAATACTGTAAGCTCGAATGTCGTCGTTTATGTGTGCGTCGCTGTGCCTGGGCCCCAACGGGGTCATGTAACCCCTTTAGAGCACCAGAATCCCTCCCCATACTAACTTCAAGTAAAATCGTACAAAAAAAGGGTTTCGAGTTGTAGAAGCGTTAATTTATAACCCCTTTAGAGCAACAGAATCCCTCCCCATACTAACTTCAAGTAAATTTGTCCCCCAATAGGGTTTCCAGCTGTAAAGGCGTTACGTTATGACCCCTTTAGAGCACGAGAATCCCTCCCCATACTAGCTTCAAGTAACTTTGTCCTCCAAGAGGGTTTGCAGTTGTAAAGGCGTTAAGTTACGTATATCCCCTTTGGAGCACCAGAATCCCTCCCTATGCTAATTTCAAGTAAATTTGTCCCCCAAGAAGGTTTCCAGTTGTAAAGGCGTTGAGTTAAAACCTCTTTAGAGCACCATAATCCCTCCCCATACTAACTTCAAGTAAATTTGTCTCCCGAGAGGGTTTCCAGTTGTAAAGGCGTTAAGCTGCGAGCTACAACAAAAATCGACCAAGTATGATAGGAATATTACAATTGAAATATTTTATGCCTTGAGAGATGCATTCCGCTTTTAACTCTTGTGAGATCCAGATAAAGCCTCCATATAGAAAAAAGCTGAGTGCAGTCTTACCCAATGTCATGAAAAATTGATCCTAATTTGTAGTGTCTGCTGCGCGTTTTGTGTGATGTGGCATTACGCAACGACTTGCAAGGCAGCTCGGTGCTAAAATTAGAACCTCCGGACCCAGCAGCTCGAGTTTGATATCGTCATGCTTGACTGACACTGCTGTAATATGGTTTATCTTCGTAATCGTTTTCGTGGTTGCTTTGGTATTGTTTCCCTCTAGGAGTCCGCAAGGGTTGTACACGAATCGTGGCATTGTTAACTAGTTCGGGGTGTTTGTTTTTTGCTGTTATGCTCCGAGCACTAACGTCCCGCCTCGAAACGAACGAGAAGAGGAACGCCAAACAATTTGACACGTTCGATGTCCATGGTTATGCTGACCTCTCGTGTTTTCGAACTACCTTGTTCCTGTTTTTTTTCCCCTGCTACCCTTTTACTACTGTACTGTACATGAACACATGTTACCCTCTAATTTCATGTAATCTGTTCCCGAAATGAGAGTGCGGTCGTAAAGGAGTCAGGTACAGACCCCGTGTAGGTTTCTGCCTCTTTTTCGCGTGATTCCTCCACCGGTTGGTGGCAACCGTATCCTCTAGTCGCTGCAGTCGTATTGCATGCACGATGTTTGCTGAGAGCGCCCGGGAGTGGGCGTGCGTTGGTCCTTGTTGCTGTTTCGGTTGTTTTTGCTGGTTGTGGTAGTGGTGGTGGCGGTAGTGCTGGTGGTGTTGTTGCTGTTGTTGGCATTGTTTACGTCGTAGAGGTGTTGTCTGCTTGGTTGTTACTATTATGTTTTCTTTTCGTTGTTGGCGTTGCTGAGGTTGATAAGCTCACGCTAAATTCGTTCGTCGGCAAATTGTGTCTTGTGTGTATCGTACCGGTATGACTCGTCTGTTAGACAGGCTCGACATTTCTGAACCGCGAAATACAGCAGAACCATGTTCTACCAAAGGTGATCTCGATGATGCACCTGTCCGTTGATGACAGGTGAGCGCCAACGACATGAGCGGCTTTTCCCCATTTCCAACAGTTTCCTTTTCTTTGAGAAACTTGGTGTTGATGTACCCCCCCCACCCGTCCCTCGCCCCCCCCCCCTCCTCCCCCCCCCGCCCCACTTGATATGCTCGTTGTGATTCGATCCTGTTTGATGACGGCAGTAGGGGCGGCAAGGGGATGAACGTGAACGACATGCCGCCGGACATGCGAGAAGCTCACCTTGCTGTCAAGGCCGCTCAGAAGCATGCGCAACGGTTAGCGGTGAGTGTTTAACGGATGGAAGCGGTGGTGGCGGTGGTGGTGATGATGGGGGTAGGGGTGGTGATGGGGTGGTGGTGGTGGTGGTCGCGGAAGCGGTAGTGGTGAGCGTGGAGATGGTGGTGGAAGTGGTTTGTGGTGATGGTGCTGGCGGCGGTGGTGGTGTGTGGTGCAAGTGGTGTTGGTGGTGGTAACGGCGGTGGTATAGGTGGTGATGGTTGCTATCGTGGTGGTGGTGATGGTAATGTTGGTGGAAGTGGTGTTGGTAGTGTTAGTAATGGTGTAGTGATGGTGATGACGGTGGCAGTAGTGGACGTGGTATCGGTGGTGGAGGTAATAGTGGCAATGCTGTTGGTCGTGATAATGGTGAACGTGAACGGCATGCCGCCGGACATGCGAGAAGCCCATCTCGCCGTCATGGCCGCTCAGAAGCATGCGCAACGGTTAGCGGTGGGTTATGAGCAGCGGTGGTGGTATTGGTGGTTTTGAAAATGGTACTGGTGGTGGTGGTGGTGGTGCGTTCCTCACCTTTCCTCCCTCCCTCTTTCCCTCCCCCTCCCTACCCCCTCGCTGTTACTGTATCGGAAGGATCCGGAGCCGGAGAAGCTGGAAGTGCCCCGACAGATGCTGGCGGACGTTTTCCATGCAGCTAGGGACGTTGTGCACAACAGCAACAATAGCCAGGCTAGCGTCACGGCGGAGGCGGACGGTCCTCGCGCTCGCCGGAGGTAAGCCTGATTGGCGGGCAGACTACCTCTTGTTTAGTTAACCCTGTTCCAAGTTCTATTTTTCCCCTAGTCTACCTCCAAGGGTTTTGTACCCGAAACGGGAGCGCGGTGTTTACAGGGTTAGCTGGGACCTCAAGGGGGGAAAATGTGAGAGTACAGGGTGATAAAAAGGGTTCCATAACCGTTTGGGGACTCGAAAGGGAGACAGCGTCGGGATCATATGACATGTCGGTTCCGGCATCGACCACCCGGAGCAGCCTGTGCTGGGGTAGGAGATGTTTCCGGAATGCAGCGTAGGGAGATGCATGACACGACACGCGCGCAGGATAATGACAGTTGGACCGCCGCGTGCTCGTCCTATACTGTTGATTCTCCCCGCGCTTACAGTTTTTCGGATCTCTACTGAAAAAGCGTGAATGTAGCTAGTGTTGGATATCTTGTCGAAAGTTTCGACATATCGAAATATCGCACTTTCGACATATGGTGTAGTACCAACGCGACTTCCCGCCCATCTCGACCCTCAAGGTCTTACAGCGATCCGAGACCGGCGAGTTTGTTTTGACCCTCGTCACCCCGGCTGGACACACGCCCCTCGCTTCGTGCTTGTTTATTCCTGGTATTTTGGTTTCTGGATGTTGAGTGAGCTTGAGGTAGCCTTTTTACTTGTTGATGTTTTAGCTCTGTTCTGATACGTTTTCCTTCTCTTGCCCTTGCCCTTGCTCTTTTCCTTTTTCCGGCGATTCTGATATTTTTCTGACGATGGCGTTTTCGTATCGGTGGTTACGTTAACCGTGGTTCCCGTACGTCACGGCGGTTACGTTGTGAATCGGTGTTTGCTCCATGTTTTGGCGGTCACGTTACGTTTCGGTGGTTACGTTGCGTTTGGCTGGTTACGTTACGCTACGGCGGTTGCGTTTGTCTTGGTGATTACGTTACGTTTCGGTGGTAATATTTCGCTTCGTTTTTTATGGGCGCCCTGCCGGCAGGGAGATGTGGGGTGGGAACGGCTCGGCGGCCTCTTCGCCGCCGCCCCCGTCTAACAAGGGACCGGCTTACGAGGAGATACAGCAGGGCCGCCGAAAACTCCCGGCCTACGCGCGGAGGGAGGACATCTTGGAGGCCATCAATAACAACCAAGTCATAGTCATCTCCGGAGAAACAGGTTGCGGGAAGACAACCCAGGTGGGCAAGAGGCACTATGCCCGGGAGGGATCCGGGGAGATGGGGGGGAGGGGGGGGGGGGGGGGGGGGGCGTCATTTGTTGAACTATTATTTGTTGAACTATTCTGCGGTTGGTGAACGCAAAAATGGTTTCTGTATTGACAGTAACAACCACGTTGCAGTCATGTCCGGAGAATTCGTTTGCGAGAAAACAGCCCAGGTGGGCAAGAGGCGGCATGTTCGGGAGGGAGGAGGGGGCGGGGGGGGGGAGTTATAGGGGGTGTCCAGGCGTTCTGTAATTCTTTTTGTAATTTGTACAAGCTTCCCCTCCGGGGTGTAATTTGTAAATCTGAACAAAAAGCATATGGCCACCGCACCAGTAACACCGACCAGCCGAGATGAGTTTATAGCTTAGTCTAAACGCAACCATTGCCTGAATCTCTGCATTCGTGTGTTACTAGTGTGTTACAGTTTCGTTTGCTGTTACAGTTTCGTCCGCGAGATGTTGTAGTTTCAAAAACGTTTCTTCATGCGTCTCTCTTTTTCTCATCAGTCTTTCTCCCTTCCTCTTATCTCTCCAACTCACCGTCTCCTTCCCTTTGCTTCTGCTGTTAAACGATACGGCGGTGGATTAATGTATTAATGACCATGTCCACCGCAGGTGCCCCAGTTCTTGATGGACCAATTCCTCCCCGTTGACGGGGTAGCCGATGACGCAGGCCCAAAAACGACGCCGTACAACATCGTCTGCACACAGCCCCGCCGCATCTCTGCCATCGGTAAGCGAGACATGCCACGGAAGGAGGGGAGAGTGCTGTTGCGCGCAATCGTTTTCAGCCTGCTCGCGCGAACTGCGGTAGGGATAGCCTCTTGTAGACGCAACTACCGAATCAGGGGTGGCACTTGTTGAGCCGATTTATTTCTGAACGCCGGGGCTCCCTACGGAGGACGTGTCCATTACCGTGGGAATCGCTTGTGTTGCGTTTCACCCTCTGGCCATCATGTTTTTGATTGACCGGGCTTCCCAGTTGAGGAAAGTATGTTGATAACTATTTGCCTTGCATGACCTTATCATCTTGCCGTATTCTGCAATGTGTCTTTGTTTCGTAGTTGTTGTGACCACAGAGCTTGTCTGGGAGGCATCGGCATATACTCTGGTTGTGTGCTGGATGCAGATGGGTGGAAATATCAGTTTGTTGCGAAGAACGCACACACCATATCGTGAGAATCGCGGTTGTGTTTTGCGGTATTTTTCGTTGCGTATTATATCTATGGATGGGATTTTTTATCGGGGTAATTTTGGTACCAGGGTCCCCCCGCAAGGTGGTGGTGTGCCAGAGCAGTAGAACCGCCTTATGAAGGGCAGCCGCCTTATTTGTTCCGGGCTATGAGTTTAGCTCCCCAGCCGTGCCAAGCGATTTTGACCGCGTTGTATGGGGATGACGCCTTTTTTGGGGACCCCTACTGTATTCGTTACATAATATACCTAGCGATGGGATTGTTCATTGGGTTAAACGCTGTACCAGTCTGGACACGAGGTTAAGCCGCGTTTACATTGGCTTGAGCCACGTGCGTTGGCTTATGCAATTCGATTCGAGTCGACAAGGGAAGAAGGGCTGAAGTGGCCTCGCGACGAAAATGAAGGCGTGCACCGTAGCGGGGAGGGGGGAGAAGAGCGAGCCTGCTTATACTGTAGTGACCCTGGATCTGAGTTACGTCTAGGGAGGGAGATTGAGAAAGCAAAAGTGCGAGCATACTACAGAGTCGATGAGAGGAGCAAAAAAAAAAGAAAGAAAAAAACAGGACAGGTGGCTTGCCTGGTACATGGTTATAGATCCAGACTGGTACGTGTTTTTTTCTGAAAGTCATTGTTTTGGGGTGACATTTCGAGTTACTGAAGTGAGGATGGGCGCACCCCTCCTGTTAAATGCGCCTGACAGGGTCAGTAGATCTTACCACTTTTTCGACAATATGGTTGACGCACACTGCTGTGTACGAGACGCACTGGGTTTCACCGTACATTGGTTGGTTGCGTTTCATTGGGTTAGGGTTAGGGTTAGGGTATATGTAATTTAAAGACTGTCAACCATGTTGTCGAAAAAGACGTTTGCTACGATAGAGGCAGCTCTTTTTGAAAAACAAAAAAAATGATTGACGGGGCAGGCTCCTTCAGAGCCCCCAAACCCCTCCCTATACTAAGTTCAAGTAAATTTGTCCCCCAAAAGGGGTTCCAGTAGTGAGTTAACCCCTTTAGAGCCCCAAAATCATCGGAATGCCATATTCTTGTTTTGCCATACCTGGTGTGTTTTTTTTTATATAGCTACGTTATGGACGTTATGGTAGTGTTCATCGGGCTGGGCTTTCATTTTTCGGAAAAAAAAACAACAGATTGTGGGTTGGGTATATATAGAGTAGTTTGTCATGAGACGAGCCTCACAAATACAAGGTGCACCTCTGCTGCAGCATGTATGATATCCTGATATTTTGCGTGGTCTCACTCTTTTTCAGTGTTTTACCACCATCTTACTCTTTAGACCAAGTCCTGCTAGTATAGTCAATGGGATGCGCGTCGGGTCGCGCGTTGCACATTTGAGCGAACTTTGTCTCGAGTCCTGAACTGCAACCCTTTTTTTGGGGGGGGTTCTAGGAATTCATAGTGGAAAAGTTTCTGCCGTGGTCCAAGGGTTAAGGGTGAAGTTTGGCGCACCCCAAAAAATTAATTGGGTACCCCTCCAACCGCAGCAGTTGTCGAGTGCATACCTCTTGTGACGGCCTTCTTGTAGGCGTCGCTGATTTGGTTGGCGCCCCCTTTCTGCTCTCCTCTGAATGGTGGACGCACCCTGCTGATTGCCTCCGATTGGTCGACCTTTCCGGTCTATGCCGCCTTGCAGGCGTCGCTGAGCGAGTGGCGGCGGAGCGCGGCGAGACGGTGGGGGGGACGATTGGGTACCAGATTCGGCTGGAGCGGCGCGCTAGCGAGCACACGAAGCTGCTCTTCGTCACGACAGGCATTCTGCTCAGGCGGTTGCAGGCGGACCCTCAGCTCGAGGGGGTGACGCATGTCATCCTGGATGAGGTGCGGCAGCGGTGTTGGTGATGGTAGGGGTGGTGATGGTAATCGTGGGGCAGGGTTGGTGTTGGTAGGTGGGGGGTGGGTGGGTGGGTGGGTGGGTGGTGGCGGTGGGTGTCGCGGTGAAGATGGTATCGATGGAGAGCACGTGCTGTAATCGGCGTTGTCCCGGACGTGGTGGTGGTAGTGGTGATGGTATTATTGTGGTGGGGGTGGGGGTGAGGGTGGGGTTGGTGGCAGTCATGTGATCTAAGTTGTGGTATTTTGGCCTTGCGGACGGTGGCGGTAGTGGTGATGGTGGCAGGGCGGGTGAGGATGGGGTTGGTGGACATTTGTCGTATTCGGTGTTATCCCGGACGTGCAGACGGTAATGGTGGCGGCGGTGATGGGTGGTGGTGTGGTGGTGTGGTGATGGGGTGGTGGTGGTGGTGCTGGTGGTGGTCGGGGTGGGAGTGGTTTTGTGGGGGGGACAGGTATCGGTGTCCTGAACATGCGGACAGGGGTGGTGGTGGTGATGAAAAGGCTGGATTTTTATTTGTCGTAAGAGCGCTTCGCATCGTTTTTTATGGTGACGAAAATCGGCGTTGCACTATTGGACTAATAGTGTACCTTCATCTGGTCAGCCCAAACAGGAATGTGTTGTGTATGCATTGCACGATAATATGTTTGGCGTATTTTTAGTCTGCGTTACTTCCGACATCCGGCTCGGACCGACGATATGCTCCATCGCACCGGGTGGAACTCCCGCTGTGTTTTACCCACGGTGATCTAAAACAGTATTTGACAAGGAAAATGTGCACATCTGACTGACGAACTCACAAAAGGCCTATACAACGCCAGCAAGCAAAGCAAAGAAACGCTACAACTAACTGGAATCGATCGTAATCGGGTTCGTAATCGTTTCGGGTATCGGACATGGCTGCAGCAAACAAAATTTCGAACTAGCCGGAATCAATCGTTATCGGTTTAGTAATCGGTGGCGGGATCGTTTACGGGAGATCGGTTCCAGCAGTAATTCGATTTATTATTTTTTATGTTTTTGCCCATCCCGTCTGTTGTCTTTGCAAATCTTTCTCCAGCTCCCTCCCGTTTCGTAGCTCAAACCCGGGGCCGCATAGCAGCCAATCCTCACCTCCCCCCTCTACGGTGACCCTTGACTGTTATCGCGAGAAAAAAAAACAGCTTTTTCTTTCTTCATCGGCTCGCGTAGAACTATAACTGGAGTCAATGGTAATATACAATATTTTCGGAATCGGAATCGGAATCGCAATCGGTTTCGTAACCGGAATCACATTCGGTGCCACAATCGGTTTCGGAATCGGAAATGCCCTTTTACAGGTACACGAGCGGACCGTGGACTCGGATTTCTTGATTATCATCCTGAGGGACTTGGCGCTCCGAAGAAATGACCTCACCCTCGTGTTGATGAGCGCCACACTCAATGCGGATGTAAGTGTTTTGTTGATTGTGTTTTTGTTTTTTTATGCGACATCAGTGTGTGTTTTGTTGTTGGTTGTGTTTTTAGTCTTTACGTGACACCCATGCGTTTGTTGTTTTTTACGTGATGTTTATGTTCAAGAGTGGGTTGACTGTTCTGTTGTACGTGATACCAGCACGTTTTTTATTTGTTTTCTCACCTAATGCCAGTGATTTGTGGTTGGGTGGGTGTTATCCCTAATGAACGTGCTTTCCAAATATGTATCAAGATCCATTCCCCTCCACAAACTCGGATTTTCTACGTTTAACTACAATGTTACACGTCGATCTGATACAGGTAAGGTGTCGGTTGATTGTATTCTATCCTGACACCATTAAGTTGTTGGTTGATTGCTTTTGGTACCAGTATGAAAAAATAACCAAATGTCTTACGCGTACAGTTTTTTTATCGTTTCTGTTGTCTTGGTCGCTGCTCTTGTGCTCTCGGGAACAAACGAAAAATCGTGGAACACACCGACGATAAATCCTGGAACAACGAACATATGCCATGGAATGGACTGATGGATGGACGGGCGGGCGCAGCTCTTTTCCAATTACTTCTCCCGAGCCCCCAAGCTCAACATCCCCGGGTACACATTCCCCGTCGAGGAATTCTACCTCGAGGTACGTTCTGGCTTGTTTTATCGGGGGGGGGGTTCCCGTCTTATCTGTGTATTGTAGCTGCAGTTTTCCCTTTGGAGGAGTTTTGCCCCGAGGTACGTTATGGCTTGTTTTATCGAGGGGGGGCGGTCCCGTCCCATCTGTGTATTGTAACTGCAGTTTTCCCGCAGCTCCCTCTATTTTCGTAACGAAGATCCGGGGTCACATAGCGGGTACTCCCCGCCCCCACCCTCTCACGATGCATGCCTTCATATTTATCGCGAGGCGTCTCCAGCTCTTTTTCTCTCGTCAACTCGTGTCGCATTGCGTGCCATTTTTTGCGCAAGAAGCTGTGGTTTACGTTGCGAACAAAAAGAGTTGCTGATCTACTCGGCCGCCTTAAATACGGGGGACCGTTTTGAGCTGGGTAAAGCCGTTGATCTATAGAAGATACTAAGGCGGAGGTCTGCGCCGGCCGACCCAAAATCTCCATAAAAAAATCTTTACAGCAGTTTATGTTGAGCCTTCCATTTGCTCGACTTCGTAGCGAGACGTACCCTGGCCTTGCACTGCTGTGGTTTGATTTGTTGGTATTAGTTGGTTTAGAGCTTTGCCATGGATACTTTTGTTCGGAGGGGCTACATCGTACGTGATACATGATACTTGTACGTAGGTGGATGTTGTTTGTGGTGTAAGTTCGTGCGTGGTGGTGTTATTTGTTTGTGTATGTCCCGTGTTTTCCCATACTCTGGGCAGTATTTTGTGTCTGTTTTTTGGTGGTCCGTCTTCCCATGTAGTCCGCCTTTGTATGTTGTTGGTTGTTGTCCCGTGTTCCTACGCCCTGGTTGGAGTTTGGTTTTCCGCGTTTCGGTTTCGTTCTTTCGTGCGTGCTCAACCTCCCTTATACATGTTTTTTCCTTCGTTCTTTGTCACTTGTTGTCCCGTGTTCTCGTTATTTTTTGCTTTTTTTGTCCTTGCTCCCTTTTTCCGATAATTTGGCGCATGTGCCCCGTTCTCTCGTGTTTTTTTTTTTCTTAGTTCGAGTAGCTAAGGGGGTAGCAGTAGGGGTAGGTAGACTGGCCTTCGAGAGCTGTGGGTGTCAACTGCCGACTCGAGATCCATGCGAACTGACACGCTTTTTTATTTCGTTTTTTATCGACCTTTTTGTCCCCTTGTGCGCTTGAACCGCTCACGTCCTGGACTCTCGTGGCCGGGTCGATATGTCTGAATCTTTCCGTCTCTTATGCGCTTGACTGCCTGGTATCCGAGACCCCCCCCCCCCCTCCCGTGGGTAGGGCACCCACGAGGCAGTTACGCGTGATCCCCATTGCTGTCTCTGGAAGTGGCCACGCCATAAAATAATATGTTGATTTCGAAGCTGTGATCCTAATATAAGACAGTACGCACAAGGTGCGGAGGTCAGCCTCACTAATGCTTCTTAGTAGGATGCAGCTCACCCTGTGTGCGGCTCGCCGAACACCTCCTCAACGGCATTTCGCGCTTGATGCATGCGATGTCTGCCTGTTCGGTGCAAACCGGACGTTCTCTGTCCCGGCGTTGTGAGAATGCGAGGGTCTATGGTGTTGAGACTATGGCTATGCATAAAATGAGTACACCCCCCCCCCCCCCCCACCCTCCCCGCCGGGTCGATGGGCACCCCCTCTCCCCCAACCACACACCTCCCATCGCTACTCCCGCCTGCGACCCCTACACTTACCCTCCCCCGCCCCGCGCCCATTCCCGACACCCCCACCTACCACCTCCCCCCGCCCGTGCACCTGCTTCTTGCGTCCCCACCTCGCCATCTGCCACGTTCCACCCCGTTTGGTATCGAGAGCTAATGTGACCCTCCGAATATCCTCTCCGCCTCTCTCCGTATCCTGTCGCTTGCCTCGGGCTGGCTCGACCAACAGGATGCCCTGGAGCTGACCCGAACGCAGATCATGCCCACGGTTAACCGTCAGGGCCGGGTCAAGCGCAAGCCGATCGGCCGGGAGCAATTCGGGCAAAAGGTTTGGTTCGGTTCAAATGGTCTTGATTCGGTTTGGCTTATTTTGGGTGCGGTTCGGTTTGGCTTATTTTGGGTGCGGTTCGGTTCAGTTTGATTCGGGTCGGGTCGAGTCATGACTTATAATGTCTTGGCTGCGCTTATGTCAACTTCGGACTACCGCATCGAGGAAGCAATTGGCACTTGGGGATCTCATTCGAGCTATATATACACTTCGAAGTATACGTCTTGCTCGCGATAACTCTTTGCTCATTAACTTGCCCTCTTTCTTATTTTGTTTTCTTGTTCTTGTTGTGTTGCCCCTCTTTTCCCTCCAGGTGTTGAAACTGTCAGCGGAACTCCCGCAAGGGCGTTACTCTCAACGCACACTGGAGTCTCTGGCGATGTACGACGAGAGCGAGGTGCCCCTGGACGTTATCATCGATCTGGTTCAGCACGTACACGCTTACGAGGGAGAAGGCGCCATCTTGATTTTCCTTTCCGGCTGGGAGGAAATCAGCGCGGTGAGATTAATACCCGTTCGTGGCTCACGTATTTTGTACAAGTACGTATTCAGTATTCAACATGTACGGAGTTTTTTTTCTGCTGGTTAGGAGCAAAAGAGAAATCAACGCGGTGAGATTAATAACCTATCGTGGCTCGCTTTCCGGTATTCAAGGACATTCAAAGGACCGTTTTTTTGCTGGTTGAGAGGTAAGCGGCTGGGTACGATTGGTACCCTTTCTTGACTTGCTTTTTGAACTATTTTTCCGGCTCGGAGGCAACCAGGGCGGTGATGTTGGTACCCTTGCGTGTTCGAGGAGCTTCCCGGCTGGGAGGAATCAGGGCGGAGAATTTAGTACCCGTTGTTGTTTGCCAGGTTCTGCTGTTCCAAGAATGCTACAAGAGGAGACCGCCGTTTGATCCCTTGACTGACGTCCCCGATATACTAAAACCATTGTATTAATGCCAACAGGGTCTTGACGCGCCCAAACATTGACCCCTTGACTGACCGCCCCAACACTAAAACTAGTATGATAAGGTCAGGCCTTGAGGCGCCCAGAAATTGACCCCTTGAGTGACGGCCCCCCAACACTGAAACTGGTATGTTGTTCCCAATAGAGGCCTTGACGCGCCCAGTCATTGACCCCTTGACTGACCGCCCGCTACACTAAAACTAGTATATTAAGATCAGGAGAGGCCTTGATACGCCCAAAAAATTGACCCCTTGACTGACGATCCCCTACACTAAAACTAGTATCTTGAGGTCAGTAGAGGCCTTGACGCGCCCAAAAATGGACCCCTTGGCTGACTGCCCCCTATACTAAAACTAGTATGTTAAGGTCAGTACCTGGTAGAGGCACAGCTTCGTTCCCCCTTGCCGCCTCGGTAAGGCATGCTGCGAAGCATGCCCTAGCAGGCTTGTAGCGAGAGTGGGGGGGTCTTTCTGGCGGGTGTAAGGCCGGACTCACCCTCAAGGAGTGATATCTTCTTGCTGCTGCGTGTGGCCGCGAGGCTTAGGCGTGGCGGTAGAGTTGGGTCGTACGTGGTGCGTTAGGCATGGTCACCTACGATTCGCGCGTCTTTTTAGGCAGCAGCGGCGGAGCAGCAACGCTTAATCGGGATGCTCGTGCGCGGAGGCAGACGCCACCACGAGCCACGCTACGGCGCAGTCTCGGTTTGCGTGGAGGGAACTGCGCCGGCAGGAGGCTGGATTCGACGACGAAGGAGGAGGGCGACTGGCCGTCGACGGGCGGGGAAGAGACGGATTGAACTCTCCCTGAACGAGAATTTTGTTTTTCAGATCAGCACCGCAAACTGCGTGGAGCATTTTGTTTTTTTGGACAGGGGAGAAGGGGAACCGACTGGAATTGAGTGTGAACGAGAGCAAGTGCGAAGGAGCTGGCCGAGTGAGCTAAGGCGATGAGGCGGCCACGGAGAACCACAGCAGGAGGACGGCATACGGAGACCCACAACCGGCACGCACATCATCATCATGAGAGCAGCGATCGTCTTTTTTTCAAGGGTTATTTTTACGAGGCAGTAGTACAACATGTTACTTACGTCTCTTATTTTTGTAGAGTTTGTAGAAGAGTTGTATACCCTTCACGGGGAACGACCCGCCGCAATTTTCAATTTTCAGGCACGGGCGTCGTAGCTGCGCTGCAACCTGTCAAATAACTCGGGAAGGAGGGGCGATCATTAATATCTGTACGGTGGTTTTTGGTTCCATTGCTCTTGTTTCACTGCATGCCCGCGGGTCGTCACTCTGACAGCACTCCAGACAGCAGGCGCGTTCGTCTATACTCACGATTACCGTGCGGTTCGTACGGTGCAGGCAGCCCAACCGCTGTAGTTTGTAGCCGCGAGTTGGGTAGTTGTGGGGACGGGGGAATTCTATGCTGTAGTTGAGTGGATACCCGCGGCCATGTGAGTTCAGTTTGCACATTTGACCTTTTCACTTGTGCGCCTTTTTCCGTATCGTGCGTTTTTAGGCGGGAAAGCGTAGTATTTCCCTGACGAATTTTGAATTCACTTGGTTTTTCGGATCTTCCTAGGGCCCCAGCACCTTTGTGTGACCACGGACTCTAGATGTTTGACAAGAGTTAATGTGAGAAAACAACAACAGAGGCGTTGAAGCGCCCATTACATTATTGCCAATCGAGGCCTTGACCCGCCCAAAAGTCGCCCCCTTGACTGACGGCTCCCTACACTAACAACAGTATGTCAAGGCCAATAGAGGCCTTGATGCACCCGAAAATATCGGTTTCCTATTATAGCGCCTTTGGTTTTTCGGTGTATGGTGTGATAAAGACGACGTCAATATATAGCGAAAGCTACAACAAGCAGCAAACATCGCTGTCCCTCCTGTTCAAGTTGAACAACGCAGTGGTGAAGACAGCACAGCGGTTGGGTCGGTGATGGGGTTGCTGTTTTCTTCCCTACGGTATACCAGGTAGATGTATCCAATTCTACGAATAGGAGATGCTGTCTTTTTTATTTTGGGCAGGCCTGTACGATTAAAGTTTGTACCTGGTATTCCCTTTCGGATTCAGATGAAAAATCTGTTGGCAAAGAATGCCGTTGCGTCGTCAGCCACGCGAAACGGCTGGGCTGCTGGAGGAGGAGATATGCAGCAGAAGGACAAGTACGGCACCCGCGCAGCAGGATGGTACTTGCTATGATATGTTGCTTGCCCTGCCCAGGAAACTGATAGTATGACGCTTGTGACTTTTGAGGTCGCTGCATACTGTAAATAATTACCTGGTACCTTTTTTAAATAATCTGTTTTTCACGCAGGTGGGATTGTTGAGTTTGTCTGTTTCTGAGCTGTCACGAGGAACTGGTAGGGTTAGGCTACGGTGGTGTAACCGTTTTAGGACCATCCAGTACAAGACAATTCGGGAGATAGAAAAAGCTCTTCCTAATTGTATGGGATCATGTGTAAAAAAACTGTGAGTGGAGATAAGACTGTCTAATTTGGCTCGTCAGGACAAAAAACTACGGTGGAGTTTGTGTGGAACAATGTATAAAATGCCACGAGTAGAGGTAAGGCTACCTGTATTGGCTTGTCACGAGGTGGTCTTGAAGACGGTACACCACCATTCTTGTATAGGTAATTCCTCGACTGCGATTTTGCGATTCGCGATTCGCGACTTCCGTTTTTCAATTTCAGTTTTTCGGTTTTCCTCTACATTTTTCCGATGCGTCATTTGGCTCGTTTCGGAAGATCGTGTGTGGGACCCCAATAGGGTCGCCAGCCGCTGCCTGCGGGGGGCCGAGACTGACGGGAGCAGAGTTTGGAAAACCCTTGACACTCGCAATATGCGTTGATACGTACCGGCACGTATGTGGCGTCACGTATTACGTTTAGGGTTGGTATCAACTAAAAAAAAATGGCCTTGATTTGATTATTGATTTTTTTGGGTGCTTTCGAGTTGATCAATCATAATTATTTTATCATTAATCGACTGTTCGTGATTAAATCAGCATTATAAAAGTTGATTGATTAATCATGATTATTTTGATATTTATAGAGAACTAGAGAAACTGAATGTGCTTGACGCCGATGGGTAGAGAGAACGGTTCAACGCGAAGCACACACAAACGCACTGCCTCCAGAGTATTCGTACAAACACTGCCCACGACCAAGGTACAAAACACCGCCTGCAGAGGACTGTCTGGCGTTATTGTCACGGGGTAGGCGAAAAAACAATCCCAAATCCCGGACCCACTCCTTTGTATAATTTGGGCCGGCCGAGGGGGGGGGGTTCGACTATATAGAATTTAGAAGGGGTTTTATTAAACGTCTATTAATTTTATGAAGTAAGATATATTTCAGGCATCCAAGCCCGCTCAGCCGTCCGGATAGGAGAATGTCTTGAAGTCAGCGTGGGAAGCGAAAAAAATGGTGGCAGCTCAGGAAATCGATATTTGTAAGTAGTTCTGTTATATTCGTACTAAACCCTATATACTCCCGTATGGTGTGGGTTTTAGACCATATATACTTGAGCCTATATAGTATACACTTCATAATTCATAACACACGCAGTTCTGCCGCACTAATAGCACCACTCCACAACGGTCACACGCAAGCGAACCCCAGCAGCAGTGGCTACCCCGCACGCAGTGGGATATGTAGGATGTAATAAGCCTAGTCTAAAGCCGATATGCTTTGATTTATAAATGATTTAGTACGCCTTCTCTACAGTCTATATGATCTGCGGCCATACAGGTTTAAGAGTATACCGTTGATCTGCGACAGTCTCCCATCCGCGGAGATCTGGGGTCACGTAGGTTTTAGAGTACTGGTAATCTTCGGCGGGCATGACAAGGCTTCGAAATAAATGCTTTTGTGTTTTTTTTTCGGGGGGGCGGGGGGGGGCGGGCGGGGGGGTCCAGTTTTTTATTTTTGCCTTGCCAACAATGTTTTCTGAATTTCGGGACTCCTTGACCCCATATCGCCGGAATGATTTTTTGGTTTTGCAATTGTTTTCGTTTATCCCTAGGCCATGATAATTTTTATCTGTTTGCACTTTCATTTTCCATAAATCGTTTTTTTTGGTGGGGAATGGAGAGAATAGAGCTCAACGAAAGAGACTCAGCAAAAATATGGGTGCACTTCTGGCGTAGCGGGTGTCGGTGGTGTGTCATGTTCCTGTAAGCATGTAGTCGTTGGTACGTTGATATTGAATAAGCAGGAGGAGCACCATGAAGTATTGCTTGTCATGAGTGAGACACGTGCTGCTGTTGTCCTCGAGCCCGAGCATCGAGGGTTATTGAGCAGAAGGTGAAATAAATGGAGAAAAACGGGGCAATATATTTTGCAAACGATATTATATTTTGTTATTCCTCACCTGCAAAGACATTTCTAGCAGCTGCTTTGCGGGCGTGTAGCACTGCTTCCCCTCTTTCCCTCTGCGTCATGCAAGACAACGGGCAGGGGAGGTTCCATTGTTCCTGCCATGCTGACGGAGGCTTTTACCGCCGTGCTGCGGCACTAAAGCACGAAGCAAAATAGATATTTTACTGAAAATATTAATAATAATCACCAAATTTGAGTGGATTGATTAATCATTATAATCTTTGAGATAATTATCACAGAAAAGTAATCATGATTCTGGTGAAAACAATCATCGTTCAAGGAAGTGATCATGAAAGTATCGTTAAAAAACGTGATGATGGTCACTTTAGTTGATTACCAACCCTTATTACGTCCTTCTTATACGCATACTAAGCATGCACTCTTCCGACAATGTACACCACATGCTGACGATGGTTGGTTTATCTGATATCTGTCCGAGTAGTATGTTTGCGCGGAGATCTACGCACGTACCAGGTGCGATTTTGGTCTGGGTGTCTGATGTGTGGTTATGCCGAGATATAACTGAGTGTTCACGCACCAAATGTGCCTCGCCTGTGTTGCTTCGCCCACAAAAGAAAGTTTTCAGCCGATTATGTAACAAAAGCGCACCTGGAAGCATCTCTACCCACCATTTTTTTAGTTGTACTGTACCAGATTCGTAATTCTGCCGTAACTCCAGCGTGCCATTTAATCGAAAAGTGCACCACCCTGAGAGAGAATCTCAGGTGCCATTCACTACAGTGTGGCTAAGCAGCAGCAGTTTTAGTCTGAGGACCGCGACAGCAGCGTCGCTGAAGTTTGAAAAAAAATGCGGTTCCAAGTCGATGAATTTTCTCTGTTATAAAGATAAAAATACACTCCAGCTGTGAGATGGAAGATTTTGTCGAGACTCATCTTTGCAAGCTGTGTGTGATACTCCGATCGCGCGTAGTTGTGTGTCCTCATTGAGGATTATAGGTCGGCGACTCTTTTATTATATTTTGTCATCCTTGTGGCCAGGTTGTTTTTTGCTGGTTTAGCAATGATCAGTACGTCTGTGGTCTAGCGCTACAATAACACAACTCAGTGCTTTTTGTCCACATTTCTGTGCTTTTTCGAGGCACACGTCTTCAGCCGACTGCGGCGTCGGTGACAAAAATCGAAAAGTCTACCACCCTGGAAGACCTTTCCTGCCTGCATACACGAGCACACGCCGAATCTTAGGCGATTTCATGAATGTTCACCACCGCGACAGCGGCCGTGAAAATTGCCCAAACTGACAGCGCGATTGCTGGGAGTATCCGTAGCAGCAACGCAAACGATCCCCTTCGCAGCCGCGGTGCACCAGGTTTCTCCAATTCTAGCAAGACAAAGCCTCAACTAATTATAGACCAGACGGTTTAGTGACTTGGTGACTTGATGGAGTTCGTATAATACGGGCGTAATGTGCCATTTGAAGGCTTCCGTGGGGAGCACGGCACCAGTGAAAGAGCACAGAGCGCTGGATGACCCACAGGAAACTAACTGTGCGCAGCTGTTTTTGACAAATCCCCGGTTTCAATAGTATTTGGCGTTTATATCATATGGTGTACCTCTTTTTTTTGTTAGTGGGCAAAGCAACACAGGTGTGCATTGGATGTATGTACAAGTATAATTTTTTATAATATACCCGGTAAACCTGGTACCTGTTTTGTTTTCTTCATTTTCTCGTGTACCAGGTACTACAGTCTGTCGTGTTGGTTATCATTCGATTCATTTGTGTGTAGCTTTTTTTGTTCGTGCGTGGTATATTTGATTGTTTGTAGGAGTTTTGCTAGGTGTTAGTTGATACCTGGTAAATCATGTTGTATTATTATAAAAATAAAAATACACTCCAGCTGTGAGATCGAACATTTTGTCGAAACTCATCTTTGCAAGCTGTGTGTGATACTCCGATCGCGCGTATCACGGGTTGTGTGTGTCCTCAGTAAGAATATAGGTCGGCGACTCCCCTTGAAACTACAGTGTAGCTATCAGGGTCAACAAGGTGATGTTAGCCAGTCTGTGCGCGGAACTATCAAACCCGTTTTTGAGGGGGACAAAATCTGACAGCTGTGGAAGGAAATGCATCAGTTTTATCAAGTGTATCCTGTAAGTCGGATAACCGCTAAGGGAAGGGCGGAGTTTTTAAGGGCGTGAGGGCATGGGTTTGAGCAAGAGGGAGTGGGGCGGGGGGGGGGGAATGGGCGGGGCAACTCAATCTGTGCGCGGAAACTATAAATCCTTCAAGGGGATAAATCTGACGGTTTGGAAGGAATGCACCAGTTTATTATGTATATCCTGTAAATCGTACAACCAGTGAGGAGAGGGCGTAGTATTATATGTTGTTGGTCTTGGTGCCGGCGTCGTCGGCGCGTGTCCAACCTTGTCTACGCAAGCTGTCTGTTTTGATTTTTAGGCTTGTCGACAACAAACAAGCGATATTTTTCGTACTTTTTGTGGATATTTTTTGTATTTCGCTAGAGCCACGGCTTTCTTTTCTGTTTTTGTGATTTTATTATTCTGCTGATGCTATATTTGTTTGATTGGTCTCGTATGGTGGTACTGTTCTTGTGCTTGTTATTTCAGTGGTGTTTGCTGGGTACTGTTTGTTCTGTTTTTCTGGCCGTGCTATATTCAATTGTTCTCTGCTCTCATTTGTGCTATAGATCACATAGAGCAATAGTACTACTCCGGAGTATATAGGAATCTGATGTATCCGATGTGTGCAATTTTCTACTTTTGGCTGATCCTTTATTCCACTTTGGCTCATGCCGGCGTGCTTTTCGCCATGCTTGGTTCGGTGCGCCTGCGTTCAGGTGCACGATAAGCTGGAGATGCTGCCGCAGGCGCGCCAATGGCGCCTGTACGCCCTGCACAGCCAAATGCCAACCAGCCAGCAGAGGGACGTCTTTTTACGGCCGCCGAGGGGCATACGGAAGGTATTCCACCCACCCCCGCCCATGCTTTGCGCCAAGATACGTAATCTTCGTATCGCTAAACTTTAGTCTCGAATATATCGTACCTATGGTCTGATACCTGGTACAAGGAAATACCGAACTGGCGATACACGAATAATATGTACGTGGTATTATTTATTTATATACCTGGTACTGGCATAGATGTGGAAGGCGCTTTGCTAGCCGTTCCTTGGCATCCCCGTGATTTTTGTGCCGATATTGCACGATAATTTTATTTTTTTGTTTGGCGGGAAGTTTTTTGTTGCTGCTGTCAGAACTGTTATGTTTTCTCTTGACACGTGCGCCTTTACGCGCTTGGTTTTCCCCTCTCTCGCGTTGCCCCTCCTCTCTCTCTCTCCCTCTCGTGCTTTTATCTCGTATGTGATTTTTTTTTTCGGTTTTGTGTATGTTGTGCCTCTCTCGCGCGTCTTCGTTTTCTTGTTTTAATGCGCGTTGTCTCTCTTGTCTTTGTTCGTTTCTTGCATTTTAATTTTTGTTTGACGTTGTGCTAGATCGTGATCGCCACCAACATTGCGGAGTCATCTATCACCATCGATGACGTCGTGTTTGTTGTCGACGGCGGAAAACACAAGGAAAAGAGCTATGACCCGGAGGCTAAGGTGAGAAGTCACCACAGCTCTACATACTCTCGTGGGCTAAGGCAAGATGTCACCACAGCTCTTCGTACTATTAACCTTAACACTAACCCTCGGAGAAGAAAAGCCTGTACAACCGGAAACCCGTTGTACGGAAAAAATTGCTTGGAATTAGTATAAATAGTGGTTTTAGGGCTCTAAAAGGTACTCCTTTCGTGCTGCACCTTGATGTTTCAATGCTTTGTTGCTAGCTTACAGTAGGAAGATACCGCAGCCTTTGCCCTCTTGGCAGCCTAATCTAAGGCTCGCGACAGAGTCTTACTGCGGCAGCCCCCCCAGCTTTTCTTTAACGAAATCGGCGGTTTTGAAACCAGCTCCCGGCCGCACCTCCTGAAATACGGTGCCCCTTCGTCACCCCGACGTCGTCGTTCGATAGCCCTTTGCAAACAAAAAAATGTTTGGAGGCTTTCTTTTAATAGCACGCTTCCTCGTGTCGAGCAGCCATGAAACGCTCCTTGAACAAAATCGCTGGTTCTGGGGGGGGGCTATCGTAGATTCACTCGACACTCATTTGGGACATCGAAACACAATACATGTCACACGCATCACACGAATTCGTTCGAGATATCCGGGGCGCAGCGGCAGGGTTTGCGCTCTCCCCCACCCCACCCTGGCTTTCTTCGAGGAAAAGCTGCCAGCAGCATGTCATGAAAACGACGTTTAATATGGATTTGAAACCCGCTGTGAGTTAGCGCTCGGTTTCTTGTCCTGCTGCCGCGACGCCATTTTTTTTTTCTTTTTCATCATTGGTTCGAAATTCGATTCCACCGTAAGAGCGACACGAGCCTAATGGCTTTCACCACGTGCAAAACAAGACCAGCAACAATGCTATTTGTCTTTACATGATCCAAAACCCCACCAGCACTAGCTAATCAGCACCAACAACACCGACCACAAAACATGAACAGCAACAATCACAGTACCATACCACCACTTTCACCACCAATACTACTACCACCACCGCCACCACCAACACAATAACGCACGTCTTCCCCCCCCCTCCCTTCTCCCTCACCGCCACCAACACAATATACAGCATCTCAGGCACGTATCCCGGCCCCCTCTCCGTCTCCCTCCGATGTTTTGTTTTTTCCCATGAAAACAGGTGCAAAGCCTGTTACCCGCCTGGGTATCCCGCGCCAGTGCCAAACAGCGCAGGGGACGTGCGGGGCGTGTGCAGCCAGGGCGATGCTGGCACCTCTACCCCCGAAGCAAATTCGCAGACATGGTCGAGTACCAGCTGCCGGAGATAGTACGCACTAGCCTCGAGAGTCTTTGCCTCCAGGTGCTGACCGGGAAAGGGAGTGTGGTGGCCGCTGGAGTTGGTTGTTTCGAGGGGTTGGGGGTCGGAGGTAGTTGTTTTGAACGCGGCGGGGGGGCGGGGCGGGGGGGGTGTAATCATGGTACTAAACAGGGGCGAGCGGGGGGGGGGGGGGGCATGTGTTTATAGAGGAGCGGGCGGGCGGGGGGGGGGGGTGCTGGGTGCGATGCGGTGAGAGGTTGCCGAGTTCCTGGGAAAATGCTGAGGGGTATAGGGGGGGCAGTTTTTTTTTTGCACCGTTCAATGCAAATCAACCAAAACCAACCCCCCCGAACTCAACGTAACCTACGCGATTCTACCCCATCCCAACCCCAACCCAACCCAACGACCCTTCCCCTCGCGTGTGTACCGCATACTGACGATCGACAATAGGTTCGACACCTTGGGCTGGCGTTGCCCGGACAGGGGGGCGTGGCGGCGTTCATCAACAAGGCGCTCACGCCTCCGGGCGAGGCCGCTCTGGAGAATGCTTTGACGCTGCTCACGCGCATCGGCGCTTTCCGCCCGAACGAAAGTCTTACGCCACTCGTGAGTTATTGTTTTCGCATTATTTTTTCACGTTGACGAAAGGATTTTGCCTTATAAGAGAGTCGTTACGCCACGCGGGAATTGTTGTCTTCACTTAATTGAAAGTATTTCTTCAATAGTGGATTTTTTCGCATTAACACGAGGGTTTTGCGCCGCTCGCCAGGTGTTGATGTTTTCACGTCACCTCATCGTCATAAGCTTTAATCGGTGCTCACAAGAGCGGCTCTAACATATCTCGAGTGGAAAAAGAAAGCAAGGCAGCAGCAGCAGACCGAAGCGAGTAGTCTACATGGATTTGCGTATTTTATGGACAGTTCTCCCTACACGGATAGCGATATAAAACCTGGAACCTTACCCCCCCCCTCCCTCCCCATCTCTGGAACCTCACCCCCCCCCCCCCCCCCCCCCCGTCCTTTCCCTGTAGGGCAAGCATCTGGCTTTGTTGCCGGTGGAGCCCCAGATTGGGAAGGCGCTTGTGCTGGGGTGCATGCTGGGCTGTCTAGACCCCGTGCTGACGATTGCGGCTCTGCTCAGCCAGCGGAACCCGTTCGTAATGCCGATGAGCAAGAAGGAGCAGGCGGACCAAGCCAAGAGGCGTTTCGCTCAGGTAGGGGAGAGGGGACGGAGCTTGGGGAGGGGGGATGGGAGCTTAGGAGGCAGGTAGGGGTGGGAGGTTTAAGTCGGAAAAAGTGGGTAGCCAAGAGGGGCGTTTTGCCTCAGGTGGGGGCAAGGAGGTGCTTTTTTTTATTTATTTACCTCTTGAGAAGTTCACCCACCTATTGGGGGAACTACTTGGACTCAGTATGGGATACGTTTTTGGGTGCGGGGATTGAGGCGGAAAATGTGGGTGCGATTGTTCTTGTCACGCAAAGAAGGGGCCTATGATAGATGAGTGCATGGGACCGCTCTCACTGAGAGAGCCGAACATGTTTCCAACCTCTACGTGTTTTTGGTGGCGTGTTTTTGTGAGGGGGTGGAAAAAGGATACCTGGTAGTTCAACAGGAATGGGGAGGGGGGGGGGAGGAGAGCTTGCGTGGTTTGTATGGCATGGGCGAAAGGCGGCACGTTTTTTGTCTGGTTTTGGTGACGCTTTGTTTCCTGTTTGTCTGTCGGTTTGTCTGTCTTGTGTATCAGGGAGAACCTAGCGACCACCTGTGCCTGTACAACGCGTACGAGGCGTGGCGACTATGCCCTAGGCGGGATCAGCAGGACTTCTGCCACATCAACTTCCTGTCGCCGTCCGCCCTCAGGTACGTTTTTTTTTCGCTCGTCACGACTTCGTCGCTTGTGTTGGAATCGTTTACAGAAACGATCAGTAGAAAGCGGTTTTCGCAAGTGATGCACGGTAACGGTTCACGTAGATGGGTTAACTGAAGCAGTTCACGTAGACGGTTCACGCAGAAGCGATTCGCTTACATGTTATATGTTCACTTACAGTTAACATTTTCACTTAGCAGCTTGAATTGTCTTGGTAGAACGTAAAGGCATGAGTCGTGTAAACGTTCCGGAAGTAAGATGACGTACATATAATTTGCTTCAGTACACTTCATGCGCTCCGCTCCACTCCACTCGGTAGTTTCCGTCATGTACAGAGGATAGCAGCAGCTTACGACATGGTACTGTTTAATGCGACACTCGATATTTATCAAAAACTATTCCCCCGTAATATTCTGCTGTGCCGTGAGGCAGAAGAGCAACCGCTCTTCATTTCTCCCCATCTCGTGTAAGGGACCTGGACCTACCACAAAGAAAGAGATATACCAGTAGTGGGGAGGAGGATGTGGCTACAACGATGTGCCCGTGTGGCACAACAATAGAGAGTAGGACTCACATATTAATATTAAATTGTAGGAGAATGTGAAATATACAAGGAGGAACGAGATGCGTTACAGAAGGAGGTGAGGAAATTAGGCGTATGTCACATGGAAGAGTTTGGTAGATTAGAGAGTAGCGAGAAAACGATCGCTAGCCTAGGAGATAGATGGTGGCCGCAGACGGCGAAACAGGCCGGGGATAGGATGAGCAAGAAGTTGGAGTAGGAACGGTGCTCCGTCTCGAAAGGGATGCGTGGTCAATGGTCAAATGACTGAGGCAAGCAACAAATGAGCACGCCCCCCCCCCCCTCTTTTCGTTTCGTTATTTTCGATTGAGTGATTATTTTGCGCTGTTTGGGTTCGATTTCGTTTCGTTTCGTTCTTTTCGATTAAATGATTATTTTGCGCTGTTTGGGTTCGATTTCGTTTCGTTTTTTTTCGTTTTTTTTTTTCACTACCCGTGGCAGAACCGCGTCTGATGTGAGGGGGCAGTTCCAGACGCTGCTGAGGGACGCGGGGCTCATACCGCGGGACAGGGAACAGCTGGCAGATCTCAACCGCCACTCCGAGTGAGTCCAACACATCACTTTTGACACACTGCTGATGTTGTTCTTGTTCTTGTTCCTGGTGGTGGTGTTGATGGAGTTGGTGTTGGTGGTGGTGTTGGTGGTGGTGTTGGTGGAGTTGGTGTTGGTGTTGGTGGTGGAGTTGGTGGTGGTGGTGGTGTTGATGCTGTTGGTGGTGGTGTCGGTGGTGGTGATGGTGGTGTTCTTGTGGGTGTTGCTTTTGTTGTCTTTGTCGCACCAGTTCTTTCTTTCTACCCGACAACACCGTTACTCGTAGCATAATGACACTATACCCACCCCATGCGCACGTCTTGTCCGCCAGCCCATCCGGCACAGACCGGAATCTACGCCATTATTGTTATACCACCAATGAACAAGTGAAACACTTGACGCCTCCAGCTATAATTGACCTTCCCTCCCTACCCCCCTCCCCTCGTTATTCAGACCATGCTTGTGGATTTGCTGGTATTTCTGTGTATCACTCGAACGCTCCAAGCCTATCCCCCCCCCCCCCCCCTTTCCCTCCTTCCCCCCTTGCCCTCCCTCCTCCCTCGCCTTCCCTCCTCACACATCCCCGCCCTCACGCATCCTGATTATTTTGCGCGTCTGTGATTATGTGCTGGTGTGTGCCGCTACTTGCTATATCAGGATGCCGAAGTACTGGCCAGTGGTGCGAGCAGCGATGTGCTCCGGGCTGTACCCGAACTTGGTCCGGGTGGACTACGGCAAGAAGAAGTTCAAGGTGTGTTCCGAGAGCGCTTGACTTCAACTCGAAATTTTTAACGTTGGATTAAAATTTGAAGCTCGTGCTCCAGGGCCATGTGCAAGTTTTTCTTGACCCTTTGCTAGTGCGAAGATTATCCCGCATTTACAGGCAAGTATTCTGACACCCATAAAGTTGGTGTGGCCCCGAAGAGGGCAGCTGGAAGAGGGTAACGTTACGCGAAGTATGTAAGTTTTGACTCATTCACGATCTTGACCCTTTAGGGACTTGATTATATATTGATTATAGTATAGCGACCAAAAAATCGACGATTGCGATATTTTCAAGCGTCTAAACGTAGCAGCGTCAGCGCAGAGCAGTACCAGTAGGATCATGCCGCGCCTGTCCCGTAGGAGTCTGTGCGTTTGTTGTCGTTCGGGCACCATTCTTTTCGTCGCCAACCAGCAGCGGCCGATGCCGTAATCGTCCTTTTCCGTCGTCTTTTTTTTCCCTCTCAAGTCTCAAAGGGGTTCGCCCAGAAGTAAAAAAAAATCGAAAGAACTTACGGTTTCAGCATCGACCACAAGAGGCAGCCCTGGCCGTTGGTGCCGTGGACGTGTCCGGACTGCATTGTAACGAGTGTGATTGCGCGACACGTGTGTAGCACGGTGACACGGTGATACTCTTTTTGCTGCGCGCTCGCGCCAGACTGTTGATAAATGCCGCACATATTCGATTTTTTTGGTTCGCGTTTTTTCGGCCTCAAAAGGATAAGCCAAGTTTTTTTTTTTGCTTGACGGCGGCTATGGTGGGGGTCGCTGTCGTGTGTCGTGGCGACGGTTGTCGACGCTGTTTTGCTCTCTCTTGTGTTGGCTGCCGCTGGCGCTCGTCGATGTCAGTGATTCAAAAATATTTCGTTTCTGCTGGTGCTGTTGTTGCTGTTGCCGTCCCTGTTGTGCCCCGCCTCACTCAGTCGAGCAGAACGCCCCTATTGCCGACTTTGCTCACATCGCTTTTAATTTCTCCAAGCCCGCGCTTGCGAGGGTCGCAAACCTCTCACCACCTCGCTCCACCCGCTCCCGCTCCCCTTCCCCTCCCTCTCCTGGTTCTATGCATGTATGTTTCTAAAAATCACTTGTGAAACTCTACAAACAAATGTTTTTTTTGGCATCAGTTGCTGTCCTCGGACCACAGCACCCTGAACCCCCACCCCAGCAGCGTCACCGCGGAGGGCAACCTATTCAACAGAAGGTGGGCGTACTACCACGAGATGTGCCGCACTCCAGGAGGGCTGTTCATTTACGACCTCACGGAGGCGGCGCCGCTGCCGCTACTGCTCTTCGGCGCGGGAGACCCCAACCCTAGAGGTGAGGAGGGGAAGGGAGACTGTGGACGGGGGGAGTTGGTGGGAAGGGTAGGGGGCGGGGGTGGGTGGGGGTGGGTTAGTGGAAAGCGAAGGCGGAAGAGCTGGGATGTGAAAGGGGTGGAATGCAATTTTGTTCCTAGTTTTTTTTTTTTCGGTTTCGGTTTATTTGTATTTATGTGTATTTATTTTGTCTTTTTTTGGTCGGTTAACGCCAATGATTTGCCCCCTAAACGTGGGTCTTGAGCGCGAGCGGTAAGCGGAACATGTCCGGTTGTCCCTCAAGAGTCGTTCTGGCGTGGTTTAGGCGACGGGGGCTGATATGTGTGCATTTACCGCCCCCCGCCCCCGCCCCCCTCTACGACTATGGTGACGTAAACATTGCATCAATGCTGCGTTGTCGACATCACCACCAACAACACGTGTGATAGCGCGACCGGGAGCTTTGATGAACAAGTTCGTGACGGGCCCCCACATCCAGGGCGGCGGGGGCGGCAAGAAAAAGAAGGTGCGAATATCAATAGTCGGCATGTCAACACATTTAATATATGCACACCACTACGTCTGGAAATACAAGGACCGTATGGGTATTTATTTGGTCACCCAAGCGGTCTTTATGCTTCGACATTTAACTCGTAGTGGCAACACTTTCGTGGGCATATAACGTGTTATTGCGGGGGGGGGAACTCTCTTGCGCTACCACTGGTACCAGGTATGTAGGTGCTCTAGTGACGAAGAATTTTGCTTCTATTGGTACATAGGTACTCTATTAATAGTAACAGTTTCGATATCGTGGGTGAAGCACTAAACAAAAGGGTGCGCCAGCTAGCGTTGGGCTGCGAAAGCAACTGAGTTGAATCGACACACGACGCGTATGAAAATACGTGGAAGTGTGGTGAGCTAAAGCTTTATTTTTCCCCATGCGCCGGAGGATGATAATGAAGAAAAAAAAAAAAAAAAAAACTACTATACTGTAATCGTATCTGTTACTTTTTTCTTTTTTTTTGTTTGATCTGATGTATTGTCATTATTTTATCTGTTTTTTTTCTTGTGCTTTGTTTTGTTTTGTTTTGCTTTTATTTTTTGACGCCTTTCAGGGCAAGAAAAAGGGCTACAGCGGGCAGCCCAGCGTGGGACCCTTTGCGGGGGTGGAGCCTTGGGTATACTTCAACGTCGGCGGTGACCAGGTCAAGAGGATGCTGGAAGAGGTACGTACGCCGCTTACACTGACGTGCCTCCTCTTGAAATCGTTTTGGGGTCAATTTAGATCGGCCAACAACACGTCAAGTGAACCATTGCCTTCGCTTCGCGTCTGCCCCCAAAATTTTGGCAACATGGTATATATGCTGCTGCTGTTACTACTGATATCGCTGTTGCTACTGTTGCTGTCGTCATCCCTGCCGCTGCTAAGGCGAATACTGCGCAAGACATGGCATACTGCACATGAAAGCGCATACGGCGCATAAATGCACGTAGAGCTTATATTGCACATGCAACGCATACTGCGCACGGTACTTGAAAGGACGTAATGCACATACGGCACATATGATGCAGCTCATATATATCATAAAAATTAAAATACACTCCAGCTGTGAGATCGAATATTTTGTCGAAACTCATCTTTGCAAGCTGTGTGTGATACTCCGATCGCGCGTATCACGGGTTGTGTGTCCTCAGTAAGGATATAGGTCGGTATACATATCGCACCCGCCTACATACAGCACACACAGCACATACACATTGCACCCGCCTGCGCCGCGAGAGTCCAACAAGCAGTTGACCGCTTCGCTATACCTGGTACTGTTTCTTCTTTGCCCCGCGCGATGCCGTGTTTTTTCAACCCAGATCCGCGTGGCGATCGAGTACGTGATCGGAGAGCACGTGGGCGGGGCGAGGTCGTCCGAGCGAGAGACAAGGCTGATCAACAAGGTCGCCCAGGCTCTCGTGGGGGAGGAGGAGCTCGCCAATCCCACCAAGGTAACTGTTGTAGACTGTGCGTACACCAGTTCAGTTCGTGTACAGGAAAACACGGTGTGCGAGGGGGAGGGGGGATGGACTAGAGGGGGAAGAAGATTTGCCAGTTTGAAGACAAGACTTTTCGCGCAGAGGGTGGGTGGAGGAAGGCAGGTGGTATGCGAGACTCGAGGTTACAAGAGATGGTTTATGGGGGTGTGGAGGCCTTGCTACGCGTCGAACTGATTCTATTCGGCTCGGTTCGGTTATCGACACTCTCTCGGCGAACTGTCACTCATCAACCCCAACTGCCGCGTACGCATGGGTTCAAAACCTTTCTGAGTTTTTTTTTTTTCTTGTCGGCAATCTGACCCGCTGAGCGAGCCATAGCGCTGCGAATATATGCGCAGGCCAGCGAGTGGGTTTTTCTCTCCCCCCGGTAGACTCGCTTTTCTTTTATGGGCGGCGCGCCGGGCCAATCACTTCCGCTGTACCGTGTTTTCTTTCCCGCCAACGGATGCTGTTTCGCAGCACATGCGCCTTTGTTTTTTGCCTTCGTACACATATACATTTTCAAACAAGCCCGGCATCAATCCGAGATGCCATTTCAAACCTCTAACCCTCCCCCGCCTCCCCCCTCCCTCTGCCCGTCCGTCGACCCTGCCGGAACGTTTTCTGCCTTCCCCTCCGCAAACGATATGCCACCATCCGAAATCAACCCCAACGCACCTACGCCGACCACAACAACACCAATCACCACCCCCGCCACCAACCAAAATTCCAACCGACAACATGAATCAACATCACCAACCTAACACCACAACGAAAAAACACACACAGCCGGGCGGCGGGCACGACAGGACCCACCACCAACATGGCACCATGCAGGCCTACAACGTCGACGCGGACGACGACTACGAGTTCCACCGGCACGGGTCCGCCGTCGCCGAGTACCGCGGCTCCGGCCACGGCGTGTACCGCGGTTACGGAGACGGTGGCAAGGATACCTCGGCCCCCTCCTCTGCCAGGGGCTACGTTAGCGGTGCTACCGGTACCTTCGGTAGCCATGGCCATGGGCGGGTGGGACCTTCCTCCAGTAGCTACGGGAGTGGTGGGGGCGCCGGAGCGGGGACCCATGGATCTAACGGCACGGGCTACATGTCGCACGGCGGCGGTGGAGGTGGTACCTCGCACTATGTGGGGGGGAGCTCCCGCTCTGTCCCGTCCTCCGCACCTTTGTCTGACAAGCCCCCGCAGGTGGGGGACGCGAGGTATGCGGCCGCGCAAGCGGCCGTGGCCGCGGCGCTGGGGCACGCGACCATCTCGGGGACCCCAACCATGCCAGCCTCTTCCCATGCGGGCTCGGGTTACGGGAGCTACTCCTCGGCTTACGGCGCGAGCGGCGGCGGCGGCAGCGGTAGTGGCATGAGCCGCGCGCCGTCACCGGCTACGCAACACCACGGCAGCCGCACTCAGCTGGGTCCAGGCGGGGGTCCCGCCCGCTACAACCCGTCGAATGGGGACGCTTCGGCGGCCGGAGTTGGCAGTGGCAGCATGGGCGGCTACCATGGAGGCAGCGCCAGAGGGGACTCGAGCGGCGGGTCTCAACCGCGGTCGTCTATGGCGCGCCCGGGAGCGTCCCACGAGTACGTGTCTAGCCGTGGTGGGAGTCGTCCGGCTTCGGGGCAATCACCGGTGTCCACGGTTCTTGGCGGGACATACCACAACTTCGCCGTGCCTCCCAACAGCGCGCCTCTAGGGGGCAGCAGCGGCGGTAGCGGCGGTGATGTGCATTATATGCCGAGGGCCACCCCCATGACGCGCAGCGAGGACTCTCGTGACCGGGATGGACACGGGGGGCGCGGGGGGAAGCGAGGCCGCTGGTGATAATTCGTTTTTTAGGCCCGCCCTTCGGCGATACCGGTGCACGGGAGCTGGTGGTTTTCGTTTTTTTTTAGGTCCACCGTTCGGTGGTACACGAGAGCGTCGGCTGCAAGGCGTAAGCTGCAAGGTATTGGGGGCTGGGCGGGAGACGGGGTTTGGTGCTAGCGTCGGAAATGCGTGAAGGGGGGGAGGGGGCAGGTGCGTTCGCGGTTGGATTTTTTGTTGGCGTTTTCCCTCCCGGTGAGTTCTTTGGGCGCGGTTTGCGCCCGGTTTTGAGAGCCGGGCGTCTTGTTGGCTTTTCGGCAAAGGACAGGGAGCTGCAGGGTGTGCAGGAGCTGCAGGATGTGCAGGAGCTACAGGAGCTTGTTTTTGAGAGGGGAGCGTGCGGTCGGGGCGGGGGGTGGGTATAATTGGGGGCGAGGGGGAGGTCGGTAGGGGAGGGGGGGTTGGTCTAGTTGGAAAAAGCCCAGCATGTCTACCACCAAGGTAGCGTGAAAAGGGTTGGATGAGAAGGCGGCGTGCATGATCCGGGAGGATTATGCGGTGTGCTCGTTTTTTTTTTCCGAATTCGGCAGGTTGGAGGGGTCTGTGGAGTGTGCGGAGGGATGTTTGGGGGGGAGCTGTGGCGGTGGTCCCCGAGAGACGGGGTGCGGGTTTCTCGGAAGGTGTAGGGATATAGGCACGATCTGACAAACGGGGGGGGTTGTGTTGCGGCGCTCCCGATTTTTTTTCATTTTTTGGTGTGGCGGAAGTGTCGAGGAGGGTCACAGGCTTCAATGTGCAACGATGGGACGTTAGCTGTGTCCCGTCCCCTCTATCTTCGTGGGTGCAGGGATGAAAGTGTTTTCGGGATGTCAGCGTGCTTTTGTGAATGACTACGAGAGTATGTCGCAGCCCCAACACGCTGGCGACTAGGCGGCACTGATAAAAAATGAGCGCAGCCGGCTGTAATTTTTTTTTCTCCTTGTGTCTACTTTGGCTAGATCTCTCTATTTTTTTCCTATTGTCGCCGCGTCTGCTTCCCGCGCACTGCATCACGCGCGTCCGTTTTTTCTGGTTTTTTTCTTGTTTCCTTTTTTTTTGTGTAAAATCTCTTTTAGTGGATTTCTCTGGAACAATGAAGTGCTGTCTGTTGCTGTGGTGTGGTGTGTGGTTTTGTTTTTTGTGCGCTATAGAGTGAAAACAACGACCACACATGGACCAAAGATGGTGGCTAGTTTTTTTTTTGTGCGTGTATCTCTTTTTATTTTATCCTGTCTCGCTTTTGGTCGCTCCTTTTGGTGTTTCGATCTGATTGTTTGCCCGCTTTGCGCCAAGGCATACGGAGGGACGGAATGACTCACGATAAAGGTACTGAGGGGGGTGTCTTGCGTGAGCGCTTTCGTCGCCATTTCTGTTGACAGCTACGGCGCAAAGTCGTTTGCGGAAAGCAACTATCGGAATGTCGGGAGGGGCACAGAGCGAGACAGTAGTAAGCAATTTGTGTCGGGTTTCGAAACTTTGAACCGTTACGGAGAAAGCTCGCAGCCGCGGGCAACTTTTTTACTCTTATGGCGTCTCTTTGCTTGTTTGAGACCCCGAGCAAGCGGACGGTAAAACGCGCGGATTGTGATAACTTGACGCCCCCCGTCGCTGGACGTGGCTTTGATACTTATCTAACCGCATGCGTGCGTATCATACCCGGCGGTTGTGTGCGTACGTTCATGTGTTTTTTTATTTATTTTCCTTTCGCCTTGTCTTCTGTCTAGTATTGTCTTTTTTTCTTGTATCGTCTTGTCTTTTTCGCGTGTGTCGATTTCATTTTTTCGCTCTTTTTTAGTTTTGTTTTCGCTCGAAAGCGGAGGGAGTTCTGAGGAAAGGAGTTGGGATAATGAGGGTCGGGGGGGGGGGGGGGGGGGGGGGGGGGGAAGAGGAGGGGTTGTGGGGTTTGGGTGATGGAGTACTTGAGTCATAGGGTCGGGCGAAAAAATTCTCGTCTGCGGCAGAAAATGGTCGTGTGGCGTGGTTGTAAGCTAATGTTAGGTTGTTTGGGTTTCTTAGGAGACCGAGCGAATGCGTTTGTTTATCGTGGACAAAGATTATAGGCGCGATGTGGGGAAATTGGGTGAGGGGAAGGGGAGAGGCTGAGAGGAGGGGCGTCTTATCAAACGCGGCCCCAGTTTTGGGAAACCCTGCATGATTTGCCGGCGCCGCCCTGCTCCGTTTCTGTGTGATTTGCGTTGTGATGGCTACGCGTGATGATAGACTTCCTTGCCGAACAGCTGGTCGAGGCTGTTTTGCGGTGTTGTTGTCTATTAAAAAGTTGTATGGTCTTGCTTCCTTCACCCCCCCCCCCCCCCCCCCCCCCCCCCCCCCCCCCCCCCACCCCTCCCTCCTATCCCCCTCTCCCCCCACGTCTTCGCGCTGTTTCAGGGGTATGCGTGAGATGTAGTGTGGTGTACTAGAACTTTTGATCTTGTGGGGGGATTTGCGGGGACATTTGTGGGAGCCTGTGGCATTCATTTCATCGTGGCTCTTCCGACCGTTGGCCCGTGGAGTACACTGGGCACTTCGGGATAAGTTTCGGATAACATTATCCCGGCAGGATGATCTAGCAAGTGTGCGGGAAGGAGAGAGTGGAACGGGCATATGCCATTCTCTCGCTGTGGGTGTTGATGCAGTGCTGCTACTGTTTTCGGGAAGGGGGGAGGGGTTCGTCCTCTGTGGGTTTTTGGTTGGTAGGTTGAAGGATATATGTGTGCGTTCTGCGATCGCTCGGTCAAATGGACATGTCATAAAATTCATGAGGTAGAGGAACGGACCGGTTTGGTTGATTTTGAGGTATCGGGTCAATGGCACCACGACGCGAGTCCCGCGCGGCGGATGTCGCTGCTGGTGTTTCGCGGGAGATGGCGAGGGTTAGACAGGAGCAAGCGAGGTGCTTTTTTAGGCAGCTGTTTATCGGTAATCGGATGATACTTACCTGGTGCTTGTTACGAACGAATCGATGGATGAATGATGTTTTTTCGAGGTGTTCAAGATGGATTATGTCGTGTCTGTTTTGTCTTGTGTCTCTTGTCGTGCGGCTGTTCTCCCGACTTTTTTGGCGCTGTCGCTTGCCGTCCAACCTTCAGCGAGGTTTGAGAAGGGCAGGAGGAGAGGAAGTGCCGGGTGCGGGAGAATCAGCGGGGGGGGGGGGGGGGGGGAGAGAAAGGGAGAGGAGAGAGAGATAATAATGTTTCGGTTGTCACCTCATGAACGTAGCAGCTCGTCTTGTTCGGTACAGTAGTTTGTCGATCGGCTCTTGATTTGATAATCGGTGGGTTGGGCCCGGGGCACGTCTCCTCGGTTTTGCGGTTGTTTTGCCTCTCTGATAGATATTCTTGTTATTTTCGTTCGGTGTGTCATTTCTTGGTCGTAGGCTTGCTTACGATTACAGCGATAGCCGCGCCTCCTTGTACGTGGGCGCGTACCCGTCATGCCGGGCGCCAAGTCTACATGGCGTCTTGTGGTGATTGGCGGCGTTGGGGGGGCTTAGCAACGGCCGCCTCCGACCCATTCGTCGTGCATTACCCGCGCGCGCGTTAGCTTGCGAAACCGGCGAGGAAAGTCTTGGGGGTGTTCTACAGAAGTGTTGTTGGTGGTGTCGAGTTGCAGTAGGGGGGGGGGGGTAGAGGGCGGTAGATAATTATGAAACGACGGGGATGTAGAGGCGTGGGCGCCGCCGTTTCGTCTCCGCCAACCGTGTGAAAGGAACTCCTTACAATCGCGCCGCTTCTTCTTCCTCCTTCAATGGGACGGAAGGGTAGGGCGCGGACGCAAATTTACACGCCACATTTCTGTGCTGTTGGATAACGAATAGCATGGGGTGAAAGATATTACAAGGCGGGTGAGTCCCACGAGCTTTATGATTATACAGGTGGATAACTGCGGTTTTAGTTCCAGTGGTGCCGTCGATGGCACTCGGCTAACAAAAGGCACCCGCTTCATTTAGGGGGGGGGGGGGGCGGGGGGGGGGCTCTCCAGCGCCCCCGCGCGCAGGTTTCCTGGTTTCCGAAAGCTTTTAAAGACAACGACAGACAAGGCCTGGCGCATGCAAACAAGCTTGCTCTTCCTCGTGTGATCACGCGAACAAGCTTGCTCTTTCTCGTGTGATCACGCGAATGGACGAAGGATGCGTGTGTTCCACGTGTACAATTACTTCTACTAATACAACACAGCAGAGCAAGCCGAGAAGCAGCGGCAGCAGTCGGTGGTTTTTTGTCTTTTCTCTTTACTGGGTTTCGCGAAGTGGGGAAAAAAAAATCGCTCTAATTTAGTGTGGTGGTCGGTGAAAGGTATAACCGATAATCGTTTGCTTGCTTGCTTGGCGGTGTCGCTTGCGCTTGCGATTGGTCTGGTTTCGGACAATGGACTGGCGGCAAGCGGACAACTGACGGATGCCCGAGTGAAGAAAACATGCTTAGTTTTGCACGTCGGGCGGAAGCTCTCTGCATTTACATCATGGATGTATGTGCTCGGCGTTGGCGAGAGAGACCAACACTGATGACCCTACCTAGTGTAATGTAGCCCGGGTGGGTGCGAAATGTTCAGGGGTCAGGGAAGCGTAGGTGGTGGGAAGGAGGGAGGGGGAGGGGGGGGGGGAGGGGGTTAGCGACTGTTTCAGGAGCCGGCGGTGACATCTGCCTCCGTTCTTCACGAGAGCTTCGATGGCAGCGGGGGGGAGGGGTTGGGTGGGGTGGAGAAATAAGTGGCGGAGAAAAAGCAATTGCCCTTGCTGCCGCTGGAGTTGATGGTTGTTTCGTGGGGTGATTCTCTGTCGCGTAAAAATGAAATACATACAAATTGTAGGCTTGGTTGGGAACGGCGCGGGAAGGTTGTACCATGCAGAAAAGGCAGGAGAGTGTGTACCTCGTGAGTGTCTTCGTAGCCTTTGGCGTGTTGTGCGCACCGCGGATTGCTGACTGGCTGGCTGGCTGCCGCGGTGGCTGCGCCAGCGCACCGCCTTTCGGGATGGTGGGTATGCTGTTCTGGCTGAGCGGCGCCGTGCGTGTTGGCCGCACGCGCTCTCTTCCTTTGTGGGGGAAAGCCTTCGCTCTTTACGCCTGGCAATAAAGCAAGCAGCGTCCGGTATTCTGGGCACCTTGCACTGACTGAAGCGCGCGTAGGACACGCGTGCGAACCGGTGGCTCGCCGCCGCCACTGTCAGGTGGCTGCGGAGGCGGCCGGACAAGTTCAGTGTACGTCTGCTCGCAAGGTTGGTTTTAGTGGTGTCGTGGTGGTCGTGGTCATGTTTTTCTCCTCTTCGTTCTCCACTCGCCGCGCGCGCGGTGGCCTCGGCGATTTGCGGATCATCAACTGTTTTTTGTTATGGTCCTCGGCTGTGCTCGCGACGGGACCCTAGCCGCACTCTTTGCTGTTTGGCACCCAGCAACGACAGGTCACCTTTCTGCTGTGTTGAGAGCACGAGGGGTGAGAGCGAGGCGTCGAGTCTCTCAAGTCGTCAGCCTTCTGCTCTTGGCACCCAGCAACGACAGGTCACCTTCCTGCTGTGTTGAGAGCACGAGGGGTGAAAGCGAGGCGTAGAGACTTTCAAGTCGCCGGCCACCGAATCTCCCCGAAAAATGATCATGGGAGTGTTAGAGCCCCCAATGGGTGCTGCTTGGTACAATAGCTGTCCCCCCGTCTAGCCCTGAAGTATTACTACGTAGGAGTTTATGTGTTGCCCCCCCCCCTTACTCTCTTCCCCACCACCACCAAAGCACCCCGTGACAGTTTATGGAGATGCCGAACTTTTGCATGCCAGGTACATATATATTTACAGTCTGTAGGCACCTGTTTTGTTGTTGCGGAGTGAGGTGCATCACCGGCGGCGGCTGGCGCCTCGCCTCGCCTGTGACCACCGGTACCGTTCCCGGCCCTTTCGCTGAGAGAGGCTAGCCTTGAGATGCTGCTTTGTAGCGTAGGACTCGGGTGCTTAGGGGGGGACGTGGGGGATAAGATGAGGGGCGTTTATAGCTTTCGGCTATCATACCAAGAAGTACAACGCTCGTACTGTGCAGTGCAGACATGTTATACTGCGCTAAAATACTACCGTACTAAGTACGAGTGTGTGTAGTTGCCTACAGGACTTGCAAACTTGGAGGTTATCCGCAGAATTTGGTGAGATGGGACAAGGATTAGTCTAGTTTTTGATGGAGATGGAGACGCGTGCCATCAATCTAGCGGCGAATTGACAATTAACTACATACATTATTGGGTAATCCCTTTTGTCCTTGATACGTCAGCGCGGTGCGCTCACAGCACCCAAATCGGAGCTCTGTCCGCCATACACGAAGACAGCAGTATGCGCCGACTTCAATGAAAACAAAAAAAAATCACGACGGCTATAAAGAAAGGTTGCCTGCAATCAATCACCCGTGCATCTTCTAATGAGTAAGATACATCCAACCCCACCCTCTCCCACTACTCTTCGTGTCGTAAGACTCTTCGGGTAGGCAACAGATGTGACCAGGTTTTCAAGATCGCGTATATTGTTGCACGACAAACAGTATTAGCTGTAACGGGTACAGCAGTTAGTAATGATACTTTCAGTACAAGGGGGCTTCGCCGCGGCGGGCTGACGACCGCCTACGGCTCCCGTAATGACAGAGGATGCATATTGTACGTACGCAAATCTCGGCCGTGAATGCGACAAAGTGCTGCCAAGACTGCTGCATTTAATAATAAAAAGAAGGCGGCCACGGCGAGAATCGAACCCGGGACCTGGGGATTCCCAGGATTCAAAAGCAGAGTTTGATCCACTTTAGAAGGGTAACTACGTTTGACTAGGGTCACCGCGAGAGTGTGGTCGAGGCGCACCCGGCGCAGTGGAGGTCGGGGAGCACGATGAGGGAGTTTTGGGCCAAGAGGTGGTCTCATCACGAGCAAACACGCAAAAACAAAACAAAAATGAAAACGTCTAAGACAAGCTGGGGAGCACTCAGGGTACACAGCCAATACTATAAAATTATAAAAATATAATACACTCCAGCTGTGAGATCGAATATTTTGTCGAAACTCATTTTTGCAAGCTGTGTGTGATACTCCGATCGCGCGTATTTCTGGGTGTGTGTCCTCATTAAGGATATAGGTCGGCGACTCCCCTTGCAACTACAGTGTAGCCTGTACCAGGTTCAACAGGGTGATGTTAGTCAGTCTGTGCGCGGAACCTATAACACCCGTTTTTGAGGGGGACAAAATCTGACAGCTGTGGAAGGAAATGCATCAGCTTATCAAGTGTACGCTGTGAGTCGTACAACCAGTGAGGAGAGGGCGAGTGTTCGAAGGGGTGGGGGAGGGGGTTCGGGGGAGGGGGGAGGGGATTTCCAACAGCTGTAGGTCGCAAAGATGTAGGGACTTGCTATACACGTGGTGCTAGGTCTAGGCGATGGTTCGGGTGGTGGGGAAGGAGGAGGCGTTTGGGGGGGGGGGGTGAGTTGGAGCTGCAGCACGGATGGCTAGAAATATAATGAGGTGATATCGACTGCCTGGTAGTGTTTTATTACTCTGGCATAGTTTGATTTTAGGTGGGGTGTTTGAACAAGAGGGAGCGGAGAGAAAAAAAAGGGGGGGGGGGTTGGGGGGGGGGGTTGGGGGGGGGGGGTTGGGGGGGGGGTTGGGGGGGGGGGGGTTGGGGGGGGGGGGGTCGGGGGGGGGGGGTTGGGGGGGGGGGTTGGGGGGGGGGGTTGGGGGGAGGGGGGTGGATTGGAGCTACGGCACGGATGGCTAGAAATATAGTGATGTATTATCAGCTGCATGGTAGTGTTTCTTACTTCTGGCAGAATTTGATTTTAGGTGGGGCGTTTCAACAAGAGGGATCGGGGGAGTGCGGGGGGCGGGCGGAACAACTCAATATGTGCGCGGAAACTATAAATCCTTCAAGGGGAAAAATCTGACGGGTTGTAGAAGGAATGCATCAGTTTAATCACCCGCCTGCTGTTATTGTTTATTTTTATAGCAGATTTGTTGTTAGGTGTGGTATACAATGTGTTACAGCTTCGTGGTGTGTCATTGTACATGGATCGCGAGATGAATCATTTCAATCGATAGGTGTAACCATGTAGTTACCATGATTTTACCGTGCCGATGTTGGGCTCTGAGATCGCTAATTATAAGACACAGATACATTGACTATAGCTATAGCGAAATACAACAATCTTATCGTATCTGTACTGAAAAGCAGGGCATCGCCACGGCGGGCTGACGCCCGCCTGCGGCTCCGCGCATGCCCATAACGGTCGAGGATGTCATAGGCAAACAGAGACCGTAAATGCGACAGTATGTAGTAGTGCTGGGGCAGTGTGAACCTAGGGGCCGAGTGCTGCTGTGCAGGGGTGCCTCTGGATCTGTACTGGTCACTCGCACCAGGATTGCTTGGAGTTACATCATCTCTGGTCATAGTTGGTTGCTGTCCCCCTCACACCTTCTGACAGAAGGGGGGGCGGAGCCGTTCGTTCAGGCAGGTGATAACGCCTGCCAGCAATAAATGGGGCAACTTATATGGACCATAAGGCCCCAACGGGGTAGAGTAGATACCATAACACTAGCCCACCCTGAAGGGCCGTACAGTGTGGAGGAGGTCCCCGAGGGGGGTGCAGGGTTGTCGGTGTTGGGGAGCGTTTTCTCCTCGTGGGTTCCGGCTTATTTCTTCATCTCTGCATGAATCGATGCCCAGAAGCAAGGCTGACATTACTCTAAAGGAACGGCATAGGACAGGCAGGTAGAGCAGAGGAGTGAACGATGAGGGGTGTCCTGCCTGGAGCACCACTGTCGTCGCTTACATTTTTGCCCATTTATGATGGCCGTGACGTGAATGTGACATCTACTATCACCTGGTTTCGCCCCAACGATGTCATGGTTTCACGTCGGGTCTACAGACTATCCATCTACGGAGAGCACTCCACAACATTAGGCTATCTTGAATAGCCGTAGGTGCAGATCACATGGCAATCAAAGGATGTCAACAAGGCATCCACTAATTGGAAAACGGATCGAAGATGCAGTTATTCGAAACAAACGAAAATGAGGCGAACGATTCCCCGACATTTCGTAATGAGGATTAGACGCCTCATTGCAAGAGATGCAACCCTGTGATGGAGCACAATCGTGAGAGCTCGAGGTTAGGTATATATACCTACGGTCAATGAAGTAGCAATCGGCCTGACGAAAACACGAAGGGCGAGGCCAATATGCGCAAGGGTGCGAAGGGAAACAAGAGAAAGATATAGACGCGGAAACAATGTCAGAAGGGAAAAAAGGACCACGTGTAACGCTGTAAGTGTCAGAAAAAAAAAAGCCTGAAGCGCGGGGCCGAAGGGGCGGACGGGCGGGCCATTTGCCGAAAGACAAGAGAGAAAGCAATGAACAACTACACCTAAAAACATGCCAGGGTCCGCAACGTTGGACCTGGAAGGCTGACGTGGCGTCATCGGCCGGACGGTTATATACAGAGAAAGAGTCAGTACGCGACCACGGCGGAGGCCGTCCGCACGGCGGTAAAAACTAGTGGGGGTCGGTTGACCTCTCGGTCCCAAACCCCCTCATCGCGATTTAGCGGGACAAACAAACGCAAAAGTCTATGTGAGAAAAAGTCGACGGGCGCTCGGGGTACACCTCCAACAACATCGTCCTTGCATTCATGACGCCCGCCTGCGGATTCGCGCATTCCCGTTATGATCGAGGAGGTAATTGGCAAATAGAGGCTGCAAGTAAATGCTGCATCATTGCTAAGAGGGCTGCTTAAAAATATATCACGGTAAAGTGCAAATGTAATCGCAGTCGGCCGCACAATCTGGGAATCGCTTTATTACTGGAAGTCAACATTTGCCACGACATGCGAAGGAGTCCCGCGGGGGCGCAGGGTGTCGGTGCTGGGTAGGTCGCCTTCCTCCATGCTTCATGGCAATTCATGCATTGCTCCATTGCTCGCGTTTCAATGTCACACAAGAAGGAATGACCAAACGTTATAAATAACGCTAAAAGCCATACTAATCCGATGCGCGATGCGTTCGTGAAGCATCGCCTACATCGGCGGATCACACAAAGAGCTTTGACATTGCACATTTAGCAGTTCACGAAATATAACTGTCCAAATGTCACGTCTTTAATATAGCTCACGAAGAACACTCACGGAACTGATTTATATAGGTATATACCGCAACAATGGTTGTCCCGATCTCAAGGTATGTCGTGTAACACAAGGCAGGTATAGATAGCCTGTATGAAACCAACTCATCGCGGGTCGTATAGCTCTCAATGTCACAGCAACAGGTGAGTGTGAGCCCGGCGGAGAAGGAGCTCACACTTGCCTCCAGCTCGATGGTAGCCGACAAAAAATGCCCACCGCCGCACTTTCGACCTTTCATATCAAAGCGACTAAATTACCTATACCCCGCGTGTTTACCACTCTCGCGTGGCTTTCCACCACAAGGCCACATGTTCAATTGACCCCAACCAAGCTACAGATCCACGGACCCGGCAAGCCATCCATGCAAGGAGCAGAACTATTTCCCAGCTCCATACCACCACCGTAGTAGTAGTAGTAGTTGTGGTAGTAGTAGTGCTCATCTCGGTTTTCAGTCTGCCGTCGTCGAGACGTTATATCTCCAACACCTGATTGTCACGTCAATGTAATACCGTCGATCACCAAGTGAAATACACAGGGATTGCGCTTTTTTATCGGGGGTAATGTCGCTCTCTGAAGGCTGAATAGCCGCTTCCGCGTATACATCATTAAAAGTTTGCCTTCCTGGGTCTCCTGGGATAGGAACGGAGTTTTGGTAGACGCGTACGGCCATATACCGGAGATCCGTTAACCAACACGTCCCAAAAGATCCCGCCGTTCCGGGGGGAGGGGTATAAAACTACTTACAGAGCTGCCTCGATGCCTTCGGAGGCCACCCTTGGCAGTTCTCTGGCATGGCTGGGCTGGGCAATATATCGATATTTTACGTCCCCCGTTGCTCGGTGGGTAACATCCTCACCACGCAGCGTGCCTCTCCCTGCTCCTCGTGTGATTGATGTTGCACGCGGACATGTTCAGTCATCATGCCTTTCCCTCAGATAGTTTTTATTTTTTTTATTTTTTATCCTCCGGCGGATGGGGAAAAATAAAGCTTGAGCTCACCACGATATTGTTTTGTTGTTGTGGCGGTTGATGAAACGAGTGTTGGTGATATACGAAGTGTTGCCAGTAAGCACGACAGCAAGGGTAAAAAAGCAAAACGATATGGGCGTATTCATGTTTAACTCGTTGTCACACAGTAGTTCTATAACATGATGAGCGCTCGCACGTCAGCAAGGCATTAACGACTAATAAAATCAAGACATTTGAGGCCGAAAGGATGGACGTCGTTACGCGTGGAAAATTCGCCATGCGTAGGCTTTGGTCGAAATTTCGCGAGATTAGTTCTCCGTCTTTCGTATCAGACAACAAGTTACCCTCTGATGCTATGAAGGACAGAGTGGTACTAGTACGTAAGTATCGTAGACCACGGAACACTCAAGCATATGGATGGATAGCTCAACGCCCAGGCCTCGAAAAAACTGCAAGTCTGAGATAACGGGTCAAACGGGATCCCCTCAGCATCACCGGGGTTCGACCCTGGTTCGACCCTAACACCAATGTCCTGACTGGACCATCTGAGCCGGCAAGACCTCGGGGTAGATGCCACCGCTCCCCCCTCCCCTGGTCCAGCCTAGCCTCTAGCATCTCTTTCGCTAAATGACAACGAACATGCAAGTTCTCGGCCCAGTCGGCGGCGACGATTCCTGCGGGCGTCAAGGATTTTAGTTCGTCGCTGAGACATCGGCCCCGGAGAAGGCCCTTTTGTGGTGGCCAACGCGGGATTCGAACCCAAATACATGACGACCTGCATGACGACCTGAAGACCAACCCATAGACTGCTCTACCAGATAGATTGATGGCATCGATTTTTTTGGTTTCACTCCGAGTACTGCAAAATCAGCCGGAACTGAGCCCGCTTGCACCGACCGGTTAGGATTCAACTTTGCAAGCGCTGGGTGATGCCAGTCAGTACGCGACAGGCACGTCGGGAATCGACCGCTTCAACATGTGTTTCCCTCGTGTGTGGTGTGCTTGTCTAATTGGAACACCCGCATGTTAACACGGACGCAAATCGTTTCACGGGGAAAAGTTACTTGTCTAGTACCTCTCAAGCCGCCATTCCCCGCCCGCTTCCCTGCGCGCTGTGTCTGTTTCTTATTACATGCATCTGACAGTCTGCCGCCTATTTCAGCTGAAAGTGTAACGCACTGCAGACGAGTCGACCTGGAACACCTCCGAGTCGTCCCGCCCACCTCTGTTGACGCAAGCCGATGGCGTTGGGAGGGCTCAACCCAAAACGCGACAAAACATTATGAAAAAACTCACCCGCATAGTATATTACAAGTACCAACAACGCAGCTTGCAAAGATGAGTATTGACCCGAAATTCGTCGAACTCACGGCTGACGTCCTTGACATATTTTTACAAAACAAGAAAGGTCGTATACAGCGGGGGCATGCCGGAGGATAGGGGGGCTTCTCTTTGAGACTTTCGGTAAGGCGGTGCGCCGAACTGCAACAAATGGTCAACAAACACAAAACCCCGGCGAATGGTAACAGCTGTTTTCCGCGGTGACGGTACGCGCATTCTGACAAGGTAGGCGCACGATCTCCTATCCCTGCCTATCCCTGCCCCCCCCTCCCTCTCTCTCTTCCTATCTCTCTCTCCCCACCCCCTTACTGTCGCCACCCCTCCCTCCCTCCCTCTTTCACCGCGCCCGCGCCTTTCTAACCCTCCAACGATGGCTCGCCATCCGCCAGTTGGCCAGGCTCGCCTCTAATCACCAACGGAGGCAACGCGAGTGGGAAGAGGACCTCTCCTTCGTCCCCTGCGGAGACAACCCGGCACGAGATAGGGTTCCGCTCGCGAGGGCCCTGCCCGCGTCGCCTGCGCTTCCCTTCCACGGAGAAGCTTTCCGACAAAGCTTTCTCGAGGCTGCTATCGGTTCTTTCTGGTACGGACTGCAGCTCCCGGACGCTCAGCAAGAACCGGTGGAGTCTTCTCGCCCAGTACCGAAGTGGCCGCGCGGCGGCTGCGGGCGGCGTTCCTTGCCCTTCTCGAGCTGTTTGAGCTTGTGCTGGTGGTGGTGTTGGTGCGGGTGCTTGTGGTGCTGATGCTACTGGTGCTGGCATTGGCATCTCTTCTTCCTGCCGCGAGACGGTGTCGTCGTTGCGGCGGGGAGAGTCGGCGACGAATGCTGGGCGATCGGAGCCGTCGTAGCTGCAGGACAGGTAGATTAGGGTAGCACAGCAGGGACGTGATGAAGGGAAAAGAAGGGAAGGGAAGGGAAGAGGCAAGTTAATGCTACACGCCTTTGCGGCGAATCGGACACGAACACCCCCATCCATCGCACTCCGCGCTCGCCCCCGGACTCTTTCGCCAGCAACTACGGCTATGGTTTGGAGAACATCATTCGCGCTACCGGTTGGTTACCCCGTCCACGCTGCTATTCACCTTACAGAAGAACGTGCAGTTACAATATGGTGCCGCGAAACCGAACAGCAATAACGCATTGCAGCACTGGTGCCCATCGCGTGTTTCAAGTCACAGCAGGTGAAAGAGCGACCGAGGTGGCGGCGCTTCGCTCCCAGTGTAGCAGCCAACACGCGCTGGAAAAAAAGAAGAAACACTAAATAAACAGGCCCTGCTGCTGTGTTCTCGTCTGAGAAAAAACGAAAAAAGAAAAGCACAGGCCATGCTGTTGTGTTCTCGCCTGGCGCTAAGCAGCTCCCCCAGAGCACTCCTCTCCCTCTCCGTTGTAAACGCGGCTCGTTCCTCTTCCGATGCCACAACAAGAAGCGACAAAAACCGGGTGAACTTCGCCAAGCTGTCGACTGAAAAAAGGGGTGGAGACGCGGCAAGGTTAGGCCCCGCGTTTGCCGACGCCTTCGGCCAGTGTTTGTGATCGTCTTCTGGGGCGAGTCCGGGTACCACTGCAGCTGTGGTTGCCCGGACAGCGTCATTTTTTCTCTGCGGAGAGTCGTCACACGCGGCAGGTGATTCCTCACGTTCGTGCTCGTTGTGGCTGATCGACAACGCGGTGGCGCCTTCTAAAGGCTTCGACGTTGGGGGGGAGGTTCCTGCGCAGCCCCGGGCCGGTGAGCTCTCCGGCGGGTGCTTCTGTTCGCTGTGTTGTTCGAGTGGCGGGGGGGGGAGGCGGCATTGCATTCGCGATAGTTGGGAGAGTGACAAACAACGGTGAACGCTCGGAACGACGAGAGGTTTTAGCTCGGTAAAAGGGTTGCAGGTTCGTGTTCGGAGCGAAAAATCGCCGCCCCTCTCACGGCAAGATTTTCGAGTGGAGCCGAGGGCCACGCGACGAACGCGTTGTAGGTTGTTGCTCGCCGCCCGCCCCAGTGTTCAGTATTAATATCCAATGTAAGACGTAAGAGCGCTTAATCAGTCAGTTTAGCCTAGTCGACAGCAGAAACGAAACGAGGCGCTTTCGGTGTTACGCCCCAAGAGGCGGTGACACCTTCGTCATGAGGGCAATACCACGAATCACAAGATGGCCGCAGCTGCCCTCCCTGCGACACGGATTTGGTCCTAAGACCAGCCCTGACGACAAGACTAACTGTCGCGCTTCCTTCCATCCTTGATACAGCTTGCCAGAGCGGGGCCCGCTACCCCATGGGATTCGAGGACGAAAAGTTGTGTCTCGCTCACATCTATCAACTAACTAAAACGGAGGGAAGTCTGCACAAGAATTATATCCCGGAACACGAAAAAAAAGGTCAAACGCGTCAGCTGTGAGTTCAATAGATTGGGTAGTCAACACTCAGCTTTGTAAGCTGCTCTATATTTTCGTTAACTCAGTCGGGCGCGGCCGGCGTGAGCTTGGCGTCGGCTGCGTCCAGGAACCGGGTAACGTCGTCAATCTCGGTCCATAAACACGGAGACCGTTCATTCGAAGCGCCCCACATTACATAAACGATACATTTTGGCATCTACCCGAACTTCCTCGCTAGTCGCTACTGCTGTCATCATGAACTTCCTTACGACCGAATCCACAATCTGGAGACAGACCACAATGAAATAGAGCAATATAATGTTTGCAGTAGTCCAAATGTATTATCACTTAGTCCAAATGTATTATCACCCATCATGTAACACAGATGGGCGTAAAGTGAAGACATGGCGCCACGAGTGGGAACAACAGACAATACGCCCACCCTTTCTCTCCGGCTGTAGTCAATACCCTTTTCGTTTTCCCCCAGCGGCCCCTCACATTCGATAAAGCCTCATTAGGGTAGAAAGCCAGGCGGGGAATAGAAGCATGCACTCCGCGCTCGGGCTCTTGGTAAGGCCTGCAAAACAATTTTCATGGGCAGGGCCGTTAGCATGCTGGCACTCTGGCGTTGCACCAGCGCAAGATTCGCGTTTTAACATCGCGAAATGGGAGTTTGGTGCCCTTTCGCCAAATCCAGCGCGAACGACGCGTGTTTTTGGGAAAATGGTACAAGTGTGTTGTATGCGCATCATGTGCTGTATGCGCAGGCGTTTATTGTTATGTTGCCGTACGCCCGAGACAGTGCGCTTGTTTTGTGCAGAGCCCATCGCCACAGATAAGCAGGATACACCAACGGCCTATATACCATCTTATTAATTTCGCTGTCTGGGTTCGCAATATGATCCAGCTGCCGCGCCAGACGTCCTGCGGAAATGCCTGTCTTTCCGTAACCGAACTACCTGGTACGTAGAATATAAGTTCGGGTAAAAAAAATGAAGTGAAGGCAGCATCAGCGGTCATAAGGCTTTGTCGCACACGCACGAAACCCTGCAAACAACATCACGACGCACCGCAGTTGTTGAACTGGAGCGGAGTGTATTGCGGGCAGGGGCGAGAGACACTAGATGGCCGGCCGGCGGCGGCCGACCCTACAGCAGCCTTGACAAACAACTGCGGTTCCTGCTGCTGCTGCCTAGTTTCGTGATGTTGTTCCCATCAAAATCAGGCTGGCTTGAACTTGTACCTGGATACTTAATTAGATGGAAAGCTATATTCTTGGTCAAGATACAAAATAGCAGCTTGCCACAGGGTCATTCGTCGATACAGCTTTGACACCGCGAACGGAAAAGAAAGCGCGCACTGCTGAAGGTCACCCCCATGAACAACTTCACCTCGTTTTCGGGCAAAAACTACTTGAATAAGGGCAGCATCACTTCTGCAGCGGCGAAACGCTTAACCCCTTCAGAGCCCCAAAATCCCTCCTTATACTAACTTCAAGTAAATATGTTCCCAAAAAGGGTTTCCAGTTGTAAAGGCGTTAACGCGCATATGACTGACATACATTGACGCCCAAGCTGCCAAGCGTAGGGCATGACCATGTAACTATTATCCACGTACTTGGGTCGGCTCGAGGTTGCGCCGAGAGGCGTTGCAGCTTCACGTCCGCCTGCTTCCCCGATACGAACGCCCGCACTTCGTCGTAGAAGCCCAGCCACGTTTCGATTGCCTCGAAAAACGTCTCCAGGCGGTGCTTGTCGCCCTCCTGCCCGACATCAGGGATATCAGAAAAAACATCCAAGCATGTAAATGTATGGCAGCAGTACTAAGTCACCACCGCCTCAAAGTCAAGCGTGCACACGCGTAATATTTGACCATCTGTACAGGTGTGAACACGGACGTTCCGACGAAAATCTAGTACCCGCCTGTGCTTTCCGTTGTGCTGCGCCACAGCTATCGAACACGCGTGGGTGGATTACGGTGGGGGGGGTGGCGAAGGGGGCATGCTGTGATGGTAGCCGCGGCCTTGGTGTTGCCATTACTTCGAAGCATTAGTCCAAAGTAACTCTCCGTGTGGTATGGACGAAGAAAAACACAAAGTGTTGTTGTTGTCTCACATTAACTCTTGTCAAACATCTAGAGTCCGTGGTCACACAAAGGTGCTGGAGCCCTGGGAAAATCCGAAAAACCAAATGAAATCAAAATTCGTCCGGGAAATACTATGCTTTCCCACCTGAAAACGCACGATGCGAAGAAGAAGGCGCACAAGTGAAATGATCCAATGTGCAAACTGAACTCACATGGCCGCGGGTATCCACTCAACTACGGCATAGAGTTCCCCCGTTCCCACAACTAACAAACTCGCGGCTACAAACTACAGCGGTTGGGCTGCCTGCACCGTACGAACCGCACGGTAATCGTGAGCACAGACGAACGGGTTTGCTGTCTGGAATGCTGTCAGAGTGACGACCTCATGCAGTGAAAAAAGAGCAATCGAACCCAAAACCACCATACAAATATTAATGATCGCCCCGTCTTCCCGGGTTATCTGACAGGTTGCAGCGCAGCTACGACGCCCGTGCCTGCAAATTGAAAACATAGGGGGGTCGTTCCGCATGAAGGGTATATAACTCTACCAACTCTACAAAAATCAGTGACGTAAGTAACATGTTGTACTACTGCCTCGTAAAAAAACCCTGAAAAAAGACGATCGCTGCTCTCGTGATGATGGTGTGCGTACGGGTCGTGGGTCTCCGTGTGCCATCCTCCTGCTGTGCTTCTCCATGGCGGCCTTATCGCCTTAGCTCACTCGGCCCGCTCATTCGCACTGGCTCTCGTTGACGCTCAATTCCAGTGGGTTCCCCTCCCCCCCCGTCCCAAAAAACAAAATGCTCCTCGCAGCTTGCGGTGCTGATCTGAAAAACAAAAGTTCTCGTTCAGGGAGAGTTTAATCCGTCTCTTCCCCGCTCGTCGACGCTCAGTCGCCCTCCTCCTCCGTCGTCGAATCCAGCCTCCTGCCGGGCCAGTTCCCTCCACTCAAACCAAGACTGCACCGTAGTGTGGCTCGTGGTGGCGCCTGCCTCCGCGCACGAGCATCCCGATTAAGCATTGCTGCTCCGCCGCTGCTGCCTAAAAAGACGCGCGAATCGTAGGTGACCATGCCTAGCGCACCATGTACGACCCAACTCTACCGCCATGCCTAAACCTCGCGGCCACACGCAGCAGCAAGAAGGTATCACTCCTTGAGGGTGAGTCTGGCCTTACACCCGCCAGAAAGACCTCCCCCACTCGCTACAAGCCTGCCAGGGCATGCCTTGCAGCATGCCTTACCGAGGCGGCAAGGGGAACGGAGGAGTGTATCGATTGTTTGTATAATTTGTGCTGCTTCAGCTTTCGGTCGACGAAGATATCTGATAGTACACGCAGCTCACCGGCATCTGTCGACCCAGAGACTCATAAAGAGTTTCTATGCCAGTGTACGCGCAGGCCATGTCGCGGGTGACGCGTTGGAGTGTCTTCATCTCGTCAGGGGTGAGACGGCCGCCTCGACGGCCTCCGCAGAGGATCAACAGTGCCCCGCGGTCCTGAGAACGAAAACAGGTCAAAGCGGCGAGGGGGTTGTATCCGAGAGAGGCACTTTAGAGGATGGCGGGCCAGCACCGCGCATACCAAACGTATCGGGGTTTTGGCATCCTGTGCCGTCGTCTTTCGTGCGTGCGTCTCGGAATGCAAATAATTGCTTGCCTAGTATGCAATGGCCGGCGGGCAACGATACCACTTTGCTGCTCATCGCCCGTCCCCAAACATGTTTTCCTATCATCTAAATTTTCAGTGCCCCAAGCGGCGTGTTTCGGTCGAAGCCCCCGACGAGATCAAGCCGGGTGTGGAATACCTTGGCAAATTGGATCTGGTCGTTTATTTTATCTTATCAAGGTGAGATTAGACACAATTACGTCAGGAGGGGAGGATGCAGAGCTACGGATAGACAGTACAAAGAAACGTCGTCGTCAGGGTGGCTTGATTGCTTCGTGGGTGGTAGCGACTATACCGATGTACTGCGCCACCCAAAATTTGA